>OX453059.1:16391795-17591795 GCA_949699795.1 Spicauda simplicius
TTTCCCTTGCGGCCTAATCCATTCAATAATAACGATGTTGGCCTTCTAGGTTTTTCTTTATCATTATCCGTGAAAGATTCTTGTAAACTATCTTTTCTGTTATTTGACCTTGTCATCTACGTCAACACTCAGTGACTTTTCTAATGATGACTTTGGAACTTTGTCTTTGGAGTCAAACTTTTTAAAGAGACCAAGAACTTTAGAAACCGTTGTTTTATTATTAGTGGTGTTTTGATTTTCTAATGCAGCTACGTCAGTTATCGTAACAGCTCGCTTGATAAGATTTGATTCTGTCGGAGGATCCTTGTTGACAGGAACAGATTGTTCTCTTTGCGTTCTGCTCATTTTAGTGTTATCTTTCTCGCTGTCGCAGCGTTATTACATGATTTTTCCGGAGAGTTTAGATTTTGATGACGCTAGGTTTTTCCAATTTATGTCCTATGGATTGTAAAACCGACTTCTTTTTTGTGACAGTAGTCTTAATACTTTCGTCAGCAGTTTTTTTCTTGATCTTTTTTGTTACCTTTTTCTTTTCTACTGTTTTTTTAGGCTCATTCGCTTCTTGAACACCACTTGAGTCAACCTTTGATTTTGAAGTAACCTTTTTAATTATTTTCTTCTTCACTGTTCCTTTCTTTTCAATGGAATCAGATTCTACTGACTTTGGTACATCTTCACTTTTTATGCCATTACTTTTTACTATTCTAGTTTTGTTATCTTCTTCACTACTCTTTATCACATTATCTTTAACTACACCATTTCCGACAGCAGTTTCGGAATTATTCTTTTGTTCTTTCACATTAATACCGTCATTGTCTCCCGGATTCAGTATTTGATACTTTTTCAAAGTTAGATTCGATGAGTTATCTGTAACTTTCTTATTACAATCATTTTTGGAAAATTCCTTTTCTAATTTCTTATTTGAGTCCGACTCTGAAACGACTGATTTATTTTTTCTCGGTAAGGTAATACTAAAACTAACTTCGATATCAGTTTTACTGTCCGGACTGCTGGATTCTTCTTTTGCTGACGGAGTTTTAGTTTCTTTTTTGCTATTCCGATTCACATACAATTTCTCTGGGGAAGGACTACTAGTAGGATAACTCTTTGGTCTTATTAATTTTGACTCTCTCGGCAACTTTCTTTCATCGGTCTCACTATCTTTGTTTAATACTTTATCTGAAAGTGTACTTTGACTATTCTCCTCGAACGGTTCAAGATTCTTAACAGGGTAACTCTTCGGTCTTATCATTTTCGACTCTTTATTTAAAGAATTATCGTCCCACTGTGTTTTCTGTTTACTGTCATTAAATTTTCCATATAATTTTGAGTCCAGCTTGGGGTCAGACTTTGTAACCGGGCAGTCTAAATTAGTTTCCTTAATATTATCTAGAATGGGGAAAAATGGGGTGTTCGACCTGCTACGATCCTTTCCTATCAAATTACTTACAGGTGAGAGGCACTTGCGAAGGCAAGAACTATCATCTTTAAAAAGAGGTTGATCTTTTGTATCTACTGGGCTTTTAACGCCGGACGATTCTAACGATTTATTCTTCTTCTCCCTAATTTCTTTTAATATTTTTTGAGTTTCTAATTCCTTCTCTTTCTTATGCTTGGCATAAACACTTTCATCCGGTGGCGTGTCGAAGAAATCCGAACGGAGAAATCTGGAAACGCGTCTTCTCGGTTGGTCCCCCGCCAATCTCATCGAGTGTCGCCTGAAACCCAAGCCCGACAAGTTGCCGGCCGGAGAACCGTACGCCGCGATATAACTCGGCTCTGACAAAATGCTACCACTGTCCGACGAGTAAGATTCGTCCAAGGATAAGGTTCTCTCTGGCGTTAAATATTTACTAAGCAGAGGGCGATCCGGAGTGCTGCGGACGCTGCTGCCGCGAGAAGTGCCGAGCTCCTTCGTGAGCGTTCCGAGCTTGGGGGCCCGGTCGAGTCCGACGTCGGACACCAAGGACGGAGGGGAAGTAGATTCCTTGGTATCGGACGTACGCCTTCGGATACGCGGAAGCGTGCAATATTGCGACGCCGGCAATTCTACCGCGTCATGCTCTTCCAGCACGTCGGTCTTTGTGCTCGGAACGATCGGCTCTGTCTCGGGAGTCTCGAGCTTTTCGACCTGTTCGTCCTCGATATCCAGTTGCGAGGTCGCGACTGGCGTTTCGGGCGTGTCGGGCACGTGGGGCGTGTCGGGCGCAGAGGTCGGGGCGGGGTCGGGCGGGGTGGCGCGCGGCGCGGGCTGCAGCGAGAGCGTGCGGCGCAGCGAGCGCGCGGCGGCGGGCGGCAGGTGCGCCAGCAGCTGGCGCTGCAGCCGCCGCGACAGCGCCGGCGTCAGCCCCGACAGCGCGCGCATCTCCTTCTCCGAGAACTGTATCGCGCTCAGGTCCAGATCCGACAGATCTAGCCCGCTCGGCACGCTCGCCTCTTCCGCGTTCGGTTCGCTCTTCGCTTGTTGCTTGCCGGATTTCTTAGTGTTACCTGCAAAATTAATCGAAAAACACACGATTTCGATCATGCACGACGGACGTTCGGATGGCATATTTACAGTGTCGGTTGTCGAGGGCGGTTTTGACGCGAGTCACGTCCGAGGACCGGGAGGCGGACCCCGCTATGAGTTACTGTTGTGTGAAAGAATGAGATTTTGTTGGGACACGGCGACATAGCCGTGTCGAGTCTCGGGTATGCGAACATCGACGCAGCGGGTTAAAAAGTTAATTATTATACAGACTGTACGAACTAATAAATTTAGGTCAAACGAAAAGCTTTAGAGGTGCAAACCAAAACACAAAAGTATGCATTAAAATGTTGCCGATCGAATCAAATAAAATAAAATACCAGAATGCGAACTAAAATTATTGCGTCAGCGAAACATACATTATAAAGGCATCTCTATTCTGGTAAACGGCCGCAGCGCGCGATGCGCAACACAAAAACACATAAATGAGAAATAAACATAGTTTAGTACCTATTCCTGTGTGGCGTTTGTGGCGGTTTTGTGGTTGGCGCCGGTGCCGCTGTGAAGTGAAGATTTGGTCGGAGCATGCAGTGTAACGCGCAACCCAACTGCAACCACACCAACACAACCTCACTACGCTGTCAGCCCGCTCCCGCCCCGCTCCTGCCCCGCTCCCGCCCCGCTACCCCGCCCGTGTGCATGTGCTACCACATCCACTAGCTACACGTCGTGGCCGCGATCGACGCTCCAAACAAATCAATTAACTGTCTGTCTCGTAACGCTGCCCGTATTTCGAATGTACTCAAATTAATCATAACTTTAAATAAAACTCAAATGTGATCAGTCTACTTTGCACAAACAATACTGCATCGCCACAGGCTATGCGACGTACGAAATGCCTTTTCTGCACGGTTCATGCGATTCCGCGACTACAAAAAAAAAGTAATAATAAATTTATGATAATCGAGAACAGCGCAACATTTTCCTGCTAGGGTTAGCGGGTAGGAGAAAGTCAACACCTGCACAAAGAATGCAATTTGAAATACGATAAACACTACGATGCAAAATAAAACCGGTAAGTAAAATTAATCAAATGTTAATGAATTTAGAAAATACGAACACTCAAATATATAATAGACTATCACGAAAGCTACTGATACGGTATCAAAGATGATCATAGTCTATTATACATGACATTAATGTTAAAAAGGGGTCATAACGGCCGGTGGAAAACGTTACTGATTCGAGGGATGCCGAACGAACGGGAGGCTGCGACGTGGTCGTATGTCGATGTATGGCGGTCGATAGTTAATTCATTTGTTTAGTGGAAGCTAGCTGTCTGGTGAGTTCTGTAGCAGTGCCCTGCCGTGCTACCTAACTACTTCGTGTGCCGATGAGATAGCGACGTGAACATGCGTTTTTGAATTTATTTACATTCCGATCAAATTTTTCACTCAGATTTTGCAATTTTTGTCAATTTTACTTTTCACGTTATCAGTTCAAAGCAAACATTTTTCAGTTTTCAGGTTTAAAATGAGCAAAAAATGGTATGGGTTTTGGAATGAATGAGATGCAAAACACTTTCAATAGAGCTCTTGAAGCCAATAATACGTCTGATTAACCAAAGACCATTTGTCGGGTTTGTAATATATATTTATTATTTTATTTATTCATATAATTAATTTGTTTATAATAGCCAGATAAAAATTTAAAAAATCTGTACATTATCACAATCGTGGTATGTTTACATAAACAAATTAGATTACACGTATTTAGACATGACTGGCCGTCTTTATTAAAAATTAGACATAAAGATTTTTAAAGTCGACATTATTAGCATTTCGATTAACTGCAACAACATCTTTTTATTAAAAATAGGTAGATACTAATTATTTGTCGGATTTATATGTAGATTAAAGATTGGCATGATAATGTATCCGCGTTAATAGAGCCCCATGTGGCAGGCGTCAGGCGTCCCTTGTATCGGCAACGTTTCCCCGTGCGTGCGTGTGCGTGTGCAAGCGTGCGGACTCACCTCTGGGCGTGTGCGTGCGCTTGCTGAACATCGAGTCGAAGGGCGCGTGCATGTCGCGCGAGCCCCATCCCTCACGCCTGAACCATATAACACACGTTACATACACAAATTGGTAAATTATATAAATATCATATAAAAAACATGTGTATAATGTATGAATTTGTAGTAAAACAATGTCCACTGAATAATATATGACAGTTCAGAGTAGTTCATTAAGATGTTTTACATGTTGTTGATCAATGATTGAACAGTATATGCACTAGAAATATGGTGCTAATATGTAAAAATATATCCTTCCTTGATTTAATTACTAAACAAGTAAAATATGATATTAAAACACATACAAATACAATATTAACTCACGTTTCCGATATACTTCTTTTACTTTCCACATATCTATGAGTGCTGCATGTAATGAAGATTAATTGATATAATATTAACTAGTGTTGCCCAAATGCAAGAACAAGACGAGACTTAGCCAGTCTTGGTCTTGGTCTTGCGCCAATACACCTGGTCTTGGTCTTGGTCTTGGTCTTGCGCTCCCAGTCTTGGTCTTGGTCTTGGTCTTGCAGCAAGAGTCTTGCAAGTCTTGCAATTACCTATTAGTCTATTACTATTTATTAAAGTTTGACTAAATGTACAATAATAGTACCTAAGTAATTAGTTTAAAACCATATAAGTAATCAATATTATAATATATACTTACTAGAATGAATTAATATGACATCTACTACCTATCCTTACCTTTTTATCCCAATCATAATACTACTTGAGTGATCAGTATAATGTATTCATTTTCATTCTAAGCACTCTGAAACTTATTTATTCTTTAGAACACCTGTAGGTACTCTTAAAATTCGAAATTATTTTGCATGAGTATACCTACGCCCTATGGCGGCAATCAAATAATGTCAAATGTTATGATTTCGGCGTGGCGGCAACGATTGTTTATAGATTTCAAAAAAAGCCGCCGGCGCGTGTATCATAACCATGTACTTCCGAAAAGCGGCAAATTTATTTGAGAAGTAAGTACAAAACCTTTGATGCCGCATTATTAAAGTGCCGATGGTTAAAACATAACTATGCATGCACTCAGTTTGCTTTTAATAGATATTTTTTTATTCGCTATGTTTATGGTATTAGTCGTAATGCGCATAGGTCCAGTTTTTCATATTCTTTGATACAGTTTTTTGCGTCCCATAGAATTCCTAAGCGTACCTACCTATACACCGAACTGTTACACCTAACTACTCAGTGAAATAGCGCTAAGTCCTAGATGCAAGACGCAAGAGTCTTGCAGGCTATGTCTTGTTCTTGCTCAAGTCTTGCACGGTCAGTCTTGGTCTTGGTCTTGCTAAAAATACGCGGTCTTGTTCTTGGTCTTGGTCTTGCAAAAACGCAAGAACAAGACCAAGACTGCAAGACCAAGACTGAGTTTGGGCAACACTAATATTAACGTGTATAAGTAAATGCACTCATGTGATTATATGATGTTTAGATGCATTATATATACTTACAACAGATTTCTCCTCGGTAAGTGGGGGCTGCATGCGGAAAATTATCATAAATATTAGTTGGCGTACATGAAAAATGAAAAACGTTCTTAATTAGAAAGCCTGAATCAGCAAATCCAATACCTTGAACAAAATAAAAACCACGACAGTAGAACCAAGTACTGCGTATTTAGAAATTAATACAAAATAAATTATGTTACCTATTAATTAATATCTATAGTTTTAGACTCCAATTATTTGATCTTATTATTCTATACTTAAAGTAATTCATTTAACATCCATTAGTATTTAAATGTTTTAAGACATTTTTTGCAAATACAAAGAAAAAAATCCGAAAGATTTAATGCTAATCATGTAGCATTGATTGACAAATGTATAAATAAAATTATTGAATGAATGCCTTAATTTCTTATTATTTCTTGGATAAGACATTTAAGTATACTTATGGATGCAAATGACTTCTTTACTACCAGATACCCTCATTCCCATAATAAAAGTCACAACAGACGTACAAGGATTATATTACAAAGTAAATTCCATAATGAATATATCCCAAATGTGAATAATTCCATAATGGATATATACTAACTGTAAATGTTGGAATGGTTTGCATTAATGGAAGTATTTGCCTAAACATTTGTATGTGTCGTCTGTCGTGACTTTATTAATCATATTATATTATGAATGCGTTGTTACATCATGATTGTTTTTTATAATTTTCCTAACTTAAGAGTCATCTCATTCAATATACTACGTTTGTTTTGTTCATTTCCCCTTCATTATTGATTCTTTAATGGAGATTAGGTAGAGGGAGGATAGATTGTCACCTCATGAATTTATTGTCTGAGCTCCGCCATCGCGAAAGTAGCTTGACTGAGAAACTATGCACTAAAATAAATAACAGTGTAAAACCAAATGGGTAAATAAGCCACACCTCAGTCCAGTGATATAAGGTACCTGTTGAAGAACGGCGACTGCAGGTTGTTGAAGAGCGAGTGCGAGGACTGCGGGAAGCCGGGACCCTCCTCGCCGTTCAGCCGCTGGGTGAGTGCGCGGACCTGGTAATTATTGATAAAGGAAATTATAAAGACAGGAATATTGTCCGAGGTTGCCCAAAAGTCAGAATATTAATTATTAATATAAATAAATAAAGAATATGAATAAGGTTAGTAAAATCATAGTGGTTTAACAATGATCACCGTTCAAAAATACTGTTGTAAAACCTCTGTATTAAACAGTACTGTACCGTTATTCGACCTAATAATTATGAGAGAGGCTTCTGTTTCAATCAGTTGCTAGTCACTTACATCCGGTCCGCAGCGCCCTCTATATCTAGTTTTCTGCAACAATCACTTGTTCATTTCCGGCGGATAGCAGTTTTGCTACACTAGCGCCACCTAAGGCAGGTTTAGCATTGGGAAACATTTTTACTTCATTGGCTGTTCTGTTTTCGGCCGAGGCGGTCGCCAGCTCGCTCCGCAACGAGCACTGGGCCGACTCCATATTGTGCTAGTCTTGCTTGCTGTTATACCTATTTTTGTGGTATTAATCTAAATTAAATATTGAAATATATTATTGAAAAAATGAAAAAAACTAAAAATCGAAAGTGAAATTGAATTGAAATAAGGATTTAACGATTTTATCGTTCGGTAAAGTATAAAATAATAAAAAGCGGTGAGTACCCTTTATTTTTATTTTTTCTGACCGCCATGTCGGACTGTTTAAATTATTGGTTTTTACTTATTCGCTGAATTGTATTTGTGTAAAAGTACACGATTTAAAGAAGTTTTTTTTTTTTTCCACTATGGGAATCTAGAACTCTAGATTCCCACATTGGGGAACTCCCCAATGTAAATTATGGTTATTTTAAACGTTTTTTTTTTTTGTGTTGAACGTCTTAACGGGTCTTTATCTCCGTTTGGGCGTTTCTCTAAATCCCAGGGATAGGTGGAACCGGTCCGCTTGCATCGAGAGTAAACGTCACCGGAGAAACGGCTTAATTAAAGTGAAGCACCGGGCGGCTAATAATACGAGCGCTATAGTCCTACGAATACATACTCCATACAAAGCTCTTCTTCCGAATCGAGCTAATTTTCAAGCGAAGACGAAAATGCAATGAATCAGGGTGCTCGCATCGCAACTGTAAGTTAGATCAACTTTATAAATAGTCGGTGTACCCTTCCATTAAATGTCTTCTAAACACTATTCTAATAACCCAATAGTACCATTAACAGTGATTCTATGGATCCTTATTTTAGTAGCTACTTTTTATTAAGGATTTAAGGTCGTTCAACGGCTAACCAACCGATAGGTAATGCTGTGATAACACACCTGTCCTGAATCTAGTCATGCTTACTAATGTCAAGGATCCTACTACTTCACGCGCTTCAGGAAAACTTGCTAAATATAACGCCGAATGCTTCAAAATGAAAGAAATAATTTTCTTTTCTTTTTTTTTTCGGCTTAACTGAAGCTGCTAATTAAATTATAATAATATGCATGCAAAAATTAGGTTAAGCTTTTTCCACAGAATGAACATTCTAGTATGATGAATAGAAGGAATACGCTAGTGATATTATGAATACCCCTAGTTTGGGTTATTGAGCTGAGCTTGTCCAATACAGACGTGAGTTTGTATTGTAAGCTGCTGTCATGAATCCCAACTTTAAAAAGCACACTGTGGATAATACCACCTCCGTGATCAACGCTCCTTTAAAACTACTTATTTAGCGTAACTAGACAAAGCTGGCAGCATGAATTCACGGTGAGTAAGGATCGCATATCTGCGCCGCAGAACGATCCGGGTACCTCCGCAAAGAATCAAAAATCTTTCGGGTAACATTTACAGATATGGACTCTAAGGACACATGAGAATACTTGACATATCTTCCTTTCGAGGAAAAGTCACTCAGGCAACCTACCGAATACCGAATACCTCACCGAAGGTTTTCCGAGGAGCCGTGTGCGTACTCTCCCATTTCCCGCCGGGATAAGAGAGATCATGCTAAAACGAGGTATTGACTCACCGAGTAAACCTCTTTAGTGTGCGTCAACTGCACCTGTATTGCCACCAACGAGAGTTGATGCGGGCACCGCCCTACATCCTCTAAACGGTTGCGGGATGCTATTCAAGGCGGTTTGCCTTATTTTAATCACCAAACACTACAATTAACAAGATGCTAAAGCAAGGTGTACTCATACTGGCGAGGTCTTCTCCCAGTTTTTAGTGTCGTCAATGTTCTCGCGGACAAAGAGCGACGGTACATCAAGTGCAATTTTCAACCGAAAAAGGCTCAGCGAATGTGTACATTCAGGCAAATGAAAAATGCGTGCAACGTGTACCAGTTTTTTTTGCAACCCCACGACGGGTTGTTCAAATTAGCCTTCATCGAGCTTGCTTTTATTTGCAAATAAAAAGGAACACTCGGACGTTTGCTAACATTGATTTATGCCACGCATATAAAAAGGACTGTTTTTCGGATTCTCCTAGGCCCCGAAAGCCTTTGCCTTACTATCAAACTTGATCAATCAATTTTTAAGAAGGCAAGGTGTTCGATTTTTTATATATTTGGACGACTTCCTTTTGGTAAACCAGGACCCAGCCTTGCTACGCGAGCACGTCTAACTTGCATTACACTCGCTAACATTCCTAGGCTGGAATATAAACATCGAGAAGTCTATCCTTATCTTAAAACAAAAGGCCCTAGAGATTCTAGGCGTAATTTTGGATCCCTGGAACAATTTTACATTCTTACCAGGCAGATAAATCATAAGGATAGTATCGGAGGCGTCAAGTACTCTAGTGAGAGATGGTTCCAAATTGAGAGACCTACAGCGGAGGATCATGGGAATGATGGTTTTCGCTAGTTTCATAAGGTTTTCGATCTTAATATCGATCACTACAAGCGCAGACAAACCAAAACTTGTCACACGACGTGGACGCCTCTGTGTACGAGTCGTTATATATATGTGCGTTACCGTCAGAGCGATGGAGGCGACATTCGTCCGCGAATGACTGTCAGGTATTTGCCGGTAGAAATCTGATCAGACCAATAGAATTGGTCGGTGGCTAACCGCAGAACAAGTTCTCTAATACATCAACACCTTTAAATTCTCTAATCGAACCTACAGAATACTATCTCGCAAGGGTCGCCAGCAATATCGGTTGAGGTGCCATGCTAGAATATTCGAGCTTGTAGGGCACCTGGACATCAACCCGCGCAGCAACCTCCTCAATACAATCTATAGGTATTGACTACCTCATTAAATGTATTACATGGCTATAGCCGGCTACTGAAATCAAAAACCCTGCTTACACAGAGCAATAACCGCGTAGGGTGTTCACCTCCGGAAAGAAGGAGGTACGAAATCTGCGGCTGTCATGGTCCTCACTATGGATTAACTGTCGATTTACCATATTTCGGGATAATAGAATTGTGACTCCGATCATTTGTCAAGGAAAAAAGCTCCGCCAGAGTGGCACTTGCGCAACGAATAACAAAGATCATATTTAGGAAATGGGGCACGCCAGCCATAGATTTATATCGAACATGCTGTGCCAAAATATTACACTCTATTGAACAAACAAATACAATGGCTTTTCCCATTAACATGAGTTTTCCGCCGCCATACCTTGTACTAAGAGTAAGCACACAGGAACATCGCTAAGGGGTCTCTCCTGGTAGTACCTCCCAGATGGAACAATGTGTTCTGGAAACTGGACTAAAAGAACAATGTCCTAGCTGCTTGATTTACAATACAGAAACTTTCTCAGGTTCTAGCTGTTGCAACAAAGGGGCTGCGCCTCTCCGGGACTTCGGAAATGGCACTGGAATTTTTTGAAATGTGGAGCTGGAACCAAAGCTTAACTAGTTGGTCATCACAACTAGGGTCGTTACTGTCCTGTACCAGGGTAGCAAAAATCCACTTTAAATAGTTGTCGTACAGCTTTGATAAAGTGGGTGACTTTAGTAAAGAGTTCAAAGGGTTCTGATCTGGGTCAATATCTTGCTGACTTGCATCAGAAGAGAGGTTTGTTACTTATTACTATGTTGGTTCACAAATCGGTCGTTGCTACCTTTACCAAACCCAACAATCTTTGACACTGAGTTGTCGCATCTTGGTAAATAAAAATTTTAAAGGCTATTGCGTTAACCGAATCCAAAAGTATTAAACCTGAATTACAGACAATGCGTCTAGCACCCTGTTGAAGCCTACTAACACGATACCTCTGTGTACTACGATTTTTTAGATTTCCGTACCCAAAGCGTAAAAACGGAACCTTATTACAAATTAACTCCGCAGTCCATCTGTCTGTCACCAGGCTGTATCTCAACGTTTTCGTTGCAACTAAACTAACAAATACTAAAAACAGTAAAATAAATATTTATTTACTATTGTGCTCGAGACTATGTGCTGGCGATTTTACGTTGTTAAGCATTTTCCCTAAACGGTATATCTTAAAGGGTGCTTACATTTGTTGCATATTTTTGGTTCAAAACTGACACTTATCACTAATTAGCTTAGTAACTGAGAATAGAGAACGCCAGTAACAAATCATTATGTCCAGGTTAGTAGGTTAAACGTCTGATGCCTGCAGACAAAGAGTTCTAGCTAAATCTGTCTTTTGCTAGCCTTAACCGGTGAACCTAGAGCTGTTAACCGTACAATCATAGTAAGTTAGATAAAGTAGTTCCTTCAGGAACACTGCATAAAGCCTACAGCAGTTGTGTTGGGTTAGCGCTAGCATCCAAAAACAGGGTTGAACAGTTTTTCCTTTTAGACGAAAATATGGCAGAGGTACCAGGGGTCTGGTAACACTTTTTAGAAATATTACTGTCGTGATATTTCAGTTGACCAAACGGATTTGTCTGTATCGCGAAAGTTCTAATTTCCATTTATACACATTATGTAGATTGTAAGCCCTTACTGCTTACGACTTGAGGGAAAAAACTTATACATCATTTCTTTCAATTTCAATTATTCATCTTCGTCTTTGAATGTACTTATTACAGATCGGACTTATCAGCATTTCGTAAAAGGTTTAACACTCGCAAGAGTTTGTTGATATAATGATATAAAAACCAAGCATATTCCAGATCTGTGTTTTTTCTATAACGAATATTTACTGATTCACTTTTTATAGTTTCAACCTTTTATCACGGGAATATATCACATTGGCTTGTTCTAGCACCACCAGGCGATAATAGACACGTCTCTCATAATTATTAGGTCGAATAACGGTACAGTACTGTTTAATACTTACGTTTTACCTGAAATTAAAACGTTTATTAAACATACTTACCTTATTCGACCTAAATTTTTAAAAGCTGCCTGGTGTTATAAGAGACGCAATGAAGTAAAAATGTTTCCCAATGCTAAACCTGCCTTAGGTGGCGCTAGTGTAGCAAAACTGCTATCCGCCGGAAATGAACAAGTGATTGTTGCAGAAAACTAGATATAGAGGGCGCTGCGGACCGGATGTAAGTGACTAGCAACTGATTGAAACAGAAGCCTCTCTCATAATTATTAGGTCGAATAAGGTAAGTATGTTTAATAAACGTTTTAATTTCAGGTAAAACGTAAGTATTATTGTTATATCTATATCTATCTTCTATTTTATAAAACAAAGTAGCCAAAAGCTGTCTGTATGTTCGCTTTTTTCTCAAAAACCCCAGAATTGATTTCTGGGCGGTTTTTACTAAAAAAAAGTGCAATTCTTGAGGATTGTCCACGTATTTTATACATTACGATTTTATGTAAATTGACTGAAAACTAAAGCAATAATGTTGAAGAGGTTGTAAAAATACACGTTTGTTTTTATAAGAATGAAGTAGCCAACGAGCGAGCAGTTCAGCTGATAATAAGTGGTGACTGCCGCCCGTCGAAAAAAACTTTATATGAATCAGAGAATACCTGTTTCAAATGAAGTCAATCACAGATACCTTGCTATTCTATGCCCGAGAACTGAGCTGATCGGCTCATATAACAATAAGCCGTCAACTACACGCTGCCACCTAAACGCAAGAATTGCCTCACGCTAGGTGAAACGATGGTTACACTCCGGTCGAACCTGCCTCTTTCTACTTTGCTAATTTATTACCATTGAAAGGAGACCAACGCAAGATATTTCAACTTTTAAAATGATAAAATATTTGTGCTCGGCGCAGGCAATATTCTTATCATATTTATTTAATATTACAAGTACGGCTAAATCAGCAGCGTTAAATAAATCCCTCGGCAAATTCATTTTTATCGGCCTGAATATTGGAAGGGCCGTCAGTGAAGAATTTGCTATTTCCACTGGATAAAAAGCACTCACCCTGTGCAAAAGAGTGGAGAAGAGATTCTCAGCGGTGAGCAGATGGAAGCCCTCGTCTTCTTCGTCTTCCTCGCCCGAGCTCACGGACTCCGCGCGCGCCGCTCTCGTCGATCTGCAATCATTCAGTACAACATTAGGCTATTTGACAATGCGAAAAATTAAGTGTCAATTACTGTTATCAGTATATATTATGAGTTTAAGAATGGTTATTTATTAACATAAGTTGAAAATAATAATTAAATTTATTTAAAAATCCTTAAATAAAAATGCATTTTTTTAAACGTTTGTCACGTGACACAAAATGCTCCTGATTTGGCGGGTTTATGATGACGTCACTTGCTTGTAAACTTTCGTTTTTTGTTTACAACAAATGTATGTGGATGATATGAGCCACAGATGACAATACAGCCAAGTGACGTCACCAACCCGCCATATTGTCAAAGTAGCGTATTTGCGCGCTATTTAAATATAGAATTTTTAATTTGATATTTCTCAGCAAATATGTACCAAAATTAAAAAAAAAACAACTTTTACTGGGTTCCTTAACCTGTGC
This sequence comes from Spicauda simplicius, assembly GCA_949699795.1. Lineage (NCBI taxonomy): Eukaryota > Metazoa > Arthropoda > Insecta > Lepidoptera > Hesperiidae > Spicauda > Spicauda simplicius. The sequence continues at coordinate 16,405,686 of OX453059.1, forward strand.
TAGATAATATAAAATGGATTTTAAAAACCTGTCAAATAGCCTATTCAGTACGGAGTTAATGTGTAAATATTAGCGAGATATAAGAGCGAATGAGGAATTATGATCAAGGAGATATAAAAATGTATGGCGAACGAGAATAACTGAGATGAGTAAAAGAGAACGGATTTGTTTTAAAATGTATGAGTAACGTCCGGATCATTTATGCTTCATATACATTCGCAGACTTCGGACGTGCCGTGGCAGTAAAAACATATTTTCTATACAAAATGTTGACAGGTACGGCCGATGTCTGCCTGGTAGTGTTGGGTACATGTATATAGATTTTCTTTATCCGATTGAAGTAAAAAACGAGCCTACAGTCCATCTTATGGTCAATGATCACTGCCGTCGATGAACATCTGTACGAAAATTCATATAGAACAAATCAATCCAAAGTCAATCACAGATGTATTGGTGCTCCCGAGGACTGATATAATCGTGCATATAAAATTGAACCACACATTTCCAAAGGAACGCATGAACTTCACACTGCAAATAGACATGGCGGTGATACATTCCTGGTTGAATTACACTGTTTTACCACCTAGTTTATAATTCTATTAATTATTAATTTGTCTGCTATGGCATGCGTCCACTACATTCTAACTGTCAAAAGAGCTTTAGACATGAGATAAACTTAGTTATATTATTATGTACAACTGAGTACTCCGGTTACTATGGAATTGGCGAGTGGATGATATGTAACGATAATGTGATGAATGGGTAAAGGCCTGTTTCACTATATATGTCTGAAATCATAATTGCTTTCAGAGATTGGTACATGATCAAAAAATATATTGAATTAAATTAATAACATCTTCAAAATTAAATTAATTTCCAATAAACTCTAAAGTACTATAGTTGTCAATCAATTTAACAAATCTATAATCTTGCTAGAGACCTTTACTCAGAGTTGTAAGAGGCCAAAGGGCATAAAAGTGATATATGTAACTAAATAAATACTTTAGCAATGTTCACTAAAACTTCGTATAAATGTGTAAATAGCGAATGTTTACGATAGTCTACCTGAAGTATTCTGCCAGTTAAAGTTGAACATTTCCTAGGGCCCTATGTTATGTCTTCTTTGGACGTGTTTCATTTATTTGGAACTTGTTTTGATCTCGTTGTTTGCAAAGATCGTAGCTTGTAATAGATACAATACATGTTTTTGTTAGTGAAAATAAATTAGGTACTGTTTATAATGTGATATCAATGTAATTTACCTCAGCCGGTGCATGTGAGTATCATCCTCCTCTTCCGATTCACCGCCACTAACTAGACTGCTGCAATAAGTACATCATCAAATAAGGTTAGCACATAATATAGAGAAATAATTTATGACCAAAAAACACACTTGAATATATATAGTAAAAATATAGTAAAAATTGTAGAATAAAATTACCCAATACTACGTTTGTTTCCTGGAGTAAAACATTATAGTACATATTTAAGTACATTATTACTGTGCCTCTATTTTACATTTACAGTAGTTATGGTTTCAACAATCATGTCTTTATTTGTTTAATCATTCATGTAATTTATAGGATAAATCATGCTTAATCCCAGTCATTATGAGTGGAGCATTAATCACGCAATGACGATAATCTGTATACCTACTAAGAAAGAAGCATACTATATATTCGCGCGCCTTATACATGATGGTCTCATTTGGGCTCAAACGCGCATGTCAGGAGTACTACAAGAATACAAGCATTTAGGCCTGTGGAGAACAGGTTCAGCTAGGCGCGGAGTACAGCTTCAGCTAGACGCTGTACTATCGAGCACTCCAAAGCAAACGACATAGACATTATTATCTTTTTGAAAATCCATCTCAAGCTTGCATCTGCCTGCGATTTGCGGGCTAAACTTCGTCGTTGTCAAGTGATGTTCCGCATCGCAATAACGGTTATATACTTTATCCCTCCCGGGTCATAGTACAGTTTACTGCTTGCGTTCTTCGGGCTTCCGTCCACCAATTCGCACTTGGTCAGCGCGGTGGACTATGGCCTAAAACTCATTCCGAAAGAAGCCCCGTGCTCAACAGTGGGACAATAATGGGTTGACGACGTTCTTCGGGCAAGTGTCGTTAAGCACGAAAAAAATGTGTGCGTGTACTAGCGAACGTAAGAAGTGAAACTTCTTTATGACGTTATTTTTCAAAAAATAATTTACTATATGCAACTTTACAGAAAATGGGTAAATAAAGTTAAATCAGATAAAGTTTAATAAAAGGCTTTTATTAAACTTTATCTAATAATCTAATCTATAATAATCTATCTAATATCACGCGTGGTAGGGATAAGAAAAAGATGGCGCGTAACAGAAAAAGATGATAAACCTCAACCCCAACCCCGATAAAGAAGTTTCACTGTTTCACTTCAACAACCCCGATAAAGAAGTTTCACTTCAATAAAAGGGGATACCTGATGCGTCTCGGCTTAGCGGTGCGCGCGAGGCGCGCGGGCGGCGCGAGCGCGTCCGGCTCGAGGCTGCGCTGGCGCGGCGTGACGTAGCCCTTGCCCTCCACCGCGATGGGGATGATGAACTCGCGCGCGGACTTCTTGATCGGCTCGCCGGGGCTCGAGCACGCCTCGCTGCCCGCGCTCGGCGGGCCTGACTCCGTCGACGCCAAGCGGCTGTTACGTTAAAGTCTCTCTCAGCGTAGTACGCAAAACGGCGTCATGGAAACTCGCAGTATAGTACAGCAGATTTTTAGACGTTTCGCGTAGCGTATTATCAAATGTAATAAAATTTAATTAATCGATCTATTAAAAAATAGCAGCCGTAGTATTTGCCAAAGAAATTGCCGCTCGGGAAAGGCCGTTGTCGTCATATTACACTTCTAGAAGTAGAATGGAAGCGTCAAAGATACACAAATACATATAAGATTACATCTTATGGTTTTTAAAAGTGTTGCTTCTTAAAATAAGAAACGTCATTTAAAGTTAATTATTCCACTATATCTATCTTTCTCCCACAAAATATATTCTGAAGTTTTATAATTAGACAGACACGTCAAATTATTAAAAAAAGAACTAATTAATTAAAAACCTATTTTCTTTAAATGCATAACAAGGGTTTTTGAGTGCAGTGTTCGAACAGGAAATTAACACTCAAATGAGTAAATGTTGACTATGAACCATATAGTCAACATTAACTCCATGACAACTTTTAGACAAGTATATATAAGATACGAACCGCAATGGAGTGCGCAACGGAGTCACGGCCGGAGGCGGAGCCTGTACCGGCTTCGGCACGTCTGTCGGCGAGCTGTCCGCCGACATGTGGATGGGGATGATACGCTCCACCGACACACCTCTTTGGCCGCTAAATAAAATATTTATGTATATAAAAAATGTAAACAAATTAAATAAACTATAACTTACTTCTGGATAATATATATGTTTTCACATGAAAGAAAATAGATATTAGACTTTAGACTTTTAGATTAGATTTCAGCGTTAGACAGATTTAAGATCTTTGCAAAGTGGTTCGTACTTACCAAATAACAGCAGTAAAAATGATCAGAACGTGCTTAATTTAATTTCAGTTTGCAATGGTAAAACGACGTTGTTAATCAAGTGATAAGTATTTATGCAGAAATAATATAATGAAAGGAAAATTCCCATAACATGTTGTTATTGGAATTTTGTTATAACAAAATATTATGGGTACGTTCCAGAAGATTCTCACAAAGCCACAAGACGACCGCGGTCGTTGTGGTCGCGGTAAATACTTCACACATGACGTCATGACTTACGCCCACGCGACGCTCACGACGACCCATCTAATGTGGGTCGAAGTGATCGTTCCACTAGAGATTAGGTCAGTAACTCTCACAAGCTAGTGGAACGGGAAAAACTGTCGTGAGCGTGAGCTTTGTGAACGTCTAATGGGACGTACTCTATGTCACTCTGCAAATTGAGACGATTATAATGATACGTCACAATCGTCAAACCGTTTATACAGTGTGCCAAAGGGCATACGCTAAAAAAAAATAAGGTAAAAAACAGCTAAGTAGGGTTTACCTGTTCCTGTGGTCCTCGACGCGGTGCTGCGCCTCTGTGCGGAAGACGCGCGGCGCGGCGGGCGCGGCGGGCGCGGCGGGCGGCGTGCCCGGCGGCGACGCCAGGCTCGCCACGCCCGCCGACGACGACCGCCCGTACGGCACCGGCGGCTTGCCTGCACACGAATATCCTATTTATAGCGTGAAAGCATTTCTTGCGTTTCGATGCAAGGGTGTGGTTGCCGGCACACTTTTATATGAGGCGACCATCATAGTCCTCGGGAGTAGCAACGCATCTGTGACTGAATTCAGATAGAACTCATGTTCTGTATGACGTTGATTACAGATGTCCATTAGCGGTAGTGACCACTTACTACCACCTGATGGTAAGTGCTCTGCTAATGGTAAGACTGCTCGTTTGCTACTTCAGTTGAGACATTTTCCGTATTAAGTAACGTAGTGACTTCACGACGTTCGTTTCATCAACATACTGTTTACTTACTATAATCATAACTATATATCTTATTTTTTTATCCGATTGAGGAATCACACAAGCATGCAGTCCTGTTGATGGTAAGTGGTTACTGTCGCCCATGAATATTTTTGAGCAACAAAACAAACAGAGAAATTAGAATATTAAGAACAGATATTCCGTCTGAAGTCGGACACGTATCCATTGCTAGTTTCTAGGACAAAGACGATAGTGAAGTAAATCATGCTTCCGTACTACAAAACTTAGCAATTTTCGTTGTATCGAGTTGTCTTTGGATTGTTTTTTCAATTCTGTTTTAATTTTTAGTATTGCTTCAATATAATCGAAAAGCTTTAAAATTCTTTTTTTAAGAGTAAGAAAAGAAATACAAATTTGCTATATTAAACCAAGTCACTTGTACGAGCCTATGTTAGAAATGATTTAAATTTTAAAAACAAATTTGTTCAAGGCATAACATTAGTTATACATATATTTTTACGTACCAGTGCGAATAGCTGAAGAGATAATATCGCGTGCAGCGCGCCTGCGGCTCTCCTCACTTTGTTTTTCCTCCACCAGTTTAGCCATTGAATTCTGTAGACTTCTGTAAATACGGAAGTACATTGTAAAATAACGAGTCTATACAAAACTAAATATTGATTTGAAATAGCTACATTGAACTACATAACATATTATTGACTATAGAGCTACTTAAAAGGTACCACCGCCACACCTATTTCTAATGTGAAGTATTCTTTGCGTTTCGATGGAAGGTTGCCGGTACAGTTTGACATGAGGCGACCATCCTAGTCCTCGGGAGTAACAACGCGTCTGTGATTGCCTTCAGATAGAACCCATGTTCTATTTGAAGTGGCTTACAGATATAAAGGGCGGCAGTGACTACTTACCATCAGGTGGACTTCATGTTCTTCATTATTATAAAAAAAAAAAAATACGTTTTAAAATTTTGAACCATTAGATTCTATTAAAAGCAAATGAAAGAATTTTACCCAACACTATAATCTGTTGTTAAAATATAAAATGCTAGTAAGTCCCGCTTTGTATCCATTCTTATTATTTATGGCCAATAAAGATACAAATAAAAAATAATAAAAGTACCTTCTAGCGTCCTGTAATAGAACAGATGGATCTACTGAATTCGAGCTATGGGATGGTTCGCTCTCCGTTTTCTTCACACCTATGCGATTCACTTCTTCAACTGGAGTCTGTAACATTAAACTTAAATTAGCAGGGCTTCAGTTAAGCAATACTTTATGTTCAATTGTACACATAAACCGAGTATCACACAAGTCAATTCTTCATTTCAATATATAATTATAAAAATAATAATATTAATATTTTTTCTAAGAATTAAATAGCAAACAAGCAAGTAAGTGGTCTCTATCACCCATGGACACCTGAAGGCAACTTGATACTAATGTCAATTGCAGATGTTATGTTGAATTAATATTTTCACGGCCTATAAAGAAATTACTAACTAGGCAACTCAAAACCAAAGATCTTCTTAAAATACTAATTGACCCAGCGAACTTCGTTCCGCTTAAAAGTAAAAAATCTAAAATTATCAGTGTTTTATTATACATAAAAACCTTCCTCTTGAATCACTCTATCTATTAAAAAAACTGCATTAAAATCCGTAGCGAAGTCTTACAGATCTAAGAATACATAGGGACAGACAGCGAGAAGCGACTTTGTTTTATACTATAAGTAATATTGACTTACGGGAGATGGTTCAATGCCGATTTGTTGCAGCGTCACCGTGCCGTTATTCTCCGGCGTCTTGGCTGACAACTCGCGATCCTCACTTTGAGCTTTGGGCTTAGCGATCTTCGACACCACTGGAAGAGAACAATCGGAATGATAAAATGTTTCATGTTTCATAAACCATACTAAATTAATCGATAACTTGAGAGACAGGGCAGAATTACTATGTTTTTTTTAAACTATAGTATTACTACATGTATTCCGCAGTTGCTTCAGTGTTAAGAAATATGCAACATAACTTTAAATTGGATTTACTTTTGAGGGAGTAGATGGATATTAATTGTAATACAAAATTATCAGTATTCCAACATTTATTTGCAAATATTTGATGTAAGCGTGTGTATTCTATAACTCCTTTTTTCTACATACCTGGCTTAGAAACATTCCGCTTAACCTCAGGCGCGGTGAGCGAGGCCCTCCTTTCGAATTGTTCTTTGAAGCTTCCAACATTGCCACCTATAAGTAGAATTGTAATGTTATTTATTATAATACCACTTACAGATATTAATCGATATCATTGGTCCGCGTATAACTCGAGTCAAAGTTTATTTTCTTCATTTTACAGATTGATCATCTTTCATTTTGACCGATTGATATGATTGCAATTTTTATTGAAAATAATTATAATAGCAATGTGACTAAGGGATACACCTTTGAATTGTAGTTTTATATGACGACTTGTCGCAAATTTCATGACATGTCTTATTTATTAAAGAATACAGTCACATGTAACAGAACTATTTTACACACACAAATAAAATTACAAATAATGCTGACAAGACGCATTGCGCAAAAGTTAGCATAGAGAAACTCTTGATTATATGGCGTATCATGTACGCCATATAATCAAGAGTTTCTCTTCTAAATGTTTTATTTAGATATCTGTTCATATCCTAGGTATCGTGTTCGTGTATTACGTGAGTGGATGGGAAGAAAAGTCATTTTATAAATATATCTATAACATTAATACGTGAAGCAAAAACTAACCGTCCATTTTTAATACACATGGCGCGGACCGAGGAGTATGAATTACACACGGTTATAGTCGATTTAGGGAAGGATTTCGGAATGCTAATATTTTTTCAAATAAAGTATAACATATACATAAAATCACCTCTGAATACGTTACACACACTACCGTGTATTTGACACAAAGACATATATTATATACCTACTAAAAACTTCAATGACTTACTATTAAAACACAACGTCAAAAGTGTCAGATGTCTTTGTCAAAATACCCGCTATTGCTTTTAAATGCAGCTTAGTTCATTTAAACCTCTTTTTACGTTTAACGGGTGTATTTAAAATAACTTCAAAATAATTTAATTTGAGAAATATTCGCGCTACTTTGGACCATGTCAAGTTTAGTTTTTGAGTTAAATTACGGTCGAATTTCGACCGTTGCGACGGGTGATTAGTATCCATAATAGTGTTATAAATTACCCGGTATGGATAGCTTCTTAGGCTTGGGTGGTGCGGGCGCGGGCGCGGCGGCGGGCGCCAGGCTCAGCGCAGACATCTTCTCCGTCGCTGATGATACGGGCCCGGGCTTTGCCTCCTCCACCTGAGTACAACAACACGGGTTTTTGTATAGTCGTCTTTGTCCTGTCCACCAATTCGCACTGCCAGCGCGGTGGACTATGGCCTATAACTCTTTCATTCATAATGGGTTGACGACGTCTTTGTCGTGCGTCCAAGGTACCCACGAGGAAAAAAACCTTGTGTGTAGCCCATCAGGTACGTATGTAGCCCATCAGGACTTCGTATTGGTGGAAGGTCGTGGTTGCCGACACACTTTTACATTAAGCGACCATGTTAGTTCTCTCAGGAAAGCGACAGATGTGTACAATCGAGCGGTCCATCTGATAGCAACTGAAGTACATGAAAATCTGTAATCAACTCTACATATAATGGAATGAAAATTAAATCCAGTAGTTGTTCTTTCATGCTATTTCCAAGACAGAAAGACAAAAATTCAAACAAATATTTCTATTATTACTTATTCTAAGTTTTGTCTGTCTGTCGTATCTGTACAACGCATTTATTTGCAAAACACGTGAACCTTTAATTTTGAATATATGTTTAGATTTATGAATACCATTAAAGCATAATAAAAGATAAAACTTACTTTAGGTTCTTCCTGTTTCTCGGGCGACAGTTTCTCCTCAACCTTAGACGGAGAGGGCTTGATCTTCTTCTGTGAAGGCACGCGCGGCTTGACCTTATCCTTGGGCTCTTCTTCCTTAGGAGGTGGCTTTACTATCTCTACTGTGGCGTCCTTTGCAAGCTCTACCGGGGCCGGAGCTATTGTCATTGTTGCAGAGGATTGCAGTGTTGGTTGAACCTAAAATTTATTAAAATGAGCAATTTACTTGTGTGTATATTAAATCTTCTCGACAAAAAGTGTTCAACTCTACAAAAACGCACGTTTTTATGAAAAATATCACTCAATCATATTTTTATCAAAGTTTTAACATAGCAGTGACAATCAAATTGGTAGAATGAACGGTTATACATTGACACACACAATTTACCTAACGCTAGACTGCCTCTACATCAACTGATGACCCGCGTGGTAAAGCGGTCACCTTACAGGACACTCAGTGTGTTCTGGGTTCGATCCCCGGCCAGATATTCAAATGATGAATTTAGTTTGTTCTCAGTCTAGGTGTTTATGTAGACGTTTTTGTGAGTATGGCACCCGCACACAATAAAAATCTTGTGGGACTAAGAATGTAGAACCTGGTAAGAATAAGTCGTACACGACTACATACAGTAAAACTAGGAGGGCTGAGCTATGTTATGAAAAGGCTACACAAAATACTCGCCTGTTCTGGAGCGCCGGTTTCCGCTTCTGGCGACTCGGGCGGACCCTCTTCAGGCAACACCGGCGAATGTGAGGCGATACTTGCGCAGCTAGGAATTTTTTAGATAATATTAAACTTATAATTCTTTTTCTTCACAGATTAAAATTTAGTTTTTAAGCTGTTATTTTCATTGTATTTTTTTATTTAGTGGAGGGTGGCTGCTCTTAGCAGCTGCCACTTTAATTGGACCTACTTATGCAAAACAGAATCAACCCACACAACGACAGTTTTGAGAAAACGCCATTTTTGTCAAAATTTTGTAAACTGTATGATTTTAGGTATTTTTTAATAAAATCTATTAACAATGTTGCATAAATATTTTGTTCTATGTACACAAACATTATGATATTATTGAAAATCATCGACATTATTTTTTAATAATAGGGGAAAAACTTGTTGGTTCCTTTTTACAAATGTAGGTCCAGTTAATCTCTTTGTGGTCCGTTGGAGATCCTGGAGTTCTCCTCGCAGCGCATAGGACGGCTACCGGGGGGGTTTTAGCGAGGTAAAAATCCCACATAACCCGGCGTTATTCCCACTGCGTCGGGTGCCTTTTGAAGGTTTCCCCCTTGACACACAACAAAAAAGGTCCAATTAATCTCTAGTGTGGTGGGAGGGGGAGGGGAGGGGGGGAGGACGGCTGCTGCCCCGCCCCTTGCGTCCATAGGCTCACGCCAGTACAGTTTACCTGGCGACCCTCTCCTTCTTCCTGTGCAGGCCGCTGGCGGAGAGCGCGGCGTCCAGCTTGCGCTTGTTCTCGCCCGCCGACACCAGCGTGCGCGTCGGGGACGGCTTGATCGCGTCCTCGCCGCCCTCTGCACGGTTATACGTTAACTTACTTACATCGCCTTAATGAATAATAGAAGCACATTAACGCTAACACTAACAAAAATCGCATATCGTGAGCACCCGTAACAAATTAAAATGTATAATTGAATGTATGTGTCATATGATTTTAAACTAATGTTATCGTGGTAAATTCTGCGATAATATTAGTTTAAAATCATATAACACCAACGTATTATAACGCTGCTATCAATGAAATACATAATTCAAAATACTGCAGTTTTAAATTACAGATACAATGCATTTTTAATTTTATTAAAAAAATGCCTATAATTAAAAACTTTGTACTTTGTACTATTAAAAACTATATTGCGGTTAAGGGTGTTTTGATATACTTTTTGTTATTTTATATTTATTCAATAAAAAGTTAAAAACAAAAAACATTTTTTTAATTTTTACCTGGCTTTTTATGTAAAATTTGTATATTGTAGTGTTAAATATGAAGTTCAAGCAACGATGTATACATTAAATATATTTTTAAATAAAAAAATCTTGCTGTCAAATATAGGTAATTTATTAAAAAAAAATAAGCGCCTCAAATGTACCTGCAACTAGTTCCAAGATTCTCTTCTCTGCAGAATTGCTAGGCTCAACGGCCATTGATGTGGAACTCGTGAGGTCCGTGCAGCTCTCTTCTGGACCGAGTTCCGCCTAAAATAAAAAAATATACATATAACCGGTATTTTGGTTAGGTTGGTAGTAAGTAGTTCCGAAGCCGGCGGTCAGCAATGCAAACAAATTACCAAATGATCCAGTTTAATGTATAGTGACCATAAGAAGTATTATGCAGAGCTTTACAATGGAAAGGAACATTTCAGATGACTTTTAGAAGCTGTAAACATGAAATCCAAGCTTCAACGCCAACGTTGCAAGGCAGATTTTTTTTATCGTATAACACGAAACGTATTACAATATATGGTTGACAAATGGTCTCCTTATGCAACGAAGCTACCGTAATAGCACGTTTTTGGAGCACTTGAAAGGTGTAGTTAGTTTAGGCCTTATTGACCTGTACAGCTTCACAGGGCATTGTTGGTGGATCTGAAGTTTGGCTCGGCTCGGGAAAAAGATGATTAGGGGCTAGAAGGGTGGTGACTTTGTCACCGTTGCCGGTTTTCAAGACCTTCCGTGCTTGCTGCCCCTGCTAAACTACTATACTGAACTATGAGTTGACAACGTTCTGTCCTCATTTACGCTTAAATGTGGTAGAACGTATATGGTTCGACTAGGGAGATACCATCGCCATACCTACTTCTAGCGTGAAGCAGTTCTTTTTTATGGAACGGTATGGTTGGCAAAAATAAGAGGCGATCATACTATACCATATTAACATCTTAGTCCTGGAGTTATCATTTATGATAGACTTTAGATAGAAAATTTGTATTTTATGAAATCGTTCCACTCACTATCAGGTGCTACTTCAATTTTAATTAGATATTTACAAAAATAAAAAACCCGATTGCTTATACTAAAATTTGCAGTTGGGTATTTGTTTTTTTAATAATTTATATCAATTTAACCTATGTAGCGCCGGTAGCGCGTGTCAAAGAAATGGTCTTTGGCATGCGCAGATTAAATTGAAATAAATATATATAATACATTCATACGTTCGAAAAGCATTACCCTTTTTCTGACGTAGTTGTGTAAAAACAAAAACAACCTACTCGTCCAAAACAATTAGGCGCATGACACTTGAAACGTCATTAGAACTAGGGATGTCCCATCCCGATACGAAGTATATTCTATTAGCAAATACCAAGAGTATGTAGGTATACCATTATTAAAACATACGCCATAGTGGTGTATGTTCAATAGTCGTGTATTTATTAAAGCACTTTCATGTGTTTAATATATTCGCAGACATGAAATATTTTCTTTCTTTTTTATTTGTGTAAGAGACTGATGAATATTGCACACACTCGACTTTTGACTTGGGAGACAGAAATACTGAGCCCATTCATCTCCTCTTGTTAAAAAAAATCATATTTTAAATGTAAGAGTCCTTTATCTTCCACGAATAGTCATTTTCCCACCTATTTTGAGGTTTATTGAGGAATATTCAACTAATTTAATAATAACTTTAAAATTTTTACAATAACTCGTTAAATTAACATTATAACGAAATAACATTAAACACGTGCTGGCTAACGTAAACACCTAGACGATACACGACTGCACGTCACTAGGGGACGCGCGGGTACAGAAGCGCGGTGCGGGGTACGGAACCACATTTGTTTCATGCGCCTAATTGTTGTGGTCACGTAATGCATGTGGTGATATACCTCCGGCGGCACGACGACGCTGTTGCAGTGCGAGGGCGCGGCGGGCGCCAGCGACAGCAGCAGGTCGAGCCGCACCGGCGTCTCCGCCGCCAGCATCTCCGCCATCTCCAGGCACGACGTCTCGCACCCCGTGTTCACCCACCTGACGACACACGCTTTCATATATGAATATTACTTTTTTGTGTTTTTAAACTATTGCATAGCTTTTATCGCGGGAATTGAGCGCGGCGACCGAAACAACAAATTCCGTAACGAAAACCTAACACCCCCCACTCTGCCTACCATGTAGCGCAGCCTTGGAAGAAGAATAAGCATGGAACCCGTGGTAAAATGAGAAGTGAAATGCATAAACTTGTTCTATTTTACTTATGATGTGAATATTACATAGAAAAGAGACAAATAAAACCATTGTTTCAATATTTTGTAGGTCGTCACAAGGTAATTTTTGATAGTGATGTCATATCATCGACATGGTCGTGTCGATGTAAGACATGATTGTATCTGTCACCATGCTCAAAAAATGTAACTTGAATTAATGTCACAGAAAAAATGTTCCATAAGTAAATAAATAATTACACTTGCATAAGTTGATAAAAGTCCACCAATTCGCACTTGCCCAGCGCGGTGGACTATGGCCTAAACTCTCTCATTCTGAGAGAAGACCCGTGCCCAGCAGTGGGCCAGTAATGGGTTGACGAGAGAAGTTGATAAAAAAAATGCAATAGCTTTAAGGCGACAGTCCCCGAGTGCCGCACGTTTAATTATTTGCGTAGCAGTGGAAGGGTGTGGTTAGGATAGACTGGCTGTTTTTTTGTGATCGACTTCAGGTTAAACCACAATTCTATTGGGCATAAAGACGATTTACGATGCTTGCAAGCGACAGTGACGTGGTGGACTACATCCAAGTTTGCTATTCTAATCTACTCAAATAAAATTACGAGTGTTTTAAATTTTACAGTTCAAAGATACATTTCGTACGCTGATTTAGGCGCACAGGTGCGGACTTCTGAGCAAGGGATTTAATTCGTGACAGATTTTAAATATATACTATAGTAAGATACAAAAAATACTTAACGAGTTTCCGCGCCCACATATAACTCTGTCCAAACGCGTGATTATTTATATTTACTCCGGTGCCCTTAATATATTTGGAATAAATAGTCAATAGCATTAACTAATTCCTGGTGAAGTGCAGTATTACTTATACATCATTATGAAATCATATAATTGTAATAAGCAAAATTGTACATAACATCCAGTAAGCAGTAAATTATTATACACCGATTTTCCTAAAAAACTAGTAATGTATGTATAACTTGCATCCTGAGTTTGATACGTTTAAATCCAAGTACTTAAATTACAATTTTCTATACTATAATAAATCTGTAAGAGGTCGCTGTCTGTACATGGAATAAATTTAGGTGAAAACCATTTCTAGAGGTCTTTAATACGATATAGAACCCAAAATAATGGTTTTTAGAAATCTTGTCTGTTTGTCTGTTTGTCTGTTTATCTGTTTGTCTGTTTGTCTGTTTGTCTGTGTGTTTGAAAACGCTAATCTCAGAAACGGCTTATCCAATTTGAAAATAATTTTCACCGCTATGTTGTGGGAAACTTCACTTAACATTTAGTGTTTATTTTATGTAAATCGGTTTATAAATAAAAAAGTTATGTCAATTTTAAACTACGCAGTATTTATTCTGTGTTCGATAAGTGTTAATAAGATAAGTAACTGCATAGTTGAATTGGTTGAAACTAAACATGTTATGGTCTGTAAAATGTATTCCTTTGTTATGTATTTTTATTGGTTATGTGTGTACCTATGTTGTTTGATACTATACACATCTATATATCTAAAACGAAAGGATGCTCTCTCACTCATCTATTGAATAAACATCGTAGAGCCTAAACTGCTAAAGATACGAATATGATTTTTACTAGGGGTTCTTTTTATGACGTAGACGTCAATTATGAATGAATTTTCTATCCCCCCCCCCCTCAAATTAACCCAAATAGGAGATGTAAGTTTGTATGAAAGTCAGTCAATTTTGAGGCCACCTCAATAAAATTTAGTATTTCGCTTTGATTTTTATGTTAAAACATAGTTTTAAACCGACTTTCAAAAAGGAGAAGGTTATCAATTCGTCTATATTTTTTTTATTTTTTTTTATTTTATATTTGTTACTCGATTTCTCCGCACTGGGTGAACGGATTTGGATGATTTTTTTTTTCATTTGAAAGATAGTGCGTGTCATGGGGTCCCATTAATTCTTAGTTCACTTTTGGCAGTGGCATCCATAAAAAAGCGCATAAGTCTGATATTTGCATTAACGATGTGCGCGATAAATAGATGAATAACTCAATTTCCCGCCAACCGATTTTGATGATTTTTCTTTTATTTGAAAGAATGTACTTCAAGGGTACTCTGATAAGTTTGATACGGTTCTGATCATAGGATCCATTTCTTTGAAGCAAATTAACGAAATTAGCGATACTCGGCCAAACCTAAGCTGTAGGAGTCCAATTGGGTTGAATGTAGAATGAGATTACTAAGCAGATATTTCCTAAAAAAAATGACCTTCAACTCTTCAATCCTGATGATGCAGGAGTAATGCTAGCCTGAACCGTAGAAGTAAGTCAATTTGTTTTTATGGATATATAATAAGATTGTTAAACAAATTCATGGGACAAAAATTTGATCTTCAACTCCTCAACCCTGATGATGTAAGGGTATTTCAAGACTAAACCGTAAGAGTTGGCTATTTGGTACTTACGGTTATGTAATAAAAATACCAAGCAAAGATATACGGTAAAAATGTTGACCTTCAACTCCTCAACCCTGATGATGCAGGGTTACTTCAAGCCTAAGCCATAGGAGATGGCCATTTGGTGCTTTCGGGTATGTAATATGATTATTAAGCAAAGACACAAAATGAAAATTTCGACCTTCAACTCCTCACCCCTGATGATGCAGGATGCTGCTAGCCTAAACTATACGAGATGGGCATTTGATGCTATCAGGTATTTAATATAATAACTAAGCAAAGACACATGATGAAAATTTTGACCTTTAACTCCTCAACCCTGATGATGCAGGGGTACTTCAAGCCTAAGCCATAGAAGTTAGCTATTTAGTGCTTTCAGGTATGTAATATAATTACTAAGCAAAGACACATGATGAAAATTTCGATCTTCAACTCCTCAAGCCTGATGATGCAGGGTACTGCAAGCTTATGCCATAAGAGTTGGTCATTTAATGCTTTCGGGTATGTAATATAATTACTAAGCAAAGACACATGATGAAAATTTCGATCTTAAACTCCTCAGCCCTGATGATGCAGGGTACTGCAAGCCCAAGCTATAGAAGTTGGCTCGCTAGTGCTTACGTATAAGTAATAAGAGTACTAATAAGAATACTAAGCAAAGACACTGGATATTTTTTTTTCCTTCAACTGCTCCTTGATGATGCGGGATAGTGCAAGCCTAAATTATAAAAGGTAGTCACATAATGCTTACAGTTGTTTTTAGTATATATTATTAGTTTAATGACAGCTCATTAAACTGAAATGTGATTAATAAATTAAACTTCAATTCATCAACCCTGATAATCTAAGTACACAACCTACTTAAGCCGTATGAGTTTGGTACTTATTGATTACAATACATTACAACCCGTTCCTGAGAGACCATTATGATGAAAAGTGTCACTTTGAATACCTAAATCCTAGAAATGCAGGAGTATTGTCATGTTATTGTTAAGAGTTGGATTTAGCTGTAGCTTTTTAAACAGGATGGGTTAGGTTAGGTTGGAACATAAAAGAAGACATAAAAAATAAGCGAGCAGGGTGCGGCAGCGCCCTGCGAGCGGGTGCGCCCTGTTCGTATGAATTGTAAAAGTGTTTTGATTATGTCTTCTGCTTTACAAAGAACAATGCGGGATTTACGCACACAAATAGCCCGATACACCTCTTAAAAGATCTTAGCTCTGGCCACATGAAACAAAATATGAACTTAGAATATATGTCGCTGTTCAGTGATATTCCAATTTTCTAATGATTTACTTCAAGTAGATAATAGTGCTACAAAGCACTATTATCCGGAAAAGTTAAAATCAATCTTTATATCGATACGTCTTCGTTTAAATGTGGAGGAGTTGGTTGAAAAAGTATATCCTAATATTGTTAATACAACCAATAACACTATAAATTGTTTCCAAAAGACGGCTATATACCCACCCACCAAAGGAACGTGTCGATAAAATAAATGATTTTTTTTTTCAAAATTTAAAGCAGCGTCACAGATCATGGAGATGGAGGAAGCAGTACATTATCCAACAGAATTTTTGAATTCCTTAATGCCTTCCGGAACTCCTGAACACAACTTAATATTAAAAGTAGGTTTACCTATAATCTTACTTAAAAATTTGAATCCGCCAAAATTACTTTAAATAGTATTTTCCAATTCGGAAAAGCTCAAATCAATCTTTATAATCGATGCGTTTTGGTTCAAATGTGGAGGAGTTGATTGAAAAAAGTATCCCGATATTGTGAATCAGACCACTAAGAATGTAAATTGGTTCAAAAAAGCGGTTTACAACATTAGAATTCGTCTAATTTAAAAAAAAATACATAACAATACGTTCCTACCCACAAATACACACATTAAATTCGTTTTTTCAGTCTGTGTTTGATCAGATAATCCTTGAGCGGCCAAACCGATTTTAATGTTACTACTTTTTATCATAGAATTCCCACGGTGTCGAGATGTGCGCGGGAATAACTTTGTGACACGTTGATTTGCACGCGGGCAAAGCCGCGGGTACAGCTAGTTTTAAGTAATAAATTGGATAAAAAACGTTTTCATAAACATCTGTAAACTTACGGATTATCACAAATGTAGGCGATATCCGCTCTTTTCAGCGGGTCTACAGTCAACATGTCGCGAATCAGAGGCGATGCAGCTGAAAACAAAAAATACGCACTCATGAAGTTTAATCTTTACAAGCATTACAATAAAAAGTTATTTTTGCGTCGAAGCCCCACAAAAACTCGACTGACGTTACTTTAAACGTATTAAAGCCTTAATAAATGCTCGCGTGACGTTTATAGCCGCGCATTGCAGTAATATACTTCATGTTATTGAATCAATATGATACTAAATTTAAGTTATAATACTCCGCAATAAAACGAAGGCACACAGCGGGTAAAACAACTCATGTTTATTCATACTACGACAAACAATTCCTAGGCTAAAAGCATAATAACCAAGCATCGTTAAAAATTGATGTGACTATCCACTATGGTATATTAAATATGCGTCGGGACAGCGTGCAATAGCGAAAACAATTGGCAAACACACAACTTTTAGACACAAATTTATTACAGTTTTAAAGAATTCAAGCACTTGTGCGATATTTAGGGAAATATCGAAGACAATGAACTCATAAAGATCAATTCGCATCACTATCCAATCTAATCTTAATCTGCACAACGCTTCAGTGAGTTTTAATTGAAACTTAATAATCTGTACAATTCCTGCATGGTGATAAATATAATACAAAGCTATTATAATACAAACAATAGTATTGTCTGAACCAGACCAGATCGTAGTTATCATGATGCTCGTATCATGGATCGTAGTTACGATGAGTGCTACATGAGGTATTTATCGCACTAAAGTTTGAATATTATTGTAAGAGGTAACTCATTCTTATCGATTTTTAAAATTTATAGTCTGGTTTTATTGAGGCACTCTATACCTTAGTAAAATAAGACTTTTTCTAAATTTTGTCAATTTCGACGCAACTACTAGGGTTAGTACTGTAAGGCATTATACTGAAGCTGGTCATATCAAATATTTATTGCGTAGGTCATGACATTAGGAGTATTCGGGCATTTTGATCTATGTAAGTAAATATACGGCGGCAGTGATAGCCTAATGGTTGAAACTTGCCCTCTCGATCGGGAAGTCTGAGGTTCAAACCCAGGCACGCACCACTGATTTTGCTAAATTTATGTGCGTATTAGAAATTAATTATCACTGCCTTTCGGTGAAGGAAAACATCGTGAGGAAACCTACACACCCGAGAGTTCTTAAAAAAAGTTCTTGGAGGTGTGTGAAGTCCACCAATTCACACTTGGCCAGCGCGGTAGACTATGGCCTAAACTTTCTCATTCTGAGAGAAGACCCGTGCCCAGCAGTGGGCCAATAACGGGTTAATAAGAGAAGTAAATATAAAGAATCTTAGTCCATCTGTTCTATTTTTGAGCCTTGCAAACTTCGTGACGGTGAACTCAAAATATGTTTACGTACAGGATGGGTTCTTGGGTTCATAGTAGTCGCCGTTGCTGATCTGTCGGACTAAGCGCTTGAAGTTGGAGCCGTCAAATGGCATGGCCCCGTAGACTAGAGTATATAGGAGAACTCCTAAAGACCAGCAATCCACCTAAAAAAACAAATACGATTATATAGTAAAAACAATTCATTTAGGGTCGGTACATATCTGATGGAAAATTATAAATTCAAACTTTCATATCTAACCGATGATGCGTTAGTGCGTCGAGAGTACAACGTCAATGTATATATTTGTCTGTGTTGGCGTTACACGACTATACGCGACGCATTTTCCGTCAGTATGTACCGACCCTTAGGCGATAATATCGAAACGCATTATTAGTGCAAGTGCCCGAAAGGCCTTGACTACGGATCTAATATTTGTCTAAATGCACTGTGTACGTCAGCATTGTATGGCAAACAGATAACACGTAGTGGGGGAAGTAATAATGCAATATTTTAGTGCCATGGATCCGAGCCCGATGATACAAATAACTTTGTTATCCATTATTTATGCCCATATAAGGTCACGTTTTAATTGTAATAACAACACATCGGGAGATATCCCTACATTTAACAATTTATATACCACAATCGTGATTAATTAACATGTGGCCACAATAACTGACTCATTTTGTAGTATGATGATTCCTAAGGTATTCCCGGAGCGCTTTCACAAGGGCCTCTTCAAGAAAGGTGTAAAAAGGTTCTCCTTAAAAGCCGGTGATGCATATGCGACTCCTCTGGTGTTACAAATGTCCATAGGCGACTGTGACTAATTTTCATCAGGTAACACGCCTGCCTTATAGTTAGATAAAGTTGTAGAAAATAGGACATATAAAAACATCTACTTCATCTATGTAATACCAGTAATACAAGACGATAATTAATTAACTAGATACCAAAATAAATGTAAAATAACCACTCCACATAATGTAAAATATGACTCTATTTAATGTTTCTGCCATAATATTGGTAGTTTTTCTAATAGAAAATATACTTTATAAAACGTAAATATTTAACAAGACATTTACCTCGGGTCCTATGTAAGGCGTCCCTTTAACAATTTCTGGTGACGCATACAGGGGTGACCCACAAAAGGTAGATAGTAGCGACGTCTCTTTGAATACATTTGAAAGACCAAAATCGGCAATCTGAAATATACATACGTTAGGTTTAATCAAAGTGGGTGGAACAAATTGATTTACTAGAATATTTCTCAAGTACCTTAGCACTGCCGGTGTCGTCGAGTAATACATTTTCTAATTTTAAATCTCTGTGGCAGATTTTATGTATATGGCAATAGTACACAGCGGTTGCGATCTGACGAAATAACCTGAAATAATAACATGAGTCATGTTCTGTGCACTATTAAGGATTTCTTTCATATCTCCATGAAATATAAACACTAAAAAATGTGCGTGTACTAGCGTACACTCGTAAGAAGTGAAACTTCTTTATGACGTTATTTTTCAAAAAATAATTTACTATATGCAACTTTACAGAAATTGGTTAAATAAAGTTGAATTAGATAAAGTTTAATAAAAGTCTTTTATTAAACTTTATCTAATAATCTAATCTATAATAATCTATCTAATATCACGCGTGGTAGGGATAAGAAAATGATGGCGCGTAACAGAAAAAGATGGCGCGTAACGAAAAAATGTTACACTAATTTTTTTTTCCAACCCCGATAAAGAAGTTTCACTTAAAAAAAAACCCTAGGGATATAAGTAGAAAAATACCTATTTGTATTAAAACATACAATTATTTATCATACAAAAGTAATAGCTAACAGCAAAATGTAAATATCCTTTGAGAATTTAATAAAAGCAATAAAAAATATAAAAAACAACCTCCTAGCTTCATCTTCTTGTAATACTTTTTTCTGACTGAGGTAGTCGTAAAGCTCCCCTCCAGAGCAATACTCCATAACGAGGATCATCTTTTCGCTATTTTCAAATACTGAAAAATAAATTTTTAAGTTTTAATCAACTTTTTATATCAAATCTAGCTGACCCGGCAAACGTTGTTTTGCGATATAAAAATAAAAATAAAAATGTTAAGGATGGGAGAACCCTTATCACTAAGGGGTATGAAAAATAGATGATGGTTGGATGAAGGGTGTGGTTGCCGGCACACTTTCACATGAGGCGACCATCGGGAGCATCAACGCATCTGTGATTGACTTCAGATAAAACCCATGTTCTGTATGAAGTTGCTTACAGATGTCCATGGGCGGCAGTGACCACTTACCATCAGGTGGACTGCATGCTCGTTTGCTACTTCTGTCAGGTAAAAAAAAGTACAAGTTTACAAGAATAATTTCCTTTATGCAAATTATATATGTATTTACATGTCATTGCATATATCACTGCAGGTTTCAGTATATCATTTGCTTAATAGATGGTTCTACTATTGGTGGAACCATTGTACATAGTTTGACCAGTGACGTGACTCACTGGTCGAATTCTTATTTCTAGCGTAAAGCAGTTTTTGCGTTTCAGTGTTCGTGTTGCCGGCTTATTTCTATACGAGGTAACTATCTTAGCAGTGGCGTGTCGCGGACCAAGTGGACATGGGCAAACTCCTTTTAATGAAAACTTTGAAACCGCCCTTGAAAACGCCTCCTCCTGCTCCTCCAAAGAAGCCTCGCGAGGCTTCTTGAAGTGCGAAGCTGTGGACGATAGTCCACTGCGCCCTCGCCTAGCTACGCCACTGCATCTTACACCTCAAGAATAGCAACGGAATTATGATTGACTTCACATAAACCCCTTACAATAAAGAAATCCCTGTTCATATAGCAATCAAGTGGCTTTTAAATGTCAATGGGCGGCAGAGTATCTTAGTAAGTGAACTGCATGCTTGCTTGCTACTTCAACCAGATATAAAAGAAGAAATAAATACAAATGGACTACGTAACGTACCTTCATAAATATGTACAATATTAGGATGCCTAACGGAAGACATGATCTGCACCTCGCGCCGGATCCGGATGAGGTCGGCTTCAGACTCGATCTTGCACTTCTTGATCGTCTTGATGGCCACCTCTTGCCCGGTCTTCTTGTTGATTCCCAGCTGGACCTTGCCGTACGTACCTTGACCCAGCTTTCTTACTATGTCAAATCTGATGATAAGAGAAATACATTTATTCAGTAAATTGCACTGTTTCTATTCTATAAGAGCGTCATAACATACCATAAAAAAATATGCTAGAAGTAGCCCATAGAGGAAATTTCATTATTTTTTCTGTTCGTATTTATATAAATGATTATGTGTATAAGTTTGGTGTACACGTTTATTGTACGTATAATTTTTTTTAATATATATTTTTTTCAAATCTGATCTACGTCTTGATAATCATCGCACCCAAAACGACATGCGACATAGATTTTCCCGTTAAAAATTGGGTAAAAATATTAATATCAGTTTTTTTTAAATAATTCAGGATTGAAGAAGCCATTGAAAAAAAGCAGGTATGAATTCAAATAAACTCTACCTCTCATACTAAGTGGTCACAGCCGTAATGAGCACCGATAAACAACTTCATATAGAACAGTAAATTATTTGAAGTCAATATCAAATGCGATACTACTCTCGAGGACTAAGATGGTCGCCTTATATGTTTTTGTAAACCAAATAAATATCATTTAAAATTTCAGGGGAAATAACGGTTTGTATACGATTTTCTCACATCCATTACTACAAATTACCGATAAAAAGCACAATGGAAGTTATGAAGAGACAAGCAAATAGGAAAGTGCAAGTACGAAGCATGACATTGGCTGGTGACAACAAAGAGTGACCGAAGGCATTAACACCCACTCTCGAACGGGCAGGCAAATCGTTTATCATTGGAACGCATTCATGGCAGAGGTGTGAATTGCCAGCTATATTTTACAGGGCAAATGTTTACATAACAAAATGAAACGCACTTCACGAGTAGGGTTGCTACGTACGGTTGCTTTGGTAAATTTTATCGCATAAAACCTAATATAACAGAAGCAAAAAGCAAACTATTTCTTAGATAATGATAGTTCTATGGATTCTAAGTGCATCTTACACGACGGTCGCGTGGATCATAAGTGAATAAGGCCCCAATTTTGTGCGCGTATCAGTGCTTGCGCTCTGGAATATGTTAATAATGAATCGGCTCTAGTAGTCATTTGTTTTTTTTTATTTGTCTAAAGTAGCAAACGAGCATGCAGTCGACCTGATGGTAAGTGGTCACTGCCGCCCGTGGACATCTGCAATCAACTTCATACAGAACATGGGTTCCATCTGAAGTCAATCACAGATGCGTTGCTACTCACGAGGACTATGCTGGTCGCCTCATGTGAAAGTGTGCCGGTAACCACACCCTCCTATCGAAACGCAAGAAATGCTTCACACTAGAAATAGGTGTGACGGTAGTACTTCCCCGGTCGAACTACACTGGTTCTACCACCTTGTTTGTATCGGTTTGGGGACATACTTCATAATAATATTACAAAGGCGAAACTTTGTGAGTGTGTATGTTTGTAACTTCTTTACGTCTAAACGACTGGAAAGATTTTCATAAAATTTGGGATAGGAAGTTAGCTGACACTCTGGATTAACATATAGGATTTTATTGTGGTAAAATGTCTTATCAACATTACAGGACAATCGATACATCGTTTTTTTTAACGCGGCGAAGCTGCGGGCTTCAGCTAGTTATTCTCTAAATAAGGTTCATGTTGTATATAATGTTGCATCAAATATTTCGGACTCTATAGTTATTGTAGTTTCTTTGAATAACGAAACACAGAACACAGGCTCGTGTAACACATCACTAGAAAAGCCTTTTTGGCCAGGTTCTTATCACATGCAATATAATTGGACTGTTATAGTTAAAATTTAAAGGAGAACCAACTCTATCGTCTTTATTTCCTTCTTTAATTATTTTTTTAACATAACACATTTTAAAGCTCGATACAAAAAGAGTACAGAAATAATGAATTGGGTTGTATATCTGCGTATATATTTTATTCTGCTATCAGAAAATACCCGTTAACCGGTTGCAGAAAAAGATGGTTATTTCAATTTATACATAATCTATATTACCTACTTACGTCGTTACAGAGTATCAGAAATAAATGTATTAACGCGGTGGCATTAGCGTGAGCTATGATATTAATTGAACACGAGAGGTGTCGCATTGAACAAGTGACATTTTACTTTAAGCATCCATTAACAGATCACATTAATTGCAGTCAGTTGGTGCTACGCATTTGATATTGGCGATAATCTATTATAAAACGGAATTAATAACTTATTTATTTTTAGATTATATGCATAACGAAGTGAATGCGACGACAGGATGGTTGAGGTCTTTATTACTGTCCATTCTTGAAGATTTCAAGTAAAACACGGGAGTAAACTTCTTCGATTTATGCACAGTTTAGTTTTCTACCGACGTTCGCTCTATGACTCTCGCGACTATGACTATGACGCTCGAGACTATAACAAATTTATGGAGGGTAAACTAAATTACAATTCTAAAAATCATAAAATGCTAATTCAATAAACAAACAATTTTCGATCTTGGAACTATCTAAAATAATTATTATCGGCACCGTGTTTTCCATTAATACGCGGTGTCGCGGCGACATGCATATTAGAACCAAAACATCGTCAGGAAATCTACAAACTCAAGAATCTTAAAAATAAGTTCTGGTACAGTACACCTGTACATGGTGTGTGAGGTTTATTAATTCGTGCTCGGACAACGCAGTGGACTATGGCCTAAAGAGTTTTAGGCCTAAAGAGTTTTAGGCCATAGTCTCATTCTGCAAGAAGATTCGTGCCCTGGAGTGAACAATAATAGGTTGACGATGAAACCTAATAACAATTTTGTCATTATTATTTCGTATATGTTCTTAACCTTAAATAAAAGTATTTGAATAGTAATCGAATCAACTTATTTGAAAGAGGAAAGGTTACCTCGACAGTTGTGTTTTAACTTTTGTTTCTGACATTCTTATCTACCTATCCATGACCCAATTCCTATTTATAATGAAGAAGCAGGTAACACTTGAGCGTCACAAGCGCGCAAACACCTCGTAGCCGTGACGTCACTGATAACCTCTACGCCTACGTTGGCCGAGAGTAGCGTAGGCACACAAAGTGCACCGGGCCCTGGACCAAGTACTCGACAACTCAACATACATAATCATTGTAGAATTTAATTTTTCACACACGGTGCATTTTATTTAATATCCGCAGAACATCTCAGAGTAAACGGAAACATAAATTCTACTGGTTCAGCTGATTTATCTACTGGTTCAGCTGATTTAAAGTTGTGTCGCTACTATATTTTTTACAGGCGTTATACCAGAAGTTCTCAAACCTTCATCTGTCGCCAACTTTAACAGTTATTTTCTAGCGCCCCTTTAAATGTTTTAAACCGCGATATTCATGAATAAAATAAACGAAATAGCAGAAATATAAAAGAAATAATGAATATTTTTAAACATTTTGATTTTAGGTTAAAAAAAACACCTCCCGCCCTATACATTTGGAGTCCGCAAACGGAGTCCAAGCTCTATGTCAAAAACGAAATTTCACTTTTATAACCAAAGTAAACAAACACAAATACCACCCAAATATTCTAAACACTACATGAAAAACAAAACAAATAGAGCACCCGAATTCGAAGTACTCATTTGCTAGACTATCGCTGACCTATTTCCTATTTTAAAATAATGCAAAGAGACTACACCGAATACAAAACGAGTTAGGTAATTTCAAGTGTCTGAAACTCGCAAAGGCCTAGCAGTTTTGTGACGACATGCTTCGCGATAAACTTGAGGCCGTGACCTAATTACGAGCATACAACTAAAGTAAAGCAGCTGAAAACATTAAGAGCTTCGAGTTAAGTCTACATGCTCGGTTCTTTAAAACATAATGGCAGGAAAGCAGCCTGGCAGTATTTTAGTTGTCTTTATGACCTACCCTGTTAATCACAACTTATAGTAAAATAACCTTTTTGATCAAATTTTGTACCTATTGAGGTTCTAAATTTTAGGTGTTAAGAAGTAATAATACTCTTCCACAACAATACTATTTCATTTTTTTTTATTTTTTTATAATTTAACCTAACGATAAGGCAGACGGGCTACCTGATGAAAAGTAGTCACCGTCGCCTATGGACATTCGCAACACCAGAGGAGTCGCCAATGCATCGCCGGCTGTGAAGGACAGCTCTTTCATATTAATGTCTAACAAATTAATAATTTTCTTTTAATGTTGGAAAGTTCGTTCTTTTGTACTCGTGTCTTGAGATCCTGAGGACTGTCTTATACAGGACTAAAGCCTACTGTAATGCAGCTGTTTGCTATATCTTCGTATTGCCTTATGTTATACGTGTAGTGCTTACTGTCGTCCATGCAAATCTTAATCAACTCTGACCATGTACAATATACTTCGATAATGTCCTTTGATATTTAATACAAGTACTTTAAACATACTAGTTTGCCTCATTTTAAACCTCTCCGCCTACGAAATTTCAAGTAGACGGCATGTGCATAAATCGACAACCTACAATACGTTCACCGGATGTCACATAACTTACAGCATGACCAAACATCTATTTCAAAATATGTATAGTTTAGAAGGTGGTAGAACCAGTGTAGTTCGACCGGGGAAGCACAACCGCCACACCTATTTCTAGCGTGAACCATTTCTTGCGTTTAGATGGAAGGGTGTGGTTGCCGGCACACTTTCACATAAGGCGGCCATCATAGTCCTCGGGAGTAGCAACGCATCTGTGATTGACTTCAGATGGAACCCATGTTCTGTATGAAGTTAATTACAGATGTCCATGGACGGCAGTGACCACTTACCATCCGATGGACTGCATGCCCGTTAGCTACTTCAGTTAGATAAAAAAAATTACCTATACATATTTTAATTTATTTATTTAGATAAGATCAGTCTTACCTAAGGTTAGCCACACAAACGTTACACTACTTCTGTGAACTCAGTTGGAACGCTCTGGATAAAAATATTTCCCTTACCACGAAATTCAGACCACAACAGCGGTGTAGGAGCGGTGCTTATATTTACCCAGATACTATTTTCCTTGTACGGTTCATATCCACACCACAATAACAATATATTAAAATATTTAAACGTAACGGTTAAAATAACCATCATTAACACGTTTTGCGATAAAAGTTTATAGGAGTCAGTGTGAGCTTCAGCTAAGAAATCGAAAGTGTATAGTAGACGATCATATTATATACGAAATAACAAAATATATATATTCCAAATCCAATAAGACTGCTCTTGAAAATTAAACAAAAACACCTATTCAATTATATTATACTAGGTGAACCCCGCAGCTTCGCCCGCGTTATAAAAATCGATGTATCGATTGTCCCGATATTTTCGCACAACAAAAATTGACCTATATGTTAATCCAGAATGTCAGCTATCACCCTAACATGAAAATCGCTCCAGCCGTTTCTAAACGGCTAGTGAAGAAGTAACAAACATACACTACATAAACTTTCGCCTTTATAATAGTAGTATGATTAGAAAATAACTTAATTTACTGTAAAATCCAAGCGCGGCACGTTAAGCAGGTAACACGAAAAGCTCCCAAATATAGTACTTGTTACGTAAGAGCTAAGTGCCCCCAATTTGTTTTTCGTGACCTGGTTTCTCATCGAACTTAGTAAATAGGACGCAGCACGAAGAGAATAAAACGTTGAAAGTAGCAAAAGAACTTGCGAATGTAGGAAATGTGTTATCTGACATGTAAAATCGAACATTGTTCATCCTCGTAAAACACGCTCGTATATTTTTAATTTCCAAGTTGCCTGTTTTACCTAGCAAAGTCACAGTATTACCTGACTGACTTTATGAAATTGTTAATAAAATTATGGACGTTTTAGAAAATAAACATTGTTATGAAAACAAAAAGTACCATTTATTAAACAAGCAGACCATTATTATTTTGTAAGGATATTTATAGAAATTTTGTAAATATAATTACAAAATTACTAAACACAACAGTACTAAAATAAGACAGTTTATAAGGCGACATATTTATAAGTACCTACGCACTAACGGCCAATGTACCTACTGTTTTTTGATGTTTACAGCACAATAATAAATTGCGAAATATTAAACAACCACATTCATTGTCACATTTGTATGTCAACGAACTTAAATCGTGAATCGTTTCGTAAACGCAGGATGCGAGTTACATTATAAATATTTCAAATGCAGTGATCTGGAATACATTAAATAAACAACAATGACAAGCCAACATCGTTATAAAAGCAATGCATAAAAGTTGATACATGTTATTTATACTCATAGATCTGCAACAAAATACTAGATTTCTAAAACACTTGGACCCTGTTTGTATCCGCTTATAGTATGTTATCCTGTGTGTTAAATCATATAATAGAAATTGATATAATTTACAAAGTAGATGAAAGCGAGCCAAACAGATAAAATTCTATGCAAGCTACTACTATGAAGCATACACTTTCCACATAGTATTAGTCAAATGCATCCTAGATATAGCCACGTTTGTGAATATCATTTGTTCCGCGGTGGTCGAAGCCAATTAGCGTGCTACCTTTGCATCCGCATATTGTAGCGAGTTCACAGACCTTTCAGAATAAAAAATACTACCTATTACGAGTGTGTCGGAACGCGTATGGTTAGGTGTCGAGGGATATGCATACAACCGCTAAAATTATGCATGGTTCAGCTTTAGGTTTATAATTACATGAAAATGAGCTTACAGGTTAGGATCACAGATAACAGCTATTAGTTAAAAGAAATTGACGGCTCTGGCTGTATGTCTTATTGAAATTCAGCTCCGAAGGCATCGCCGCTACATCAGTTTTCTGTATGCGCTGCGTTAATCTAATTTGAGGAGTGAAGTAAGGGAGATATACCCGAGGCGTTACATAGTTGTTATCAGGGGTAATATCACATCCACGGGCGGCCGACGCCATTACCATTAGGTGGACTGCATGCTCGTATGCTATTTTTATGTTATAAAAAAATCTTACCTCTGCTTGAGACGCAGCCGGTGGTCGTGCAGACGCACGTCACCGGTGTTCTCAATGCCATCCATGATGTTGGAGGTACGTTTGTTGTCTCCCACCACCATCGTGACTGGAACAAAGAAAACGTAACATTTCAATTTACTAGTATTATTGATCGTATAGGTTCAGGCAAATCAGGTCAAAGCTCTGTTCTCACGTAATAAGCCACTAGTGTGCTAGTCTAAATTTCATCAGACATCCGTTTGAATTAAATAAACATTATCGTTACATCGGTACCAAACATAAATTATATCAGAGTTAGTTATTTAAATGCCTCGTTTTAGATTTAACATGATGATGTTACTTTACCCCTACGTCTAGCCTAATCTTATTTATTTAAGCTGGGCTTTGTTGTGCAAAATTGTAATGCAACATGTACAAAAATAGCTTCACCATAGCCGAAACGCATCCTATGTGATAGTATGGGGAAGCACCCCAACAGCAGGGCATCACCGGTACGCATGGATCGATTTATTGTTCGCGCGATGGATCGGTGTCATCGTCTATCTGGCGTTTGTAACGTTTATAAGCCGGCTGGGATAGTATTTTCTCGCCAGTGGGGACTGTATGATTTATTCACAGCGTGACGGTGAATATTGATAAGGCGACGAGACAGGGGCACGCTTGGTGCCGGAACGCCGCTGCTTGATCATTCCGTGTACGTATTACACTGCGATGCAGCTTTCCACATGTACCAAGAAAGTATATCACGCGGAATTTCCTTCATTGTTTGTTCACTTTGTTCCTACATATTACTTGGTACTTGTTTTCTTAGTGAAGCTTAAATAATACGATAGAAGACCAGTAGAGAATAGTATACTTTATTAAAGTAACTTCTCTTTCTTTGTTTCATATAAGAATACCAAACTAGTATACAGATCAATCAACTCAAACCTACTCAATATATTACTTTTGATTTTACTAAAATATTTTTATAGAGCACTTTGTACGTCAAACATTCATTGGATACAACAGAAAGCTTTCCTCATTTCTTAATCCCGTTTTTATCATTTGGCAAATGCTTCAAAAAAATCACATTGTAACGAAGGGTAAAAATACTCTTAAGCCACCTACACACTCGGACGTTTGATAAATATAACCGAACACGAACACTTAGTTACTCGGTTTGTCCGCTGATGCAAACTTCTCATTTTACGAGGAAATACCATTTCGCCTGTTCTTGGAATTAGTTTATGATCAACGATTCTGACTGTACCCTATGACGAATGTTAAATGCTTCGTATGGCCATGCTACTAACAATAACCTAAATCCCAATGTGGTAATCCGGCCGATGACCACCTGGTCTTATATCATAAATAGTTAAATACAACTAAAATTTAATTATTATTATTATCAGTACAACTAAAATCAACAAACCGGATAAGTAATATATATTAGAATTCAATAAAGAGATCGTGTGCAAAAGGGATGTACCTAGACCAAGCCGCGAGAAATCAGCAATCACACTTATCATAAATATTAATGTATGATGAATCAAAATTGTATTTACAGAAGGAGAATATGATTTGTAGTATGTTGGCATGGTTTTATGTAGATGTCATTTACACACTAGCAGACGGCGTGTGCACATCGTATACGAGCGACGAAAGAAAAACTCCTTGTAATAGGGTCATTCGTTAGAATATTCTTGTCGGAGCCGGAACGTCTATAAAAATAAACACATGAGTCACTGGAAGAACTTCAACTGATTGGGGAAGCAATTAACGAGTCGCTATTAAGCATTCGGAAGAAAAACGCTGATAGTGACAGGCGATAAGGGGAAAGGCGTACAAAAACCTCCACGACGACTTTGACAAATCGCCCACAAATAGCAACAAGCGTAGGCTTGATGAAAAGAATTGATTAGTTACCAACGCTAAAACAATTCGGCCATTTCTTCCCACGCCCAGGAAACTAGACTAGAGGTAATAGAGCGTATAGTTCACATTTATTAATCTCGTTTTTTGCTTTTACATTTTGATTCTGGTATGTACCTAAAGACTAAATGTATATATTCCAAATTTTCTAAAGTATCAAACATAAAAAAAAAGTTTTAGTAATAGTCGTTCCTCTCCTAAAAAAAGAAGAGGTAACCTCCCGGTTGAACAAGGTAACTTAAATTTTAAATCTAGTAAGTTAAATAGAGAAGATGGATTTTATAAAATAATCCCTCGTCAAACCACTACTGACTAATTGTTGACCACGGGTCTTAGTTTAGGCCATAGTCCAGCGCGCTGGCCAAATGCGAATTGGTGAATATAGTAATTATAGAATAATGGACTTAGTAAATTTTACTTCAACATACTGACCATAAATAAAATTACTTAACATTCAATGCCATATATTAAGATTTAAAATTTTTATTCGATGCAATTTTATACACAGACAAGTAGACAAACAATCAAAACTATCTTATTAAGATTTTTTCTTAGTTCTCCGTTCTTTTTTCGATCATACACGATTGACATGGATTAATGTGGATTGTTGCACTCATTAGTGTGAAATTTGCGGACACAATTTGCGGATATATTGTTAGACCGTCAAGACTCAGCAAAAATAACAAGCGTGAGTCTGACATTTAAATACATTTGCTGAATCATTATTATTGTATTATTATCGCGGTCCACTTACTGTGAAAATATTCAATTAAGATTATTTTATTAAATGTGAAGTAGAGAACATAACATTTCTTTTTTCACGAAGAGAAAGTTGTTTATTGGCAATAACCAAAATTGTTATAGTAAGCAATTAATTAATTAAGAAGAAATCTTTTTAAGAAAACGTAACATCATATTGTATAACACTAATAACAAATACGAAGTAGGTATAATAATTACTGTGCAGTAACATTGTAACATGACAAAAGATTGGCAAAAGCTTCGCGCTTGTTATTTTCCTACATATGTAATATATTGACACAATAATTAGAGTAATTAATAGCATAATAGCAATATCTGTGTATTGTTTGTATAAGTAGTGAACAGGAATGCATCACAAGTATTGACTTCAATTGTGAATTGCTGCTTAAAATATATTACAAAATATGCTTAATTATATCTTATATATTATATCTTATATCTTATATATATTTGTATGGGTAAAGTACGCTGTGGAGGCTGTTATATAACCTTATTTGACTGAGTTGAACCAACTTCAAAGCGTTGAGCAGATCATAACGCGTCAAGGTCTCGAACATGAAATATATCAATAAAACTTTCATTAGCGTTATTAATGTGTGCTTAGTACGAAATAGTAATTATAATTGAAATGGCGCTTAATCGGAATTGTCATGTAAATGGGTGCGTCACGGTTAGCGCCGTAACAACCGTTACGTTCCGGTAAACGCTGGGACAGTCTCGAGAGAACTAATTCAACTATATTGGCACGCGAGCTCTACATTAATCAATTTTCAATAACTAGTCGCAACGGTCGAAATTAGACTGTAATTTAAATTTAAAAAACTTAAGTAAGTAATATTGTCCAAAGTACTTAGCACGAATATTTCTCAAATTAAAAATTGTAATATTTCAAGTTATTTTGAACGCAGCCGTTAAACTGCATTTTAAAGCAATAGCGGGTATTTTGACAAAGAAATCTGACATTTTTGACGTTATGTGTTTTCATAGTAAGACATTGAATGTTCTATTTCTTTTATTATATGTGTTTTTGTCAAATGCAAGGTAGTGTGTGTAATGTGTTTTTTTTTAGTTGATTTTATGTATGTTTTGAGCATTATTTGAAAAAAATATTAGCATTGCGCAATTCTTCTCTACATCAACTATAACCGTGCGTAATTTCATACCCCTCCGCTTGCGGCAAGTATCTTAAAAACGAGACACAAGTTTTTGCTTCACGTATTAATATATAGATGACAAAATAAAATGAGTACTGTTTATTTTTAACCACATCAATACTTTAATTCTGCAAATGTTGAAAACTTTGATATTTTTATTAACTTAATATACCTAATTTCAGGGATATTTTTATTCTATGTAGGATAAACACCAAAAAAAACGTCGACAGTATAAAAACTAACCAAGCCACTTATACATTGATAACAATAGGTGGTATAATGAGGATATACTGTTTTCAAATACATTTAAATACCTACCTACTTATACCAATTTGGTTATACATATTAACATTTGAATAAAATCATTGTAAAGGTTTTAAATGCCAATTTTTATTCAAATTGATATATTTAAAGTATTTTTTATAGGATTTATTTATATGCTATAATAATAATGAAATGATATCATACATAATTATAAAGTACGTATAAGAAACAAGCATAACATTGCCATGAAAAGCATTCAAGAAGAATGTATTATGATCACATTGAGTTTAGAAGCTTGTTATATTTAATACTTTTCACACCATAATATAGATAGGTATATCCAAAGTAACCTGTTTGTTATTATTATCGTGAGGGTCAGGGAAACTCGGTTTCGGTTTTGTTAATCCTGGGGAACTACATCCAAAAAGACATATATACAGCAACTAAGGTAACATTTTCAAATTTTGTAATCAAAAATCTAAATGACTTTGTTGCACGAATTCGATTAAGTGACCGTGACCGTAACAAACATTGGCGAAACTAGAGGGCGATGAAATTATCGCTTGGCGCTATAAGCGTGAACTTTAAGCGATATGTAGCAAATTTAGCTAATTTGCACCAAGATTTCGAGGCCTCACGAGATCGACCCCATAAATTTGTTTATGAAGGTCAATGAAAGAGCGAAAGCCGCTTAAAGTCAACTATTATGGCCCGCGGGAAAGCGTTTTTCGCTTAGAATCGTTTACTACTTATCAGAAGCGTTTACTTGGCTAAACCCTGTAAAACGTCGGATGTGGTAAGAGTACCAGAATAACTCCTGAGAGGCTTTTCGTTAAGTTTTGTTGAGAGTAGTTTTGCTTTCCTATTGAGTCTATAAAAATGCTACGTTCAAGGACAGTATTCCAAAAATATATTTTTCTCTAAAAATATACATTCCCGATAACTTGTCAAATAATTAAATGAAGAATAAGGACACTACCTCATTTACAACCGTTTTTCAAGAGGCCATTGACTGTTGAAATAAAGTGGTTTTAGGAAAATTCTAATCTAAGCACTAAATCGTCCAACAGCACTGAAAATTCTAGGAAATTAAATTCAACTAAACAATTATCGTGCCGCTACACTGAATCTGAAATCTCAGTTGTTACTTTTGCAGACTTTTGTTAATTCTAAAGCAATAATAACTTCTTACAATGTTTTTATTTGCCATAAGGCCGCAATCATTTTAAATTTCTATAGCTCATTTTTCTAGCCTAGTCGTCCGAAGTTTGTCCGAAATTTAAATATCAGGATATCAGCAAGTTATGTCACAGTGACCATTCATATAATTAAACATTATTTAACGGTGAAGGAAATCATCGTTAGAAAACGCCGAAGTTCTAAATGAAAGTCCTGAATTGTGCCTGATGTCTACGAATGCGCATTTTAAAAACGCGCTGGACTAATCCTCTCTCACTCTAAGAGGACAGTCATACCCAGAAGTGGGATAGTAAAAAGTTTATCCTACAAATAAGAACATACACAACCGAGCCGGTTTAAAAGTTTCATATTAAGGCACGCAAAGAGTTTCACTAACTTCGATGCGTTGCGCGCCTTATATGAAGCCTTGGTGAGGAGTCATTTGGAGTGTAATTCGGTTGTATGGGCTCCGAGTGAGATCAAGTATAAATCAATGATGGAACGAATCCAAAACAAATTTACCAGGTTCCTATACCTAAAAATGTACGGAGTCTATCCTGGCTATCCTTTGCTGTATCCTACCTTGTTTGTTATAGGCATGGTAGGATACAGTAAATTGGAGACACGGAGGGAGCTAATCCTGTGTAAGTATCTGTTAAGGGTATTGCGGGGTGAGTTGGACAGTCCTGTCGTCCTGGAAGAGTTAAAGTTGTGTGCGCCGGCTGACGTCGCGGGGCGCCGTCGGCGGCTGCCGCTGTTGGCGGTACGGCCTGCGCGTACCAACTTGTTACGCAACGCGCCGCTAACGCGGGCGATGCGTACGCTCAACGATGTGGCATGTCAAGTCGATATTTTTACCTGCACCCTGGACGAGTTCGCAACGGTTTTTTGTAAATTGTTCTTGTTTTGAAAAATATAATTAATGTTATTAAATTAATTGACATCATCATAATTTCTGATATATTCTTATTATTTTTATTAATATTTTTGACATGTTTTATTATTATTATTATTATTGTTTTTAATTTTGTACTCCATTTATGTGTATTTATTAATGGATATAATTGATATAATTATTTTATGTTCTTATTGCAATTTCATTTTGATTATTCTTGACATTCTATTGATTTATTTTTGACATTTTATTTGACTTGTTATTATTTTTGTTATATTGGCTATTTTAATTATATTGGACATTAATTATTAGTTAATTAACTGATAAGATCTTTTAATGTAATTTTAATTTTTAACATGTACCGTCATATATGCCAACTTTGCCCGTTTTTATCAATTATTTTGATTTATTTCAATTTTTTTCTATGAAAACTGACGTATATTATTTTTTGTACTTTAAATATAGAGTCATGTGCACACGATCTTTTTGTAATATTTAAGTCAAGTAAGAAATTTAACCATAATTTGAATGATTTTGATAATGGGCAAAATTACCACGACTTTTCGCCAACATTGCCCATGTCGATTTCTCACTCCGTTATGGATCATAATACGTCGTAATAAGTATCACCTTTAAAATTAGAGTAATCTTGACATTGGTTTCAAAATGTTATTTAAAATATTAATTCTTTTACAGAAAAGTGAATGGGCAATGTTACCCAGGTAATTTAGACTGAATTCCATACAAGACACATCGAATGATTTAAAATGCCAAGGGCTGTCACATTCGAATAATATTATTAAACAAATTATGTTTTTATATTTTGATGGATGTCGTTTATATTGTTGCGAAATAAACTATAAATAGTAAATGAAACAAAATGTGCATTATAAATGTTTTACTAAACATATTTTTAATATTAATTAACAAATAAAACAATTGAGAAAATCGTTAGGCATATAGTGTGGATGAATG
This sequence comes from Spicauda simplicius, assembly GCA_949699795.1. NCBI lineage: Eukaryota > Metazoa > Arthropoda > Insecta > Lepidoptera > Hesperiidae > Spicauda > Spicauda simplicius. The sequence continues at coordinate 16,441,520 of OX453059.1, forward strand.
TAACCATATATAAAGAAAGACATATTTTTAAAGCATAACTTTTGTTAATAATCATCCATATCTACTAAACTTAAATCAACTCTTTGGATACATGTTTTTCTCTATATTTTATTTTGCCGAAAATAGGAAAATGAACATATAAAAGATAGCATAATCTTTTTGCTTTTTAACATAATAAATAATCAGTTCTACAAAGCTTAAATCAATTATTTGGATATATTTTTATTTTATTGCAAAAATATGAGTTTTATTGAATATTTAGATTACTAAAATCTACACTAAATGTAATATGCCCACGTCGTGATATAGTTGGTGTAGGAAGAACTGAAACTATGTCTTCTAAGTGATGTATTGTATATATATCATCAACCGTCGGGTATGTGAATGATGTCCCTTTTTGGCATTTAGAGTCTTTCACTTTTCTTACAAATTTAACTATAGGTTTACTATCGCTGATTGACATTATCTTACCTACAAAATGCTTTAAACTCTTTTTAGTTGCAAATCGAACGACAATCCATTGAGCTTCTTGTATGTCGCTTTGCTTTTTATTAAAGTACTCAATTTCGCTCAAGCCAAATGAAATTTCTTTGGGATCGATGTTTTCTACCTCTTCTTTTAGGCATTCATTTTCGTAACAACTATACATGTCATAGTCTGAATTATCTGTGTTGACTAATTCTATCGTTGAATCAGTAGATGTTGAACTTCGAGCGGATTTTCTGTATTTTCTATTAATTTTTCTTCTTTTTTTACATTTTTGTTCCTTCTTAGCTTTATTCGAAATTTTGGTTCTCTTTTTTTTCAAACATTTTGGCAAATCCTGGTTATTCAGAGCTATAAATGGAGTATTATCATTTTTAGAAATTTTGCTTATGAGACAAACATTAGATTTTTGCGTCGCAGCCTTAACAAGCACGTTGGAGAGTATATTGACTTTGCTACAATCTTTTTTTATTGCTGAATTTCGGGATTGTGAAGTTAATTGGCATAAATTGGTAATTGTGGTCACATTAGAAATATCTGGAGCATATGAATCTTTAATACTTTGACCCAGATAAGAATTAATAACAATGAGACATATCTTGTTAAGGCTTTCAGGCATCTTTTGGCTTGAACTTTGTTCGTCATTATTTTTTATAAAGTTTGATTTAGAAACAAAATCGGAAGGATCAAAGCAATTTTTATCTTTGATACCTATTTTTAAAGCACCATCGAAACAATGAACGTTGCTTCTTAGATTAAAGCTATCTGAATTGCATTTCTTTGAGAAATTTGAACTTAAATCATAACTTGCAAAAAGACCAGTTTGATCATCCAACATTAAATCAGGTTCTGTTTTTGTATTGCTTTTAATTACTGCATTTTTCGATGTTTTTCTCTTTGCATTATTTTTTTCTTTGTAAATATGTACATTTAAATCAGAAGCTGTCACAGACTGTCCTGGTTCACAAGTAATTTTTTTGTTTCTTTTTACTATCATCGGTTTAGGCGCTCTTGTTTCTTTCAAGTAATCTATCAATGCTTGGTCAACTCCATATGATAATATTTCCTCTTGCATTTCTGGGATCCTCTTCAGTACTTCTTGTGGATTCAAAGGAAATAATCCCGTTGCCCTGAATCCGCTTTTTATATTATTTTCTTCTTTTATTCGAATAGTTTCAATTAATTTTACTAACAATTTCGGGAAATGTTTCTTGTTAAGTGTTGTTTGATTGGGATTTTCGAGTTTGTATTTATACAAGATTTGTCGCCATGCTTTTTTTAATGGTGCAAAAAATGATACATCTAGCGGTTGAGTAAGATGAGTCGATCTTGGAGGAATGAAAACAAACTTAATGTTATTTTGTTCACATAATTCTACGACTTTAACGCTCAAATGACTAGATAAATTGTCACAAATTACAACTTTAGTCCCTAAAGTTCGCTGTGCCCATGGAATAATTATTTTGTCAAAGTAGTCTTCAAACATAGCGCTATCAAACCAACCAGATTTAGTGCAGTTGTATCTAGTTCCCGGTGGTCCTCCAGTAATCCATTCGGAGTATAAATTCGTTGCTTTGTAGACAACATAAAGAGGCAAGCATTGACCGCTTGCGATTGCTGTAAACATAAGAGATATATTTCCTTTGGTGGAATTAGCTAATCTCTCTGGATATCTTACCCCGCGACGAAATATGCATTTAGAAGATCCAGGATCGTCAGACAAGTTAGTTTCATCTAGATTTATAACATTTGAAGCTGGTATGTCTTTAAGTGTAACGGTTACATGTTTAAAATAGTTAGCTATTTATTCTGGTCCCTTTCCAGCTCTCGCTTTTGAAATATTTTGTGTTATTCTAATGCTCAGTTCATCAGCATGTCTAGCCAAAAAGCCCTGCACCCATGCATCACCAGGAATCTTATTCTTAAATACATAATCCCGGGATTTTATTTTTAGATAGTTATGAACCAATAACTTTAAGTCAATTTTAGTAAGTGGAGAGCCGAAGTCACTTGCAGTTTGTAAAACCCTCACAATTTTGTTCTCTTCTTCATCTGTCAAGGCTGTTGGATGACCAACAGATTTTGAGTGTATTTTTTTTATTTTGTTTAATATAGTACGCCGCGGTATACCAAATTGTTTCTCTGCGTCTCTTGATGATATTTTCTTAGAAGTAACAGCTTCGCACGCAATATTTAAAATGTCTTCCGAGTAATTTTTGTACATGCGAGATCCCATCTCGCGTCTAGATTTTCGTTGTCTAATTCTTGACTTGAACTTATTTTTCTGAAATTTTAATAAGAACCTGCTTTACAAACACAGTGTATAAATTCATTAGTATCAAATATTTTTTTGAAATTATGTGATTGTGACAACCCTAAGCGTTTCACGATGGCGGGCAATGTTGACAGTGACAGGTCTAAGAATCATTGGGTAACTTTGCCCAACATAATATCTTTTCATTTATAGTGCATTAAATACTTTAATTATGATTAAAATACCTTGCAGTGTGTATCTCATAACATATAATAGAATAAACTCACCTGTGGATTCGCCATGACATTTAATTTCCAAAGTTATTTTCAGAGAAATTTGCCCGCAAAATCTTCTACTAATTTCGACAAGCTTCCGCACATTACTGAATAAACTTATGGACAAATGTCATAATCTGTGTTGTCACTACTATAATCTATTTTCCCATAAAATAAAAAAATGTAGCCATAAATTAAAAATATTTTTCCCCCGGAGACGTTTTACTTAAAAATAGCTATACGGGCAAAGATACCTTCATTGGCAAAGTTGGCGTATATGACGGTATTTAATTTACTGTTTTTTTTTTTTTTTTTTTAATTATCATTTATTTCACTACACTAACGTATTAGGATAACCTGTAATGTTAGATGTAAGTTATGAGTAAATAAATAAATCTAAATCTAAAATATAAGCAGCGGTAATAGATTTCTTAAATAAATTTTAATTATCACTAAGTATAATTATATTACTCATAATTTCATGTTTGTCATTTAATACTTACGCAAATGCGTAAGTATTAAAATCATACTAGTAAAGACTAGTGTGCACGGTAGTGACTTCTAAATCAAATGTAAACAATTTAGATTTTAATTATTACACAATATCCAAAAACAATCTTATTTGTACTGCCCACGTGATGTTAAGTGGTCACTACCGCTCGTGGCCATATGCTACCGAGTACCGGATGTTATGCGCATTGATATATGCCCGCCGGCACACCGTTCAACAGCAAACTAGCTTAAAAATCCTGTACCCTTAGTACGAATTTATTGCCCCCACAAAACAAGCATTGTTCTTGTTCTCGCTCGAACATTGCAATGTAAATTGCATACCTACTTACATTGCATGTTTTCGTTCACGGCTATAACTTGCAATATACTTTCAATTGACAAATACTTTAAAATTTACCAGGTAGTAGAAACTGTGAAGTTCGACCGGAGAGGTACTACCGCGATACATTTCGAGCGTGTTTCGGTGGATGGGTATCGTTGCCGTTAACTTTTATATAAGGCGAACATTTCAGTCATTCAGTCCTCAAAAGTAGAACCGCTGTTCTATATGACGTTTCTTACTGATGTCCATAGGCGGCAATGACCACTTACCATCAGGAGGACTGTATACTTGTTTGTAACTTCAATCAGATAAAAAAAATGATGAGCCAAAACAAGAGCAATGCTTGTTTTGAGAAAACATAACAAACTTGTACTAAGGATGCTGATCCTACTTCCAATATCATTCGTCGCACTTCGTTCACAGCGTGATCTGTGATCATCTGTGTTGGTTGGTATAGTCGTAATAAAAACAAGATAGGTGTTGGCGCGGAAGTGGGGCGGTCGGTTACCCGAGTAAATGGCGCATTCGTCGTAGGTGGCGGAGGATTCCCATTTCGACGCAGCTCTACACACTTTGCTTGTTCGCAAACACTAATATCCACTCCATCGTTAACCTTATTTCTGCCGAGCATTCATCTAGGAGCGTTTGAGTAAAAGAAAATCTTAGCATTACTAGTAAGACTTTTTAATGAGGTCTTTTGACGCTGGGCTGCAAAACATTTGCTTGAAAAGTTTTACACATAAATTAATTGGAGTTCCAATTATCAATAGTCACATGCATTTCAGCAGTAGTCATATTAAGTAGGCATCGAAACAGCAGAGATTTTGCCGCAGTAATTTACAATGCTGAAGAGTTCTCGACGCGCTTTCTCTGAATATGTATATAGCGTTGCGAGTTCCGCAGTCATCTTGAACTGTCATCGGGAATTATTTGTACGTGTAACTCGAGTACGTACTCTCGTAATGTCACCGAGTTAACCGTCGTTGTATGTAGGCCAGTACATAGGTGTCAATGTTTGTCGGTCGCCGGGGCCGTCCCAATGGCATTGGCGTCGTGTGAACGGTCACGTCCAGAAAAATGCGGCGCAAGTAGCCAATTAACGTGCGGGGATAGTGTGGGGCCGGCGTCTCGGCGCCTCTATAAATATCCCGATTCGATGTACCGCGCGGGATCCGCCGCAGCCGCGACGCCGCCGTCCCCGCCCGGCACCGACCGACGCAATAACATAAAGACAAGACATAAATCTCCACATCAAAATCGTGACGTCACGTGTTGATACATCAACCCACGTACCATTTTATTATCGAGAGTTCGGTTTCGCAAGACATTTCCAACAATCACGAATCATGTTTATGAGACGTTTCAATATCATTTGGAATCATAATGCAGCTATGATATCAAGATTTTATTTATATACTCAATATTTAAGTTCGGCACTAAACTACATATGTTGCCACTAAGTAACACGATATTTTTGTTTCTTCGTTAACGTCCGATTGGAATCCGTATGACACGGGAAGATAATGCAGCATGGGTCTAATAATATCTTCTAAAAAGTGGTCGTTTCAAACTAGCAACATTGAAAGGATGGTAGCGTGGTACAATACAAGTTCGATGTGAGCCGTCACCGTATCCCGGAAGCACGGCGTGTCCCAGGGCCGGCGGCACTCGTCATCGGTGGTGCACGCGCGGAGCGAGCGGAGATGCCGCGAGTGATCGCGCTATTTCGGTCCACTCACCAGTTGAATAACCTCCAATCAACTATTCGCACTTCGCCTACGAGTCCTACAAAATAAATACACCTACCCCAGGTTTTATTATTAAATATTAATATTTTGAATGTTAGGTACTCAAGATAGATTCTAAAATCTACATCCCTAAATCTTTAATTTTTTTCCAATAAACAAATTTTGTTTCGATGCTGTTATGATTTCTTCAATTTACACAAAAATATTTACCGCACTTGAAGATTTTTTTTTTATTTTTACCAAATTTTGTTCTCTCCTATGTGCAACTAATCCTTGGTACTAAAAAATAATCATTAAAATTGATGTAAAACAAATTTAAAATGTCACTATTTACTAAATAAATTATCTCTATCGGCCTTATGCGGCACCAAAATTTACCGACGACTACATCGAAATGACGCACGCAGTTTTATGCATATTTTTGTCGTAAAAAACTTTATAATTTGGCAAAGAATCTAAGACTCGGAGCCGATGAATGTAACAGAAATAAAACAATTCCACAGTAGTGACTCAACTCAACATAATGCCCTAAATTACGATTGTAAACTAAATTTAGTAAGTCTTAACTAAATTTAGTTTAAAATCCCCCTTCCTACATTTACGCGACCTCGTGTGACCTTACCCGGTGTAATAAGATTGAATTTAGAAAGACAGTTACTTTTCAACATATTCAGCGAACGAGTGAACAAGCAATTGTAGGAAGTGCATAAAATGTTACTCTAATGTATGCGACGCACTTCACTCGTTAGTGTACAACCAATACAAAATCAACAACTCGCAGTCTCCGAATAATTTGGCAGCCAACACAAAATTACAGTAAACAAATGCTTAAAATCAGTCCAAATGAGCTGCGCGATTTGATCACTTGACCGAGGCGGCCGTCATTTTGAAATGTACGGAATGTACACAAAGATGCATGTAGTTTGTTTAACAACAGTTAGGTAGCAGAAATTAGAAAATACATGTCACATAACTTTTTGTAGAGACTCAATGATATTATCATATTATTGCCTCTACAACCGCACACATGTAATAGGTGGTTAAGCATAAGCAAGTAATATTTAACCGCATAATTAAATCAGATTGTGTGTCAATATCTTTTTCAATTTTTACCCGACTGCGTCGGAAGGAGGGTAATGTTTTTGGAGTGTACGTATGAATGTATTGAAATATGTATCTTTGTATATGTATGGGTGATTCTACAAAAATTGGGTAACTCAATGTCATCAGTCGATAAATATTAAATAGTATTTTATTTTACAGATTTTTTAATCTATTCCAAAATTATAATATCTCTTTTAATTGGTCATTCATTATCAGATATTTATCTTACATAGCAATTTTATAAAAACAAAAAATATGCTCAAAACGTCAGTCCTTTGGCTTGTCACAATCCTAAAAACACTTATTCAAGCGTCTGTACATTAAATTGTACCATTAATTTATGGAAACTTTATATTTTATTACAATCTATTATATATGTATAATTTAATGTATATAACGTTTTTCATATTGCAATAATCGCTAGATTGTTTTTTAAAAAAGAAGAAACTTTGTGTTTAGTTTCATTCGTCAGTCTTGTGTGTATTTTTTAAATTTCAAATTTGCGGCAAATAACACGGATGCAAGGGCAAATGCCCGTTAATTCGTTTATGTTGGTAGTATTGTTAATTTCGAACCGCGGCATTACCTGGCCACCATTACAGTGTCAGTGCTAGCGCGTCGGTTATGACGTACTCTTGTGCCGATCCAGTCAAAAAATCAGTACTGTGGGTAAGTCGTTATTGCCTTATAAATTTTAATTCTGTTCTTATTTCTAAATAGTTGATTGTGATTAATTAAAATGTAAATTATTGATATACGAAAATACGAAAAGATACATTAGCTCTAATTATAACCTCAAATTCATGTCTCTTTCATCAGTCCGTTGGCGTCAGTCCTTTGCCGGATATTGCACCAAAGGACTGACTTGTTTCCAGGGTACTGATGTTTTTTTGTTTACATCACTTTTGTCTAACATAGTTACAGTGTGTTAAGCATTTATTTTTTATTTATTTCAGTATATAACACCATGGCGCCTACAAAAAAAATCAAATTTGACCAGGGAAGTTACATTAAAAAAGAAAAGAGAAGCTGAGAAGCTTGTTTCTATTGTTTATTACTGTCAAATATAATTCATAAGTAAACTTACTTAAAGTAGGATGAGTGGTACCTATATCATTATTAAAAATGTCTTAAGACTGCTTTTAAGACTGAACTACTTTATTCTCATAATATTCCCATCCATCCATCACCCTTTGAAAGTTCACTGCTGGACATAGGCCTCCCCTAATCTGCGCCACCTCGACCGGCCCTGAGCCATCTGAATCCAGCGGTTACCCGCCGTCTTCTTCAGGTCATCAGTCCACCGGGTCGGGGGGCGGCCTGCACTCCTTTTGCCGAGGCGTGGTCTCCATTCGAGGACTCTTCCAATACCAAGACAGGGAAATACCAAGCATAGCTCTCTCCATAGCTCGCTGAGCGACTTTGAGCTTACGCACGAGGCTCACAGTAAAGGACCACGTCTCGGCGCCGTATGTCATCACTGGCAACACACACTGTTCGAACATCTTCGACTTCAGGCTCTGAGGTATATCGGATGAGAAGATATGGCGCAGTTTCCCGAACGCTGCCCAGCCGAGTTGGATTCTACGAGTGACCTCTTTCTCGAAATTGGACTTACCCATCTGCACCACCTGCCCCAGGTAAATATATTCGTCAACAACTTCGAGGGTGGTGCCGTCAACAACGACCAGTACGGGTGTGACATGGACGTTAGACATGATCTTTGTCTTGTCCATGTTCATCTTAAGACCCACCCGTTGAGAGGCACCAGAGAGGTCGCTGAGCATGGTGTTGAGGTGCTCCATCGACTCCGCCATGATGACTATGTCGTCTGCGAATCGAAGGTGAGTGATATATTCGCCATCGATGTTGATGCCGAATCCTTTCCACTCCATCAGTTTGAACACGTCTTCCAATGCAGCGGTAAACAGTTTCGGGGATAATACATCCCCCTGTCTCACACCGCACTGCAATTGGATCGGGTTCGTACATCCGTCGTGTAATCGGATGGACATTGAGGCTGCCTTATATATACACTTCAACACTTCGATGTGCCGATAGTCAATCTGGCACCGCTGGAGCGACTCCAACACCGCCCATGTCTCGATAGAATCGAAGGCTTTCTCATAGTCCACATAGGCCACACACAACGGCAGATTGTACTCCTCGGCCTTCTCTACTATCTGCCGCAGTGTGTATGTGGTCCATGGTACTAAAGCCTTTTCGGAATCCGGCTTGTTCGGGAGGCTGATTCCGAAAAGGCTCATAATATTACTCACTAATTATTATTATTTCAGCTTGAATACGAAGACTAAGATACTCGTAATTTGATTTCTATTATTTGTTGATTATATATAAAATGTATATTGTTAAGTAAAAATAACTAAGAGTAAAATAATATGATTAAAATATCAAGGCTGTTATAAAAATTGTAATAGTTTCTTTCTCACATTTTTGCAATACAATATGCAATTTTTAACTACCTAAGTAACTAAGATTTTGATACTAAAAATAATTATTGTGCCATCGTTAGTTTCTAAGAGATTTAATAAATGTCATATATTTCTTATGAATTTGTGTCTTTTATCAGTACTGTGTCACCTTCGTCAGTCCTCTGGCAGTCAAATTCTGAAAAATCGAAATATTTCAGAAACTACTCTAAAAAGTGACTGGCCCGATTTGCAACAATAAAGTCATTAGATTACCTATCTTATCAACTCAAATTTGTATAAATTTAACAAAAAATCGATAGTAAACAAAATATCCCTAAAAGTTACCCAACTTTTGTATATTCACCCGTATATCAATTTCCTTGGCACGCGCTACGTTTCAAACGGCTTGACGGATTGTAACATATGACATATCATTGGAATCTACTCAGTTTGCAGAGTGACACAGCCTATGTCATTTTTAAATGTGGCGCCTGCAATCAGATACTGGGAGAGGGGGAGAGAATGACATTGTTTTAATTATAATAACAATATGGATATCAAATGAAAGCTAGTAAGTATACCATGACAAAAATATAAATATTAGATAGGTCCCTATATCACATTATGTTACTTTTTTAACACAAACTCCTAAAAAGGGGTAAATTAAATTACTTAATATAAAACAAATAGGTACCTACTCGATTATAACTTTAGCACTCGCTTTTTTTGTTTATTTTTTTTGTTGTAATTGTAAATGGACAACCTATATATGCGTTAATTATAATCTTCTGCGATATCTATACAACGTATATATAGTAATAGATCAAAGTAAAGCCATTCGACTTCTAACCAACCGTTACCGTTGAGTTCTAAACGTAAAAAAAACAACAAGACTTTTGTTATCAACATTGAGACAGTGTAGAGTTGATTGGAACACAGCCAATCCAGCAAGTAGCAATAATGAGCATAATTAATAGTTGGAGCCACGCATCTCTTGATATAATTCGTCATATTAAACAAACACTGATATCTGACTGGAAAATATTTAGTATTTTATCTGGTCACACAAGCCGCCAGGAAATAATAAGGAAAAGTAAAGGTTTAATTTTAAGCGTGGCCGCACACGGGCCACTCGCGACAGTCACAATCGCGGCACTAGAAGCGCCACTAGTGGCCGCGACTTGTGGCCGGTGGTCGCTATTTTATTTAACTGACGTAAGAGAGAGAAAGGCGAGGTATCGCACAAGTAGCCGGTGGACGCATTTTGCGTCAGCGATGCGCATGAAGCGGCGATTTGTCGCGAGTGGCGGCCACCGGTGTCTACGGTGTGCGGCGAGTCCATGTAAAATGTATGAAAACTGCAGGAAATAAGCTAGTCGCGGCGATTTGTAGCCGCCACAAGTGGCCTGTGTGCAGCGACGCTAATATTTTTTCTACAAAACTTCGACGAATCGAAGGAGAGTAATAAATTGATTGGATCAATAGTGTACACGTTATTTGAGCTACTACTAAAAATCCTTTGGCCAACAGAATGGTTACGTAGATTTTTCTTAAAAATTGGATCAGTAAAAGTTAAATATCATTTATGGTAACCGGTTATTTATTTGCATTCAATATACCTAAATATTGGCGAGAATTGTCGAAAGATTTCATTATTCGTTTCAAATATTAAATTTTGTATTTATTTTGTTACCATCTACACAAAATTACATCCCATAAGCAATACAAGTAAACTTATAACTGATTGTTGAAATAGTAAGGACTACATTGTATAAATTTGTTGTAGGTCGCGGTATAACCTCCTTCTAACGTAGAGATCTAATAATAGAGCTCGTTTAAGAAGAAATTTTAGAAAAACGAATCTAGGTAGATCTTAAGTTTTTCTAACAATATTGTTAAAAAATAATCTATTTTCCAAAAATCAGATTAACACTCGTTTTCACTACGAGCAACGATATTTTCATAGCATAACTATCATCTGTGGCGGTCGTGGTTCATTAACGCAGGTCTTAACGTACCTATGCAGAAACGTAACATAACTAACTAGTCTTGAAGTTAACCGGTGGCAGCGAATGGGTTAAAGTATCCGAATATACGATAAAGTGTTTTGTTATACAGTTTTAATATGTACGCTAGAGCTGCGTGTGTACTCCTTATAGTTCCGGGATTAGAATAGAGCTACGGTATCCCCTGCCTGTCGTAAGAAGCGACTAAAGGGCTTCTGGGTTTGCAGGCGGCTAGAGTGGGAGCTCGAACCGTTCGGTCAGGCGACTAGGGTCGCATCAACCCATTATTGGCCCACTGCTGGGCACGGGTCTTCTCCCAGAATGAGAGAGTTTAGGCCATAGTCCACCGCGCTGGCCAAGTGCGAATTGGTGGACTTCACACACCTCCGAGAACTTTTTTTTTTTTTTAAGAACTCTCGGGTGTGTCGGTTTCCTCACGATGTTTTCCTTCACCGAAAAGCAGTGATAATTAATTTCTAATACGCACATAAATCATTGGTGCGTGCCTGGGTTTGAACCTCGGACCTCCCGATCGAGAGGGCAAGTTTCAACCATTAGGCTATCACTGGCGACTAGGGTAATTACCCAATATACCTACTTAAAAATATATATATATAAAAAAGGCGACCCCGGTAACGAAGGCAGATTGTGTGGGCCCATGCCATCGTAAAGACCAAACGGAGCGGTGGGCTCAGCCGCTCACCTGGAAAGAACCTGATTGGGCAACGCGTTCAGAGGACTCCGGTTCTGTTCCTTTGGAGATCCCGGAGACCTCTTTGTAGCGCTGTGAACGGCCACCGGGGGATTTTAGTGCGGTAAAAATCCCACATAATCTTGCGTCGCTCCACGGCGTCGAGTACTTTTTGAAGGTTTCCCCTCGCAAGAAGAAAAGAGCTGCGTGTGCGGGCCCTCTAACGTAATCTAGACCGTAAGATGCCTTGCTATAATAATTATTACAGCTCAAGGTCCGACTGGCTTTCAGAGTGTTTGTTAGTAGCTTATTACTATACTGAATGCATGTTTCTTCGTGATGCAATCTACTGAGTCTGTGTTATAACGCAAATGAGATTCGTTTGTTTGAGAAGGATCTTAAATAAAATTTTATATTAAATGGATGATCAAATCAATAAATGTAATAAACGCAACCGACGAAACCGACGAGTCATAAATATCATTTAGTCTGTATTATAAATACGAACTAAATAGATGCATATATACCTAGTATGAACTTCAATCAAAAACTAAAGTCCATACGGACAAACGCGCAAGAAAAACTCAGTTGATTATACATTTATAAGAAGCTATCGCATTGTTAAAACGTGTCTTATCGCTTATATACATTTAACGTAGGTTATTGTTTTCATGAATACTAACCGAAGTATAATCTCATAAGGATACTTACTAAGTTAATGCTTATGTTACTGTAAAGGCCCAAACTACAGTAAATCCTAATATTTACCAGTCAGAGCAGGATTTATCAATTTTTATTGTGTTAGTCGAGAAGTTCGAAACAAACGATACTTTTACTATCATCCACTTGTTAAATCTTAGTTTTCATAAAGATACGGTTTAAGATTTTAAGGTCATCAAAGATAGAGTTAACGTCGGAAAATAAACCTGGTGCAGACTTGTAATAAATATAATGTATAAGAATTAAAAAATACATTTAATTATGTTCAGTATAATATATAATGTGTTTTATCGAAGTTTTGCAGGTGCAATGTAGTTCGACCGGGTAAGTACCACCGCCACACCTATTTCTAGCGTAAAGCATTTTTGCGTTTCGATGGAAGGGTGTGGTTGCTGACACACTTTTACATGAGGCAACCATTATAATCTCCGGGAGTAGCAACGCATCTGTAATTGACTTCAGAAAAAACCCATGTTCTATATGAAGTTCCTTAGAGATGTCCAAGGGCGGCAGTAACTACTTACCATCAGGTGGACTGCATGCTCGATTCGATGCTACTTCAATCAGATAAAAAAGTAGTAAACGAGCATGCAGTTCACTGCTTCTCCGGTCTGACCACATATGTTCTACCTCCTTGCAATGTATTAATTAAAGATGAGATATTGATATTACTTTTACCTAATACTATTACTAAAATTTGACTTGAAGTATGTAAATAACATGACAATCGTCCGCGTGAACGTAATTTTTTTAACACACAAAAACAGTTTTCATTCAATGCATCTGTCTCATCGTCTCAGCATGGAATACTACAAGTACTCATATTGTTTACATTTACTGCGTTTTCATTGAGCGGCTGATATCTGTTGGCTACATTAATCGTAATGGTGCCAAAGACTATAGCTCTTTTGATCTGTTCTGCATTCCGAATGCTGACGGTAGTGCATTGACTTGAGAAACCAAATCGCAATGAGGAAATCCGTGAAATTGGAACCGGTAAACAAGCCACCAACGCTAATCTGTTGGGTGTTGTGGCTCCACTGCGGTAAGGCCGTGGCCAGATAAGTAGTACTAGGCTCAACGACTTATGACCGTAAACGCAATCGTACTACCGTATGAAATTTGTCGTTGTGTCAGGAAACACGTTACATTCGTCTGGCCACCTATCTACAAATAATTAACAGTTGAAAAATTATATTTACTACTTTTTATAAAATTAGAAAAAAATGTAAAAATGACGGATTTAATAGTAACAGTGTTTGCCAGACAGCACGTGCAACACGAATAATGATAACAGGCGATCAATCATCGGAATATTTTCAAAATTAATAATAGTTACCGGCTGTAGATTTCAGGACCTTTTTCGAAACTTTTATCTTAGATCATGGCCTATTCATATTGCAAACCTTATTGTTAATAGAACTGTTCTACATTATTACTTATACTATTCTGAAACCTCTTCAATAAGACTAGACGTAAAACAAAATACGCAAGAAAATTCAGAATAATACAAAATTAATGCGAGTTTGTTTCTCATATTACCACAGCCTGAAAAATAACAAATACGTAACTCATTGAAGAAAGTTATAAAATTTTATCGATATGCGTTATCACACGAATTGTGCCCACAAATAACAAACCTAATCTTGAATGAATCGTAATATTAAAAAAAAAATGCGTAATATCATTATGGTTGATATAAAATATAAAAAGTGCATGTTACACTTTATAGTAACGTTTCAAAAGCAATGTATTTTTTGCTTAAATGTTATTAATAAGACAAACTAGGCGCTCGCCACGCTATTATTAAAAAGAACGATGAAGTTAGTAGAGATTATTATTTACTTAGTGTGATCATGGCCTAAGTTCACGGAAATAACATTAAACGCGGATTCATACGAGGCGTGGGATATTATACCTTGTGATTCTGGAAAATACATACTGTTGTTCCCATTATTTGTAGCATGTATATGTATATGATATGGCTCATTAGCAGTATTAATATTGTAAACCCTTTTTTTTGTTCTCGAGGGGGAAACCTTCAAAAGGTACCCGACGTCGTGGGAGCGACGCAGGGTTATGTGGGATTTTTACCGCACTAAAACTCCCCCGGTGGCCGTCCTCGGCGCTAAAAAGGAGGACTTCGGGATCTCGAAACGACTTCAACCGGAATCCTCCGAGCGCGTTGCCCCATCGGGCTCCTCCCAGATGGGCGGCTAGGCCCACCGCTCCGTCTAGTCTTTACGACGGTATGCGACCACACATACCGCCGTCCTTCCCGGGATTGCCGATTGAGCGAACGGTTCAAGCTCCTACTCTAGCCGACTGCAACCCCGGAAAGCCCTTTTAGTCGCCTCTTACGACAGGCTGGGGATGCCGTATTCTGATCCCGAAACTACAGGGACAGATATTGTAAACCCTACAGTAATCTAGGTAAATAAAGTTTTGGTTTAATATGATTACCTAGTGTAAATACCTATTTAATACCATAATATTGATTGATTTACAAATATTGGGAGATATTAGGAATAGTTGATATATTCATCGTTATTGCAAAAAATTAACTTCATATTGCTCAACTCCACCAGGAGGATACTGATGTGGAGATTCATTTTCTTTAAGTCTGTAAATAACATTTGTGTAAGCTTGGTAGGAAAATTTTTAGAATTATTATTATATTGGGATAATCCCTGTACTTAATTTAAAGTTGTTTTAAAGATTTTTCCATGTTAAATTAATAGCATTAGTAAAATGTATATATTAAAATGATTAAAGTATAAACAATATTTACCCTAGACTTCTTCAATTAAGGAGTGTTTAAAGTTATCATCTACCCTATGGGTTAAATGGTTTTCATAGCCAATACTTATAAACCTATTTTTGACCAAAGTGATGCCTTTACTATATTCTTTTACAAGACATTAAGGATAATTGAATTTAGGCAATTTTATCAAGAAAACTTGCATATTGTATTTTAAATTGCACTGCTGTGCTCATAAAGTGAATCAACTTGGCCTAATTATTTACCTTTGTCACAATTGCTATGCTAACAAAATTAGTAAGCTACTGGGAAAAATTACAGGCTTCAATTTATTACTAGTAACAGATTGAAATAGAAAATAAAGAAGCTTAATTATTACTTTTACACTAATTTGTGTGTTGACACACTTTTAAAATAACAATGTGGTACTGAATGAACACCTAATCTTATTACTGTAAAAACTTTTAATAAAAGTAACATAAAATATAGTGTATCCAATCTGTGTTTATGAGGATGTAATAAACAAGTAGCAATTAGTCATGATTAAAAGGAAACAGACTAAGAATAATTCATGCACATACATATACATTCTATGATGAGACCCAGTTAATAACCAGTTGCAGATAAAAAACACTCTTAATCAAGATACGAATAAAATATTAATACTTAAAGCTTAATTTGCAAAGACTAAACTTTAAAATTAATTCAGCGACCTAAGTAAGTACTTATGTTAAAACAAATTCACAGTAATTTAAATTGGTATTTTTAACAGAATTTACACCACATTCTACACAACTATAATTATCGTACATATTAAATGTTAGTATACTTATAAAATAAAGATATGTATAATATTAAATATTAGTATGTGTCGTCAACCCACTATTGTCCCACAGCCGGGCATGAATCTTCTCTCAGAATGATTCATTTCTAATAAGCACATAATTTTAGAAAAATCAGTGGTGTATGCCTGATTTTGAATCTCGAACCACCTGATCGAGAGGGCAGAATTCAACCATTAGACTATCACTGCTCCAATATTAGTATACTTATAAAATATTGATAAACTGAAATAATTCTAAGAAAATGGAAATGCAATGTCCTTATCATCAGTTACAAAATTTATACTACCACCGAATCGGAACATGATCTTAACCAAGAACATACCACAAGAAACCCGACAGATTTGTCTTTTTTCTTTGTAATATATTTTTTTAATTTTCATACCATTTTATTTTGATATTGAGAATTAAAGTAAGCTCGAGTTATTTTATGCACACCAATTATTTTATACAAAAATTAAATTCACCCACATCATTAATTTCTGTAAATAAATATACACTTTTTTGTCATAATATTTGCAACCAGTCATACCTGAATAAGCTGATGGGGTGCTTGGTTTTTTATCTGTAGGGCACTGATCTCAACCATTTTAATTGTCTTTTCCTCATATTGTTTAGTTTATGACAAAATAACATCCCACTGTTCATGCTAACACATGATTTCTGGGATAATAAATTGGCTGACCAGGTGTTACGGATACTTCTTTTTACACTGTTTATTGTTGGCTCCATTAGTATCTATTTCATACTTTATCTTGGGCCTGTTCAGTCATTCATGGTCCTCTGATATTCTAATAAAGCTGGGCAACTTTGATTTTTATGATTTTAGTGAGAAAAAATATAATCAGTTCAAGACACCAATTCACATATTTTTTGCAAAACAGAATATCATTTAAAACATTCCAAAAATAGTTTCCAGCTATGTTTTTCCCCGACTGCCTAAGGAGGGTATGTTTTTGGAACTACAATGACTCATGTTTACTTACATCTTGCGATTCTAAGATCATGCAGGCAATTTCTATATTTAATTGGGAAAATAAACTTGTTAATTTCCAATGCTCCAGGTTATGCACAAAATTATTTGCATGTAAATAATGGCTGAGACTAATAATAATTGGTCACTAATTAGTTATAGCAAGGAGAATTAGGCATAGAGCTACAGCATGACTACATTATATGAGTAAGTTATTTTTAAAATGTACATATTTTAAATTTTCCAGATTTCTGTTTCATAAATTTGTTGTATGTGTAATGATTATTTTTACACATAATCGTTTCTAAAGATACTTATAAACTAAGATATATTTAAATATGGTTCATGTTATACTGGATATTTAACAGATGTTTTTAGTCAGTTGTCACAATATTTTTACTGAATGAATGTCTCTGAGAAGGCAATATAGCGCGGTGAATCACGCCTTTCGATGCTAAATGTTTACAGCAGAAGTATGGCCTGCTGATGTCATGAGCTCGAGCGAAGCACCCACTAACTCTCACGACCATGAATCCCGCTGCTTATACGAAAGCACGTACCACAATTCCACGAACTACTTGCTATCGAAAATATAGACGGTTCCTGGGATAAAAGTACCCATACTTATAACGTATGGTGCGTATATATTCTTATGTAATGGTCCTAAACAATACAGTCCTTTATTAGAAACAAGGCAATCTCAGAATTAGTGAGGAGAACATCGGTCAAATAATATTTTATGCGTAGGAGGACTTCAAATACCTTTATTTTATGTGTAATCCAATATCCTGAAGAAAGTCGAAGTCCTATTTACACACGATTAACACTGTCATTCATGTAAAATAACACACTATCACAAAGCAGCACTACACAATTTTTCACTTATAATTAATAAATTATGTGAAAATATCACATAATGCGCCATTTTCGCAATAATTCCGAAGGACAGCAGTCGGCAATCGCTGCCATCTTTTTTGTCAAATGTCTAAAAACTAAATATAGCGCTTTGAACGAACTCTAGTGTTATTTTTAGAGAATAAGATGAAAGGAGTATTAGAAGTACAGCGACATCTAGTGGCAGGATTATCTAATTAATACATTTGTGTAGATGGCATAGTCTACACTACCATGAAAACTCAAATACATAATAGATGGCAATAGCATGCAGTGCTAGTAATGATTGTTATTAGCTTTTTATTAGCTTCATCTGTATGTTTGTTTGTAACCGACTACTTTGGGCGCGATTTTGACCCACTTTAAACGGCCAGATTTCGTTCAAACTTTGTAGATTTATTGAGGACCGATGACAATACACTAATTTGATAAAATTATTTATGCTTCTTATAACTAAAATAACTACAATACCAGTAAAATACTTCTGCAATTACGTATAATATCATTGGCTGTCCCTATTTATTTGTTAAAAAATACACGAATTGTATTTGGCAAGCGAGATTAGAAGGCAGTTTACATTTAACACATTTTCCTTTCGTAGTCAAAAACATTAAATACTGTTTACATAATTACAATGATATGCCTAGTAGCTGGAGTGAAATGGTATTGACTTCTCAATACTTACGCATTGGGATAATTATAATTATTAACATGTATCACAAGTGCTGAACTGCTATGCCATGTTGCACCGAGTTGCCCAAGTTATTATTAATTTTTAATTCTCTAAATCTGACCCATTAATACCGCTACGAGGATTATTCCTGCATTAAAGAGTTGAATGAAAGTTCTAAATAAGTATTCCTGATATTTCTCAAAGATTGGGCGTTTCATATGTGTTTCTCTTACTGATCGATGCTTTGACATTAAAATCCAATAGCTCTCCCCGGGATCTCTGATCTCCAGACCCTTACCACGACATGTAGTTCCCAATTACAACTAGATGTACTCAAAAGGCACGACAAATTTTATCCACAAAAAGTCGTCTACCAGAGTCACTAACACTGTTTACTGTATGATCAGAGCCCCTACTCATATCGCTCGTCGTCACTCATACATCGTTAAGTGGACACTACCTACTAGGCGGACGGATTAGGATGTTTATTTTGTAGGTAGATATACCTAGATTTTGTCCCTGTAGTTTCGGGATTAGAATAGGACTAAAGTATTCCCTGCCTGTCGTAAGAGGCGACTAAAAGGGGCTTTCGGATCGCGGGCGGCTAGGACGGTGAAAAGTGTGGGCCCATAACGCCGTAAAGACCAGACGGAGCGGTAGACCCAGCCGCTCACCTGAGTGGAGCCCGATGGGGCAACGCGTTCAGAGGACTCCCGTTGCGTTCCTTTGGAGATCCCGGAGTTCTCTTTGTAGCGCTGAGTACGGAGGATTTGTTGTGATAAATTTCCCATATAATCCTGCGTCCCTTCCAAGGCGTCGGGTACGTTTTGAAGGTTTCCCTATCGAAAAATATAAAATTGTATACCTAGATTTATACGATAAACTAAATGTTATACTTCTTAAAACTAACTATTTCTACCTACTTTACCGACTCTACCATACCGATCAAATGTAGCATTGCATCTGCTTACATTTGTTACGTAAAGACATTGCGTAAAAATCAATACATATTAAATAGATGAAGTTCTGTCAACGGTTTTCGAAGACGATTTGTCTTCTTAAGACAGCTTTCGTCTTGGGGCCGTTCCAGACAATAGGCCCGGTCACAAACATCGGCTGTCAATAGGCAATACGTAACTCACAATGCGTCACGGCGTCAAGGCACCCCGTTTGCGGTTCTCGTTAGCGCGAGGAGTGGTGAAAGTGCTTGTGCAATGATGCAAACATCGCTCCGCCTGCAACTGCAAATGGTAACGAGCGTGGACTCTCACACCACCACCAGACATATCTCTATAATTCAAAACATTTTAAAGAGCGTAGATACATGCTTCTATATTGCTTCCGCTTTGAGTCAGTCTGTGTCCGCATTTTTTGAATGCTAAAATGTTACGAATAACATAACGTAACGTGTAACTACCAATGTACCAATAATAGATTAACGATCGGAAAGATGTTTACCTACTTAGCATCAAATAATATGAGACTCAGAGATTATTTTTTTGAATTAGATTTTTAAAAAATATCTCTAAATACTATTCAATTAGGTAATTGCATTAGATTTTAAATTATCATTACAGTGTAATCTTTACAGATACTCTACTTGTAAATATATGCAAACGTTAAGTTGTTATATTAAATTGATTATAATTAAGAGCGAGGTTTGTGTTTTATAATTCTCCTGTACATATCAATAAAGGAAAGTTTCGCACCATTTTCTACGCTCATTGAAGATAAAATAATTACCCACCAGGAAGGAACTATTACGAGACGGACTTAGATAAGCGATGTATGTAACAGGTACCTACAGCACGCAATGCATTTCAAGTAATTGCCGAACAAATTATGTTGTGAGTAATAAATATGTAGTATAAAAGTAGACAGATATTTGTATAAACCAAAAAATATATAGGTAGTTTAGGATAATTGGTTTCTAAACGTTCATGATGTGCATTTTATGTTGTAACTGATTGAATACCTATCCTCCATAAAAGTTGCATGTGACAACACAAATACGGTAGCAGAAGGTTGCCAAGATCTTTTATTTCTATTCTTTAGCTGAAAGGCTGCTGGTTGCTTCAATGATTTGAGGCTACTCAGAGCAAGACTATTTGTCTTCCATCAAATAATTACCGACTGCTGTCCTTATGGCGGCACTCGTCAGTCCATGAAATATTGTATTCGAATGATTCCTTGTGTTTTTTACGTAAACGTTTCTTTATACATCATCTCATCCCCATCAGTATAATTTTAACGGCGTGTATGTGGCGTTTATATCATTACAATCAATTTAATCATGACCAAAAGCAAAATAAATAAGTATCATACATGTGTTCTTCATTTGTTTATATTTATTACGGAAAATTATATATAATTACACAAATACATAGACATTCTAAAATATGAACGTACGTTACATATGTGGAGACATATTCTTTACTCTATGTATTGTTTTGCAAAAGCTATTAGGTAACACGCCCAAAAACGAAGAGTTTACAGAGCGTTGTAGCAAAAACAAACAAAAGTCATTGCTAACATAACAAACCAATGGTTAAGTCGGTTGACTTGTAACATTTATTACCGTTGTGTTGCCGTCAACATGCCGGGCGATGGCGGTAACAAGCGGAAAGCGGAAGTAGCAATGTCTCTTTGGGCTTGTGTTAACACTTATCTCAAATTGTGATTCAAACAATATCAGCAATGAGAGCACTGATGTAATCGGCTGCGCCTGCGCAGGGGGAAGCCACTTTTCTCTCGAGTTTCTCCGCGTTGCGCCCGCGCAGTCCAAACCGCGACGCTACACCGTGCGCGTCTGTACACGTGCATACGAACTCCGACGTTACGATAAATTTAAATGTACTCGTATTGCACGCAAACATTAACTAAAAAAACGACACAAAGCCCTTCATATAAAGTAGTGTTAAAATAAACAGTTTATCAAAATTGGTTTTAAGTTGCATAGGTGAATAAATATTTAAACGAAGCAATTTACTTGTTGGTTGCTACACGCCCCAGCTTTGGAATAACTGTAAGGTTTGTATTGTTTGTACTAATGAAATAATATATACTTTTTACAAGTAATATATTTATCCTATGTCCTATCATATATTAGAGACAAATCAGGTCTTCTTCCATTATTTTCTTCTGATTTTTATATTTAAGTCGTAAATATTCCGATTAAAAGAGTATTATTCCGCTAATTAAAATATCAACCAGATATAATAGGTAGTACAAGTCGAAGATCTAATGACAACATATAAAACAAGTCAATATATTTAGAATTGTCGAGCAATTGATTTGTTATACACATATTTTGACATTTAAACTCTATCAAGACAGTTATTGTCATGTTATTATTACTTATTTGTTCACATAAATGTTAGTAAAAAATATACCCACTAAGACATTCTTTCATAATGACTACCTACTTGGTGTTTATGAGGATGTAGACTGAAATGAACAATAACTAATCAACTTACAACTCTTACTGGTACGAGTACCTTAGCTATGAAAACAATGACGGTACAAAAACGCGGAATTACAACTAGCGAATTCAGTTTCCGTCACTCGATTGAGACTTGTTTAATAAATGTATTATTATAGGTGTATTAAACACGTAGTTCATTTATGTATTGGTAATTAAATATGATTGATTGAATGAATGGGCTTTTTAGACCAATAGGAAACATAAGCCATTGGCCCACTAGCAAAGTAGTGAATGTCCTCAATTTCTTTCGTGCGCGCTGAGAACAATACTATCCCACGGTCCGAATGCCTAGAATGTTTCCATAGAACTGACTGGATAGTACTGGCTATTGGTGCAACAATTCCTTGCCATTCCTGCAAAAAAGGTAGCGCATTCGAATGCGCAACGTAAAACAATTGCTAACGCCGTTCACCGAATGTCGATGGTGATGAAACCGTGTGCGTGATATATGTATCAATCAGGCTGGTTTACGAAAGTGTGGTGCACACCGCACGAGGTAACGGTTGCTGACCACTACAATACATTGGTGCGTATTGAATATCGTTTTTAATACGGGCGTTTGCAGGATTGATTGATCTGTGAATATGATCCAAGAACATGTAGAGATTCCATACATGTTTAAACTAAATAAGATTGAAATATCAACAACCTTGTAAATTTAACATTAGGTGCAAATAAAACGTACTATTGCTAGTACGTATACGTTTATATATCTTAATATCTTTTCATACTACTTAAAAGTCTTTCATTAAAATAGTATGAACGAGTTTTCATACTAGTTTGCTGAAAGAGTTTGAACTTAATGAAATATTATTGTAATCTGACATATTTATTAAAATACCACGAGTATAAAAAATAAACTAGTAAAATATAAGTGCTCCTTCAGGCATGTATTACAGGTTTTGATATAAATACGTAAATAAATAAAACATGTTTTAAACACATGTTTTAATTGTAAATTGATGAAGTCTAATATAGAATAGGTAGGTACATAAAAAATATGTTTATATTAAACGTGATTTGCTTATAAATATTCTAATATTCGTTAAAAAAAAAATCAAATAAAATTATTAAATAATTATTAAAGTAATTATGGCAGTCGTTGCGGCAAATTACAAGTTCCGCGTCAAATACCCGTTATACTTCGTACAAAACAGTTCTCGAAATTAAATAAATACAATCTAACAGTACAATTAAGTATGAATGTATATAATGTTACTACGAGGCTACTTCCGTTTTGTATTCATAATAATAATATATCACAAGTATAATATGTCTTTCGTAATATTAATCCTGCGTTTTCTGATTATATTCATTAAATAAAACTTCTGTTTGTGTATAGAGCAAGAATAAATCTCATTACTTATCTTACCGAATATCGAAATATAAATACAGTCTGGAATAGCAAGAGGGTTAGTTTTTAACCGACTTCCCAAAAAGGAGGCGGTTCTTAATTTGATTGCATTTTTATACGTCAAGTGCACAGTTTATGTAGCAAATAATACTTATCATAGGTACAGGAATCGTGTATTTAAAAGGAAGTTTATAAAAAAATATAAAATAGAATTTGAAAATTTTGTTCCATAGAATTCACCAATATTTTGACGTGTAACAAAAATAAAAAAATAAAAGTTTAAAATAAAGCAAAAAAGAAAAAAAACGTAGGAATATCTCATTTAAAAAAAAAACATCCCATAGTAAAATTCCCGAAGATATAGCCAAAAAATAGAAGATAGAAAAAGCGCGGGAAACGTTCAAATTGGCGGGAGTGTTTTTTATAGCTTTTTGATTTAAATAATTATTTTCAGTATATATAGATCAGTTAAGTAGTATATTGTAAATTTATCTCTCTCTGTTTATTGTATTATATATAGTTTTGTAAATATCTTCTTTAGGTAAGTGTTTTTAACTTTTTTCATATGGCGGACGATACCTTCGACCCTGGGGGACCTGAAATCCCCCAGGTCGGAGCTAATATCGTAATTAATGACTCGAGTATGGACACGGATTCATCTGTACGGTCAGAAAGAAAGAGGGTTAAAGCTGCTCGTAAATTTTGTAAGCAATGTAATAAAAAGAAAAGAACCGGTAAATCTAAAAATCTTAATTCTAAGCATAGTTGCATGTGCTTAAGAGAGAGTGAAGAGTCAAGCGAAAATGATAAAAAGAAGCATAAAATTCATAAAAATCTAAATAATCCTACTTCTGGAAATAACTTAACTAATTCAGAAGTATCAACATCTGTTAATACCGATAACATCCCAAGTTTAGACATCTGTAATGATCCTACCAACAATACATCTAGTACTGAGCAACCCAAACCCATTCGTTATTATATTAAATCAGACAACGCCCCATACATAGTACATGTCCAAAAAATAACACAGTCTTTGTCCGATGGCACCACACTCCATCCCATTGCATTTGGTAATTTTCTTAAAAAAAATAGTAGTATTATAAAAAATATTGCTAACGGCAGTCTGAAAAGAATAGGTCGCAATAGGTTAAGTATGGCATTCACACAATATGAAGACGCTAATAATTTTGTTTTAAGTCCTCTTTTAAAACAAAACAGTCTAAAAGCATTCATACCATCGTTTAACATAACAAGAATTGGCTTTGTAAGAGGTGTTCCCTCTGACTGGTCATTAGAAGAAATTCAATCTAACATATCTGTACCAATTGGTTGTGGGGATGTTATAAATATACGTAGATTAAATTACAAGGTATTTGTTGATGGATCAGCAGTATGGAAACCATCTCAATCTGTTGTGCTCACTTTTGATGGTCAGATATTGCCCAAGAGGATTTTTATGTGTTACAACTCATTAAGCGTGGAACTATATATTTTTCCAACTATACAGTGCTACAATTGTTGCAAATATGGCCATACTAAGGTTCATTGTAGATCTAAACCGCGGTGCTACAAATGTGGTCAGGAACACACTGGAGATAGTTGTACTGTGGAGGAAACAGATGCATTTTGCTGTTCATGTTCTGGGTGTCACTTTGCAATTAATAGATGCTGCCCAGAGTTCGAAAGACAAAAAAGAATTAAATCAACAATGGCTCAAAGCTGTTTATCATACTTTGAAGCTTCGAAACTACATCCCCCCATAGCCAAATCATATGCTGAGGTTCTACTATCTGAACCAAATACCGCAACCATAAGCAAATCACCTGTAATACCTTACGCAAATACTAATAAATCTACAAAAAAAACAATATTTTTAAAACCACGTGTACCAGTTAAACTAACCACAGGGTATGACAAAATAGCACATAACTCTCTTACTAAAGATTATAACCAAACTCTCTCTGCCCCTAATGGGTCTGCTATTAAAAAAAGTACCGACTCTAATCTTTCTGTAAAAGATATTGTACATGAATTGATAAGTGCATTAATAAAATTAAATATTATAAAACCGGACAACGCTGCCTTTTTAATACATGAAATCACAAATGCTCACAACCAAGATGGACAAGTTAACCAACATAGTCCAATGGAATTGCCGCAGCATAGTCAGTAATAAAAGCGACTTAATATGTTTAATTAATATATATAAACCTTTAATTGTAACTCTCTCAGAGACATGGTTGAAGCCTGGACATTCTTTTAGAATACCAGGTTATTCATGTCTCAGAGAGGACAGGCCTGATGGGTATGGCGGGGTAGCCATACTCATACAAAACTCTGTTCCCTTTACACTGCTTAAATTGCCATCACTTAGTGACACTGTAAGTGTAATTGGGGCTTATGTAAATAATGTAAATATAATTTCTATATACATTCCTAACCCTTCATCAGCAATCTTGGCTGAAATAAATTATCTTATAAGTAGATTACCGAAACCATTTTTAATATTAGGTGATTTTAACTGTCAACATGTCATGTGGGGAAGCGCGAAATCTACATGTTATGGAGAAGCTTTATTGGAAATCCTGGATATGCATGACTTGTGTATACTTAATACTGGAACTGCTACTCGACGTACTAGGCCTGAAGAAGGTAATAGTGTACCTGATGTATCAATATGCACTCCTGATCTTGCATCTATTCTTTCATGGCAATCGTTACGTTACTCATATGGTAGTGATCATATGCCACTATTAATATCCTTTCCCCATCCGAAACCACCCATTTTTAAGCGATCCCCCCGTATGAAACATAAACTCCATAACCCTGACTGGACTTTATTTAAGTCTAATATAGGTAAAGGACTAGCTAGTTTGCCTAAAATTTGTACTGGACAGGAACCAGCTTGCGCCGAAGCTCTGGCGAAACTCATTATTCAGGCTGCAGACGAAACTTTTCCACTTAAAAAATGCAGAATAGACAAAATTCCTTCACCACCCTGGTGGGATGAAGAATGTTCTAAAGCAGTACGAGAAAGAAAATTAGCTGAAAAAAATTACTGTAGAGCAATGACAATTGAGAATTTTGACATTTACTGTCAGGTAGCTCGTGAGTCGAAGTCAATTTTAAAACAAAAAAAGATAGAAGGGTGGCAAAAATTTTGTGCATCTTTGTGCCCTAATGCTAGTCCAACACTGGTTTGGCAGAACATTAAAAGATTTAGATCAGCTTTTCTCTCACCTATAACTCACATAATACCACTAACTGTTGCTCATAAGTTCATGGACAAACTAGCCCCTGCTTGGGTTCCTGAAGATAACATAATTCCACTTTCTATTTTAAATTACAGTAATCACAAAGGACTAAACTCGCCATTTACGATGTCTGAACTGATAGCTGTGCTTAATCACCTTAAAGATTCCGCACCAGGTGCTGATGGCATTCCATACTCATTCCTTGTAAATAACTGCAATGGTTTTACTGAATATTATTTAAAACTTATTAATACTGTTATGATTAGTGGGAATATTCCTTCTTCATGGAAATCTCAAATTATTATACCCATTTTAAAACCTGAAAAATCACCTTTAGAAGTTTCATCATATCGTCCTATTGCTCTTTCTTCTACTATAGCAAAAGTAGCTGAACATTTAATTAAAAATAGACTAGAATGGTTTGTCGAAAGTAATCATCTTTTAGCTGATAGTCAATATGGATTTAGGAGAGGAAAAGGTACTCTTGATAATATAAGTATCTTAGTAACGGATATACGTCTTGCCTTTTCTAATAATGATAATGTATTGTCGGCTTTTTTGGATATAAGTTCTGCATATGATAATGTCCTTATCCCAATATTAAGACTTAAGATGCTTAAATTAAATATACCTATCATAATCGTTAATTTTGTCATTAATATGTTATCTGAAAGAGAAATTAATTTAAACGTAGAAGATCGAACAATTACGCGAACGATATGGAAAGGACTTCCACAAGGGTCGGTCCTTAGTCCAATCTTATATAATATTTATACGTATGATTTAGATAAATCACTCAACAATTCTGTAAGAATTCTCCAATACGCTGACGATTTATTACTTTATTCCATCAGTTCATCTGTACATACAACTTGCCAAAATTTATCATCCTCTCTTATTCTACTTAAAGAATGGCTAAACAGGAATGGCTTAGAAATATCCGTGAATAAAAGCACTATAGTTCTATTCACCAGAATGAGAAATCCTCCAAATATAAACATTAAATACAAAAATGATTTGATTCCTGTTAAAACGGAGGCAAAATTTTTAGGTTTCATCTTGGATTCAAAGCTTTCTGGTTTACCACATTGTCAATATATATGTAATAAATGTGAAAAAAATCTTAATATCTTAAAATGCCTGTCAGGTGTTTGGTGGGGCGCCCATCCGTATACAATGAAACTTGTGTATAACGCTTTGATAAGAAGTGTCATTGATTACGGATCTTTCCTATTAGAACCTTGTAGCGCCGCTGCGTTAAAAAAATTAGATAGCTTGCAAGCAAAAGCTCTGAGGATTATATCAGGTGCAATGAAATCTAGTCCGATCAATGCGTTACAAATTGAATGTGGAGATCCACCTCTGCATTTAAGACGTCAATACTTGTCAGATAGATTTTATGCTCGATGCCTACAAATTTATGACCACCCAGTTGTCACAAAAATCTCACAAGTATTTAGTTTAAAGAAATCTTCTTATTGGACTTATAAATCTCCACCTTGTCTGCTAAAAAGTTTTGAGAAGTTTAATCTTATTGAAGCTTCTACTTCTGCTAGCCCCTCACTACCACTATATAACAACAGTTATGAATCTCTATTAGTGTATCCTAAAATTAATAGTTTTTCCATTTCAAAATATGATGTTAACTGTAATACCAAATTTAACTCAATTATAAATGAAAATTGGCAAGGTTGGCATAATCTCTACTGTGATGCATCTAAGCATTCAACAACTGATTGTGTCGGGGTAGGGTTATATCATTCACAATACAATATTGTTCAAAAAATTAAACTTCCACCCGAGACTTCTGTATTTACAGGTGAATTGTATGGCATTTTTAAAGCAGTTGAATACATATTAATAATGAAACTTAAAAAGACTTTAGTATTTACTGACTCTCAGAGTGCCCTTCAGGCTATTTCTAAATTCCCATTTCGGCTTAAATCTCAATTAACGATAATCTTTGATATTAAGACTCAACTTCAAGAATGTCTCACAAACGAATTAAATGTAATTTTTGTTTGGTTACCAAGTCACTGCGGTATTACGGGAAATGAAAAAGCACATAAATTAGCAAATGATGCAGTGGAATGTGGTGATATTTTTCCTTATAAAAATTACCCGCAAGATCTCACATCCCTCTCCAAAAAATATTTATTTCATTCTTGGAATAATTACTGGTCAATAAGTTCACAAACTAAAGGTAAATATTTCTCCCTGATACAACCAATAATCCCTATTAAGCCTTGGTTTTACAAACTAAGGCTTGATAAACGTGCTACATCTATGATTATACGAATGCGCTTGGGACACACTTGTACTAAAAATCATCTTTTTAAATTGGGAATTGTTGATACTTCTGAATGCGATTGCCAAAATGGAACTCATGATTTAAACCATATATTTTTTTCTTGTCCTTTGTACGATCGATCCGCCCTCTACCTAAATTTACTTGCTCATAAAAATGTATCATTTCCTCTCTGTATATCATATTTACTTTCTTCCCTTGATCCTGATATATATAAAATCCTTTCATTATTTATTATGAAAAATGATATAAAAATTTAAAATCCATTTTATGTTTTATTTGTAAGTAGTACATTTATGTATATGTTAAACCCTAATTACTTTCCTGATCTTTCCTTTTCCAAATTCCATCCGATTATTTTTTAAATCCTTACGTTTCCCCGTTTTAACTTGTCTTTGGCTGAGCGTATTTATGCCAAAGCCATTAAACAAAAAAAAAAAAAAAAAAAAATAGAAGATATAATTTTATTTGAATTAAAGGTCCATGCTGATATCATTAAAATTCAATTATTTACTCGCTGAGTCATTTTACTCTTAAGTTCTAATTTTTCAATCAAAATAAAATAAGTTATCTTAGAAATAGTCATAACAATTATTGCAATTCTATTCAGAAAAACAGATGTCTTGTTATTTTGATCTTGTATATATAATACTTACGTATATACCGATGTATGGCTTTAAAAGGGTTAATAGGCCAAGATAAGACACACTTTTATGTATAACTATTTAATATATCAGCAAGATGTTGCAGTCATATGTGATTGAATAGTCATAAACCGGAGAAAAGTTAAAAGTATTCCGTCTATTTGACACACTGACATTAGAATTCAAATGAGCGTGTAGGTGTTTTGTAAATACTTACATATTATGTTTTTAATAGATGACTAAGTTTATTTTTATAAGCACTGGCGTTCAACAAATAACTAAACTATACTCTATTGTAAAACTATGGTTTTAACAACATACATGTATCGGATGTATTCCCGTTAAATTCATGAGCCTTATTAAAAGTAGCGAGGCGTTAACAATAATTGTATTTTGGTTTTGATCATGCTCGTTAGGTAGTCCTGAAAAATTTGCTTCAAAACAGTATATATATTTAACGTTTAAAAAAATATGAACATTACTTACCTACAGATAAAACCTCTTCTATAATATTTTTATGACTATGCAATTAGTAATTTCATTATTTTCATATGTTTCACTTTATCCATAAGTAAAGCTTTTGGCATGAGAATTATGGAAAATTTTTAAAATGTATGTCACTGTATGCATTACTAGTCAAACATGTGAGCGCTTAGCTTAAAAGGTGCAGTTTTTGTGCGAGTGTTTACGAAGTTCCCGGGTCATAAAAACCGGAACATTATGTAGTAGGTATATTTTACATAAACCTTATTTATGTTACGTAGAAAATTACGAAACAGCTTTCGGGCGATATTGATTTTTAATAAACAACGCTTTCTACTCGTAACGGCGTTGAGGTTAATTTAACATGATTTTGTTCGGTAATTCGGTAATATTTCTTCGAGTGAATTCTTATTAAAATTGAAATTCTAAATCAATTAATCATTATATACAAATTTCATTAAGCATTCCTTTATTAATAAAATAATCTAAGGTACATAATTATGTATATCCAGGACACTGAATGGAAAACGCGTTGATGTCTTTTATATGATAGAGAGGTAACCACGAAGTAACTATAAATAATGCGGTGAACATTACATGAAGCATATTTAACGCACATTATTGAACTTTGTGCTTCAAAATAGTTACAATTGCAACTGATAATCGTAATCTTTGTAATTAACATATTCAATTGGACTGGCGATATTTAGCAGTAGTTGTGTGTAACATTAATATGAGAAAGTCTTGTGCAAATGGTATGTCGTATTCTTCGTAAAATAATAGGTAATTGATATTTATGTGAATATGTTTTAATATAAATGAACATTCTCTAAACTTCACTACAAATATCGCTTCTATTTGCATTCATTAGTGTTATTAACGTCTAATTTCGAAAGTAAACGTCAGTTACACATTCAACTCTAGACGTCGAAAGATTATTACTGCATTAAATAAAATATTGAAAATTTGTTATACTGCATATGTCAATTAACAAACGGACTTGTTCCAATACAGACTTTAAATTGAAACAGATTGTTGAGATCGTGAATTAATTTTTAGAGAAAAATAATAAAATAAATAAGGGAGACTTGTTGATATAATTGGAAGATTAAATATGCAAGCCAGCTGTACTTATTGTATTCTCTTAGCTGAAATTGCCTAAAAAGTTGAAGTATCTAACTCCATCCATCTATCTTTTTGATGTCCACTGCTGAACATAGGCCTCCGCTAAATGGCACCATTCCAACCGGTCCTGTGCCCTCGGTATCCAACGGTTTCCCGCAGTCTTCTTCAGGTCATCGGTCCACCTGGTAGGGGGACGAGCTGTACTCCTTTTGCCTAAACGTGGTCAAAACTCGAGGACCATTCTTTCCCATCGGTTATCGGTCCTACGAGCGATGTGGCCGGCCAATTGCCACTTCAGCTTGCTAATTTTGAGAGCTATGTCTCGTAGCGAAATTCTGAGCATAACCCTCTCCATAGCACGCTGAGCGACCCTTTATGAAATCGTAAGCCTATTAATTTTGATGCTGTCTCTCCCTCTACCTCAGGGATTGTACAATTTGTCTTTGTAATGTACAAAATGTATAATACGAAGACAATTGTAACAACAAATACATACCTACTCAAAATAAAGGGGTTTTCAAACAGAATTTAAGTAAACTTTCATTCCTTAGTTTACTCTCATGAAGGGTGACTTTACAATAATAACGAAATGGGTTATACAAAATTTGTACCAGAAAACCAAACACAAATTTTCATTGAATTATCTTTTCGATGAGTTGATATTCAAATCAACTTTTAATTCAAACCACCTTTTTTATTACCCTATGGGTGCAATTTCCAAAATTTTGATTTTAGGTTCACTAATGATGCTTAGATCACTGTGTAAGTCAGTCCTCATCCTGTTTTATATACACATATTAATTTTAAATATAGTAGAGTAGACACCATACACGTTATTATGAATTTATGTAAACCTTATGTTTTCTTACTTGGCTGAGGATAATTAGTTATGATAACGTTTCTTTGTGTGCAGTTTGTTTATAAAACAAGCGGGTAACAGTCAAATGACGTAAGAATAATGATTGGAGTAGGCACGTGGCGCATCAAAGGGCAATCGGCTTTCACTTCACACCGCAGACCGCGACGCCCGGCGACTGTCGGCCGCAACTAATGTGGCCATGCCTTTTTAATAGTCAGAATCTGTCCCGATGTTAAAAGAAACATAACATACATACGACTTATAAATTACTGTCTTTATCTTCACAATGTAAACTTTTACGCTGCCGAGCGGATTTAAGGACATTTATCTGTTAAAAATCGCAGGCTACGTTAATGTTAATAAATCTTAATTATTGTAAATAGAAAAAAATAGTATCATTTTAAAACTCGCCGTCGTTGCCGTCTTTTTATTTCGGTCATATTTCAAGTATTTTATACGTTACTTACTATATATGTATGTATCTCATAATTTATTTTTTACATTCATTATAAAAACTAACGTTGAATAAACTCAATTGTTGCACATCCGACTATTCCCATTACATTACAATATTAGGTTTAGATTACCTTACTCAAATTTATCAGATCATTCTGCTGTGTTTAGTGAATATAGTCGACATTGTGAATAGAAACGAGAATTTTTAATTCACTCATTTCACGTATTTCATTGATATACAAGCTTAATGAACGTATCAGCAATTCAGCAGTAATTACTTCGATAAAGAATATAGTTAAATTTGATAAATTATGTTAAATACCTATACTTAACAATATCTTAACATATAAATTACAAGTATGTATATGACTTTTGCAAACAGACAATTACTATTGTTCTTATTCATCCCTCTTCTTTGAATAAATTAAATATTGCTAATCATAACAACAAGACAGATGTTTTTCTGATAAATTATATTTCGCATTATTATTCGTACTTTACACCTAACCATTCTTATTGTATTATACGTAGTAGTTATTTTGCAATCATACATAAGTGTATCAACATCTTTGTCTTTTTTCTTGTACCAATTTGATATGCATGTAAGTTTTATGTCAGTCCGCTTTTTTATTTTTGTTTGGCAACACGAACTTCTCCGTACGGGCCGAGGTCGTGAGATGCTATGTATCCAACGCCCGAGTGAAAGTACTGACCACAACACGTCATTCGAACATACCCAAAATATACACTTAAACACTTAGCTCAATACCGTCCTCAGTACATTTACAATATTTCTTTTGTTTTCTTTCATTGATATTGTCGCTTATTCTTCCCAGTTTTTATATTCATTATATTTTATTATATTCATTACATCATTGACTTGGTTAAATGTGATTTAGGACGGGTACGAAACGAACTTTCGATACAGTGTCACAATAAAAACACTTTCATTATTTGTTCACGGTATAAATAGCTATTGATTTTTAAATCAAACAAGAAAGCATAGAAATCAGAGATTTCACCAAAGCCGTCAGCTTCATTTCGTTACACTTATCAAAAAATTACGCCTTGCCGTCACAAATTGACACTTATTTCGCTTAACGACTGCTTAATTATAAATTATCTTGTCTGACAGCAAACTTGCAATGTACATGTCAATCAATAGTTGCTGAAAAACATACCCCATTAACCATATTCGTACCTAGCACCTAGTTCCTCTTCTCTGTTTCATCGCGCATGGTCATAAAAAATAATTAAACTAATAAAAAAAAATATCGGATTGCAAAATTATGTTGCAAGCTGACAATAGTTAGGATACAAGTAAGTTAGTTTCTTTAAACAACTATTTTAGTATATAATATGCTTATACATTCTTCTTCTAAGCAAACATTATGGACAGAATTGATATTAGAAAACATAAAAGAAGTAAAACTTAAAATATTTTTTAACGTCTCTGTTCGCGACTCGCTAAAGAATTAATGCATCGAGAACAGCTCGATACTGTTAAACTGAGATTTAATTTGCCGGTTTGATTCCGTACACTAATTGAACCGTCAAAAGAAAGTCAAGCTAACTTAATTTACATAATACACTAATGGTAATTCACGGCGAGCGACCGCGTTAAAAAGTCAACTCTACCAACTCTCTCGTTTTGTTGTCTAGTACAACGCCCCAACTTCAACATTAAATTGAAGCCACAAAAACTAGAAATGCATTTTAAAGAGTACCTTGCCTAAGCAAATGACTTGAATTTTACAACCCAAATCATTCGTTCGTTTTAAACAAGTACCTACTTCTTTTTATTAACTTCAGTTTGCATCTGAAGGTGAACCAGTAAGCAAAAATTACATATTTCAGATTGAACTCTGTAGCGCTACTCGAATACCACAAAACAGAAACAATAATACTGATATTGACGTCATGAAAACCTGAATGTTGACAAAATGCGTAAACAAATGTATAGAATTTTACAAGTTAAAGTATCTTAAGTTTTTCAAGTAATATCACATCTATATCCGTATGGTTTGGAGAGTATTTGTAGAGCAGGAGTTCCCAACCAGATGAGCGCGCTTCCCAAGGCGTTTGCATTTTAGAGAAAACATGTAATGTGTTTTTTGTATTTATTGAAAAAAAGAATATAGGAAAATCTATATATTTATATGTGAAGCAAAAATCTGTACAAAAAATTCGTTTTTAAGAGACTTGGCGCAGGCAGAGTTATAGAAAATACGCACGGTTATAGTTGATGTAGAGAAGAATTTCGTAATGCTAATATTTTTTTCAAATAATGCATGAAACATACATAAAATACAGTTTACTTAATAAAACTATTTTTACCTTTAACGGGTGCTTTCAAAATAACTAGAAAATATTACAATTTATTTAAATTAAAGAAATATTGGTGCTACCTTGGATAATATGAAGTTTAGTTTTTTAATTTTAATTATTGTCGAATTTCGACTTTAACAACTTAACAAAAGACTTAACGAACAACCGTGTTCTAGAGGCTCATACCTATATCTTTCTTATTACATAAGTACCAACGCACCTATGACTTCAGTACTGACACCATTGACGAAAACATAAGTCTGCTATGTACGTTGCAATGTAAGATCAAAAGCATAAATAATGATTATTTTGAAAAAACCCAATAAATTTGTACTAAGTATACCTATGGTTTGGTCGGACAGTAAACCTATTTGATGTTGGATACCGATGTCCATGAATGGCCATAGACAACTTCTTTATTTGGTCCGCATACTTTTTTACTATTTCACTTTAGTAAAAAACATTAACCTTAATTAATGAAGATAAAAGT
Source organism: Spicauda simplicius (assembly GCA_949699795.1). NCBI lineage: Eukaryota > Metazoa > Arthropoda > Insecta > Lepidoptera > Hesperiidae > Spicauda > Spicauda simplicius. The sequence goes on from OX453059.1 coordinate 16,477,002, forward strand.
AACATACGATGTTGTCACTGAACTTTGAATTTGTAAAGAAAACAAAGTTCACATATAAATGAAAACAACTAGAGGTAATGTATACATCTTCAATTCTCATTTTGTTATTAAGAGAATTACTTTATATAAATGTTAATGAAAAAGTTCGTATAAAAAGTTTCATTAGACATCATACAAGAGATTTTGTATGGTGTATAATGTTAATACTAAATCGTTGTTACCACGGCCAATGCGATAATACATAATAATTTACTTTGATCTAGTCAATGTCAAATAACAAGGCAAATAACTTTATCTTATTATGTATAAAATTAACCAGCGTTTTAATACGGCGAGTTAGGTAGAGCTACATAGGGACGATAATGATGGTTATCACGCTATATGCTAGTTATAGCTATTTTTAATATTCACATCAAACACACATATCTATATTTTACAGAAATATATATAAAAAGTACAGTAAGTAATTAAAAAGATACCATTTTACTAACCAAAAAAATCTATGCAAATGTCAATTTAATAACAATGTTAACAAATAAAAATATATACTTACTTATTAAACATCCTGCATTCCATACATTCTACATTTCTCTTATATTACATACGAATATTAAATTGGTAGGTATAGACATAGAGGATATGTCCCTGTAGTTGGGGACCAGAATGGGGCTACGGTATCCTCTGCTTGTCGTAAGAGGCGAGTAAAAGGGACTTCCGGGGTTGTGGGCGGTAAGAGTAGGAGCTCGGCCCGTCCAGCCAAGTGACCCCGAAAAGGATGATAGCATGTGTGGCAGCATGCCTTCGTAAACACCAAGAGTCACGGTGAGCAACAAATAGTCATCGGAGAAATGTCCAAAAGGGGCATTGCGCTCGGAGGACTCCGGTTGTGTTCCGTTGGACATCCTGGAGTCCTCCACGTAGCGCTGAGTAGAGCGCACACGTAGCCTGGAGTCCTCACGTTTTTGTGAGGTAAAAATGCCACATAACCCAGCGTTGCTCCCGCGGCGGCGGGTACCTTTTGAAGGTTTCCCCCTCGCTAGCCAAAAAAATGTTTAGAGAAAATAAGAAACTTACAGCACATAACATTCTAATTTTAACAATATGCGATAACTAGCATTTCTATCGCATTATTTACTGTTACTGCTGATGTTGTTCATGTATGTTTTTAGGCATTTATTGGTACTAGTCACCCGTCGCATCGGTCGAAATTTGACCGTAATTTAAATTAAAAAACTAAACTTCATATTGTCCAAAGTAGTACGAATATTTCTCAATTTCAAATAAAATGTAATATTTTTTAAGTAATTTTAAACGCGCCCGTTAAATATAAAAATAGGTTTAATTATCTTAGCCGCATTTAAAAGCAATAGCGGTATTTTGACAAAGACATTTGACATTTTTGACGTCGTGATTTCATAGTAAGACATCTAATGTTCTATTTCATTTATTATGTGTGTTCGTGACAAATGCACGGTAGTGTGTGTAATGTGTTTTTAGTTGATTTTAAGTATGATATATGCATTATTTGAAAAAAATATTAACATTCGGCACTCCTTCTCTACGTCCACTATAACCGTGCAAAATTTCATACTAATCCGTCCGCAGCATATTACTTAAAAATGCACCACAAGTTTTTGCTTCACGTATTAATATATAGATATTTAATGCTACATAATTACAGTTTCAAATTTCTATCCCTTTTATTAGGCATAGTATCCGTGCCCGAAAGTATCCGGTCCGTCGGCGAACGGTTGCAATGTTCGGCTCGGTTTCGGGTCAGTAAGTTTGGCCAACTTATTTGTGGATTATAATTATGATGTTTGTGCCGTTACATCGTTCAATCGAATGTTATAGCTAATAGTTTAACATCCCCCGATGTTAGATTAAAGTTATTTCTGAATAGATATAAATCTATCCAACCATCAGCTTACTGAGGTCCTCTGCTAGACATACACCTCCCCTAATGAGGATTTATGTATTATTGTTCGAAATATGTGCAGCTATTTGATAATTATTATCTAAATATTAACACGTGAATCAAAATCTTGTGATCCGTTTTTAAGATATTTGTCGCAGATGGAGGCGTGTGAAATTACGCACGGTTATAGTTGATGTAGAGAAGGATTACGGACGGAGGCCGACGACCAGGTGCCATCACTGCAACGATTGCCTCGACGAGACGGTCCAGCATACGCTGGAGGTATGCCCTGCGTGGAATGTGGCGCTCAGCTCTGTATTGGGAGCCGACCTCTCGCTCCCGACCGTGGTTCATGCCATGGTGGGAAGTGACAGGTCGTGGCAGGCGGTGCGAACCTTCTGCGAAGCGGTAATGCTCGCGAAGGAGGCGGCGGAGAAACTCAGGGAGGAGGTTACGTCTCCTCAGGTACTCCGTCGCAGGCGCACAAGACGCCGGAGGGAAGCTGTCGCTAAAGGTCTCCCTTTCCCCGTCCCATGAGCCTGCGGAGGTGGATTCGGGGGAATCAAACTCCGGTCTTAAGGCTCGAGATGTCGTGTGTGCATTCTGCGTGCTCATCTCAGAGACGTCAATGAGAGGGGCCCCTCCCTCTCGGGACGTGGATGTTTACAGCAGCGTCGGCCGACGTTGCCGGGTCGCGAATGTAATGCTAACGCTTCTCGAGACCCGGCATGGAACGTCTAGAAGAACGCCGCGGAGTTTTAGTCGGTAAGAGTCCGACATACCCCTTTTGCTCACCCGGGTGAGAGGGGATCCATGAGGATTTCTCCGCGTAAAAAAAAAGAGAAAGATGAATGGAATGGAATGCTAATATTTTTTTCAAATAATGCAATAACATACATAAACTCAACTAAAACATAATAAACAAAATAGAACATTCAATATCTTACTATGAAAACACATAACGTCAAAAATGTCATATATCTTTGTCAAAATACCCGCTATTGCTTTTACATGCAGCTTAGCTAATTAAACCTCTTTTTACCTATAATGGGTGCGTCCAAAATAACTTGAAAATTATTACAATTTATTTGAATTTTTGAAATATTCGTGCTACTTTGGACAACGTAACGTTTAGTTTTTTAAATTAAATTACGGTCGAATTTCGACCGTTGCGACGGGTGACTAGTTAACATAAATCCGTGTAAAGCTTTCAGAGCACAATCAAGTTAACAGTAAAAACGAGATGCAGGTAGTAAGTACGTTGTTAGGATCACCAGTTGAGATAAATAGGTCTTCCTCTTTAGTCACGATTATTTAGTTGTTAAATAGGTTTTGTTCACATGTTACATATAACTTTAAACATGAATGTACTTAAGTCCTAGACGTTTTTCTAGTTTTCTAAAATGTTAAATATTCAATCAATTTCTTTAAAAAATGGCCCAATGTCGACTAACCTAAGTAAGGGCACGTAATTAAATACGTATGGTAAAGATATTGCAGTACAAAAAGTAACATTCTGTGATTCACCGAAGTCTTGGTGAATAAAACTTGGCACCGGTGAGACCCAAATACCTTAAAATCTTAAATGTCGGGAAAAGACGGATGACCGAATTACTGAGCTAAACACTTAACGAGTTACTGAAGTTATTCGGTTAAGTGTAGTATAAACTTTTTATATATCAAGTACTAATCTTTAAGGCTGACGCCTATTAGAGCCCAATAATGGAGGGGGAAAATATGATTATTTTATAGAATTAACCATACATACAAAAGTTATTTAATACTTACAGTAACACGGTTTTGATGGTTAACGTGCAACAATGCTAATATGTCATTAATTACATTAAGTACTTGTGAATTAGGTTTATACCTTAACTAGTGACTAGCACCTACTTTTATTTAATAATTAAAATGTTTATGTATGGTATAATCTGGTATAATATATCCAGTAAGATTATATCCAGTATTAATTTATTAGATATATTAACGAATTTGTATATTTTTATCTTTGCCTCGCCATATTTATATCGCCTCTAAATATGTAGACTTCCATAGACCACAGTTAATGATGTCCATGTCCATGATTCGTCCGTGCTAGTTACAATTGCAAATACACTCATGTGTTTCAACAATTGTTTTTACTAGAATACTCGATTACAATGCTACTGCAAATCGTGAATAAAATAGAGTGCATTGCAGTCCGGGGTTGCTTGTAATTTGGCCTCGATCGTGGCGCACCTTTCGCTTAGTGCTACTTGTATATATATATATACGAACATTACGTTTAACGATACAATCGTTGTCAATTTTACGATACTTGTATTTTAAAATTATGTTCCATTGATAATAATAATTACCTAATGTTATCAGTTGATCTTGATTTTATAAATAAAATTGCTAATGACTCAGCATGTTAAGTGACCTTAAATCTTTAATTTACTTTGATGCAAATGAAATGAAGCGTAAACCGAATAAAAAGTCTAAAAAGAAACCGTCTTTTTGTAGTATTTTTTAACACAGAAGGCAATGCTTACAAACGTAGCGTCTATAATCTAATACATTATTTGATTTAAACAAAAATCGAGCGCGTGCAGCCATCCGATGAGTGACCGCTAGCAACTTATTTGCGTGGTTCCGTGTTTCGGAACGATTTCAGATAAATGCTGGTAGTTTTTTCTTTATTAATCGTCAAGCTATCTTGGCGACCTTATAATCCTTGCAAAGCCATAACGCCTCCTCTTTATGGATTTAATAGTGTTCAAAATGTCAAGTATCGTAGCCCTAGTCTCAAGTGTAATTAATACGAAACATAATAAATTTAATATAAATACCAGCGAATTATTTAAACTATTATGCAGCTTAGCGAAAGCTATGCTTTATCTTTATAAGATAGGGACGTAATTTCTGTCTTTGTAGTTTGTACCTATCGCGAACAAAAACTTTCTGTAAAAAGTTTCTTCTCAAGTTCAATGACTCCAACTCTTTTGTTAAACTCTTTAAGTATAGCTGAGCATTCTAATGCAATAGTGAGAGTGATAGTTACTATTATTATTCACTTCTACAAACCTAGGTTAACATATTGCAGTAGGTAATTTAAAATGTAAAGATACATAATTTTCGAAATCATTATAATACCTAATGAATTGTAAAAGTCTTCATACATACCTTGAACTTTAGAAAGGGTCCGTGAAAGTCTTCAAGTTTACCTTCAGTATAAATAAAAGGATTACCAGGAAGTTAAAGAATACGTCACATCAACTTAACAACATTCCAATCTCGGCTAAAATTATCCTACGAAATATTAACTCAACATTTATTTTTGTATGTACTTATATTAGCGATAAGCACTGGTTTTTAGCCTCCGGCGCAAAAAGAGAGGTGTTATGAGTTTTACGTGTGTATGTGGAACAGTGTATCCGTCTATGCCATTTGATATTGTGTCTAATTGAAAGTTTTTGTAACTAGTACATTTGAAAATCTAAATAGCCGTTCGAAGATTATCGGCTCTGTTTCTAGTTCACGATATTACAATCAGTAGAATCCAACTATTAATAGTTCTAGTATTAACATAGTGGTCCTCTAACACAATAATCCTTAGATCAAAATGTTACAAGTTGTCTTTAGTGGGTTACCTACCTATACTTTTGCGCCTTAAATGTTTATTTAGTTAATAGATTGTGAACCTAAATACGATTTTGTTGATTGACCGAGGGAAAATACATGAATACCTTAAGATATCATTTTTCACCCGGATTATATGATGCTCATAGCATACAGATTTTCGCTACGACTGGCACGTTAATCGCACGAATCGTTAGCATTCAACAGACGACCAATTATTTATATAATTGTTGTTTCGTAACATATTATGCGCCATAGATCACCACACAAAGCAAACAAATCCACCTGGATTTGGAGTCAGGAAACTAACATTTAGTGACATAATTACCCATTATTGTTTTGAAATTGAGGATGGGATTGGTCATGCAAAATTGCGACATCATAGTAAATGTTTAGCAAATGCCAAACTTTTCGATAACAATTGTTTGAAAGGAAAGCAATCATATTGTTTTCGATTTTGTTGTCTTACTGAAAGACAGAAATTCCCTACAGACAATTTTAGAATTTTAATATTTACTAATATTTAGAATATTTAGAATTTTCTTATAATAAAATCATAGTGTTAAGGTTGACAAGCTACCAGATGGAAAGTATTCAACACCAATGGACATGTGACATTGCAATGCCAGATGTATCGCCATTGCATCGCCGGCTCTCAAGAAGAGCACTACAAGATACTTCATTAATGAAATTTATGACATTTTCTGATCATGCAGTTTTACGATGTCATATTTGACTTAAAACACGCTTTCTTTCTTTCTACGCTCATAGCGCACACTAGGATTTTCTCCTGTGTCGTGGATACCATGGACCCACACAAGACGAATACACAAACACCCAGACCCAGAACATGAATCTAAACTCATTATTTAGATACCTGTCTGGCCGGGAATCCAACCCAGGACCCATTGCGCGTCAGACCGGTATGGTAACCGCTCTGCCACGCGGATCGTCAAAACTTAGTTACTTAAGAAACAAAATAGAGATTAGGAGTAGGCATCATCATTTACCCCTTCTCCATCTCTATATCAGTTTAATATCTGTAGTCAAAGCTTGTTGTCCTTTAGATTTAAATCGGTTCTCTAGAAATAAATGTGTATCTAATGCTAATTGTTGCAGGTGGTCGTGAATGCCGGGCCGCATGGATGGCGACGCACGCCTGGCGCTCGCTCGCCTTCGTCCTAATAATTTCCACACTCGCCCTAGCTAAATGTGAGTATTGTAATGTGTTTAAGTCCATTTTCTATAAAGTGACAGATTGGTTATTTCATACGATTGAAGTATTAGTTTAGTCTTTAGTTTTTTTAATAATATTGTAGAATCAAGCATGCAGTCTACCTGACGGTAAGTGGTCACTGCCGCCCATGGACATTTGTAAGCAACTTCATATAGAACATAGGTTTTACCTGAAGCCAATCACAGATTCGTTGCTACTCCCGAGGACTAGCATGGTCGCCTCATATAAAGTGTGCCCGCAACCACACAGTTCCATCGAAACGCAAGGAATGCTTCGCGTTAGAGATAGGTGTGTCGGTGGTACGTCCCCGGTCGAACTACACTCGTTCTAACACCTTTTGAAGTAAGTCGCAAACGGGGATGCGACTACGTTTTGGTACAGGGTCATCACTACCGCCCATGGACATCTGTAAGCAACTTTATACAGAACAAAGGTTCTATCTGATGTCAATCACAGATCGGTTGCTACTTTTAGGAACTGAGATCATCGCATCATATAAAATTGAGCCAGCATCCACACCCTTCCACCGAAACAGGAACTACTTTACGCTAGATTTCTAGTGTGAGTGACAGTGGTACCTCCCATATACGTTCCTTTTGAAATTGATGTAAAAGAAATGGCATACGTACCTAAAGAATAAAAAATACGCTACTCTCTCAATATTTCTGGAACGTATTAAAATTACACCTGTAGCAATCCAATTTGCTATGATGAGAAATAAGAAAGTAATGACTTTTTATTGTCATATAACATAGTGAGTACGTAAACATCTGTTACAAATGGATTAGGCATAGCTTTTGCAATGATTGAAGCATTAAGTAGGCGGTTCTCATGTTTCTCGCCATTTGCGTCGTTGGGAGCAGCCTACTTTCGTCCACAGTAGGCCATTGCTAGAACACACTGCCCTACAACGACATATCGCGGTCGTTTCTAACAATAAAAAGTGGTATGTTGTGGTAGCCACTCACCCGGAGATGTCTCGATTCAGGTTACACGGTATGTCCTCATCTCATTTATATTCAACTCCACACATAGTACTTGCTGTCTGCGGTCTGCCTACACAAAAGAACTTTCAGCTTTTGACACTTCATTATACTTATACCTGTATACCCTAAGTTTGGAATACTGGGAAGATACAAAAGATAAGTTGTCGCAAGTTGCAATTATTTCGGATCGTTGACAACGGTAACCATTCTCACTGTCGTAAAATATTATGTATTGTGTGCATAATCTTTTAAACGAACAATGTATCACGTACTTACGTGCACATGTTTCCCGAATTGTTATCAATCAATATACATAACATACCATTCATTCGAATATTACAAATTCGAACGGAGCACAAATTTTCAAAATTAAAGTAAAAAGCGCGCCTCCACCTAATGGTATGTGGTCACTGACATCCAAAGACACCAACCAACACCATTTAGGCCATGGTTTCTTTTTTTCTTTTTTATCATAATGAAGTAGCAAACGAGCATGCAGTCCACTTGATGGAAAGTGGCCACTGTCGCCCATGGACATCTGTAAGCAACTTCATACAGAACATGGGTTCCATCTGAAGATAATCACACATTGACTTCAAACGGAATTTTAAAATTTTCTACCTGCAATCAATCACAGGTGTATTGATACTCTTTATAAATAATATGATCGTCTCATCTGTAAGTCAGCCTGCATCCATCCCCTAAACTCCCTCCACCACTGAACCGCAAAACGCTTTAAACTTCACGTTAAAGATACGAGTAGGTGCGGCGTCGGTAAACCCGCTTGAACTAAGTATTCCTACTAGTTCTCTAAAACCTACCTACTGGTATAATTAAAAAACACATAATATAAGACATTGTATCGTGACAATTATCCACGAAAAAATAATAAACGTCGAATATCCTCTTCCTTAAAATGGACTGGACGTATCGTCTTGATCGAGTAGCCAACCAGTAAATCATGTCTACTAGTTCGCTATCCATGATATATGTAGCTTATAGAAATAGTAATATCCTAGAAACATTATAGATGCGGAGCTAGAAGCATGGCGCGGCGCGGGGCGGCCGGCGACGCTGGCGCAGGAGGCGGAGGACGAGCGCCGCGACGCCGAGCTGTTAGACGCTGTACGCGCCTCCATGAAACAATGGGAGCTGAAGAAATCGCGCACTAGGTAACATTATAACTATTTGTCTTCCCACATATGGATTTTATTGCTTTTGTAACATGGAAAACGAAAATCCAAATGTGGTACAACCGTTCGTGGTTCGACTCCGTCATACCTATCTAGAGCCGGTGGTACCTCTGTCGTACCTATTTCTGCTTCGTAACATTAGTTTTAAGCGCTGCTGTGCTCTTGTTCTGGTCTGGTCAGAGAGTATAAGAGGCATCCCAACTGAATCCACAGTGGTAGCATATAGTCTGTAGTTCATTCTATGGACGGCTCCAATACTCTCAGAGGTTGAGTTAAAAGGTCCATAGACGATAGTCGTCACTTACGATCAAGTGGACTATGTACCTGTTTTCTACTGAGATGTCATTAAAAACCTCTGATCTTAAATTTATTGTTCACCCAAACTGAGGACTAAATTAACATACCTTACATCGATGTTGTTATACCTGAAGGCTAAACGTTTAAATGATACTTTATAATTTAATCTCGTTTTATTTTACAAATATTTCGTTAAAGCAAGTATTAAATAAGTTCACAAGAATGGAGAGGCCAAAATACATACTGTACAAATTAATACTTCCTTTTGTTGCATAACCAGATAACCAGTTTTTAACTGGTACAGTGTGGCACGCTTTGTTGAATCTTTTGGTATTTTTTAAGGAAAACTGAAAGGTTAAATAATAACTGTTAACGTTAATTCATTTTGAAGCTACTCCAATGGTGTCTTCGGGGTAACGGCCAATTATTTCTATATTGATCCTCCAAAGATTGCAAGGCTCTATAAACAACAGAGAGAGACCTATTTTGGCTACTCCTTTTAATTAGTTTTCGTTTTATCTACTTATCAACTATTAGATTTGCTTAAAGTAATACTCCTATTTATTCAAGTTTAAGTAAATATGAGTAATAAAGGAACCTTAGGTCTCGTCATTTACACACACTTAAGAAAAAAAAATGGTAAATCCAGTCAATAGCAAGCCCGTGTGTTGTTTGATAATTTTTATTTCCGTTTGAATGATTGTTAACTAAAATGACTTGATTTTTTTTTATTATATCACTGTGTACTTTTTTTTTTTTTATTTGTAGGCAATATTTAAATTTCGAATGTAGTCCGTTTACACTGAGGAATTCGAATATCCGATAACAATAACAACATGGTCGCGCTGTAACATTTTTTTTATATAACAGAAATATCCAACGAAATTACATACTTCTGGTAGTAAGCTGCCAGTCCGCCTTTGGATGTAGTCAACTCCTAATAAGATTTGAGTCCTACCTAAAGACCGCTACAGATGCGTCGCTGCTTCAGACGATTTAGTTGGATTACCTCAGATAACTACATACGTATATCTCCATTAGCACACATGTGTTTAATGATTGGTTTCGATAAACTGATCAATACATTTCAATGTAATTCTAGGAATCTTAAATAGATGCAAGTAAAAAAGCGTCACCCGTTCGCCTTGATCTAATGTTTAGTACCTTTAGAGTCAGTATGGTTGTTTTAGACGAGTTATGTGAGTAAATTAGAGTATTATTTTTTGAAACGTTCATATAAGTCATTGCACATAATTTACTTAAACGCTCATAGATTTAAAGAACTTTAAATCTTATATGTATAGATACCTAAGACGAATATAGAATCTAGAATTCTTTATTAAAACGGTGAGCAATTGCTTGTGTATTAATTTATTTACTTGTATTTGCCAAATTAAACCATCAAAAATGATTACAAAAATATATAACATATTAGAGATTTAATTAAACTACTAATCAACTATACAAGATAAACAAAATAATGGTCATTTGTAAATGTAACGACAACTCTCTTTAATTTTAGTACCACAGTTCCGCATAACAATTAGTTATACAAACGTTGTTTTATATAGCGATGTGATTCTGTCAAGAAACTTACATAGGTATAACATTGTTGTCGACAAGGACCAAATGAAACCTTTTCAGAAGTTATTAAAACAAAGTAAACACTATGCTATCAGCACTTTCACCGCTGGTTTCTCTTGCTATGAACTTTCTATTGTGCAAATTCATTAATTCGCGATAGAATACGATTTGAGAATAAACTGAGTACTTATGTATAGCGATATTTATTAAATTCTCGATGGAACAATACCGCTATACAGCTGCGTGAGTAGCGATTCTCACAGTAAATAAAGCAAATTGGTGCACTTTCACATAAACTCGCGCGCTTTTAGTTATAATTATAATAAATGCGATGATGATTGTTTTGTATCAAATACTAAAAATTATATGCGTATTACGAAGCAGAAACAAGCTAACTTATGCAGTTCATCTACCTCTTAACTGTTGTCTAGGAATGTCAATACTTTATTAACTAATAGGTACTTATTATGAAACATATAAAATACAAAAGTAGTAGGTACGAATTACGTAGGTACTTCCTGCGTATTTTCGTACGTACGTACGAATTACGTAGGTACTTCCTGCGTATTTTCGTACGTACGTACGAATTACGTAGGTACTTCCTGCGTATTTACGTACGTACGTACGAATTACGTAGGTACTTCCTGCGTATTTACGTACGTACGTACGAATTACGTAGGTACTTCCTGCGTATTTACGTACGTACGTACGAATTACGTAGGTACTTCCTGCGTATTTACGTACGTACGTACGAATTACGTAGGTACTTCCTGCGTATTTACGTACGTACGTACGAATTACGTAGGTACTTCCTGCGTATTTACGTACGTACGTACGAATTACGTAGGTACTTCCTACGTATTTCGTACAATCAGCAAATACAATGTGCAATACAAAAGTAGTAAGTACTAATTTACTGACAACAGAACCGTTAAAATAAGAAACAAAATAAATAAATACATTGTCTTTTATAGGTAGGTTGTGTTCACAAGCACGTAATATGTACTTAATGTAAGTTGTTAACAATGCTGAATGTTTTAGCATAGTAAAACGAAGGTACCTATTATAAACATGGATTTAGGGCCCAATTATGTAAAATAGTAATTAATGTAAAATAAGCACAAATTAAAACGAACGAAACCTAATAACACTAATTATACTGCTCAATAATCTTTTATTTAACTGTATTTATCTCAAAGGTAATTTGACTGGTTCTCGTAATTAAGTCCCCGTAATTGGGAAAAATCCCTACTAATATTATAAATGCGAAAGTAACTCTGTCTGTCTGTCTGTCTGTCTGTCTGTCTGTTACTCTTTCACGGCAAAACTACTGAACCGATTTTTATAAAATTGTGTACACAGATAGTGGTGACCTTGGGATCCATTATAGGCTACTTTTTATTTCAAAAAATGGGTTGAAAATGTTAAAATCGAGCATAAATGTTTGTATGGTAGTTCTATTTGACCAAGAGCTGTACTATTATTTACGTCAAGGGGTATCATATATTTGATTAAAAACTTATGTGAATAATAAAACATTAAAAAATATTGATTTTGAGTCGACAACATATATCCGTAAAACTCGGTATGTCATGAATTTTGTTAAATTCCAATGCAAATGACAATCTCCATATTGACTTTTGACATAGAGGTGTACTAATAATTCCGTCAAGGTTATGATAGATTTGATTAAAAACTTATGTGAACAATTAAACATTAAAAAATATTGATTTTGAGTCGACAACATATATCCGTAAAACTCGGTATGTCGCGAATTTTGTTAAATTCCAATGCAAATAACAATCGCCATATTGGCCATTTCGCCTGGACGTCATCGTGAGTTCGTTCAGAATTAATACATATAAATTGGTAACAATTAATTATCATTCAAATAGATGTGATATAAATTTGATTTAATTTACCCATAATATGGGTTTATATTATGAAAATGTATTTATAATGCGAAAGATACGATTATAATTACGAGGAATTGCCGATGAGTTAAATATTAGGTATACTTGCGCTATCTATCACTGTTCTGTTGAATTACGTTGAATGAACATTTGATAGATGGCGTTATCTACAATACAACTTCGAAGTAATATCGATAAATTAAATGTTGATGTTGAATTACTAATAATTCCGTCAAGGGCTAAGAAACACTGGTTTATAAAATTAAATATAAAATAAATCCACGATAGCATATTTATATCTCTTAAGGTTAACTCACAATAATTATTTTTATGTTCCATATTTTAACTAAAAATAATACGTTATTTTCGAGTCTGTTGTCTTTTGTTCAGTATTAATCCTTATGTCGTCGTCAACCCATTATTGTCCCACTGCTGGGCACGGGTCTTCTCTCAGAATGAGAGAGTTTTAGGTCATAGTCCACCACGCTGGCTAAGTGCGAATTGGTGGACTTCTTGTGGAATCCTTATGTAAATAAATGCATTCGTTAGTTTTAATAAAGATCAAAATTGTCTTTTACACTGTATGCATCAAATAAATACGTTTAAAGTTATTAGAGATATCAAATTATATAACTTCCTTCAAAGGGTACGATAATAAAATTCCGTCAAGGGGCAAGATAGACTTGATTGAAAAGTTATCTCAATAATAAAACATTAAAAAATATTGATTTTGAGTCGACAACATATATCTGTAAAACTCGGTATATCGCGACTTTTGTTTATCGCCATATTAGCCATTTTGCCCTGATGTCATCCTGATCCTTAGTTCATTAATAATAGATGCCTATAAATTGATAACAATTAATAATCATACAAATAAACGTGATATAAATTTCATTTAATTTACCCACAATATAAAATTACGCCATTATATAATAGCGCCATCTATCCACTACTATGTTGAATTACATTGAATGCGATAGGTCGCGTTATTTACAAAACAACTACGAAGTCTATCGATAAATTAAATGTTGATGTTGAATACTAATAATTGCGTCAAGGGCTACGAAACACTGGATTGCAACCTTAAATATAAAATCAATCCGCGATAGTATATCTCTATAACTTATGGTTAATCACATTTTTTTTTATGTTCCATATTTCAACTAAAAATATTACGTTAATTTCGAGTCTGTTTTCTTCTGTTCGGTATTTATTCCTTAAATAAATAAATGCATTCGTTAGCTTTTACACTATATGCATCAAATAAATACTTTAAAGATATTAGAGATTTAAAATAATAAAGATGTGTCTCTCGGCAGGGGTAGGTAACCGTCTCGCTCGCGCATGCTAATAATACATGCCGGCCGCCGATGCGTGTGCATTATTAGAGTAATCTGACCACTTGATAGTATCCAGTGTTGAGTAGGACACGAATGTTAAATAAGTTTGTAAGAGTAGCGTCTTTTTGTACTAGACCAGTACAAACATTGCACTTCACCCTGCAGCATCACCCTGAAAACTTTTAAACATACTGCGGAAAAGTTAAAATCAATCTTTGTAATCGATGCGTTTTGGTTTAAATGTGGAGCAGGATTTGGTTTACAAGGTGCTTCTTGGTATTGTGTGACCACTAAGATTGTTAATTAATTCAAAGAAAGGCGGTTCACAATCGTCTAATTTTAAAATTCTAATTCTAATTTGTCTAATTTTTAAAATATTTTTACATAACAATTATGATCCTAACCACAAATACATACTTTAAATTCGTTTCTTCACTCTTTGTATGTCCGGGTAATCGCCTGAGCGGCTAAACTCATTTGGATAGGACTTGCACTATAGAAAAGGTTGTGGAATAACATAATTATATACTACTTTTTATCATATAATTTCAACGGGGTCGAGATTTGTGCGGGAAAAACTTTGCGATACACTCATTTTTACGCGGGCGAAGCCGCGGGTACAGCTAGTATTGTATATAATCACAAATGGCAGTATCAAACTGTGTAATCGTTTAGTGTAGCTTTTTATGACTTAGGGTACCTATTATTTAACTCTGTTTATAAATTCATGTTTACAATTTCTACTTAATGGTGTCCGATTGTTATCCTCTTCACCTTGTTAAGGGTGGAATTTGAGAGGCTGGTTGACAAATACTATCCAAGTAAGGTCCATAAAAACAGCGAAACAATTATGAGTTAGTAAATTTATATAACATCTATAGAATTTGTAAGCAGTTAACAACGCAACGGAATAGACAATCTGCTTAGCTTGTGCACGAAATGTGGCCGTACTACAACCACTAAATTATTTTCATAACATTACTGCTAAAAATAAGGTACCTGAAACTTATGTATTTTTGTCTTTTATAGAACAAAACGGTCCCAAGGGAGCGTCTGTTATGGAGACTTCGGATGTTTCGAGGATGCAGGTCCATTCGCCTACCTGGAGACCTTACCCAGTTCGCCACAAGAGGTCGGCACGCAATTCCTCCTCTATTCTACTGTTAGCAGGTATAGTAACACAATATACAAAGTAGGTATTATCTGATAGAGAGCTAATACTTAAAATACCAATATAAGTTACTAAGATAATTATTACCAAAACCAATAGGACTTACTGAGATAATATTTTGTGAGAAGTATCAGAATATGATAAATGTAAACTTATTCCGCACAGAAATTAACCGATCTTTAGATGCACGTTAAATGTACATGTTAATAAAAAAAATAAATAATACACTTCTTTATTATCACAAGCCTTGTTGTCTAGATTCATAGTATGTTTTGTAGAGGACAGACATCCATTGTTATTTTAAAAAAGGGAATGTACACGGTAAAAAATGTGTTCTTTTCCTGTTACTATCTGTAAAGAAAAGAATAACATTGTAATGATAGTATTAATGATATGTTTAAATGACTATTACTCTCAGATTATCTAAAAAATATATATGAATGATTTAAAACCAAAAATATCAAATCAAATATCATATCTATCAAAACATTTATATGAATGATTTAAAAATTATAAATAAATATAGTGGTGAAAGAGAATGTTGAACAATATAACGGACGTAACATTTTGTACGCATAACAAAAAATCGAGCTCTACGAGTAAACAATTTACAAGTTAATAACACCATGTTGCACATACTACGTGCAATATCGTTTATGAGCATTTACTTCGCAATACAGTGGCACGTATATGCACATATGTTTTCCATTTTAATTATGCACCGTACACTTGCAAATATTTAGATTGCAAGCTATGATTGGGTAGGAAAGGCTTGTTCCATAGGCGTATATAAGGGGAGTGGGTAGGAATCCAAAACCCCTCTCCTTAGCATTGAGAAACCCGACCCTTTAGCGAGGTGAAAATAAATTTCAGAGACTAGCTGACCTTTTTTTTACGATAACTTCTAATAACCTTCTCTTTAAAGTCATTACTATGCCAATGGATCAACCTTAACATAGTGGGATGATCCAGTAATACAGAGTGAATAAATATATATTTCTTTACTCTATATAGAGTCTTTAAATGTCGAAGTCACAATTTAGGATTAAGATCATCTCTACCAATTATGGATATTTCGACCTCGCCGAACAGGATGATCACATACGCCAGTTGAATTCATAAATTGATTGTATCTTGAGGTTACAGCGCGACCGACAATGATTACATCGACTCATTATACCGCAACCGAATACCATACTATAAGCACTTTATATGTTTATTAAACCGAATAGAAATCATGACGAATCAAAAATGAAACATTTTATAACGGATCTTGATAATCATAGCCGATTGAAAGGTACCTAAATAATCTACTAATTAATTACGACGAAAACAAGGACCTGACCATTTAAAATTTTACTGACCATTAAATATAATTTTTGCATAAATGCGATTATTGTTTTTGAATTAAATGCGAAAAATACTACATATAACCTTCGATAAGATACATTTTCGCAAATGAAAAAACTATTTAATATTATTTTAATTTGTTAAACGCTATATAAAACTGTTCGTAGCTATCCACCATAATCTGTCATTATTATTTTTCTTAATTGATAATTGTCTTGTATAGATGAACTACTTAAATAATTGTTATTCCCAGAGGCGACCAGCCCTTGCTGGCGGTTTCAGCGGGCAACATGTCTGCGGCGTGGAGCTGGGCGGCGCGGGCCTTCGACTCCGCCCGCCCAACCAGGATCATTGTACACGGCTTCGGGTCTAACTGCGACAATGTATGGGTCTACGAAATGCGCTCCGCGCTGATGGCTGTGGTCAGTTTTAAATACTTACTATTGGCCTCATATTGATTTTGTAGAAGGCTTTATTTGATTCATAATGCTCGATTCATATAATAAAAGCGAAAGTTTGTGATTATGTGTGTTTGTTACTCTTTCATGCAAAAACTGCCGGTTGGACTTCGCTGAAATTTTACAAACAAATCGACGGGCCCCTAAAACAAAATCGTATGTAAAAAAATACCAGTTTACAGTATGAAGATTTGAAGTTTTGTGGACATACAAACATTGATTACTTACGCCAAGAAAGATGATCTATGGAAAATCGTTGCAATAGCTATTTAGAAACTTATTATATAAATTCCTAAATAGCTATTACAATCAACAAAGCTTCATACTTCATACATCATTCATACTTTGACGACCCGCGTGGCGCAGCGGTTACCGTACCGGTCTGACACGCAGTGGGTCCCGGGTTCGATTCCCGGCCAGACATGTATCTGAATGATGACTTTAGATTCTTGTTCTGGGTCTGGGTGTTTGTGTATTCGTCTTTGTGTGTGTCCATAGCACCCACGACACAGGAGAAAATCCTACTGTGGGGCTATGAGTGTAGAAAGTGTAAGTGTAAGTGTATACTGTAAGTTGATCATTTTTCGTATAGGTTTTTTTTCTAGAGGCCCGTCGAAATAGCCTATGACCTATTAACACATATGATATCCATTACAAGAAATAAGCCAGTGCTCTATATATAGCATCTGCATGTTTTTGGAATTAGTTCGAAACGATTACGGACAATTTTGTCTCTAGAATACCATCTCTACAAAATTAAAGAACCAAACTTTTCATGTAGGCGGAACATTGTTAAAAGAACGCTCAGCAGGATACAGTAATTTGTGCAATAACAAAGTAATCCAGTACAAAGAACGGCCTACATTGCATATGACACGCGTTGCGTAATGTTCGCCAAATAGTCTTGAGTGACTCATTTAGCCCGTGGTGATACGTTAGCACTTTCACCTTACATCCGGACGTGGGTTACCGTATAAAAAAATACGATTTTATGGAATTACGCATTAAAAAGAAATTTGCATTAACGACGTCCCAGTTAAAAGTAATTAATTTAATTTAAGACAAAGCAGTGTGGTAATATATTGTATTGCATAATATACTTATTTTATGAGGATTACATCCTCGTCGCTTGTGTAATACCTATCTAGGTATCCGTTTCACAATAGATAAAGAATCTAAGAAATTTTCATGACCAAACAATTTTAATAAAATGAGAGTCTTCTTTTATCTTCTGAGATTATATTGAGTAAATTAACGTATTTGAGTTTAACGTGTATATTTTGCTCAATATTAGTTACTGAAAGACCGTCCCTGTAGTTCCGGGATCAGAATATTGCTACGGTATCCCCTGCCTGTCGTTAGAGGGGACTAAAAAGGATTTTCGGGAAGGACGGCGGTATGTGTGGTCGCATATCGTCGTAAAGACTAGACGGAGCGGTGGGCCCAGCCACCCATCTGGAAGTAGCCCCATGGGGCAACGCGCTCAGAGGATTCCGGTTGCGTTCCTTTGGATATCCCGGAGCCCTCTTTATACCCCGAGGACGGCCACCAAATATCCCACATAACCCTGTGTCACTTCCACGGCGTCGGTTACCCTTTGAAGGTTTCCCCCTCGAGAACAAAAAAACAAACTAAAAGACCTATAAATAAATCTTATAATAAATGACATATTATTCATGTTATTTTACGAAACAGGAGGAATGCAACGTAGTGTGCGTGGATTGGGAAGGCGGTGCTTCGATGCCCAACTACCTGCGCGCAGCCGCCAACACGAGGCTGGTGGGAAAGCAACTCGCCATGCTGTTACAAGGTATAAGATATACATACACAACGTATATGATGAAATACAAATGTCAGTAAGTGGTAGAACCACTGCAGTTCGATCGGGGTGCTGCCACCGCCACACCTTTTCTAAAGTGAAGCAGTTCTTGCATTTCGGTAAAAGAGTGTGGTGGCCGGCTTATTTTCATATAGGGCGACCTTCTTAGTCCTCAGGAGTAGCACCGCATTGGTGACCGATTTAGATAGTACCCCTGTTCTAAAAGAAACAATACAGTTTAGTTTGTATATATCATTATTACAATAGCATACGAGCATATTCATACTCATGCCGTTCAAGGTCTTACGACAATAATCTTACTTGAACATCGGATAGTTAGAAATGTACTTATAATCAGTTATATCATACATTAGAAACTGCACTGATGTGTGTGGCGGTAATTATATTTCACAAATCGTATGATGTTGTAGGTACATGTGGTAGGAAAGTGAATGTAACAGAATAAACGTTAAAAGGTTAATCACTTTTAGTAACTGTCAATGGCAGACTCCAAGACGTTTTGGCAATAAAACAATGATCGAATATTAGTTGGTAATCTCCTTAAAATTCCTAACCTTTTTACTTACAGGTCTTGCTGATCACATAGACCTTAAGTTCGAGGATGTCCACCTCATTGGGTTCAGCCTGGGTGCGCATGTCGCTGGTTTTGCTGGCTCTGAGTTGAAAAACATCAGCAGAATTACAGGTACCCGTATTTTTAATATTATCAGACCTTATATAAGGGCGCCTCCCGAACACTACGTAACACGTACGTATGTTGGTATGTTAATTTTGTTTGAAGCTATATATTAGACCTTAGAAAGTCAGTGTACCTATACTCAGACAGAAAATAATACTACACCTTATTAATTGCCTTATGAAAAGTTTTAGCTGTTCATCCAAAACAACAATAACATTTTTCAGGACTGGATCCAGCAGGCCCACTCTTCGAGTTTCAGGACCCTCGAGCTCGTCTGGACCGCGGTGATGCTAAGTTTGTTGATGTTATCCATTCTAACGGAGAAACTCTCATACTGGGTGGTTTGGGCGCCGCTCAACCTCTGGGTCATGTCGACTTCTACCCTAACGGAGGTCGGGTGCAACATGGTTGTTCCAATTTGTAAGTAAATGTTTTCAGCCTAGATTTTTTAATAGCTTAATGATGTTATATAGTGACACATTTGCGTACATCTAACTAACTACAGTAAAAGCCTCTCGTTGAACTTTAGATCTAATTTGATTTTCGTTGTCTTGCATACTTAAAGGTATAATAGAAAGTAGTAATCTATCTTTCTATTTTTCCCATCCTTATTTCTCTAATAAGGATGGGAAAAATAGAAAGATAGATTACTAAAGGCTGCTGCTACATTGTTATACGAACGGAACACATTATACCCATAAGGTAAATAAATGTTTCCAGGTTCGTAGGAGCAGTTTCAGATCTGGTGCTCCCGTGGGCGGCCGCGTCTCCGGAAGGTCGCTCGTTGTGCAACCACCGCCGAGCTTACAAGTTCTTCACTGATTCCGTTTCTCCCAAATGCCACTTTCCAGCCTTCCCCTGCTCGGACTACGATACTTTCTTGGAGGTCAGTGTTAATTAACGCATATATAGTAGGTTTTATGTACTTATCGAGACTAAAGAGGAAATTGAACACAGCCATAACTTAACATTCTTTCATTCGATATCACTAAGTCTCAGGAGTCTTTTTAATTATTTGAAACCTTAATCCTTGAATAACAATCCAAAACAGCAGTATTCGTGTATGTTACTCAGATATCTCTTCGCGAGAGCACGAGCAAGATCCAATATGCAATAATGCAATTTGAGATTAATATTATTAAACCCGGTTCTATATTGTTTATGTTAACAAATAATACATACCAGTATTCGTAAATAAATTCTATCTACTATAAAACGGTCTTATAGTCGTTTCAAAATGTATAATTTCCAGGGACGCTGCTTCCCATGCAGCGGAGACCGGCGGTGCGGCAACATGGGCTACTACGCGGACCGCTCCCTGGGCCGCGGTCAACTTTACCTACTTACGCGAGAGGAGGAACCCTTCTGTGGTAGGCATACAAAATTACGAAATATTTCGACGACCTGCGTGGCGGAGCGGTTACCATACCGTTTTGACGCACAATGGGTCCCGGGTTCGATTCCCGGCCAGTCAGGTATCTTGTGAATGATGAATTTAGATTTTGTTCTGTGTCTGGGTGTTTGTGTATTCGTCTTATGTGTATCCATGGTACCCACGACACGGGAGAAAATCCTACTGTTGGGCTATGAATATGGAAAGTGTGTTTTAAAGTTATTTAAAGAAGAAATAAAAACTTTTTAACAAAAAATATCTACCGACTTCCATGTCACAAAAAAGTAAAAAATAATTTAAATATATTTTGGTCTAGAACATACTCAGTACTTAGTACATAGTCCTGAAGTCGGTGCTCGACATATTTCGCTGGACGAGGGTAACTACGTCCTATATGAGCACCGACTTCAGAACTATGTACTAAGTACTGAGTATGTTCTAGACCAAAATATATTTAAATTATTTTTTACTTTTTTGTGACATGGAAGTCGGTAGATATTTTTTGTTAAAAAGTTTTTATTTTACACTTTTTAGTGACTATATTTTTATGTTTGTATTTAAATAAAGCCTCTAAGTTTGCTTTGTGCATCTACATATTCACAAAAATTAAACATAAAACACTTTTACAATTCATACAAACAGGGCGCCCCCTCTGGAAGTACCCCTCCATCATCAGGGTTGAGGAGTTGAAGGTCAAATTTTTCATCTTATATTGTTGCTTAGTAATCTTATAACATATACGTTAGTACCAGGTGGCTAACTTCTATGGCTCAGGCTTGCAGTACCCTGCATCATCAGGGTTTAGGAGTTGAAGGTCAAAATTTTAATTTTGTGCCTCTGTTTGGTATTATTTTTACATACCCGTAAGCACCAAATTGCCAACTCCTATGGTTTAGAATTGAAGTACCCCTTCATCATCAGGGTCGAGGAGTTGAAGGTCAAAATTTTAATTTTGTGCCTCTGCTTAGTATTATTTTTACATAACCGTAAGCACCAAATTGCCAACTCCTATGGTTTAGGATTGAAGTACCCCTTCATCATCAGGGTTGAGGAGTTGAAGGTCAAATTTTTGATTTTATATTTTTGCTTAGTATTTTCTTTACATAACCGTAAGCACCAAATTGCCAACTTCTATGGTTTAGGATTGAAGTACCCCTCCATCATCAGGGTTGAGGAGTTGAAGGTCAAATTTTTCATCTTATGTTTTTGCTCAGTAATCTTATAACATATACGTAAGCACCAAATGGCTTATTCCTATGGTTTTGGCCTTAAGTACCCCTGCATCATCAGGGTTGAGGAGTTGAAGGTCAAATTTTTGTCCCATGAATTTGCTTAACAATTTCATTATATATTCGCAAACATCAAACGACCAACTTTTATAGTTCAGGCTAGCAGTACCCCTGCATCATCAGGATTGAAGAGTTGAAGGTCAAATTTTTCATAGTAAATACCTACATAGTAATTTTATTCTATATTTTACTCAATTGGACTTCTCCAGCTAAGGTTCGGCCGACTATCACTAATTTTATTATTTTGCTCCAAAAAGTTGAAGATCCTATGATTAGAACCTTATCAAACTCTTATCAGACTACCCCTGGAGTACATCCTTTCTAATAAAAAAAGAATCATCAAAATCGGTTGGCGGGATATTGAGTTATTCATACATTTATCGCGTACATTGAAAATGCAAATTTAAGACTTATGCGTTTTTCTTATGGATGCCCTAGTCAAAAAAATACTAAAAAAAATGGGACCCTATGACACGCACTACCTTTCAAATAAAAAAAAAATCATCTAAATCGGTTCACCCAGTCCGGAGAAATGAGGTAACAAATATAAAAAAAAAAAAAAAAAAAAATACAGACGAATTGATAACCTCCTCCTTTTTGGAAGTCGGTTAAAAAAGGTACGTCTGGTATTAATAAACATTACAATTTTAGTACCTCCTCTTAAAATTATTTAGGTCCATACAGAACTATGGAAAGCGAACGAATTTGATGTTAAGCAAAAATTGAAATATTTACTGTGAGGGTAAAAATATATGTACCTACCTGACTCTATAAAATTGATAAAACATACGAAGGTGTAAAAAATAAACCGCTTAAGTCACTGATTTATTTTATTGTTTTACTTTATTATTGATGTAGTAGGTAGGTATAAATTCTACTCTTACACTTGGGATTCTGGGTTCGTGTCCATAGTACATATTTTTGATAAATTAAATCATAATAATATTATGTGTGTTATAAATATAATGAATGATTTACCTAATATTCATTAAAAATGTCAAAGGGCCACTTAGGTACATTTCGTTTACATCATACGTTATTTAAAGTGGCTAATGTGGTATTCAACGTAAAAATTAAAAAATGGTCTTAATATTTTGTTCTAGCCCACCAATATCATGTCTCCCTGTGGTGTGGAAATGAAATAGGTGCAAAACCAAATTACGGCCGCGTCACACTCACTCTGCATGGAGATTCCGGACTTAATGAGTCCTTCCCGATGACAAAGTAAGTTTTAATGACCTTAAATATATGCTAGAACTATCTACCAGTTTAAAGCACGAGTAGAATTAGTTGTGAATTTGTTTCACACTCAATTTTAATGGTATACTGTATGTTATTGTGTCATAGTAGTGATAGTCTAAAGCTATGCCGGCACAATGGCTGGCGACACCCAGTGGCGTAGTTAGGCGTGGGTGTGAGACCGTGGGCGATAGCCCACGGTTCCGCACCCACTCAAAGGGGCTTTGCGAGGCTTCTTTTGAAGAGGAGGCGGAGGCATTTTCAAGGGCACCATCCAATAGAATCATGCATAGGGGCCTCGTCGGTAGGAGTTTGCCCACGTCTGCTTGGTCCATGCAATGTCACTTTCGTAACGTATTGTCAATCAAAAATTATGCCAGGCGACATGGAGCATTGGTATTAAAAAAATTAGAATAGGGCAGCTGCCTATTTTTGCAACATCAAAAGCTTAAATTCTGATGCGTAAAAAAATAATTAAAAGGTCTACGAGAGTGGGCTACTGCCCCTTGTCCTTGCCTCTGCGTATTTGTCATAGCGTAGTAGATAATGGATTTAAATCTCCCTCACTATCGGACACTGTGCCTAGCAATGAAACAGAGTGTTGAAGATGTCGATTACGTGTTCCTTAGACGCGAGGACGGCGGGCGCATCGTGCGGTTCTCGCGCGTGATCGTGCCGCACCCGGCGCTGGGCGTGCCGCTGCGCGCCACCGTGCACTACGCCGCCTACTCCGGCTGGCTCTCCGCCGGCGCTAAGGCGGTGCACATCGACAAGCTGCTCATAGGAGACAGCTTCGGGAAGACGTTAGTATATCACACACTGAGATTCAAAGTAATATTCAGTCTCAATTATTGTTTTTAGCTGCTGTTATATCGTCAAGTGCATATCGCTAAGGTCTATGTCAAATTTGTTTAAAACACTGACTTACCGCTGGTATTTTCTTGTTTTAAAAATCAAGACACTCCTTAAAAAGGGACGTTTAATTACGTACTTGTCGCTAAAAATGCAGTTTCTTTAATTCCCTGTAAATAGAAGAAACTTCATTTTTCATTTACGGCTTCGGAGTTAATTATATGATCTTCGTCTACTTACAGATCATCATTCTGCAAAAATCTAAGGCTACTTTCGGATGAATCAATTCAACTGCCACTTTATCCAGGAGATTGTCAAATACAGGTACATCATTTCAAGATAAATAATGATCAATATTATAAATCAATATAATACTTTTTCGCTTCGCTGTTATTTATAATTATATTAACATTATGAATAATTACAATTTCAGGAAGCCGAACCATCTACAAACGCAACAGTTACTGAGCAAGATTTTGTAACGAAAGAAAATATAACTAAGCGACCGATGGAAAACCCACAAGATAACGAATTACCTGAAGAATCACCTCAGCGACCATTCATCCTTGTTGATGCGTACGAATGGAACGGTCCAGCGGCAGACAGTGGACGAGCCTTTGGCATGACTAATACTAAAACGGCCCCTAGTGGAATAGTCGAAATAGCCGAGCCCGTGTTAAGACCACGACCACGCAAAACGCCACGGCAGAGAGCCGATGGTCCCGATGACATTCCTGAAATATCCGAACCGTTACTGCGAGCTACACAACCGCCGCAATCTACTACGCCCCCACCATCGCGCAAAGCTAAAAACTTCGACGTACCTACGACTCAGACTTACGATCCTACTTGGGGCGAACGAGCAGAAAAGGAAGAAACAGGTTTTGCTGTCCAATTCCTACCATCACGACTAGCATCGTTCATTTCAAGAGCCGAGCGGTATGCCAGAGACACTTTGCTACCATTAGTTTCCGCTTACGCGCCTCGTTTGCCCATCTTTGGCTCACGAGAGATTCCGAAGACCACAGCGCGGTACATTCCAACGGAGGACATTAACGTAACCAGTTCCGTACCAATCCCAACGCCGACTTTAGAGATGAAAATAGAATCACTCCGATCTATGGGCCCACCTGGTGAAAAGCGAGAAATAGAAACTCCGGAAGACCCCGACATTCCTGTCGTCATCGAGACCACGACCACGTCATCTACAACAACCACGCCTACGACGACTACGACCACGACAACGGAGAAGTTACGACCTGCGCCTACAGAAATGTTACAGGTTATACCAGGACCCGTAATATCCACCAGCACGGCTCTGCCGCCTGTGGCTCTCAAAAGCGAAGGTGAAAAAATAGTGATCGTGTATCCGAGCAACGCCAGAGATGAACGGAAGATTCGATCCCATTCTTTTCCGGAAGAGATGCAGTTCGAGGCGTTGTACCGGCACACCGCCGAGCCAGTCGCCGTGAGAGTGGACTTGCCGACATTCTCTCCGCCTACAACGACTCCTATTCCCAGTACAACTTTTAGTCCAAAGTCTAATGATGGCCGATTCTTACCAGGCCTGCTACGATCTGACGACAAACGAGAATCTAACTCGAGGTGAATTAATTGCATTCCAAAACCGGCATAACTTATTGTTAATTCGTAATGTAAATAAGATTTTTTTACAGACTGCTTTCGGCTATAGGTAGTTAATAAGTATTGTACATACCACGATTATATTTTTGGAGAAAAAATTCCAAGTTTAGACCTAAACACTATTGAATTCTGATGTAGAAAAAAGCCTACGTCAATATTTATGTACATACAATTAAAAGTAAGGATAATTAAAATAAGAAACATATTTGAAATAAAAACTTATTTATTGTACAAGTTCTTTTCTCACCTTAACATTAACATATGGTTTGGAATAACGCTATCGCAATTAAATCAATATGAACATAAAGATAAACTAGTATCACTTTTATGAACAAAACAAATTGGTACTTCCTTCTATAGAAAACTTATTCTAGATACGATGTTAAAATAAGGGACATTACATGCTCATATTCAATCCTTCTACGTATTTAATTCCTTTGCTATTATTAAAATACTACATTGCCAATCTAAAGAATAAAATCCAAACGTGCTTGGTAACAAAACACAAATGTGAATTTCTTTATAATAGAATGCATATTGTACAAACATTACACATTTAACTCGTTATCACACAACTCCAATTTTCATATTTAGTTCATTACTAATGTAAAAAGGTGTGTAGAGCACAAATATAGGTTTCAAATGTTCAATTTCTTTCAGATGCCATTTCTACATTTATCCCGCTTGGTTTATATTGTCAATAGGTATCAATAATAACTCATAATAACGTTGCGCACTAAATACATATGTTCCTCGATAATGTGCATAAATTTTGTTAATATTAGTTATCGAAATAACGATATTTCGTTTACTGTCGTAAAACTTCAAGGTAGTAAGACAGGCTAGTTGATGGCATTTTTAGGTTAAATAAACTAAACTATTATGGACTGTAGTCAAACTTTTGTTCAGTGGGTTTCAGAACCTCGAATTTGAAGTCCACGGCCATCATAGATATGGGAATTATGTTTAGATCAGTTTCGGACTAACAAAATCCGCAATAGGAAGAGATGTGTTTTGGTTGGTTAGCGGCGAATAATAATGTCGCAGAAAGAAACCGCGCAGCGGATGAAGAGATTATCGACTGAATGCTGATCCGCAGTAAGTTGTAAGGCATCGAAGAATTCCACCACGCCCTTCTCCGACTAAGACGTAGGCGAGCGCGGCGTTGACCCTCCACAAATTAGTCCACGTTAGCCCGACGTCCACCGCCTTCAGCAAACGTCAATCACTGCATGTACTTGTCGGAGTGCTGCGAGAGGATGCGCGCGGAGGCCTTGGCGTCGAGGAAGAGCGCGTGCACCTGCGCCACGTGCGGCGGCGCGATGCGCGCGGCGCCCTCCGCGCGCGCCGTCAGCGCCGCCGGCGTCAGCAGCTGCGCCGCGTACCTAAGGGACAGAATCACTCATCACTACATACTATACAACAAAGTCGCTGCTGTCTGCATCTTTAAAACTACGCACAGGATTTTAATGCACTTTTTAATAGATAGGGTGATTCAAGAGGAACGTTTAATGTATAATACATGCATAACTGTACCCTGCGCGCAACAAGATAGAGTGAAAAAAAAGAAGATTTTTATGTATATTACATGCATTACTAGCTGTACCCTGCGCGTTGCTACGCCATCACAAAAAAACACCAGAAACCTTCGCGAGCTCATGAATAACAACTTTGCTAAAGATCATTACATGATCAAATGAATAGTTTACGATCCTATAGAGGATATACAGACAAACATTCATTTATATACATATAAGAAAATATACTGAAGGAACACTGATAATTTTAGATTTTTAACTTTTAGGCGCAATGAAGTTCGCGGGGTCAACTAATGAAATAATAAACGCATATGATATCGCAACTCGCCAATTGCATACTAGCGGTGCACTCACGCTTTCACCACGCAAATTCACGGAAGAATAAACAGCTGCTGACCACTACACATTCAAACACGCCGATTGAGCATCCATCCATCCACAATACATCGCGCCAACTTTTGTAATAAACCAAAACGAAGGTTACAGACTATTCACATCAATACCTCCGAAAAAGTTCTCATCAAGAACAATTTTAGACTAATATTATCGCAGAATTAAGAGTCATTACTCTTAACATTTAGTAAGAGAACCAATAGAAATCAAATAACGTAGAAACTAACAGAAATGGTTTTAAAATAGCGTGTTTACGTAAATCCCAAGTAGTGCAAAGTTTGATACGTAAGGATACGGATAGTGTGGTGTGACAAATCACTTACCTAAGTGTAGTATTAGCTCCAACTTCAGCAAGTGCTGCCAATGCTTCATCTTCAATTGAAAGCCCCTCTGTTGTTGCACGAAGTTTTAAAATCTACAAACCAGATAGTTCAATTTTAGTAAATTAAAAAAATAAAGTGTTAAGTTAATAAATTACGGTGTTCCCGTATATTTTTATAATGTAAATAATAATTACACAATTATACATTAAAATAAGTTTTGCACTCGCATCGTAATTACATCGCTTTTTTATATACGTTAAATTTACAACATGTACAAAAAAATATGTACAAACCTGTAACAGTTCTGGCTTATTATATGGAAGAGTGCGTATTATAAGTAGTCGATCCAATAGATCCAGAGGTATGCCATGTGGAGATATTATATCCTCTGTGCCCCTGAAACAAAATAATGTTAACATGAGAAATATGACATTAATGTGTCTAGCCTAAAATATACCTTAAGGGACTGGAGTTTTACACATATAGGATAATGTATGTTTTGCATATTATAAGTATATAATTATTTATAGCTTAACGATAAAGTTATACATTTAACTATATGAACAAAATTACATGGTGTTAAAATAAGACAGCCCACCAAATGACAAAAATCATGATAGGCATCAATCGAAGTTTCCCATAAAAAAACGGTATTAGCCCATTATCAATTAAAAACGTGCTAGAGTAGTGACTCTGGCACATTTTTAATTGACAATGGGCAAGAATCGTAACTGTAGAATTCAACAGTAATTATTGCAAAATATAAAAGACACTCGTAAATATAGCAATGTACTGAATAGCCTGATGATTAAAATGCAAGATGACATAATTCAATTTACTGCAATGATAAAATGACATAAATTAATATACAACAAATATCAAAACTAACCGGATTTGGCAGCGTCCCCTGTTAGTTGCAAATATAACTATTGGCGCGATCGCAGATTCCAAAGCGCGATGTAGGTACGTAAACGTTTCTATATCTAGCATGTGCACCTGGAACATTAATGTAACAAACTATTCAGAAATGACACAAAAATACTTCCTGACAGTGAATTATTTAACACTAATTTACAATCGCATAACATTAAAAATAAGTGACTATTGAATCAGGGAATAATTTAAATGATTTATAAGATACAACAAGTATGAATCATCATTATGTCTATGATGAGAAGATTCTGTTTATGTCTATAAATTTTGGAGTTAACAAATTCAAGTTAATATAACACATACCTCATCTATAAACAAAACACCTGGTACCAATTCTGCAATGCCTTGGTCTATGTATTTATTGACTACTTTGTTAATTTCCTTCCTTAGTTTATCTGAAATAAAAGAAAAGTTTAAAATATATGCATCATTTTGTTTAACATAATATTTTAATATATAAATTCTTTATAAAAATATGCCCTCCTTTCTGTCTGTCTAAAAATTTTCTGTCTGCAAATTTTATATAAATAGATAGGGATCTATTTCCAAATTCAGATTATAAATCCTAGTATGTCCTATATTTTTTAAACAAAAAAGAAAAACTGGATCTATTGATTAAAAAATTGTAATATGGGACAGCAATTGGACGTTAGTCACATTTCAAAGGGCCAAATCCAATTGGTTTCCATTACAGTAGTACAATTACTTCTAAACCAAAACCTTTGAAAGACACCTAAATAAACAAACCTACCAGTGATTTCAGTCTTCTTTGGTTTCATAAGCTGGCCCATCATGGACATGATGTCGTGGCCGCCCTGAGGTCTCGCATTGGCACAGTCCAGGTCATGTAGGGTCACATCCTGTACCACTTCTTTCTTTTTGTGTACATCGCCTTTGGGCAGGGGTACATATTCTTCTGCCTGAAATTTTAAGAATGGTTTTGATGTTAGTTCAAAAAAACAACTGCAACAACTGGTCATTAATGTATTGTAGCAAATAAAAAAACCTATGTGTGTCTTAGAGTAACAATTCTTGTTTCAAATAGGTAACAATAACCACCCTTCACCACACTAAGATTTCTCCCAAGTCATATATGCAAACAGTGTATGTAGTGGACACATAGAAAGACTATTAAAAGACTGAGGGAATATAGAAACATCCAAACCCAGTAAAAGAATCTCAATTCATCATTTAGATACCTGTTTCACAGTGGATCAAACCCAGAACCCATTATATGTCAGACTGGTATTGTAACAACTCCGCCATGAGGATCATCAGTATTAGTTATTTTTGTTAGTAATCAAGTAACAAGCAGTGATAGCATAATGGTTGAAACTTGCAATCTCAATCGGGAAGTCCAAGGTTCAAACCCAAGCATGCACCACTGATTTATGTGCATATTAGATATCAAATGTCACTTCTTTTCGGTGAAGGAAAACATCGTGAGTAAACCTACACACCCAAGAGTTCTTTATAAAAAAATAAAAAGTTCTCAGAGTTGTGTGAAGTGCACCAATTCGCACTTGGCCAGCGCAGTGTACTATGGCCTACTTTCATTCCGAGAGAAGACCTGTGCTCAGCAGTGGGACAGTAATGGGTTAACGATAATCCAGTAACTGTAAAAGCAAATAAAAATCAAATTTACCTCCAAATCAAACTCTGTTGCAAAAGTATCACTTCTGCCCTGTCGCTTTACTGCACCAGAATTAACTTCTATATAAATGACATCACCCACTTCAACTTTCTCTTTTTGTAAAGATTCATAAATTGTTGGATCCAACTTCAGTTGTTTTGTACCTTTTGCCGTCTTCAAACCAATTATTACATGTGACACTGTTTTGCCATAACCTGCATGAACAAAAAGTCATTTAAAAAGGTAAAACATTCAAATTCTCTTTAATTATTTCTCTTTGCAGTATACTGGTTATAAATAAATATCTATATGTGGTGACTTATAATTCTAGAAGATATTTAAATTTCATTGTGACAATCAAAACATTTTTTCCTTGTTTATTATATAAAATAATTTCAAATATGCAAAACTCATAACATCTATCAATGTAAATCTCTTTCTGGATTTAGTGTTACAAATTCCAACTAATAAAACACAAAATTCACACACATTGTTAAGACACACTTGATATACTAAAGAATATATTGTGAAAGATAACATAAAGGCTAATTACCTCCAGCTGGATTTTCAGTCTCCACAGGTGTGAGCTCAGTCACTTCACCTTCATACACCTCCTTTGTTTCGCGGATACGGAGACCAATGGCACGACGGAAGTTCTCCATCAACACTTCAGTTTTCTTTATCTCAGTGCTGTATACCTCACTGCCTACCATTGGGCAAAATGGAACCTGTATAGAAGTTAATCATATTTAATTTGAGATAGATGTTACTACATACATAAAGCAATAAAAAAATTACATTAACAAATGTTTCTTACTGTTAACCCTATTCATGTAAAAAATCTACTGTAATATAGATATTGTTTATAAAAAAAAAACATGCCTCTTTAAACTTACAATTGGGGTTATGTGTTTTACCTTATTACCAAGTTCCTGTGCTATAGCAAGAGCTATAGCAGTCTTCCCAGTGCCGGGCGGCCCAGCCAGTAATAAGGCTCGACCGGCCATCTTTTTGCTCCTTATCATGTCTACAACAATACCGGCTGCCTGAAAGTCAAGATAACAGATTCGCGTTAGCACGAGAAATTATTTTAGAGTTAGATACATGCTTGAAATCAAACAAAGGAAATCAGGGAAATGTTATAGTTGAATTTATATGCCCATTAGTTTTAGAGATCTGATATCCAATTACAGTAAACTTGCTATTCTGTCTACCATCTTGTTATATATGATAATGTATGTTAATTCTAAAATAAGGACACGTTTTAATTATAAAACATAATTCCCATGGAAACCAAACTAACCTCAAAATTTGATCAATACATCAATACTACATGCTTTGGTAAAATTCAAGTTAGTATCTATAATTATTGTAATAAACTTGTTTTACAAGCTATTTTTACCTCTCTAGCTGATTCTTGGCCCACGAGACCGGCAGCCATTTGAATGGGAACACCATTTTCATCCAAACCTAAACCTTTGATATGACTGTGAGCCGATATTCGCTGAGTTTTTGCGGTACTTTTTACTTCTTCAATTTTCATTTTGGTCAGAGTTTCACAAAACACCGCCAATTAAAACACTGTTTAATAACAGCAACAACTAAACTCTTGGAACAAAAGCTGGCGCCGCTGTCGGTTCAACTTCAAGTTAATTTCTTAAAACTAAAAGTCAATACATGGAAAAGTTGCCAGTCACATAATCTAATAAGTTCGCAGTAAGGAACGCACACGATTGAATATTACTAAATCCAACTAATCTTTGCTATTGATGTACATGTTACAAACCGGGTCTCCAGGCAAGCGAGGCAATTGAGTAGTTCAGCTTATGAGCTTGTGAAATCTTAGGTAATTTTTTAATTAGTTTATTTAAAAAATAGGGATGTAGTATATTTTTATATAATTATAGAAAATCACGTCAAAAAATAAACAATTTCAATTCATCTTTGGATATAGTTGTAAAAAATGATATTTAAGTACATAAACCAACAAATTATATTTATTAATTGACTTTGTCAAAGATTGTATTGTGTGTCAAATTTTATCTGTTTAAAACAGATCCAATTGTAACCACCGCTTAAAAATGACTCAATGTATTTATAATCTAGATTGTCATGTTTGGCATGTCACATTCAGTTGACACTTTTCGCATTTACTTTGACGTTTAAAAAACATCACAAAGTAATAAATCAATTTATGAATTTATTTTAGTGAAATTTAATGTACATATGTCTCGTCTTACCGTATTTTCGATTGAAAGTGTGATCTCTGTAATGTAATGTGATGATTTATTGCATATTTATTTACTAAGTATTAATAATTTAAAGTGAAACTTAAGAATTTAAACGACTATGTTTGTGGCATAAATATTCATTATTCTTATCCTTTCCCAAATGAAGTATACAGTTCAAAACTTGGAATATGCAGTGTCTGTATTTTACAATGGAGAGCAGACAGAGAGAGCGAATGCTCATTCTTGGCTCACAGAAGCTCAGAGGGTTCCTGAGGCCTGGAACTTCGTGTGGGAGTTACTTCAACCAAACAAGGTATATATCAATCCATTCGTTATATTTCCATTGCTATCTTTATGCTGCACGTGACAGCTCTCTTGAAATGAGAAGGGTTTAAGTCTAAACCAAGGAAGGCAGGGTCTAGCCGTGGTAGTCAATTATTATTTCTCCGAATATATATGTGTTAAATCTATTCATAAGAGTTATTTGTAACTCTTCTTGAGTATTATTAATGTTATTCTACATTTCTATTCTTTATAGAATACCGAAGTGCAGTTTTATGCTGCAACAACATTGCACACAAAGATCCTCCGGTGCTGGAATGAGGTGCCTCCAGAAAGCTACGAGGAACTTAAACAGAAGCTATTACATGCTGTAATTACATACTCTACGGGTCCAAAGATAGTAACAAACAGGCTATGTATAAGTGTAAGTATTGTAATATTATCTATAACTCATTACTAGTTGGATATCATTATAGATGTCTCCTATCCCAAGGATAACATTGTTACTGCCTAGTAACAATATGTTTTGTGGCAGCATGTTTGTATACACATGTAATTTATTGGAAACATTTCCACTTATATCACCCCTCGGTGCACCAAAGTCAAAGACATCATTTTGTAATGTAAAAGGAACAATTTTTAAGTCTCTTGAAGACCTCTTTCTAAATTCCTATTTGCAGTAGCCAGGATTCGTTTGTTTATTTTACAGTCATTTTTTTGTAAAAAGCAAAATTAAATTCTATGAGAAAATAAAAAATAGCTAACAGATATCTTACATAATTTTGTAATTTTGTAATTGGTAGAACCAGTGCAGTTCGACCGGGGAAGTACCACCGCCACACCTATTTCTAGCGTGAAGCATTTCTTGCGTTTCGATAGAAGGGTGTGGTTGCCGGCACACTTTTACATGAGGCGACCATCATAGTCCTCGGGAGTAGCAACGCATCTGTGATCTGTGTGTTCTATATGAAGTTGATTACAGATGTCCATGGGCGGCAGTGACCACTTACCATCAGGTGGACTGCATGCTCGTTTGCTACTTCAGTCAAATAAAAAAATAAAAAAAAAAAATTTGCTTATTTTTGACTTTTATGCACTGTGTATGTGATGTGAGAATATTAAAAATCTTTTTACCATGTAGCGAACTCTGTACATACATACATACTCTACTATGCTTTACTATAGATTGATTACTTATTTAATAGAGATAAGTAAATGGGTGTCAAACAAATTTTGTATGTATACAGATATTAATATACAATATATTTTTCAGCTAGCAGCATTCATTCTGCAACAGGGTTCAACTGATCTTGCGGGGGTTCTAAGTCCACTCTCCACAGCTGATAACACATCACTGTTGCTAGAAGTACTCACTGTGATACCTGAAGAAGTAAGCCCACTTGAAACTATATATTTTATTATCAAAAAGCCAGTATTTGACTACAGTATATTGATACTTATATAGATCTTCAATATAGTATATTGATACTTATATTGAAGATCTAATATGAAGGAGTTCCAAGTAACAAAATAAAATATACCTGTAATTATTATTCATTACACCCCTTGATATATTGATTTATTTAGAAATATTACAAAAGAAAGTTTCACTTTCTTGTAATACATTTGATTATAATTTAGATATAGAAAATTAGCATACTGATCTAAGGTTGTAACTGGTGTGCACATCAATTAATTTAATACTATGTATGTTCAAAGTAATGTATAGAATGCTATGTAAATTGCTCTCATTAACTCTTCAAGCCAAAGGCAGGTAAGCCTACTAGGCAGAAATAAATATGTCATATTGCCTTTTGCATCAAGACACTATCCTGATGACCATCAAAACATTTGCTTCTAAGATTTATCATACCCTGCTGCGAGTGACAACACTGGCCTCAACATAGGCAATCCTATGTTGATTTTTAAAAAAAATTAATGACAATTGTGGCAACCTCCCGCTACTCATCAAGAGACGCGCTACTAGTATTCTACCCGCTACTAGTATTTTGAAACACGCTATCGAAGTATTCTCAATACTCTGCATATATACAAGTTCCGAACAACGATTGTCGGAGCACGGCCGCTCCCCAGGCATGATCACCTAGCCTGGCGGGAGATCTCCCTTTGCCAAAACAATGTCTGTTGATAATAGATATGCTTTAACAATTCAATCAACCTAGTCTTTCGCTAAACTCATCCTGAATATTTGCATGTTTCAGTACAATAGTATGACAATGGGGACACCACTTAGAAGAAAAAATCGTGCAGCATTACAGCAAGCTTCTACTATGGTACTAGATGATATGTTACGCTACTTACAAACAGTATATAAGTAAGTCCACTTGATAATTTTAATCTTTCTATATTTTTATTTGCATGGTAATCATTTGAGATCAGCAATTAGATTCAGAAAATATCTGCCATGGAGAAGAGGTTACAGATGTCAGTGATCAGATGGCAGTGACCAAATAACCATAGACGAACTGCTACCTTAATGTTAACTATATCTAAAGCATATAATATTGTTATTATATTATTTTAAGACTAAGGGCAAGTGTTTTTATAGGAGGCCTATTGCCAGTAGACTTCAAAAGACTTATTTATGCGACTGAACAAAGATACCACCTGAAGTTAATCACAGATGTGTTGCTACTCCCGAGGAAGCGACAAAAGGCTACGCCTCATATAGGGGTGTGACGGCAACTACATCCACCTCTCGCAACAACAGTTTCACACTAAAAATGGTGGTACCTCCCCGCTCTAATTACTTTGGTTTTATCCCTTGGTTTCATAAATGAACTGTTCGTTTACTATTCCAATCTTATAAAAAAGATACACTGGAATCAGAGAGGTAATATAGTCATCGTCAACCCATTGTCACAATGCTGGGCACGGGTCTGCTCTCAGAATGGCATAGTTTTAGGCCTAGTCCACCGCTCTGGCCAAGTGTGAATTGGTGGACAGGTAATATGGTATATATGGTGTATTAATCAAAGTATTCGTGAAAGACACTGGAATCTGAGTCGGTGATATGGTATATACGGTATATTAAATATGTATTCGTGTGCAGCGACTACAGCAAGGAGCCGCCCAGCGACGAGGTGGTGCAGGCGTGGCTCGCGGCGGCCACGTGCGCGGGCAGCTGGCTGGCGCTGGGCGGCGAGGAGGGCGACGACGCGACCACCACGCTCGCGGAGCGCACGCCGCTCTGCCGCGCGCTCTTCACCGCTGTGCACGTGCTCTACACGTGAGGATTTGCATTCATCTATCTCATTTCTTACTAATATTATAAACTAGCTGACGCGGCAAACTTCGTTCCGCCTAAAAGTCAAAAATCTATAATTATCAGTGTTTCCCCACTATATTATACACGTATTATACATAAAAACCTTCCTCTTGAATACCTCTATCTATTAAAAAAGACTGCATTAAATCCGTAGCATAGTTTTAAAAATCTAAGCGTACATAGGGACAGAAAGCAGGAAGCTACTTTGTTTTATACTATGTAATGATGAAAAAGTTTATGAGGAAATTTGTGTGTGTCTGTTGCTCTTTGACGAAAACACTACCTGTCCGATTTCACTGAAATCCACATCATTAATTTTAATTAAAATCTGAAACATACCCAATAATGAGCCTGTAGATTGATAGAAATTAATAGTTATAGGAAATAAGTACCGTGTTATCTTGCTTTGCAAATATGTGTTACGGACTTTGCCAATTAAATATAAGTGAAAAACATCAAAAGAGATGACCACTTAAATATTAATATTAAATGAATTAGGTGATTCCCGCAGCTTCGTCTATTTCGGTTACGTCTATAAACGGTAATGGGTGTCTTATGTGTCAACCTAGGTTATGAATAGACAGTTAAAGACTTAGATTAACAGGTGGAGCCAAGTTTATCAAACCACTAATTATCAAATGTACCGAATTTCAACGAAATCCGACTGGTGGTTTTTGCATGAAAGAATAACAAATACATGTGCTCACAAATTTTCGCATAATTATATTAATAAGTAATACATTACAATAAGTACGTTCCATTAGACGTTCACAAAGCTCACGCTCACGACGGCAGTTTTTCCCGTTCCACTAGCTTGTGGGCATTCACGACGTCAAGACTTGTGGAACGACGTTTTCGGGGTTTGGGGCTTTGTGAGCGTCTTCTGGAACGCGCTCTATATGTAGTACACGTTCTGCCACGGCTAATACATACACTTAACGTCCCATATCCTCAGCTGGAACGAGTGCGTGTGCGGCCTCGCGCTGGAGGCGTGCGAGGCGTGCCTGAACGCGGTGCGCGCGGCCGGCGTGGTGGGGGACGCGGCGCGCCACGAGCACACCGCCGCGCTGCTGCTGGCCGACCTCGCCGCGCTCGCGGACCCGCTGCTCGCCGCGCACAATGTGCCTAACTCGATCAATGAGGTGCGTGCTGGAGATGATCCTTTTGAACATCATGTGAATAAACATAAACATACAGAAAAAATAGGCCTAAAGATTACACATAAGAGCGCTTTCACATTAGGTCGCAAGCAGCGCGGCAGCCGCGCGACTGCAGCGAATGCTTTCTTTTACGACTATATACGCGGGATTTTTTTTGATTAGGGTGACGCGCGCTACTTTTATAATGGAAATAATAATAAATACTGAATAATAATTTCAATAATAAGAAAGCATCCGGTGTAGTCGCGGGGCTGACGTGCTGCGGCTGCGCTACTTGCGACTAAATGTGAAAGCGCTCTAAAAGTAATAGTAAACGTTACTTATCGAAAACAACTATTCTTGTTAATCTGCCAGATAAAAGGACATATTTGATAGATTTTGATATGTAACGGGTAGTCACAACGTAAGGTTTTTGAATAATTTTTGCCCATATTTCGACCCAGTTGCATGGATTGTGGTCACAGCGAAACCATAAATGTCCAAAATCACATATTTGACAGATTGACGGATCTTAATAGCACAAGGACTCTATAGCTAAATAACAACTTACCATAAGGCACCTCAAACAACTAGGGACAAAACCATAAAGGCTACAACAACGTCGTAAAGTTTACGTTAAGCATTGACGCTACTACGCTCTACTTACGTTGAGTTTGTTACATGATATCCATCTAATCGCCGCTTAAATAGATTCATTTGAATATAATCAGTCTTTTGAGATTCACTGCTAGACCGACTATTGGAGGTGTTTGCCGATACTAAATACTTGCCACTTCAATATGTAAATGCCGCGGTTTACACGCATGCCGGTATCTTAATAATAATGCAAATGGCTCCAGGAGCTGCTCTCAGCGGTGATAACATGCTGCGTGGCGGTGACGGAGTGCCACGCGCGCGTGCTGGTGGCGGGCGTGCAGCGCGAGCCGGCGGACGCGGCGGCGCGCCGTCTGCTGCGCCTGCTGCTCGCCGCGCAGGCCGCGCCCGGCAACTACCCGCTGCACGAGACGCGCTCCAACCTCGTGTTCGGCCTCTGGTACACGCTGCAGGTACGTGCTGCTCGTCCCGCTGCACGAGACGCGCTCCAACCTCGTGTTCGGCCTCTGGTACACGCTGCAGGTACGTGCTGCTCGTCCCGCTGCACGAGACGCGCTCCAACCTCGTGTTCGGCCTCTGGTACACGCTGCAGGTACGTGCTGCTCGTCCCGCTGCACGAGACGCGCTCCAACCTCGTGTTCGGCCTCTGGTACACGCTGCAGGTACGTGCTGCTCGTCCCGCTGCACGAGACGCGCTCCAACCTCGTGTTCGGCCTCTGGTACACGCTGCAGGTACGTGCTGCTCGTCCCGCTGCACGAGACGCGCTCCAACCTCGTGTTCGGCCTCTGGTACACGCTGCAGGTACGTGCTGCTCGTCCCGCTGCACGAGACGCGCTCCAACCTCGTGTTCGGCCTCTGGTACACGCTGCAGGTACGTGCTGCTCGTCCCGCTGCACGAGACGCGCTCCAACCTCGTGTTCGGCCTCTGGTACACGCTGCAGGTACGTGCTGCTCGTCCCGCTGCACGAGACGCGCTCCAACCTCGTGTTCGGCCTCTGGTACACGCTGCAGGTACGTGCTGCTCGTCCCGCTGCACGAGACGCGCTCCAACCTCGTGTTCGGCCTCTGGTACACGCTGCAGGTACGTGCTGCTCGTCCCGCTGCACGAGACGCGCTCCAACCTCGTGTTCGGCCTCTGGTACACGCTGCAGGTACGTGCTGCTCGTCCCGCTGCACGAGACGCGCTCCAACCTCGTGTTCGGCCTCTGGTACACGCTGCAGGTACGTGCTGCTCGTCCCGCTGCACGAGACGCGCTCCAACCTCGTGTTCGGCCTCTGGTACACGCTGCAGGTACGTGCTGCTCGTCCCGCTGCACGAGACGCGCTCCAACCTCGTGTTCGGCCTCTGGTACACGCTGCAGGTACGTGCTGCTCGTCCCGCTGCACGAGACGCGCTCCAACCTCGTGTTCGGCCTCTGGTACACGCTGCAGGTACGTGCTGCTCTTCCCGCTCCAGCTCGTAATGGCCACAGTGAGCACACGTCTTTGGGCTCTGGTACACGCTGCAGGTACGTGGTGCTCGTCCCGCTGCACGAGACGCGCTCCAACCTCGTGTTCGGGCTCTGGTACACGCTGCAGGTACGTGCTGTTCCTCCCGCTCCAGCTCGTAACAGCCACAGTGAGCTCTCGTCTTCGGGCTTTGCTACACTATGCAGGTGCGTGCTGCTCCTCCCACTCCAGCTCGTAACAGCCACAGTAAGCTCTCGTGTTCGGGCTTTGCTACACGCAGCAGGTACGTGCTGCTCCTCCCGCTCTAAATCTGAACAGCTAAAGTGAGTTGTAGTCTTCGGGTTCTGGTACATGCTGCAAGTACGTGCTGTTTCTGAGGCTCTACTTCCCATCGAAGTGCCATATTCTTCGCTAGCGACACAACAAGCATAATAAACGTAATGTTATTTTCAGGACGAAATATTGCATATGACGAGAGGTGGAGAAAAAGTGCATCCGGTGTGGAAGGAAGTGTTTTCACAACTGCTGCTTACCCTTATCACGAAGGCGGAGGCGCCGGCTGAACAAGCTCTCTCGCGGGATGACGAAGAACAGCTGCGATGTTACAGACAAGATATCGGTGATACAGTGGTTGGTCTCCGAATATTTATCAAAATATTTTATTACAGTGATGCGTGTTTAATCTTCATGGCTAAGTTATCTTCAATGAGAATTATGATTTTTATTAGTTTTGTTGGCGAGCTTCGGCATTTCGTAAGAGATGAATTTAGAAGTAAAATGGAAATGAAAAAGTATTTTAAGATTTTAAAGTAATAAATTCATTCGTTTATTATAATTTTGTGATGTTTATTGGGTATTTACTGTTTTATTAATAAAAGCCTAAAGTCTAAAAGTCTAAAAGTCAAAAATTTAAAATTATCATTGTTCCTCTACGATATTATGCATGTATTATACACTCAATCTATTAAAAAAACTGAATTTAAAATCCGTAGCGTAGTTTTTAAGATCTAAGTATACATAGGGACAGACAGCGGAGAGCGACTTTGTTTTATACTATGTAGTGATGCCAAGGAAGTTTAAATTACGCGCAGAAATAGGCACACATCCAATTTGTCGTTAAAAGTATAATAATACAGTATGTTGCCGCAGCTGTACTGCCACAGCATCCTGGGCGAGTACTGCTGGCACGTGGTGGAGCAGGCGCTGGGCGCGGCGCGCACGGACGAGCGGCGCGAGGCGGCGCTGCACGTGTTCCAGGCGCTGGCGGACACGTCGCCCGCGGACGCCGCGCCCGCGCCGCTGCTGCGCGCGCTGCACCACGCCGTGCACGTCGCGAACACGTCGCACAACAAGCGCATGCTGGCCACCGCGCTCGACTGTCTCGGTGAGTGGTTCTTATCGTCCGTAATTGATTCTCAGAGTTTAGCATGTATATTGCAGGTGGTAGAACCAGTATAATTCGAAGTACCACCGCCACACCTATTTCTACCGTGAAGCATTTCATTCGTTTCGATGAAAGAGTGTGGTTGCCAGCACACTTTTATATGAGGCGACCATTGTATCGTATCCATGTTCTATATGTTGCTTACAAATGTCCATGGGTGGCGATGACCACTTAACATCAGGTGGACTGCATGAACGCATTGCACTATAGCAATATATATAATAATACGTGAAGCAAAAACTTGTATAGCAATTAAACGCCGAGTAATAATTGTTTGGCCTTGATATTTCAATCGCTATTTGTAATCGGCAGGTAGCTACGCATCGTGGGTGGGCTCGCTGCCTGCGGAGGAGGGCACGCCGCTGGCGAGCGCGTGCGTGCGCGCGGCGGGCGGCGCGCTGGCGCGGGCGCCGGCCGCCGCCGCGCTTGCGCTGCGCAAGCTGTGCGACGACTGCGCCGCCGCCGCCGCCGCGCTCGCCGAGGACATCGTGCGCGCTGCGCAGGTATGTCGCTATGCACGTTGTCTCAGAAAAGTAATGTTATTCGATTGCGATGCCGACACATTCCGATAATAACTATAAAACCGTTATAATATCTTATTGAGGTTTGAAAAAGATTTTATTTGATATTCATTGCAACGCACATTATAATATCATTTATAAAATCAGTCCTTTACAACACAGTGGGTTAGAAGAATTACGACTGTTGTGTAAATGTACTAGTATTTGCATTTATTCATATTACTGTATAGTATTTTTCATCTCAATTTATTTTACAAGGCCACATTAAACAGCTATTCGAAAAACGCATTTTTAAGTTCCATCCTAACCCCTGCATACGATAGTCGCCTCTCTGTCAATACTATTAAGATCAACGACTTAAATGAAAACGATGAAACTTGATAGATTTCACTAATTATTGTTGGTCGTATGACATAAAAAAACTTTACAGCATGTATTCCACAATGTTTAAACAGATAATAAATAGTGATGTAAATGTACAATAGTCCGTTGTCGTCGCCAGAGTCCGGAGGGGCGGTCGGACGCGTGGGTTCGCCGGCAGCTGATCAGCGCGGCGGGCGCGGCGCTGGCGGCCGGCGCGCCCGCCGCCGCCGCGCCCGCCGCGCTACACCTCGCGAGCACGCTGCACGACGAGCTCGCTGCACACGTAAGATAGCCT
The DNA here is from genome assembly GCA_949699795.1 of Spicauda simplicius. Classification (NCBI taxonomy): domain Eukaryota; kingdom Metazoa; phylum Arthropoda; class Insecta; order Lepidoptera; family Hesperiidae; genus Spicauda; species Spicauda simplicius. The sequence goes on from OX453059.1 coordinate 16,519,458, forward strand.
CTGTTGAAATACGAGCTTATTGAGTTTCCACCAAACAATCGTTGTTCGCTGGTGGCCGCCGCGCTGCACCTCGCGAGCACGCTGCACGACGAGCTCGCCGCACACGTAAGAACACACCCTGTTGTAATATGAGTTTATTGCGTTTCCACCACACTATCGTTGTTTGCTGAAGGCTGCCGCGCTGCACCTCGCGAGCCGCTACACGACGAGCTCGCCGCACACGTAAGAACACGCTCTGTTGTACTACGAATTTATTTATTTAGTTACACCAACAAAGTGAACAATTACACATTTAATAAGTTGGATATTGCATAGATACTAAAACTAAGTGTCACCTCAATTATAGGTGTAAACTACGTGCTAAGAGCGACAATAATTAATTTAAATGATTTATAAGAGATAAAATTATAAAATTAGATTAACATTAAAATCATTAAAGAATTAGTTTTACAATAATTGTTCGCTGACGGCCACCGTGCTGCACCCAGCGAGCACGCTGCACGGCGAGTTCGCCGCACACGTAAGCGCATAAATACTCTGTTCAAATGTTCATTAATAAAGGTTGGCGTTTAGGCGAGCACGACACGCCATTGGCATGTATAATGCAAAGATATATAAAGCAAATCATTGCGAAACTCTTCAATTTGGTGTAGTGTAAATTGTTTATAATTAAATTAAAATATTTTGCCTTTAACATTATTTTACGACAAATTAACACGTTTAAAACATATAATAATGAACACAATAAACACTTTCTGCAGTCATAGCCTCGCACTAGGATTTTCTCTTGGGTCGTGGGTGCCATAGACACATACAAAGACATACACAATCATCGGGATCCAGAGCAAAAATCGAAATTCATTGTTCAGATATCTGGCCGGAATCGAACCTGGAACTCACCATGTGTTACCGTTATGCCAATTACTTCTTTACGCAGGTCGTCATACATAATTACATACGAATACTGGTGCAATTAAACGGTATTGATATATTCATTCAAAGTCCACCATTTTGCACCTGGTCAGCGCGGTGGACTATGGCCTATAACTCTCATTCTGAGAGAAGACCGTGCCTAGCAGTAGGATAATAATGGGTTGACGACGATATATTACTTATCAGCCATACGTAATGATTTTGAAATGTTTCACACATGTCCAGGTAGAAGAGGTGTGCGGCAAGGGCGCGTCGCAACCGCGCAGCGCGCGCGCGGCTGTGGAGGCGGACCGCGCGGCGAAGTGCGTGGCGGCGCTGCTGTCGCCGCTGGGCGCGCGGCCGGCGCTCGCCGCGCAGCTGCTGCGCGCGCTGCTGCCCGCGCTCGCGCCCATGCCGGACCACGTCGCGCTCATCGAGGTCGGTGCTCGTGTACTTGATAACGTATTGTTATGGATACAAAAACCCGGTTGCTTTAAGGTCCCGGCTTGAGCTTTAATAATAGACCTGGTGAAGCTGTTAAGACCACTAGGGTCAACAGCAACTCGTCCCTGTAGTTCCAGGATCAGAATAGGGCTACGGTATCCCCTGTCTGTCGTAAGAGGCGACTAAAAGGGGCTTCCGGGTTTGCGGGCGGCTAGAGTGGGAGCTTGAACCGTCCAGCCAGGCGATCCCGGGAAGGACGGCGGTATGTGTGGTCGCATTTCGTCGTAAAGATAGACGAAGCGGTGGGCCCAGCCGCCCATCTGAGAGGAGCCCGATGGGGCAACGCGCTCAGCGGATTCCGGCTGCAGTCCTTTGGAGGTCCCGGAGTCCTCTTCATGGCGCCGAGGGCGGCCACCGGAGGGGTTTTAGTGCGGTAAAAATCTCACATAACCCTACGTCGTTCCCACGGCTTCGGGTACCTTTTGAAGCTTTCCCCCTCGAATAAAAAAAACAGCAACTACATAATTGTAAAAAAAACCGACTGCTAAAACTAAGATTTTTTTAGTAAAGTATTTTTTTTTTTTTTTTTAAATTATATATTCCATTTAGTGCAGTGGGGTTATAATCGCATTCGTTAGGATCGCCGACGAAATCGTAAACTTAAAAAACATAAAGGAATAAACTACCCGAAGTTGAAAATGTCATTCTCAAACTATAACTTACTACCAATACTACTATAACTTTCGCTATCACCACAAGCTATATAAATCCAAATACCATCACATACATTACTACCACAACAACAAAAACATCGCCTCAAACTCTGCAAACACCAAAAACAACCCCATCACACATCCACTAACTACACTACCACCCCTGCTAACACAACGATAATACGTTCTGGCGTGTATCATCGTTGCTAATATTGATGAAGTTCACGTCACAACATTAACACATTTATAACGTGAACGGTGGGAATCTATAATTTTCCCCTTTATCGAAAATGTATGCCAATTACTTCAACAAATACGGTGCTACTGCCCCATGAGAACTGGGCGTTGTCGCCCCCGTCACAAAGTGCGTCTCAACAAAAGCACATTATAAATATTTTTTCAAACAAATTTTGAGATATACGGAGCGATAGACGTCGCATTTTTTACGTTTTTTATGCGACATAGTACCGCACACATTGTCGTTCTTGCCGAAGTAACTTATTATAAATGCATATTTAAGAAAAGCCCAAAAAAATCACGTCTAATTACAAACTTTGTTCTTTTGTATGCAGCCAATGTTCCAAATACTGAAGCAAGCGCTAGGAGCTCTGATGGGAGAGTGCCAGCCGATGGTGAACGAAATCGCACAGCTCACAGTTCGCGGATTCGAAACGTTCCCCTGCCCTGCTGGCCTGGATGTTGTTAAATATGTGAGTTTAATGTTCTCTCTAGTTCTAAATGTTATATTCAATGATGAATGCAAGAGACATGGGCAGAGCTGATGAATTGTGATTGGGTTTCTAATTATTTTCAAACTGAGAATATTTACATAATTGTGAGATTTAATTTACGTTATTTTATTTTTTATAGTATTTATAGTAACTTCGTGGCCAAATCCAGGAGGAATCTAAATTCATTGTTCAAATACCTATTCAGCCGGGGAACGAACCCAGAACCCATTGTATGTCAGGCCGGTAACGCGGCCGCTCTGCCACGCGGCTCATCAAGTTAAAACTTCCCACAGATCTCCCCAGCTAGTAGTCGGGTGGTTGATAGTTGACAATAAATTGAAATGATACATTTTTATCTGATCGAAGTAGCAAACAGTTGCAGTTGATCTTATGGTAAGTGATCAATACCGTCCATGGACATCTGTGAGCAACTGCATAGAGAACATTTTCTGTTTGAACTTTTAAAGTCAATCACAGATGCGTTACGATGCGAATATTCGTTATATCACTACTCTCGAGTAGTGTTGTAACGAATATTCGCATTCGAGAGAATTGGTGCAAATGTTTTGTGAATATTGAATTTAAAATAAAGTATATAAAGTTTATATAATTTATTTTAATATAAAAAAAAAGTTAGTCAAATCTAGATGCTTCGATCCCTATACCAAAAACTTAAAAATGTGCGAATAATGACATTCGTTACATCACTACTCCCAAGAACTAATATGGTTGCCTCAGATAAAAGTGAGCCGGAATCCTCACCTTTCCAACGAAACGTAAAACTGCTTCACGCTAAAAATATGTGTGGCGGTGGTACATCCCTGGTTGAACCGTATCGGTTCTTGAATTGAAACGTCAGAAAATAAGTGTCGTGATGATACATCCCTGGTCGAACTGCATCGGTTCTACCACTCGAATTAAACCGTCCGTTCGTTCGCAGCTAGTGATATGCTGCGGCGAGTCGTGGTCGGGCGGCGGCGAGCTGGCGCGCGCGTGCGTGGCGGCGAGCGCGCGGCGCGTGGCGGCCGACCCGCCCGCGCGCCCCGACCTCGTCGACTCGCTCTTCTCGCTGCTCACCACCATCGCCAAGAAGAAGGCCGCGCACCACGCTATGGAGATGCTCGAGGATTTGCTGCCCGAATTGATTGATTTGGGTATGATTTTGATGTTATTGTTTTTCGTATTGCAACGACTGCGCGTTGATGAAATGAAGATCGAATTAAATAATTTAAAGATGTGGCCTATTTTTTTCTATGGTGCTCTGCCTAGCTTCTCGAATTCGTACACACAGGAATATTAGTTTTTTTTTGTATTTAGTACCCTTGGTATTTGGTACCCTTAATAGTTTTTTAGTTCCCAGGATTATAGTTTATTTATAACATTTATTTCTTAAAGAAAACATAATTTTATGGCCATTACTTTGACGTCCAACTTATGAAGGTTCTATTGTTTTTGTAATATAAGGTTGTTGTAATAAAAATTTGAATATCATAAACTAGCTCTTACCCGCGGCTTCGCTCGCACAGTCAAAGAGAATTAACATTAGCATTTGATAGCGTGATTCAGAACTTGCAAATGAATTTTACTAACGCCATCTAATTAACAACTTCTGGAAATACTAAATTTGTATCAACTAACAAAACATCGATATTCTCATGAGAATGAGAGGACGCGGTAAAATGTAGCCTACGTCACTCTCCGCCCTCCTTATTATCTCCCAGCATATAAACCATATCATATAATAGCTTTGTGGCCACGTAAAAGAGGAACAAGCAAACACACTTTCACATTTATAATACTAGTATGGAAGTATGGATAGCCATTCTCATTGATATGTGTGTCCAGCGTGCACGTGCATGAAGCTGTCGGAGGCGCTGGCGGCGCGCGCGGCGTGCGCGTGGCTGGCGGCGCTGGCGGCCGTGCGCGCGGACGCGCTGCAGCCGCACGCGCGCACGCTCGTCGACGCGCTGCTACGATGCATAGGTCGGTACTAGTCTCATTATGTGAGTATGAGCAGCGTGCACGTGCATGAAGCTATCGGAGGCGCACGAAGCGGGTGCGCTTCTACGGTGCATAGATCAGTACCAGTCGCTGATCATAAGACTACAACTTCACGCTACATATAGGTGTATCGAATCACGGCCATAACAGTGTAAAATAATATAACACTCTGTTGTTACGGTGTTGCGTTGCCTCAACACAATATAATTTAGATGTGAGCGATCCAGTTAAGATATTCAAATATTTTTAAGCGAGCGTTGTACGTTGAACGTAAATTTGACAAATTATTCGAAAAACTTTTCTGGGCTTTACATTTATAAAAAACTTAATTGTAACCACAAATATTATACACATATTTTTGCGCATATACCAAGCTCTCACTGATTAAGTTATGGGACGGAAAAAAATTACAAAGCCTTTTGATCCCGTGTTAGAAATAATTTTATACAAAGTAGTATCGATAATTTAATAGTGCAATCCCCGTCCGTGCAATTATGTAAGGCGAGTCATACGATGTGTCAGGTGGCGCGACACCGCGCAGCCAGATGGAGCCGCTGGCGCTGCTGCTACTAGCGCTGAACAAGGCGGCGTGGCGCGGCGCGGAGCTCGGCGCCTGGCTGCGGCCCGCGCTCGCCGCGCCCGCCGCGCCCGCGCCCGCGCACCGCGACGCCTTCCTCGCCGCCGTGCTCCGGTATGCAGAACACGCACTATACAGCCACAAGCACCACACTTGCACAAGCAGTACGCATGCACACGCAATGCAAATGTATACGCAGTACATTATGCACACGCAGCACACATGCACACGCAGCACATACATCACACGTGCACACATGCGTAAGCACGCACACATGCACACGCATGCGCACGTGCGCACGCAGCACACACATCACACGTGCACATATGCACACGCTCGCACACGTGTACACGCCACAATATGCAAACACAGCACACATACACAATACTTGCAACCGTATTTTGATCACCCCTTTTATAATAAGTTGACTCTAACTAACCATTTGCAAATGGGAACGAACATAGTTCGACCGCAACACCTATCTCTAGCGTAAAGGGGATCCAGTGTTTCGTTATAAGAGTGTGGTTGCCAGCCCACTTTTATATAAATCTACTATCTTAGTCCTCCCTGATCAGCAACGCCTCTTTGATTTACTTCAGAATCAAGGTTCTTAGTTCTATATGAAATTGCGCATCTAAAAAGATGCACATGAGTGGCAGTGAAATTTTATAATCAGGTGGACTGCATGATCGTTTGTTCATTCGATTTAAAAAGAGCATTATCGTAAAAATACTAGTCGTTGGCAATGATCAAAAGTTAAATATTCACACTATATTCTTCAACGTGTCTAAATTTATACAATATCTTCTTTCTTATGCATATTTCACTTCGTGTTTAAGCAGCATACGTTATTGTTTTCAGAGAGAAAATTAGTAAACGCCGTATGTTGGAAGCAGTGCAAGAGTTCTCCCTGGCCTGCCGCGGCCTCATCGGCACAGAGTACGCGCGGCAGACGATGGCCTCCAAGCAGCTGGTGGCTTAGTGACTACCCTACTAGCATGCTCCACGGAAATGGAACATCAAACCATGTGTGAAACAACGGTTCTGGGTTCTGAACTTTAGTTGTGAAGTTGCGACTGTGATTTTCATTAAGATTTCTAACCTCTGTTATGATACTTGACAGTAAAGCAGGCAGCGCGTTCGAGATAAAATGAAAAAATATTTTTGAAATCGATATCTATCAAGGACAAAATTGATTTGGCTTAGGAATTTCTTATATTTAGGAGAAAACAGCTGATGAATTTGACGAAAATTTCACTTTATGCAGGAATCCACTACTACAGACGTGTAAGAAATATAGTACCCCTAAGATAAAGAAAGAAAGTGTGTATAAAAAGGGCAATCAGTGCGACTTTAAATAAAGGGAACATTTTGTTCGACTACACTAAGAGAATTTAACGATTTTTTGAAGTTATCCAATGTCTTGATGGAACGAGCAGGAAGCATAATTGATTACACACATTGACACAAATACAGAATGAATGAGAGATTAGAAAATGTTCCTAAAAATGTTCATTACAACTAGAACTAATATTTTTAAAACTGAGACTTTTTCTATAATTTATCGTATTACAAGTGACCGGCCGAAATTAACCTTCGGTTAGTTTCGGTCCAATTATTATATTTACCTACCTTTATTAACTTGTAGTTTTTGATCAAAATGAAATTATTAATAATTGATTCTTGAATGAAAAATAAACTATCAGACGTGGCTCCATGGCGTAGTTAAGTGGACGTGAAACTGAGCCGAAATGTTTGGCCGAAACTGCAAGTTCGGTCAAAACCAAAATAACGGTCTTCCACAAATATTATTTTCCAGAATTTGATCCAACATTATCGGATCGAGCTATAGATTTTCAAAATTAAATAATTAATTTTCGGCTAGCTTTTCCTAAAAATCTAATTCAACTGTTCCTTTCGACATTTTTCGCTTGTTAATTATGGAAGTAAATTAAACGGGTGATATTAGGGATGTTGTATTGCAAAATAAATAATAGACAAGAATAAAACGTTGATTTTTATTTATTGGGTGCAGAAGTATTGAAATGAATTGACTGTAAAGAAGCTATGCACAATGTTGGCAACAGTACAGTTCAGTCAAATTGATCTGTAACATATTGCAAGGTGAGAATAAACGTGTAAAAAAAATATATGTTTTTGCACTCTGGTGGGTTTATTAAAGCGCGCGGTATAAAGGGACGTAACACTGTGCAATTTTATAGCACTAAATCGTATTTTGTTATGTGCTAGACGAGCACGTTTGTACTAGCTACTAAACGTACACGTGACTATTTTACGTATGTGAGTGCTTTACTTACACACATACAAACATTTTCATTCATACGAATATCATTCTATAGTAATCGTAATTTCACTCATTCAACTAAATTTTTGGATCCCTTTCGTTTTCATTTCTGATACATATGTACACTACAATAGATTCAAACATAACATTACTAACATCTCCATGTGAATTGTCATGGACAGGGCTACTTCGATTGTGGTTACTGCATTGCGAGTTAACTAAAGTGACTCATATATTGAACACTTACAATGTCGTGAAAAAGAAAATAACACAATTGTATGTCAAGTCATAATTATCTCCATATATTTATATACCAATATATTTACTTTGGGTAGTTGGTTCAATTACCTAATTAAACAGTATCTCCATTGTTTTGTTGTATTTTTGTTACTAAATATTGTAAAATACTTTTGATTTTATTGAAATATGATATTGAAAACATCAACGCTCAAACTTCAAACTTGTAATATTTAATCATGATTTTAGTTCAATAGTATCGTTAATAAATAATTTATGAGGTTAGGTAGTGTTAGTTTGTATATATAGTGTTTTTTTGTTTTAGAGAGAAATAAAACATAAATTTATATAATATTGCCTTTTATTATTAGCTTAAAAATAAATGTAGTGTAGACATAATTAACATTATATCAATCACACAATTAACACAATTAACATCATGTTTGTCAACATTTAAATACCACTTGGTATTTAAATGTTGACAAACATGATGTTAATTTCTTAACATATATTGATTTACATCCAATTCAAAATATTTGATAATATAGTTGTGTAACATGGCAGATAACACCAAACATGTATTTATGAAGTTATCGTACTGATGCGCCCGACATAAGTGTACGAAATCAGCAACGCTGCGATACTCTACAAAATACAGGCAGATGAGCGCGTGCTATGACATTTTAAATGCATGACAGTTTGAATAACATTTTACTAGCGCGATGACAACTTATATACAAACGCATTTTTACACTTATAGCCCATGTCGTGGGTGCATCTAATTTTGAACGCATTGCTGGTAGTATTAGACCAGTACGTTGCCTGCTTTTGCTCGCAAGTCGTAAGTTATAAGAATGAAGTCTCCTGCATATAAAGGTAACAAGTGCAGTCATTACAAAACTGATAAACTCCTAGCTGCCCGTTTTGACTAAATAAACTTTACTTTAGCATCACCGCTCTAAACCAGTGGCGTGGCGCGGACCAATGTAGACGTGAGCAAACTCCTATGAGCGAGGCCCCTTTGCATAATTCGATTTGATAGTGCCCTTGAAAATTCCTTGCCTTCTCCTCCAAAGAGGCCTCAGGAGGCCCCTTTAAGTGCGAGGCCCTGGGGCGATGGCCCACTGCGCCCACGTCTAGCTACGCCACTGCTGTAAGATGTTCTGGTCCATTAATTTTAACCGAACCCGTACACTTGCGCATGTAGCGTTAACATTCAAAATATTATATAAAAAACGCAATCATATTTTTTTATCTCTTATATCGATCACATAGAACGCACAGTTTAAACTTCCCTAATTAGACTAAAAGTATTTACAGCTTAACTCTATTATTTCATTTCCTTATATTGGAAAGAATTCTTCGCCCCTAAATTGTAAAAAGAATTTATTGTTTTGGGCTTGTAACTCAGAGAACCAACAAAGAATAGTTTTATTTTCGCCTAATAAGAAAACTTTTTATGAGCCAGGGTAGAGACCGATTTATCAAGATTTATCAAGTATTCCAGTCACAGCGGTCCAGGAATAATTCAAAACAAAACATTTCTCGTATTAACATGTATAACTTAACTATAGGTATATAGTTAATCCATCGTATTCTTCTAAAGGTAAGCTAAATATTAGAAAAAATAACTACCATTTTCAAATGTAATTAAGAATAAATAGACGACATCATCTTTATAATGTAAACAATCTCGTAATATCCTTTGCTCCATGTCGACCAGAAACAACATGAGACATCAATATACATAGCAACAATGTATATACAATAAGTAATAAGTAATCCTTCAATCCATAAGTTTCAACAAATTGTATGTCAGTGACTATTATCAGTATCGGAATTTATTGCTCACATGGTTCAATAATCCTCTCGCTTCTCATTACTGGAACAAAATAATTTGTCTATAGTTTACTAATCGGAACCGTTAGCAGAGGTGTTATCAGCGACGATGACTTCTTGCTTGCTGATCTCCACGTTGACGTCGAGCACGCGATCCGGCTCGCAGTGCCGGTTCCGGAAGCGCAGGAAGTTGATGGCCTGGTCCAGGGTGAGGTGGAAGCAGTCCTGGCGGCTGACGTTCAGCGAGGAACTCTCCAAGTCGCTGTGCGTGGCCCTCGTGTACACTAGTTTACGTCCGTTGTGCTGGCCGACAACGGTGACCTTCAAAACAGAATACTTCAAGCTAATTTCTTGCCTACACATTTTTACATAGTTTGATTAAGTTTTAAGTACCGGGCGACAATGTGAAATCACGAAATTCATATTTATAAAAAATACTATCCTAAAAATTTTATAGTATCTTGATCTTGCACGTAAATTGATAACACAAGGCATGTGCACTATGCTACGTGAACTCATCATCACTTTGTGTAATTGGTAAACAAAAAAAACATATTTTCAAGCATCATCACCTCATAAGTGAACTCCTTAGCGCGGCATTTGGGTCCGATGTAGGCGACGTAGAGCACCACGCCCCAGGTGCGGATGTCCACGTCGATGCGCAGGTGGAACAGCCCGAAGCCGGTCAGCACCAGCCAGTTGTCGTGTTGTTGAGCGTTCAACTTCACTGAGAACTTGTGTACGCTACCCACTTTTACCATCGCGCCGTGGTTTCTCTGAATACAAACACATACAAATACAATTGTGTAAAAAAAAAAAGTAAGATGTATAATTTTTATTACCTGGTTTATTTTAAAAGATTAATGATAATGCTGTATGTGCCATCGAAATTGAGATGTAGAAACAAGTTTGTTGCCAACCGGTACGACCTTAGATTTTCCAAGTACAAATAGAAATCTTTAGCTTATGGCTCCACCCGCTTCGGTTACGTTTACCATGCTTATCGTGAGCCAAATTTTGCGAAAATGAAACAAGTACATACATCGTCACAAACTTTCGTATTTATAATATTAATAAGGAATAAGATTATCCGCCGATTTGAGTCAGGCACAGATTGTTCTACAAATGTTTTTACACAAATCTTTGGTTAAAAAACTAGCCCGAGAACCTCTCTCGTAGACCGGCTAGTATTTCGTACCTGTATGTGCCACGATAGATCGTCGAAGGGCAGCGGCGCGTGGTCCGCGCAGACGGGCGCGGGGCAGCGGTAGCGGCGCGCGGCGCAGGAGGCCTCGTGCGCGGCGCGGCGGCGCAGGCGCGCCTCGCGGCCGCAGCCGTGGCGGCACGGGTAGCGCAGCAGCTCGGCCACGCCCTCCATGGCGCGGTTGCGCACCGACGAGAAGCCGGTGCGGCACACCGGGCACGCCGCCAGCCGCGCGCGGCACCGCCCGCACACCAGGTGCCCGCGCCGGCACTGCCACATCGGCGGCTCCATCCACTCCAGGCACACCGGACACTCCAGCAGACGCAGCAGGTTCTATACGATAATTCCACATATTGATTTTTTTTTGTTCTCGAGGGGGAAACCTTCAAAAGGTAAAGGTCGCGTCACGTAAAAAGAACGCTAGCGAGCAAGTTGCGCATTAGGCGTGGTATGAAGTGAGGCGCGGGGCGAGGAGGTTACCCACCGCATGCATGCCCGTGCGCCATTGGTTAGTCAGTCAAACTTTGCATCCCGCGTTGTGACTACGTTGCGTTCGTTCATAAAATACTGTAAGGCACAGAAGTTTTTAGTTACGAAAATATGGTTTTACACAGAGAAGTGAGAAAAATAATATATGACGTATATTGTTTTATGAAGAGAGAGGCTGATAATAATGAAGTTGATAATTTGGAGGAGTTTCAAAATTATCCTAATTTTTGTAATTAGATTAAACATTATACTATATTGAATCCTAACATGTTTTTAATTATGTTTAATGATATTCTATGTAGTCTGTTTTAATGTACCAATAATGAATTAAATATACGAAACCATGAGCTATAGGAAAATAAAACATATAGTACTTTCGAGCGCGAGTGTACCGATGCGCAAACACACTCCCTACACTTTCATCCAGCGTTCTTTTTACATGACGCGACCATATACCCAACGCCGTGGGAGCGACGCAGGGTTATATGGCATTTTTACCGCACTAAAACCCCCCGGTGGCGTCCTCTGCGCTATAAAGAGGACTCCGGGATCTCGAAAAGACCTCAACCGGAATCCACATACAATATGTATTACTGGCTTGTAAGAAAAAAAAATATTTTCCAAAATTATGTTTTATAATTTGGTGGTTGTATCTAATATTATGCAAGCGACAGAATCGATATCAATAAGCGACGCTATTCGATGGTGCATTTATACAATACTTTTTTTCTATTAAAACGAACTAATTCAATACCCGCTAGGAAAACAATTTTTAATATTCATCCTATATATTTTATTTTGTGAAATAAAACTATTTAAAGAATTAACATATAAAATATAACTAAACTTCTTCTTGACTTACCTGGTTAAACTCCTTTACATCGAATGCTTCTGTACCTTGTCTTTCAGCTGTAACAAATATTTTCAATCAAAATACTTTACGTTACTTTTAAAAAATATATTTATATACTATTCACTCTCAATAACTCGAGACAGGTGTTTAATAAAAACCTATACATCATTAACGACGAAATATTTACGTTTAAATTAAAAAGACAATTTGATTTTTTTGCAGTAATGTGAAGTAGTATATAAATTTAAGGACAAAGTGTAGGATTCCACTTGATAGACTGATCTCAAATAGCCTCGCACAAGTTGTAAGTATGTTTATCAAAATACTTTACATTCTCTTCTCCTTTTGTGCCTGCGAACGTGCCGACGCGTCTCTGCTAATCGTTGATTATTAGCACTTCCAGATTCCTAAAACAAGTGACATAAATAACATTATCATTATTTTTATAAAATATGGTGATATTAATAGTAACTACATTACACATTGATCCACTGCGGTCATTCCTGCTCGGTAACACCCTATCGTCAACACTTTTGACGACGGGGAAATTAAAAGTTGCAGTTGTTCACAGTGTTGACGAACGCTATTTATTTCCCGCTCGTACACACGTATGTTACCGAGCGGGAATGACCCATCCACTGTAATATTAACTCGAAATAAAAGTTACGTAGGATTTATGTTAAATTCGTTAATTTGACTCTATTTTTTAAACTTTAACCTTTGTAATTGGGTATTTTGTTTTTCGTATGTTTCGTTGTATGTCAAAATGGTCTATTTACTAGTTTTCATTTGATACCCATATTGTTATGGTAATCAAGAAATCGTTATTCCAATGATATATCATATGTTAACATTCGTAAGTCGTTTGGGCTGTAAGGCGTATATAATACATATGCTCGAAAAACTTTAGCCTCGTTCGTATCCTTAAAAAAAGTGTGTTGTTTTATAAAACAAGTTTACGTTTTCTCCCATTATTTCGAAATACATTGCAATTAATAACCAAAACATAAGCTTAACATTGCATGACTAAAACCTTAAGCAATGATGTTTTGAGGAAACAATAAACTCTTACTCAGCACATAGATTCTCATCACTCAACTCACATGAATCGTGGCGCCTTGTGCGGCGCTGTGCGCAGAGTCGCGCGCGGCGTCCGCGGCGGCCGCCACGTTGGCGGGCGACGCGCGCTCCTCTTCGGACTCCTCGTCACCGTCGCCGGGTTCTTCCTCCGGAGGCGAGTTGGCTCTGGCCGCATCTACCAAATTAATCATATAATTAAACACACGCTTTATACACTCAGCCCCACAGTAGGATTTTCTCCTGTGTCGTGGGTACCATGGCCACACACAAGACGAATACACAAACACCCAGACCCAGAACACGAATGAGTTTAGAACTCATCATTCAGATACCTGTCTGGCCGGGAATCGAACCCGGGACCCATTGCGCGTCAGACCGGTATGGTAACCGCTCCGCCACGCGGGTCGTCAATTTAAAAATATATCCCGAGTAATAACTAAAAATGTTTATATGAGAAAAAACCTAGAATACAACGCCCTTGAATACCATGCCCTGTGTTGATGGTCAAGAATGTCACTTGAATCGCGTGAATCTTGTTTTTAATCTTGGTCTTTACGATGGAGTTTAATAGTTACTTCATTATGTTAATGTTGAGGAGATGGAAACAAAAAAAAGTCATAATAATTACCCTCCAGGTTTTCAGAATTATCATTTGTTGTGTCTTCAGGGGGCGGCGACTGTGAGAGACGCTGAAACTGCACGTTATCCATTTCTGTAAATAAGAGTAGATTATGGAGAAGATTGTATGAATGAATAACCTCGATGTTATCTCATGCTCCACAGGAGATTACATTGTGGTTATTACGATGAGCATAGAAGTCATCTCTCTATGGTTCGATTTATAAGTTCAATAGACAGTTTTGACACGCATATCTCCTTTAAACCATATTGGAGCCCCCTAATTAATAATGCAGGCTTGTCATTATGAAAGTGATTCATGTGACAAGTGATGTATAGATATTTAGTAACAAGAACTAATTTTATACAGTAATTTACACTTTACTTTTTATTCTAGCGGCCACAAATATGTTTCAGCGGAGGGATCCCGGTGATCCCGAGCCTCAAGCAATGGCGTAGCGTGGGGATTTATGCCGTCCGGGCCGGAACAAAAAAATGCTCGCAAACCCCATTTACTTTAAATCAGCGCTACTCAACCTTTTTACTATAGGGGCCACAAACATGTTTCAGCGGAATGATCACAGACCACAAGCGTATAAGCTATATAAGCGTAGCGTGGGGATTAGTGCCGCCTGGGCCGCATAGCAAAAATAAAAAGATCGCGAAACCTACATACTCCGAATTATCTTAAATATATAGCTGCTCTAAATTGTCGATCAAAAAAAAGGTCACCAAATCTATTATTAAATTCAGCCAGACGATCAAAAGTTCCCGGCGGGACACATGCGTTCCTCGGGCCGCAGTTTGAGTATAAAATTGAGCAAAATATGTGGCTATATAAAGACCATATACCACTATATGGTCCTTAGATAACCACATATTTTGCCAGAACTAATAGCCAGATTAGTAAATAATACTCACCATTTCCGGAGCCTTCATTATTGTTGTCTTCTCCGTTGTTTTGGTCAGTGGAAGGTCGCAACTCCTCGCGCCAGCGTCTCATCAGGGATAATGTAACTGCAAATCAATTTATAGAACATATCAACTTAGTAAGTCTTCCTTATAACAACAGTTTCAATGTCAAGGCTGTTCTCAACTTACACTTCCATTTATCTTCCAGCACTGAGCACTAAACATCTGTTTACATACATGCTTGCTTTAGTTCTGTTTCTGTGACTTGTCAGCAGTAACCACTGCTATATTCAATCCTTTCTATTAATTTAAATTATTAAGATAATTATATTGATTGGATGTTATTTGTAAAACACACAATTCTGTTCAAGCAAAGTGTCTGTTGCTAAAGATATGCACTTGGTGTAGAAAATAATATACTCAAAATTCACTTACCATTATTTCTTTCAAAGCCTGGAAGAGTGACAGACGATGTTGGTCGAATCCTCCTGCTGGGACCTCTAGAACATCTTTCGCCGGGCACTGGAGTCGCGACTGAGTGTCGATTCGGACATCCTGAAATTACAATAATGACTTCCATTAAGTTTTAACTTTCCAAGTCAAGCTGATAAATTACAGCCCGCATTCATGAAGTGAAAAAATAAACCAAACAATAATTTTACCATGTGATGAAGCTCTATTGTGACGGTATGACCTATACCGCTGCAGCCGCTTAAATGCCATAATGCTTTGGATGTCTGCTGAAGCAGACGGACGTGGCTGAGGCTGACTCAACTCTGGTACTGGTTCATGTACTATTGCCCTCGGCTCAGGCACAGTGGACCTGGATCCTGAGGCACTTGATCCACTCCCGGGTCGAAATTCTGGCGCCATTCTAGAAATCAATCTGCAATTTCATACATGTAAAGAACTGATGCGTAATAGTAATTAAAAGAAGGTTTTGATTAAAATGTAACAGAATATTATTGGAATGTGACTGCATTAATTACAATATTAATTAATACTTAACTTCAATGGTAAAGGAAAATATTCTGTAAAAATGTAGGTTACAATTATTGAAAGTCCTCACACTTAAAAATCCAAATATGTGGTAACTATAAGTATGTGAATCTTGACTAACTGAAATTCCTCATATAAACACTAAAGAAGTTATTTCATTAATAGTAAGGTTATAAATCTATCATCCTTAATATCAATCACACTTTTACCTAGAAACCCCAATAGTGCTCATCCTCATAGGATTGCCAATCATAGACCAATATAAGCTATGGTCTACCCGCGCCTGCACTCTTACGTGCTGCGCTGTTGGTGATGGAGTTGGTTCTAACACTTGCTCTGCAATAAAAAAAAAATCCCATAATACTAGTATTTATTAGCCATAAAAAATATTAAGTTCTCATTCACGCATCTAGTTTATTTTGTATTTCAAAAAAATATTTATTTATCTCTATAACATTTTTTTACAATATAAACCGTGGTTGAAACCATCTATGAAACATAAACGTATATTTTTGGCAGGTAGCCTCGCTCTTCCTTATGTACTATACTTAATCTTATAATAGGACATCAATTAAAACATAACTTTTGTGTGTATGTGTGCATGTGCATGTTTGTGTGTGTTTGTGTATGTGTGCATGTGTACATGTCTATTTTAAATGGTTCTCTGTGGCATTGTAACATAGTGTTTGAAGCCATTTTAATAAAGTGTTTTTACAATTATATTATTTTAATGTTGCAATGTTATTTTAATGTTTGTTTATTTTAAAATTGGAATATAAGATATTTAAAAAATAACGATATCTTATATAAACAAGAGGAATGATAGCGTACAAATTATTAGATAGATAATTTAGTCTAGTAAAACTATAAACAACCATTAATATTTTCATTTCTTATATTTTCATAAATGACATTTCTTATATTATTTAAGACATGTTTAAGGTAATAACTTTTTAAAATATAAGAAGCAAATAGACATTAGACCATCTAATTTGAAGAGGTTTAAGAAGATTTATTAGTGCAAGTAGCACACAAATAGTCTCAGTTCGAGTAAAAATTTGTTCTATTATTTTGTTTTATTTACCACCAGGGGAAGGTATGTTGGGCATAGAAGACTCATCCACATTTATCACTTCATCCTCATCTCGTGAAGTCTGGGCTTGATGCCCCTGCCCTTGCTGGTGCCAGCCCTGGGTAGACATCAGTTGGGTAGTACCTTCATCATCTATAACATAGTGCAATAATATTATATACATACTAGCTGTACCCGCGGCTTCGCCCGCGTAAAAATGAGTGTATCGCAAAGTTTTTCCCGCACAAATCTCGACCCCGTTGAAATTATATGATAAAAAGTAGTCTTTAATTATGTTATTCCACAACCTTTTCTATAGTGCAAGTCCTATCCCAATGAGTAGCCGCTCGGCCGGCGATTACCCGGACATACAAAGAGTGAAGAAACGAATTTAAAGTATGTATTTGTGGTTAGGTTATGTTACATAATTTACATAATTGTTATGTAAAAATATTTTAAAAATTAGACAAATTAAAATTAGAATTTTAAAATTAGACGATTGTAAACCGCCTTTCTTTGAATTAATTGACAATACCAGGAAGCACCTTGTAAACCAAATCCTCCTCCACATTTAAACCAAAACGCATCGATTACAAAGATTGATTCTAACTTTTCCGCAGTATGTTTAAAAGTTCTCAGGGTGATGCGGCAGGGTGAAGTGCAATGTTTGTACTGGTCTAGTACAAAAAGACGCTACTTTTACAAACTCATATAACATTCGTATCCTACTCAACACTGGACACTATCAAGTGGTCAGATTACTCTAATAATGCACACGCATCGGCGGCCGGCTTGTATTAGCATGCGCGAGCGAGACGGTTACCTACCCCTGCCGAGAGACACATCGCGATCTTTATTATTTTAAATCTCTAATATCTTTAAAAGTATTTATTTGATGCATATAGTGTAAAAGCTAACGAATGCATTTATTTATATAAGGATTAATACCGAACAGAAGAAAATACACTCGAAATTAACGTAATATTTTTAGTTGAAATATGGAACATAAAAAAAAATATTGTGACTTAACCATAAGTTATAGAGATACACTATCGCGGATTGATTTTATATTTAAGGTTGCAATCCAGTGTTTCGTAGCCCTTGACGGAATTATTAGTATTCAACATCAACATTTAATTTATCGATAGACTTCGTAGTTGTTTTGTAAATAACGCCACCTATCGCATGTCAATCAATGTAATTCAACATCAATGTAATTCAACATAGTAGTGGATAGATGGCGCAAGTATACCTAATATATAACACATCGGTAATTCCTCGTAATTTTATATTGTGGGTAAATTAAATCAAATTTATATCACATTTATTTGTATGATAATTAATTATTATCGATTTATAGGTATGTATTATTTCATAATGAACTAAGGATCAGGATGACATCAGGGCAAAGTGGCTAATATGGCGATAGTTGGAATTTGGAATTAAACAAAAGTCGCGATATACCGAGTTTTACAGATATATGTATGTTGTCGACCCAAAATCAATATTTTTTAATGTTTTGTTATTGAGATAAGTTTTCAATCAAGTCTATCTTGCCCCTTGACGGAATTTTATTATCGTACCCTTTGAAGGAAATTATATAATTTGATATCTCTAATAATTTTAAACGTATTTATTTGATGCATACAGTGTAAAAGACAATTTTGATCTTTGTTATAATTACGAAGCTAACGAATGCATTTATTTACATAAGGATTAATACTGAACAAAAGACAACAGACTCGAAAATAACATATTATTTTTAGTTACATTATGGAACATAAAAATAATTATTGTGAGTTAACCTTAAGAGATATAGATATGCTATCGTGGATTTATTTTATATTTATGTTTGCAAACCAGTGTTTCGTAGCCCTTGACGGAATTATTAGTAATTCAACATCAATATTTAATTTATCGATATTACTTCGAAGTTGTATTGTAGATAACGCCATCTATCAAATGTTCATTCAACGTAATTCAACAGAACAGTGATAGATAGCGCAAGTATACCTAATATTTAACTCATCGGGAATTCCTCGTAATTTTATTCGTATCTTTCGCATTATAAATACATTTTCATATTATAAACCCATATTATGGGTAAATTAAATCAAATTTATATCACATCTATTTGAATGATAATTAATTGTTACCAATTTAAATGTATTATTTCTGAACGAACTCACGATGACGTCCAGGCGAAATGGCCATTATGGCGATTGTCATTTGCATTGGAATTTAACAAAATTCGCGACATATCGAGTTTTACGGATATATGTTGTCGACTCAAAATCAATATTTTTTAATATTTTATTATTCACATAAGTTTTTAATCAAATCTATCATACCCCTTGACGGAATTATTAGTACACCTCTTTGTCAAAAGCCAATATGGAGATTGTCATTTGCATTGGAATTTAACAAAATTCGCGACATACCGAGTTTTACGGATATATGTTGTCGACTCAAAATCAATATTTTTGAATGTTTTATTATTCACTCATGTTTTTAATCAAATCTATCATACCCCTTGACGGAATTATTAGTACAACTCTTTGTCAAAAACGAACTACCATACAAACATTTATGCTCGATTTTAACATTTTCAATCCATTTTTTGAAATAAAAAGTAGCCTATAATGGATCCCAAGGTCACCACTATCTGTGTGCATAATTTCATAAAAATCGGTTCAGTAGTTTTGGCGTGAAAGAGTAACAGACAGACAGACAGACAGACAGACAGACAGACAGAGTTACTTTCGCATTTATAATATTAGTAGGGATGGTCCAAGCTTATTTTTTTATATTATTTGCATTACTACATAGTACAAACCAATGTTGCTTCTCGTAGTCTGTCCTTATGTATGTTTAGATCTTTAAAACTACGCTATGGATTTAGTGCATTTTTTTTTAAAGATAAGGTGATTCCAGAGGAAGATTTTTATGCAACACAGATAAGTTTAGATATTTACATTTAGGTGGAACAAAGTTCACCGGGTCAACTAGTTATAGATAAGCAGAAATCTTGATTTTTTCCTCTTTGGTTGAAGACTTTTTGATTAATTATAATAATTCCTTTCAAAGTACCTGTTATGTATAAAACTAATAATGGCCATTTTTCATTTATGTTATTAGGTTAGGCGTAAGTAATCATTCTTATTAATATTATCATTGCAAAACTTTGTCAGGAAACATGTGTGTTCCTTACTGTTTCGTGCAAAACTAACCACAGATTTAGGGCGGACGTAGAATTTATCACCCAGCCTTTAAAAAAAATTACCGGCATAAATGTCGTCAAATCTAAATATTTTGCCGCTCCCTATGTGTGGTGCCCGAGGCGCAAGTAGAGTTTCGTAAATATAAGTTTGCCCCTTTCAAAAAGCATGCTGCCTGAGGCAGGCCGCCCCTCCATCCCCCATGCTATGCCACTGGATAAATTGCATTGAAATTGTATATGCTATAGTCCGTACCTACATTCAGTAGAATGTACCACAAATAACAATGGATGTTCCATAATTGACCTAGACTTATTGATAATTCAATAAGTCTCACGTTCATGAATTTCTATATACTTTAAAATTACCTTTAAATACATGTTTACATTTTTACAAAACATCGAAAGTCTTAAAATGTCGACTCTTACCGGAACTTGAAGAGTAATTTGTTATATCCAGTAATTTTTCAATATTACTGTCTCTTTCGGTCATCGCACAAATAAATATTCGTATTCTTCTCAATATATATGATTTGTTAGTATGCAGAACAAACAAGAGACCCAAATTATTATGAAAAACCAATTATTCTATAAAAGGATTTGAGTCTTTCTCCTTGTATTTGTATATTGACAATATAAAAATATTGACAGAGACAGCCATGTCATTGTTTTTGAGTTCTTTTTTTATAAATAATAACCGGCAAAGACAAGAACAAAAATGACTCGGATTGACAGTTAATTAAGTTGTGATTATTTTTTCATCTTGAAAAAAAAAATATTACAGCTTAGAATGAACAAGTCTCTAATAAATTTCATTACATATCTATGTAAACTACCGATTGATTCGATTGTACCAAACTATCAATTTCTTCTTTTTGTAAACAGCTATACTCTCAAAACAAGTATGTGTTGTAGTGATAATTTATTAACAGCTATAACTGCGATTATTTCTATTTATTCCTGGTTATGAAGTTTTAGTTCTAAAGTTAAATTATTAAAATAATAAAATAATAACCTTGTAAACTAGACCTATCTTCAATTTTGACTTGAATGTTCCGTTTTGAACTTGTAATTTTGGGAGTATTAAATTTTTCCGCTTCATGTAAGAAGCTCCAAAAAAAATATCAAAACTATCTAGTAAATAGTTTTGACGATTTGACATTAAGACATTAATTTTATGGTCAAATCGATTGTGATAATTTTGTTTTTTTAATACTATCGATAACCCTATCGATGTGTACTATTTTCTATGAACTCTGTCATAGAGCAACACTACCTACAAATCAGGGTTGCCAAGATAAAGGGTTTTTCCACAAGTAGGGATTTAATAGTAGGATGGGGCTAATTAAGGGGTGTTCTATTTTTAGAGGTACTTTTGGGGGTTTTCATAACTTCAACTTATAGGTGTATTTAAAGGGAAGTCTCCCGCCAGGCTACATAATCATGCCTGACGACGAAAAAAAAGGTCATGCACTACACCCGATGACCGAAAGTCTGTCAAAACCTATGATCTGATTCTTCTGAATCAGGTCCTAAGTTGCCTACGCCTGTGGGAGGTTGCCAGGAATTCCAATTATCCATTGTGGGGAATAGTGGGGATTTTTAAGGAGGCTTTATGGGGATACATTTCTGAGAGTTGGTAGCCCTGCTACAAATTGACATATGACATACTATCGTTTTACGTTTGTTTATGAACTAATGCGGAAAATTTAAAGCAGTTTGAAATTGTCTTGTCTGAGTTGTCTGTGTCTGAGATTGTGGCATGTGTAGATAAAATTGTTCAAGAGTTTCTTTGTTGTGGTAAATATTTATAATAATAACATCATGAACGATCTACAACTTCCGTATCAGGCGGAATATGCAAAATCTGGAAGAGCGGCCTGTAAAGCTTGTAAACAAAAAATTGATCAGGGAGAATTACGCATTGCTATTATGGTGCAGGTTAGTTTAACGGTCCATTTATTCCTACAGGTTTATCGTTTTAATTTTACATGTCGTATTAAAATTTAAAACGATGAACGATTAGTTTTCGTAACAATAGTTTGTTACTAATATATATTGTATGTAGGCATGAAACAGGTTTCGACATGTATACCGGCATGCCGGTATATATATCAAAGTGATAGGAGGAAAATGTTTGACATTTCCTTGTTACTCGCTGATGGGAATCTAACTTAACTAACCACTTATATATCTATTTCTAATTTATGTGGGCCCCACGATTTTTTATACCAAAAACAAAATCATGAGTCACTGTTTAGCGTTTACTACGCTTTAGAATTTAAACATTAATAGCCCACGGCGTCAATTTAATATGAGCGGCCGAGGTCACATTGTGTAGAAAATATAGATTTAAGAATTTGCATTTTAATGTACTGGAATTTGTATTTATACCTAGTATAATTCTATTCGTATATCGAAAGGATGGGTCGGGTCTAGAATCGTGCCACCTCGATCAGAACTTCTGACTATATGGGATTGGGAAGGCTAGAAGGGGTCAAGGCGATAGCCCTGACACCTTTTTTTTGTCGGAAATGTTGAGCAAAATTTTATTTTACTAAAATAAAAGTCAAAATTCTCGATTATATCGATTTTTGGTCGGGTGTAGAATCGTGTCACTTCGATTGGAACTTCTGACAATGTTGGGAGGCTAGAAATGGTCACAGACCTTTTTTCCAGAAGAAATTAATATAGATCAATTTTTTTAATTCTTGAAAAATTATGAAATTCCCGATTTTGTCCATTTCTTATTTGTTATTTCCTATTTTTATGCGATGAGACAGATTGAGTACCATTGGCGACAAGATTAGAAAAAATTGGAGTTCAAAAGAAAATTTAGGTTGGGTTAGGTTAGGTTAGGCTTTTTTTATTAAACAGAAAAAGGAACCCCGCGAAGCGGGGTTCCGTCGACTTCGGAGACAAAGCCCAATAAATTGTTACAAGAAAAAATATTATGTTCCAAATTATAGATTAAGCATATCCTAAGTTAGGCTGCTTTTAATAAAATACATAGAAGAAAAACAATATGTGGGTTATTATTCTGTAATTTAGTACTAGTGAGGTAATATTTTCAAAATTTGATAAAAAAAATACTTGCCTTTGGCTAGGGTTTGTGGGAGGAGTAAGTACTAATCCCTACCTACCATTTCAACCCCCCTTCCCCCTCTTAAGGTGGTACGTCTCAAAACCACTGCCCAAATTTGTCTTCCTTTCACCCTATTCTAGATAAAAAGATGCAAAAGAGCAGGAGGGGGGCTCGGTGGGCGAAGTCCCCCGATAACAAAGATATAAAGCTCAAAAATTAATTTAGGGTAGGTTAGGTTAGGTTAGACTTTTTTAATTAACACACTAAAGGAACCCCGGGGGTTCCGTCGACTTTTTAGGCAATGCCCCCTAAAATTAAAGGAAAAATGATGTTTCCAACAATAGAACAAGCATGTCCTAGGTTAGATTAAACTGTTTAAGTAAAATTATACAGTAAATGAACACTATTAGCACTTTTTTTTTTAAATTTTGCACTATTGAGGTTATGAATTTCGAAATTCGATAAAAAAAAAACTACTCATCTCCGGCAAGCGGGGATTGCGGTAGGGGGTAGTACTAACCCCCCCCCCCCTACCCCCTCCACTACCTCTCATCCTCCCCTTAAGGTGGCACGATTCTAGACCGCTGCCGAAAGGATTACTAATATACCAGAGGTTTACATCCCTGACCTGACCTTATCGGAGCTTCGACTCCGGTTCCGATAAGTCGGAATTTCCGATTGTTATTGCACATTCAGTTCCAGTTCCGAAACTTTCAAATCGGAGGTTTCAAATCAATCTGTCGTATCCACCAAGTTTGGAAGGAAGCGAATAACTTTTTAGTGGCGTTGGCCTAATCTACCATACGTTAAGAAATAAATTGGACAGCGACAGCTTCAAAGCTTATATTTAACAGATATAATTTACCACTTTGTAGTCAATTTATTTAATTCAATTCATCAATTAATCAGTCAGTCGATGCTACTTAATTTTGAGAATAATAATTTACATCAAATAAAACAAAATTTAAATCAGCTCAAAAACAACCTTGGAGTAAATTTTATTTTGACTTAATTTGTTACAATGAAATAAATTGTTATGAAGATCATTTTAATGTAACTATGCTATAATCATATGCAGCTTAGTGTGAATTAGTCAGAAGTTTTGCATTATTTCTTAAACAGTAGAAAATTCGATTTAAAACTAAGCCATCATAGTTAACAAAAGTGCAGTAAAACTTTCTATAAAAACTTTATGTACTTATTCCTATTGTGGTTTTATGTTTGGTACCTATGAGCTATTTTAGAAACTGCTGTTATAAAATCACTTATCAATAATAACAAAGACTATCAATCAGTTATCAATAATAATAAAGACTAAAGTATAACATGTAATATAATAAGTAAAATTGAAATTACATGCAAAATATGCTGTCATCATAAATGCATCTATTTTCAGTAGATTATCCAATTGTGCTTTGACAAGTTTCATTCATTGTTGTAGATTTACTACAAATCTAGATTCTCTAGATACTACTACAAAGAACACATGATTAAACTATTATTCTCAAAAATACTTGTTAGTAGTAGTACACAGTATGGATATTGCGCCGATGTTGCGTTAGCTGATGTCACATTTCGTTTGACCAATCGTGGCGCATTTTGTAAATTTGAATTTCACTCCCTTATTCCCCTTTTTATATATTTTTTAAGCGTTTAAATAACAGGCAAAAAAAACTTTCATTATAATTTGACAATAAATAAGATTTGAGAAAAAATATTTGAGACAAATTAAAATTTTATGCATTACTTATTCCCTATTACCACATATTGGTCGTACCATTGTGTAATATTGTATCACATTACTTTTGTTAATGATAACTATTTTTGCATTTAGTCATACAATTGGATATTATTAACTGGAATGAGCTACAAAAGTGTACCTCTTAATGTTTTCTAGTTAAGACGTGCATATAATTATAACTCGCTTCATAACAAAACATTGACTAATACAACAACTGTAAAAATTTAATTTCTTTGTATTTGTGTGATATATTGACATATATTTTTTATTCTTTTGAATCTGGCACTAATATATTACAACACTTTACTAACTTATCAATTAAACTTGCAGTCAGCATTTCACGATGGCAAGCAACCCAACTGGCATCATGAGGAATGTTTTTTTAAAAAGAAATGCCCAGAGACTATATCAGAAATCGCACACTTCAATAAGTTGAAACATGAGGATCAAAAGAATATAAAGGATAAGATAGGTATGTGATAATTTTTAATAATAATTTTTTTTTTATATTATTGTTCTTTTATGTTACAACTAGCTCCCATGGCTTCATCCACTTGGATTATGCTTACCACAGTAAAGGTCATACTGTGTATCAATCTAGGTTATAAATTAATATGCCTATTGGCTCTGATGCACAAAAATTTTAGCCAAAAAACAAAAAAAAATGTTTAAAACACAGCTTAAAAATGGCAATGGTCTAGAGTCAAAGGTGGCACTCTTTAGGGGGGAACAGCGGTTCCAAGTGCAAGGTGGGATTAGTACTTCCCCCTTCCGCAAACCCCGTCCGCCAGAGCCAAGTGCTGTTTGTATCAAATTTTGAAACCATAACTTTATTAGTACTAAATTAAAGAGAAAAAACCGAAATATTGTTTTTATTTTCCGCGCATTTTTTTAAAAGCAGCCTAACCTAGGACATGCCTTAATTTT
Source organism: Spicauda simplicius (assembly GCA_949699795.1). Classification (NCBI taxonomy): domain Eukaryota; kingdom Metazoa; phylum Arthropoda; class Insecta; order Lepidoptera; family Hesperiidae; genus Spicauda; species Spicauda simplicius. The sequence goes on from OX453059.1 coordinate 16,545,414, forward strand.
AAATGTAACAATTTCTCTTGTAATTTAGGAGGCTTTGTCTCCAAAGTTGACGGAACCATGGACATAAGTTTCCATACTTGAATTTGAAACGTGATTTTATTATTTACAGCTAGTTCATCTTCTGTTATAATGCCAGAGGAAAAGGGCAAAAAGAAGGGCAAAGGTACGAAAAGAGCTAATGATACAAACAAGGCAGCTGGAAAGTATATAGTGGAGTATGCTAAATCTAGCCGCTCCACTTGCAAGCACTGTGATATAAAGATTTGTAAGGTACTCTAAATATGTTATTATTCGTCAATTTATTTTTAATTTGTATGACCAATATAGAGTATAATGAGTGTCCTATTTGGTATGACATTTATCAGTATGTTATATAGAACGAAAAAATTAAGATCTGAAATAGATAATATGAAATCTACGTAAATAAGGTGATTTTACATACTAATTTAGAGCATATTTTTTTCCAATTAACTTGAGTACCTTAGTTTGTACACAACATACCCTATGTTAATGCACGATAACGCATCTGCGCGAGAGTGCACCACACGCATTTATCACGCATGCCCTCACAGTGCTGTGACAATATGCAGTGTATGACACTGGACTGCTCTGCGGCCCTTCTACGATTTTAAAATTTGATGGTCGTATTTACCATGAATCATGACATGAAATTCATTTCTAATGCTCCTATAATTTTAGTAAAGTCAGTGGTGATTGTAGTGGGATTTGAACCTCGGCCCTCTCAATGGAGAGTGGAAGTTTCACCCATTAGGCTATCTGTCACTGCTCCTATGATGATGTTATTATTGTGTTAAAAATTTCCGAAATGCTTTTATTATTGAGATTGACACTGAGATTTTATATTTGATTTTCTGTTAATCAGGATGAAATAAGAGTTGCAAAAATAGAATATGATCCAAAATATGGTGATAGTCCGCATTGGCATCATGTGAAATGTTTTGCTGAGAGAAAAGCAGAGTTATTATTTTTAGCTGGAGGGGAAGACCTCCCAGGTTTTGATACCCTCAAGAAAGATGATCAAAAGCTTTTGAAGCAAGAGATTAAGTAAGTTTATCAGAACAACAAATAATACAATAATCACTACTCATATTATGTGACAGTCCAAAGTACCTTTGTCTATGGGCTCTCAACAATATTATATTGTGTTATTAAAGGAATGTGAATGTTTTTAAAACAATTTAATTTAATTATTCATTATAATAATACAATTGCCAATGTTTTGGATGTCTAAATCATGTGTTTAAGTTGACAACTTGAAAACTAGTAATCGGCTTTTCTTTTGTAATAATTAGTACATACCCATATTATTAAGAAGCTGTAAGTTTTCCAAATAAATAAATAAATAAAAAAAGTTTTCAAACAACACCAATCCTATAGTTTTTTTCTAGTCTTGTCTATAGCATAGAAGCAGTGTTGACTGATATTGTAACAGTCAAAATTAGTTTTACTTGGAACGTCAGTTACAACCACTTTAAAAAGAACTAGTATTTTTGTAAGCTATTGCATAGCTTTTATCGCGGGCTTTGAGCGCGGCGACCGAATCAAGAAATTCCGTAACGAAAAAAAACTAACACCACCCTACTCCGCCTACTATGTAGCGCGGCCGGGCGTTCGCTTAACGTGTATGTATATGGTACGACAGTACGATGCTCGCATGAATGGATACGAGCTGCTCGGAAATCGGACGAGTATGTAAGCAGCTGTTTGTGAGAAAGTATAAAGTATCAAAAATAAAACTTGAATTAATATCAAAGAAAAAAATACTGCATAAATAAATAAATAATTGTAATTGCATAAATTGATAAAAATTGCTATGCAATAGCTTTACCGCGGCAGTCCCTGAGCGCCGCACGTTTTTATTTTTTTATTTTAGTACTAAGTAGCATTATAGTTAAGTTCATCTGTATAAGATCTAGAATAAGAATGTTAAATAATTATTTTCATTCCAATATCAATACAATTCAGATTACTGTACATGTATATGACAATACATACATTATTCGTTTTGTCAGGGCTTCCAGTGCTGATGAGGTGCCTATAAAGAAATTAAAAGCTGAACCAAAAGATGAGGCGGAGATAAAGAAGGAAAAAGAATTGGAGAAGAATATTGCAAAACAAAACAAGTTGTTCCATAAGCACAGGACTTCTATAAGTGACCTAAGCACGGGTTATTTATGTCAACTGCTGGAAGCCAACTCTCAAGAGCCACATGGTTCATTTGAAGAGGTAACCCTAAAATTAAATCTAGGTAAACAGACATGATAAATAAACTGGTATTTATTCTTCATTGATTTTGTAGTTCCTACAGGAGTGCGTTGATAAATGGATCTTGAATTAAATGATTTGTTTATCAGTAAAGGAGAATGGCGAGTTTGGCCTTAGTTGCGTATATAGTCAAAGACAGTGTGAAAAAAATCCTTATATTAAGTTAATATTTATACCGTAATTGAATATTTTTTACATCCTGCAGTAGTGCATAAAATGAAAGAATACATTTTATTTTTTGTTCTAGAACTTGCATGTGAAAGGGAACGCAGTCAGGTATACGTTTCGTTGTAAATTAACAGTTTTTGAAGTGAAACTTCTTTATCGGGGGTTTTTTTGAAAAATAACGTCATAAAGAAGTTTCACTTCTTACGAGTGTACGCTAGTACACGCACACATTTTTAAATCTTTAATACACTTTCTCTGTGGAATGAAACGCATGTTTACGAAAATTACGAAATGTCAGCGTCAACTGTCAGTTACCAATTACTGTCATTGTTCACTTTTTTTTTATTTCTACATCTAACCTCAAACAAGATTAGAACTTAAAAAATTGAAACTTTTTTTTTGTTTTAATCTTTTTATATATATTTTTTTATTTTTTATGTTAGCTAATTACCAGACGAAGTCAACGGAGTAATAATTACAAAGAACAAAACAATTATGTATAATTAATTTGACTTGCAAAGTATAACATGCCTTAAGTTATATAAAAAAAACCTTAAGTTTTAAAGAAAATATTATCTTTTTAATGAATTTACAATATGATAATCTACATAATTACACACGTCATAACAGTATACGTTTAAAAAAATATTAGAGCCAAGCATGTATTGAAATTCGCCATTCTCCTTTAATTGCATACTACTTTACTATCCTTTGCTTATTATTATCCTATAAATGATAACGATTTAATGAGATTAACTGTTTTCCAGTGTCTGGACCGCGTAGCTGACATGATGACATTTGGCGCATTGCAGCCCTGTCCAGAATGCAAGCGCGGACAACTGGTGTTAGACACATTTCACTATAAATGCACAGGTATTTACGCAAGATGCAGCTCCTTCTATAATTATGCATAATACATACTTTTAGTAATGCGTTAAACATGATTACTTATTTAGTTATTAAATAAACGATTTGAAAACTTCTCTCCCAGAGCATTAAATTAAGGATGGGTTCATATTTGATTTGAAACTAATATTATCGCGGAATTTATATATGTAACGGGTACTCACATCCTCAATACCGTTTCTAACCATTGGATCGAACTTGCGGCCTACCTTCGTTAACCTAAAGACACCATACCAATGTCCCGGAGTTTATAAAGTTGACTGTAGCTGTGGCAGTTCCTACAAAGGACAGACTGAACGAGACATATCCTAACAGATTAAGGAACACATCAGCGCAGTCTAAAATTATTATTTTTGACCCGAAGAAGTCAGCGGTAGCGGAACACATTCTCAATTCCGATTCTAACTACTGAATCGTACTGCATAACCTCAGGTGATCTCCGCGAAGCGTTCCACGTTCCGTGAGGGAAGCAATAGAATTCTAAAAGCATCCTAAGAACTTTAATTGGAGATGATTTTAAATTCGCACAAGCGTGGAATCCGGTAGTTAGTTTATGTAAATCGCAAATAGTGCATAGTATGGTGCGTAAGGATACAGTTAGTATTGTATGTCCTGATATGGAACCTAAAAAGAAAAACTAGACGTTAGGGTACACAGTAGGGATTGCGATCGATGAAAATAGATGTCAAAAAAAATTATAATCACAGATTAAAAGTAAAACATTAAAATCAGAAAAAAAATCTTTAACATAACGTATCGTGTACAATTTTCTGTTCAATATTATTCTTATATGCGACTAGCAGAATCCGCCACTTCGTCCGCGTGAACCGTAATCCAGCTATTAGGCTTTTAAGATCAACTGCTGCACATCCTCCCTCCCGTTTTATTATCCGACACCAATATATTGAACCCCTAAGCTAAATACTAAGTTCCATTGAGCTTAAATCAAAGGCGAATTTCAGGATACTTTCAAACCTCACTTTACTCTCATTTTATGGGTTATTTTTTGAAAATGGTGAGAAAGATTTTCCCTTATATCAAAACCTGCCAAACTTAGAACCGCACCCCATTTTTTTCATAGGGTGCGTTCCATTACACGATCACAAAACGCACGCTCACGCCCGCAGTTTTTCCCGTTCCATTAGCTTATGAGCTTTAGTGACGTATACTCTACTGGAACGATCACTTCGACCCACCTTGTTAGATGGGTCGTCGTGAGCGTCGCGTGGGCGTAAGTCATGACGTCATGAGTGACGTTTTCGCCGCGACCACAACGACCGCGGTCGCCTAATGTAACGACGTGTTGGGCGTTTGGGGCGTTGTGGTCGCGTTCTGGAACGCGCCCATAGTAGCATTGATATGTCACTCAGATTTACTTTTTAAAGCTGTATCAAAAAAGAAATTTCATTTAACTCAAAAGCACTAGGGAGTATCGATATCATCTTGATGCAGAAATCCCCAAAATAATTTTCCAGTCATTAGGCGACGGCTTTCAATGAAATACGAAATATGCAATAAATAAATAAAATAAAATAAATTCTGTTAAAGAATGTGTTTATCCGAAATTCGAACTAGATTCGACCGAGAAACCACGTTGGCCCAAACAAACTTTGCCCCCGCTTTTCATCCCCTTAGGGGGCGATTTTTGAAAAATCCTGTCTTAGTACTCACTTACATCTTGAAAGGAACCACTGTACCTAATTTCTAGATACAGTAGTTTCCCCGAGAAGTACAGCGGCATGTGTGGGCACATGTCGACGTAGGTAGGTACCAGAAGGTGCAGAGGGACAGTTAATTATACGTCCCTCAAGAGACGAGCCCACGAGGGGTGCTGCGCTAGAGACCACCGGTGCGTTCCATTGGAGATTCTGGAGTCCCCTGTAGGCGCTGAGGAAGGCCGCCGAGGAGGTTTTAGTGGGTAAAAATCCAACATAACCCGGAGTCTCTCCCAAGGCACCGGCGTACCTTTTGAAGGTTTCCTTCCCGTCAACAAAAAAAAAGGTACAGTAGTTGAGTCAGTCAGTCAGACCAACTGATCTCTATAATGAATAGCCACAGTTAGCACAACACAACATAAATAATCAGCAAAGAATCCATTTTCGATTTGAATTATAAATGGCTGACACGTATTTATTCTCTTTGAACAACTAAATTGTAAAATTCATTTTTTAGTATTTCATAAAATTTTTAGTTTGTGTGGTATAAGACGCAACTTCTTGCTGGATTTGTAACTGTAATTCTTTCTGTAATGTAAAATCTTTGACAAAATATTCAATCACCGGATCCGTTGAATACGTACCGGATCCGGTATGTGTATAGCGGTGCCGTATCCGTCGGATTATCGGATCCGGTTTACCGCATTGCAATCCCCTGTAGATAGGTTAATTTACCACTAGTGCTTGTCAACGGTATCTCCCCTCCACCGCAGTTTGGCCCTGATTACGATCCATGCAACTGGGTCGAAATATCGGCAGAAAGAAATTCAAAAAATCGAATATCGTGTGTACCCGTTACGTAATGAAAGGGGTTCATATTTTTCAGAGCTCTGAAGTTACAATTGCATTTAAAAATTGTAAGATACTTTATAATTGAAATACGCTTTGATACAGTACATGAATTTTAATGAAAGAAAGACTAAATGTTTCCTCAAATTTTGGTTTGATGCGATTTCAAACACATGATAGAAATTAAATTTTTCTAACCTCCTTTGGACAACCAACTAACACTTTGAAAAATATGCTTTTTACAGACAAACGGAATTTTCATTTTTATTATACGTGTAGATAATGAGATCTTAGTGACATGCGAGTGTATGTGCATACTCTACTACCCAACCTTTTAATTAAATAATGTTTAGGTAGAAAATTCATGCCTTATTCCCATTATTGTTGAACTAAAACCTGTAACTGTCGATTGAACATATTTGATTTTTTTTACTTTCCATTTATCAAACCAGGAAATATAAGCGAATGGACAAAATGCACATACAAAACTAAAGTGCCAGATAGAAAATTAATGACAATTCCACCTTACTTCTCCACCCACTATCCTGTGTTGAAGAAGTATAAGCCGAAGCTGGCAGATCGGTTGTTCGAATACGAGGCGCCGGCTCCGTCTATCATCGTTAAGAAAGAGGAACAACCTGAGTAAGTAATTTAACTTGTGTTACAAACCAACAAGTAGCTTGCCTGGGGACACTACTGTTAAACTCGTGACTACATTAGTTATAAACATCAATAAGAATCTATATAATGATTGTATTTAAATTGATCGTGCTATGTTATTATAAATATCATAAATCAATAGAAGTCGCATCATAAATAAATGGTTATATAAATAAATATTATAAATGCATATATTTAATTTTATATAATGTAATAGATTAATAGTAATGTTTTTGTCTCTGTGACGGTTTCCTTAACGCCTGCCATTTTTAGTATAAAAGGGAGGGTATTATCGTAATATGGATCATTCTAATAATTCGCAAGTGTAAGACGTTACTCTGTCCGAATGTATTCTGAAATTGTATACGTGTAAAATCGTGAGAATATAACAATGTTGTACATAATGTGTCGTTTACTTTGGCCATCCAATTCTACTTCTGTAACACTTGGTAAGGAGCCGTTCAAGTATTACATAAGGAGAGTTATAATTTTTTACCCCCCGCCCCCCTTCCCCCTACATTATAATGTAGAAATGTATCTAGATATAACTAATAACCATTGCTTTCATAATCGGTTTCTAGACCCCCGCCCGCGCCCTTAAGTCATAAAATAAGCAAAGCAAAAACTCGGCCCCTTATAGTGCTTACGTAACTTTTAAACGGCCCCCTTAAAAAAAACATTTGAATTGACAACCTCCTGCTTTTTTGCACTTGATGAAAATTATTACTTATTCTCAATTAAAGTATATCTTTGATTTGCTCTCTTTGTATATAATATTCACTTTAGAGTATTTGTAACTTAATATTCGTTTTGTAGTAATGCATTACTGTGTATATACACGAAACATATCCCATAAAACTTTGTAATCTTTCATCTTACATTTTATATATTGTGAACAGAGTTGAAAAGAAAATACCATTACCCCCTTTGAAGAACCTTCAGTTTTTCCTTTACGGGAAATTTAAGGCACCAAAAGAAGAAGTGAAGAACAGAATCCTAAAATTGGGTGGTCTAGTCACGAGCAAGATCACGGACACTTTGGCGGCTGTTGTTTCCACCAACAAAGACCTCGAGAAGATGCCTCCTAAGATGGAAGAAATCAAGGAAGCTGATATTGAAGTATGTTTTCTGTCTTGTAAACTTGTCTCTATAATTTTAATAGTTAACGGTTTTTTGAATCCTTTTTATTTATTTCCTAATAATCCTATTAATATAAATATTAATATAAATAATCCTATTAATATTAATATAAATTATTCCTAATAATCCTATTAATATAAATATTAATATAAATAATCCTATTAATATTAATATAAATTAATAATAATCCTATATAATCCTTTTTTCTTATTTATTTCCCCCGTATATTATTTGACCACGATCCATGCAACTGGGTCGAAATATCGGCAAAAAGAATTCGAAAAGGATTCAAAAAACCGCATATCGTGAGTACCCGTTAAGTATTAAAATGTGTCAATTTTGCGATAATATTAGTCTGTCGCAATAATATTGCGGCATGTAAAAAAATATGAATTAAATGAAAATAGACTTTTCGTTTAAATCACATATTCTACTAGAATATTTATTATGTATTTTGTGATCATATAATCGAACAAATTAAAATGATTGATAATGTTTTTCTAGGTTGTCGATGAAAACTTTTTAGATCTAATAGACCCTGATAATGGGACAATTGGAGAAACGTTGCGACTCATAAAAGTAAATAATATCGCTGATTGGGGATCTGATGTAAGTATGAGTCATTTAAAATAGTACTCAAAATAGTACAAATACAGAATAGAAAATATGAAATATGTATATAATACATTGACTAATAAAAGTTTATTGTTATTGTTTGTTTATATAATGTTAATGAGGTCTGCAAATGCACTGTCTCTGAGGTCTAAATAGAATCCTTAATTGAAGAGTCATACTTGACACAAAAATATGGTTTTGATAAATACTATTTCATAAGCGAATATCTGTTAAAAGGTATCCCACTGCAGTTGGATTACCGTAGAAAAATCAATATCAATAACCCATTTCTCTCATCCACCCATTATTGACCCACTGCTGGGCACGGGTCTTCTCTTAGAATGAGAGAGTTTAGGCCATATTCCAACGCGCTGGCCAAGTGCGAATTGGTGGACTTCATACATCTCCCAGAACTTTTTTTTTAAGAACTCGGTGTGTGTAGGATTCCTCACGATGTTTTCCTTCGCCAAAATGCAGTGATAACTAATTTCTAAAACGCACATAAATGAGTGGTGCGTGCCTGGGTTCGAATCTCGGACCTCCCGATCGAGAGGGCAAGTTCAACCATTAGGCTATAACCCATTTAATTATTATCAATAAATACACATACTACATGTATGTCAGTCATCCATTATTTTTTAAATTGTTTCACAGCCAACAAAGAGAGTGCCACAGGATGTTATTGATGGAAAGTCGATAGCAAAGTCTGGAAGCTTGTATGCCAAGTCTAAATCTGCATCTACTAAAATAAAAGTCAAAGGTGTTATATATTTTGTTATAATTTATTTTTTAATTTGTTTAAGTAGAGTTTGATCGAAGCATACTGGAGGACAACATTTCAGCCTTCCTTCACAGATTTTTCAAAATTGTGGCACATTTTAGTAATTAATGATCACAAAAAGAACAACTCACTGAGTTTCATGCTGGGTCTCTCAATTGAGTAGTTATTGAGTAGTATAAGAACAAATATAATAACTGAAAATTTGTAAGTCCAAATTGTACAAAAACTGTTTTGTATGATTCTAGTTCTATTGGTTAAAAAAGTTAAAAAGTACTTATTTGTTCATAAATAAAATGCTATAGGTAAAAAATAGTCTCTAACATGTCTTAGCTGTTTTGATGGGAAGTTGTTCTATTTATTCTGTATAGACTGGCCGCCTCCTTACTGTGTCCACCACAAGCGCCATTTTTAAAACACATCCATCCAAATAAACATAATCATAATTTATTTTGATATTTTTTGCCCGGTTGTTCTTGGTTTCAGATAAAAAGTCTGTTACTGTGATATTTATAACAATATTACATTGAAAGTTTATTTTTACATAAATTACTATCTAATTGCATTGCACTTATCTTAGATAACTTTAAAATATATATTCGTTTAATACGAATCTTAAATGAATTCTGTCTGATTTATAACCTTTCCATCCTACTATTTATTTTCTTCCAGGCGGATCTGCAGTGGACCCGGACTCTGGTTTAGAGGACGTGGCGCACGTGTACACGAGCTACCACGGCGACAAGTACACGGTGGTTCTCAGCAAGACCGACGTGGTGGCCGGGAAGAACTCGTACTACAAGTTGCAAATACTGGAAAGCGATGCTATGACGAAAAAGTAAGACTTTTTTATATGAAATGAAGTAACAAACGAGCTTGCAGTCCGTCTGATGGTAAATAAATACTGCCATCTCAGGGCAATTTCATATCAGTATTTTTTTAAAGAAAAAAACATGTCTGCCTTATTTTTGGTAGGATCATGTTTAGTAGTATTAACTCCCCAAGCCCCCAGCGCACCAAAAATAAAGGTGACATTATTTATTTCTGTAAAAAAAGACTTTAAACCTCATTTCCCTTAAATGCTATTTTGGCGCTTTAGCATTATTTCCTTTCCACTGACGATATAGAACAAAGGTTCTACCTAAATTCAGTCACAGATGCGTTGCTACCCCTGAGGACTAAGATGGTTGCTTCATATAAATTTGAGCCGGCAACCACACCTTTCCATCGTAACGCAAGAACTGTTTCACGCTGGAAATAGATGTAGCCGTGGCACCTCACTTCTAAGACTAAGCGAATCTTTGCGGACCTAACAGAAAGTTGATTAAATGTCTAAGATATTTCTGGACAAAAGGTTCTAGAGTGGCGACCGTTTGTCTCAAACAATTGAAGTATGTAGTACCAATTAACTGGGTGGACCAACAATCTGATAAAGACGAGAAACTATTGGATTAAGACAGTGTAGGGCTGGTTTTTTTTTTCGACATTAAATCTGGGATAAAAGGCGAAGGGATCTGATAAAAAGATATTTAATGTGTGTAAAAATTACATCTCCTTTTGGTATGGACTTCATAGAAAACGAGTAAGGCAATTAGCCTTGAAGATGTATAGCAGAAATTTGTTATGAGAATGTTTGTCTAAACTCATAGCGCATTCACCAACATGTAGTGCTAACAATACAATCCTGAGCCAAGAGAGCCTATGTCAAACGGGAGATATATTTCGTGATGGGTGAAAGCCAAAAGCCATGTATAATCAACTAGCTGTGCCCGCGACTTCGTCCGTGTGGCACGCAACGCAAGCCCTCAAGGATGAATAATTTTCCCCATTATTTTCACATTTACCATTATTTCTTCGCTCCTAATAGTTGCAGCGTGATGTTATATAGCCTAAAGCCTTCCTCGATAAATGGTCTATTCAATACAAAAAATAATTTTTAAATTCGAACCAGTAGTTCCTGAGATTAGCGCGTTCAAACAAACAAACAAACAAGCAAGCAAGCAAACGCTTCAGCTTTATATATTAGTATAGATAAGAAACTAATAACAGTTTTCTAACCAATTTTAGCAATTCTTGAAAATAGTTTTACAAAAATCCTTCCTCTATTATCGATCCTATGAATAATAAAATATGAGCTGGTGGCAATTGGATCCATTTTCCTTGAAATGTGTGTTTTTCCTATTTTTTTAGGTATTGGCTTTTCCGGTCTTGGGGAAGAATCGGCACACCAATAGGAGGAAAAAAATTAGAAGAAATGAAGTCGGCCGATAAGGCCATGTATGAGTTCGAAAAATACTATTTGGACAAAACCAAAAATCGTTGGTCATCACGTCACAATTTTCAGAAGGTTGTTTTTTCTACTGGATATCATTTCACATATTTGAAATAGTGCTCGATGTTGATGACATGTAGATTTTAACTTTTATCTATACAGGGTGTTTTTTCAAAGAGTACCCAAATCGACACAGATGGTTCAGAAGCGGTAAAATAACAGATTTTTGAAATAAAAAAAATATATATATTTTTTAAATATTGAATAATTTTATCCCCTAAATACAGAACTCATGGACATGATTTCAACAACGAAAACGTTCATTCATAAATTCTGCTATTTATTATCACACTACTTTGTGCGCCTGCACACAAACACAAATAAACTATACATGGAGATATCGGTAATATTCGGCTAGCGATCGCCTAGTTTCGCACAACCCCTTTCCCCGTCGCCCTCGCAGACACCTGTGATGCGCAATCGCCGCCCGCCGACCTCCAGTCGACCGTGACCGATATTTGAATGCGTTTGATATTTTTTTATGAGTAAAAATGGCGGCACAAAATCAAATAACTTACACAAACCGCGAGTATTATGAGATGGTACGGTGCTACATTTTAAGTGGTGAAAGTTTACGTGGTGCGCAAAGACTGTATGAAAGTGACTCTTTACCGCGTTTACAAATAAACGGAAATAATTTAAGAGTACCCAACACTAGGACGATTTTAGCAGCTAACCAAAGGTTGTTAGATTTTGGACAGTTCACGACGCCGGTCCATGCATCATCTCAAGGAGGTCATGTTGTGATTAGCCCGGGGATCGAGAACGCTAAACACGCAGGTTAGATTTAAAACAATAAAGTAGTAACGTAGGTAGTGTGTAGTTGTTCATTATGACGGTCCTAAGCCCGTGAAAAGTATGAAGGAAAAATTGGAATCTTAAACTGATTTATTTTGTTAAATGAGTTGGTAATAAACATTTCTTTGTGTGCGTGTCATACTCGATAATAAGAACCGTGCGTCGGTATACTTGTATTACGAGTTTGTGTGCGTTAGTGCTTGTGTCGATATCAATGACTGCGCGTATTATGCAATGGTTGTCCATAATGTACGCAGAATTTGGAATAACTTAGAATTAATGTAATTAAATAATTAAGAGTGATTTTAAAGTTTTAATATTTTTTATATAACATAATTGATGTCTAGAATATGGTAAAAAAATTTGGGTACCCTTTGAAAAAACACCCTGTATATTAATACGTGAAGCAATAATTTGTGACGTGTTTGTAAGATACTTGCCGCAGGCGGAGGGGTATGAAATTACGCACGGTTATAGTTGATGTAGATAAGGATTGCGCAATGTTAATATTTTTTTCAGATAATGCTTAAAATCAACAGAACACACTACACTCACTACTTTGCATTTGACACAAACACATAAATAACAAACGAAATAGAACATTCAATGTCTTGCTATGAAACACAACGTCAAAAATGTCAGATGTCTTTGTCAAAATACCCACTATTGCTTTTAAATGCAGCTTAGTTAATAAACCTCAATTTACCTTTAACGGGTGCGTTCAAAATAACTTGAAAATTGTTACGATTTATTTAAATTAGAGAAATATTTGTACAATATAAGGTTTAGTTTTTTTTTCATTTAAATTAGGGTCGAATATCGACCATAGTGACGGGTGACTAGTTCAATATTATCGGATAACTAGTTTTCATAGGAAGGTGTCTGAATTTTTTTTTTTTTTTTTTTTTAATTTTATTGAAGTAGCAAACGAGCATACAGTCCACCTTATGGTAAGTAGTCACTGCCGCCCATGGACATCTGTAATCAACTACATACAGAACATGGGTTCCATCTGAAGTCAATCACAGACACGTTGCTACTCCTGAGGACTATGATGGTCGCCTCATGTGAAAGTGTGCCGGCAACCACACCCTTCTAACGAAACGCAAGAAATGCTTCACGTTAGAAATAGGTGTGGCGGTGGTACTTCCCCGGTCGAACTACACTGGTTCTACCACTTACTAAATTATTAAAAATTAAAAATTTATGCGTGTAGTACGATATTTCTCTCGTATTGCATGCTGATTGCTTTACGTCCACATCTATTCAATTAAACAATTTAAAAAAGTGTTTATATATTTTTTTCAAGTCATTTTCGTCTTATTTTTTTTCTAATTGGGCTAATAAAGTTCAGAATTATGTAAGTTATTAAAAATAAGATGTGTGTTATATATAATCTTTTTTGTTTGTTTCAGTTAAATTATCTTGCTTGAAATATTTCAATTCTGATACGCTAATTGTGTTGTAGGTGCCAGAAGCATACTTCCCCATCGACATGGACTATGGGGGAGACGACGAGCAAGAGGCTGTGGAGGTGGACAAGAACTGCTCACTGCCCATGCCCGTACAGCACCTTGTCACCAAAATATTTGATATTAACATCATGAAGAGAACACTAAAAGAATTAGAAGTAAGTTTATTTGTTTTTTATAAATTGAAAATTAGCGTCTTTTTTATTTGAAGTACTGTTTTAATCGCATAAAGATGGTAGATCCCCCTATGTCCTGACTCTGAAGACACCACCTTTACGCCTTTTTCTGCCTAATGACTGCAGTGTTAAGAGCTGCTGGAGTCTGGTTTGAAAGTAGTGGTAAGCGAGACATGCTTTATAAAGGCGATCGAACTTAGTCATCAAGGTAAGCCACGCATCGTCATACAGATGTCCGTGGCCTGCAGTGACTCAGGCCGTCCTTAGGTAACAGCGATCAATGGGAATGTAGTGATGCAACGAATATTCTCATTCGCCTCCGCGAATATTCGCAAGTTTTTAGATATTCGCATTCGCAAGAATTGTGCGACTGTTTTGCGAATATTGAAGTGCAGTGCAAAAAGGGATCCACCAAAAGACCAAAAAAAATGGTCGCTAAAAACAAAGTTCGCCAAATCTAGCGGCGCCCATGTTGACGCATTCGCGTATGTGACATAAGTTACATCACTCACGTGTAGTCTTAACTTAAAATGCAACTGGTTTCGTTGAATACAGACATGCACACCACTATTAAGTTTTGGTTGAATTTTAAGGCAGAAACAATATAGCTATGTTGGTGAGCGTTGTAGTATGAGTAGTATGGTTTAAGAAGTAGGTTTGATTTTTATATATTTATTCTTTTTAGCTCGATACGGAAAAAATGCCTTTGGGAAAATTATCGAAGAAACAAATCAAAGCTGGATATAGTATTTTGTCAGAGCTGCTTAAACAATTAGAGAAGAATCAAAATAATGAAAATTATATTCTTGATGCCACCAACAGGTAAAGTCTTCAATATTGTCAGTCAGTTAAACTCCTTATAGATCATGTATTTATGGACGTATGGATGGATACACATTTTGTAAAAACTTAGTAGGCAATCCAGTTTATAGGCCAATTATCCATATTGTGGTCTAAGGAAAATAGCGCAAGCTTTTCGACAATTTTTAATGAATATTGACAAGTATGTGCAAGCACCACCAGTGGTATTTAACTCTTGAATAAACTTTTTCATTTACAGGTTTTACACGTTTATTCCACACAGCTTCGGCACTGATAACCCTCCGCTTCTTAGCGACGCCGAAGCTATTAGAAAGAAAACGGAAATGCTGGACAATCTTTTAGAAATTGAAATCGCATATAGCATGTTGAAGACAGGTAAAATATTATTACTTTAAAAATATTACTCTACTCAGAAAATATCAACTGCAAATAAATGTTACACTTCCAAATTAATGTTATACTTTCATTTAATTAGGCTCATGGATGTAACTCACCATCATATTTATTTTTTGATGTGTATCTTTTTCTTAGACTTTTAAATCCCTAGATACTCTCAGGTGAGTTAATTTAAACATTAATACATTAAATAGTCTTCTTTGATCTGATTTATAATTTTAGATAATGATGATAAGATCAGTCCGGTCGAGACCCACTACCGTAAACTGAAGGCTGAAATCACCCCATTAGACAAGGATTCAGACGAGTTTAAATTGATCCTAGAATATGTAAAGACAACGCACGCGACGACGCATTCCTACTACACGCTTGAAGTGGAAGAGGTAATTATTTACTATATAGTTTTCACTTCTCTGTATTTAGAATGTCACTTTCTAATTAAGTACACCTAGATTTATGATTCAAATTTAAGATATGAGTTCTTTCGTTTGCGGCGATACGATGACTGTTTTTTCAGTTATGCTTTATAATATTAGTATAAAATATCTTGGTTGGTCTACGCTTTTATTACATGTTTTCTGTATTGTTTAAAGCAAGTAATAATCAATCAAAGCAGCATTAAGTCCTCAATAGCTTTAAACTTAGTTATCTGTTGCGTAAATTAAGTAATTGAAATTTAAATGAATAATCACAGGTATTCAAAGTGGTCAGAGAAGGGGAAGATAAACGTTATAAGCCTTTCAAGAAGTTACATAATAGAAGATTACTGTGGCACGGTTCACGTACTTCAAATTTTGCCGGAATCCTTTCACAAGGTAACTAGTGTGGTATTTGATATGATTATAAAATACAATTTACTCTTGATATCTCAATAGCTCATTATGAGGGTAGCTTATCAGAGTGTAAAATAATTATCATCATTGCAGTTTTTTAAGTAGTATTAAAAGTAGCAGTAAAATTTTTGTTAGATGTTTTTTCACATAGATTTATGTAAGGAAAGAACTCTACTAAAGACTTTGGTAAAATGCCCTAACAATTTCACCATAATAGTTGAACAATGAAAGGGTCTAGCCTGTCAATATAGATTATATGTATGTTCATTAATATCATTGAGCTGCATTTATAATTATGCATTTTAAATATGAGTGAGAACTCTAGAAATGTTATGTTAATTTATTTGCCTCTTTAACTATGTGGTATATTTTGTCTGACAGGTCTTCGCATCGCGCCGCCGGAAGCGCCGGTGACCGGTTACATGTTCGGCAAGGGCATCTACTTCGCAGACATGGTGTCCAAGTCCGCTAATTATTGTTGCGCCTCCTTTACCCACCCCGTCGGTATCATGCTGCTGTGTGAGGTTGCCTTAGGTGATATGTAAGTAGTGCGATGTAATGGAAGTGCGTATCAGTGGGGGCGCAAGACTTCAACCTAATGTGGGCAACCTACAATTCGCGAGGCCCTCGGATTAAAGTCTGATTGTAGTTTGTCGACAAAAAAGTTGCCAAATGTATATAGAGTAAAGTCGATGTGCAATTTGACGACCAAAAAAAAAGGTCGGCGAATCTAAATCCTCCGCCCCCCAACACCCAGTCTTGGGAGGCCCTGTGTCTGTGAGGCGCAAGGTCCTGCAACGCAAGGCCGCAGGCGGAGGCCCACACCGCCTTACACCGGCATTGGTAACGTAACTATTTGCCAGAAACTACTTTGTATGACATATAAGTGATTAAAATTATCAACATTCTAACGATAATATGTTGTAATCGTCGTAAGACTCACGCCAGCGGCTAGTAGCTATCAGAGATAATGGCAGGCTGCCTTCAATAATAGTGTCTGAAATTTACTAGAAAATAAATTGCTAGAAACAACTGACGGGACTGTAAGAAAGATCGTCTAAAGAATGTAGGCCGCTACTTTACGCTAAGTACTCGCGGAGCGATTTTCACCCGCGGCCGCCGCGGTTGCGGGCCCGCAGCTTCTGTAGGATGCAGATATAAATGTAAAAAAAAAAATTTTAAACAAAAAATACAACCGACTTCCATGCCACATAAAAGTAAAAAATAATTTAAATACATGTTGGTTTAGAGCAAACACAGTTCTTAGTACATAGTCCCGAAGTCGGCGCTTACCATATTTTGCTGGATCATGACGAAACTACATGTATCTTATATGAGCGCCGACTTCGGGACTATGTACTAAGAACTGTGTTTGCTCTAAACCAACATGTATTTAAATTATTTTTTACTTTTATGTGGCATGGAAGTCGGTTGTATTTTTTGTTTAAAATTTTTTTTTTCACGCTTTTCAGTCACGATAAAATCAGTTATGGCTGTTGCTAGTCATCCGCTAACCGGATGAATAAAATTAATTATTCGTTCGATTTTCCGATGAATAAAATTATGTGCTGACGTCATCATATAAAAATAGACTTCTTTGACACAACCGGTCGGGGGCGCTACCGCGCCCCCTCCCTTAGATTCTGAATTGGAAAAATCTGTTCGAACCTAACCTAACCGAATAAAACAACTTTTTCTGACTAAACATTTATTTAAAGAATAGACCTATAATTATCAATATTTAAAGTAGAAAACGTAATATAAACCTTATAACTAAGAGTATAATTCAACTGATACTGATAAAAATGACCCATCCAATTTAAAAAGGTTGGTAGTACTCTTTCATCTTTCAGGTAATTGTATTCAAAGTGGAATTTTTGATCATAATTATATCCTCTCCGAAACTCATTGTTGGTATTGTGAACAACAACATTATGTATACGTAAGCACAATATGGCCGATGCCTACGGTTTAAACTTGAAGGACCCCAGCATTATCAGGGTTGAGGAGTTGAAGGTCAAAATTATCATGTCATATCTTTGCTTAGTAATCTCATTACATATACGTAAGCACCATATGGCCGATGCTTATGGTTTAAACTTGCAGTACCCTGCATCATCAGGGTTGAGGAGTTGAAGGTCAATTTTCTTATCATACGTCTTTGCTTTGTAAATATATTACATATCCATAAGTATCAAATGGCCAACGCCTATGGTTTAAGCCTGAAGTACCCCTGCATCATCAGGGCCGAAGAGTTGAAGGTCAAAATTATCATGTCATATCTTTTCTATGTAATCTCATCGCATGCACGTAAGCAACAGATCCCCAACTTCTATGGCTTGGGCTTACAGTACCCTGCATCATCAGGGTTGAGGAGTTGAAGGTCAACTTTTTTATCATACGTCTTCGCTTTGTAAATATATTACATACCCATAGGCATCAAATGGCCAACGCCTATAGTTTAAGCCTGAAGTACCCCTGCATCATCAGAGTTGAAGAGTTGAAGGTCAAATTTTTCATCTTATATCTTTTCTTAGTAATCTTATCAGATATACGTAGCGATCATGTAGCTAACGCCTATAGTTTAAGCTTGAAGCACCCCAGCATCATCAGGATTGAGGAGTTGAAGGTCCAATTTTCCACCGTATACAACCATTTTTCTAATGTTTTACCTTACATTTTTTTAAATATCATTTTGAATGCGTAATATTGAAATAGCTAAGTTTTAGGCATTCAATACCCCTGCATCATCAGGATTGAGGAGTTGAAGGTCCAATTTTTCGTCGTATACCTTTGCTTAGCAATGTTATTACAAATCCGTGAGCAACAAATGTCTAACGTTTATGGTTTAAGCCTGCAGTACCCCTGCATCATCAGGGTTGAGGAGTTGAAGGTCAAATTTGTCATCGTACATCTTTGCCTTGCTATCTTATTATATATCCGTAAGCACCAAATGGCCATCACCTACGGCTTGGGCTTACAGCACCCTGCATCATGAGGGTTGAGGAGTTGAAGGTCATTTTTTTTATAATATGTCTTTGCTTAGTATTGTTATAACATACCCATAAGCACCAAATGGTCAACCCCTATGGTTTAGGCTTGAGGCACCCCTGCATCATCAGGATTGAGGAGTTGAAGGTCAAATTTTCATCACATGTCTCTGCTTAGTAGTCTTGTTACATATATGTAAGCACCAAATAGCTAATGTTATAGTTTAGGATAGCTGTAACCCTGCATCATCAGGATCGAAGAGTTGAAGGTCAAATTTTTCGTCAACCTATATAAGCATAGATATATAATACATATTCCAAGTTTCATAAGAATCGATTCGGCAGAAGCCGAGTTATCTCAAATTATCTAAAAAACTTGAGGAGTGGTGGTGGTTTCCACCCCATAACTCAAAGAGTTAAGCATCACAGCATACCCATGTCCAAGAGAAAAAGTTGCGTGACGAAATTTCCTATCAAATGAAAGAAAGAAAATGGAAATCGGTTTATAAACACCCAAGTTATTCAAGATTTTAAGAAACCGACATTTTCCAATTTTCCGGGAAAACTGCCGGAAGGTTTTCATTTTCCTCAATATGGGACTGCCTGTGAAACTAGTCGCATACAATGTCGTATGAATCGTGTCGGTAGGTCGACGATTTCTAGCCATTTCGCCCGAACATACATAAAAAAAAAAAAAAAAAAAAAAAAAATATACGTGACGAATAGATAACCTCTTTCCTTTGGGAAGTCGGTTAAAAAATTAAAGCAATACTCACGACGCGTGTTTCGCCTGCGATGCGCACGGTTGTTTGCGGCTCCCGTTGCACCGGCGGGCAACCTGTAGAACCGCGCGGGCCGCGGTCAGCCGCGGCCGCGGTCAGCCGCAGCCGCGGCGGTTTGCGCCCGCGCGCTCTGCGATCAGTTGGCGGGCGAGTGCAGTAGTCAAGACCTCAACTGACGGTAAACCGCCCGTCTTGTGGTTTTCGCCCGCCACGTTTGCGGTCGATAATCGCAACCGCGACGGCAGCGTAACCGTGTAAATAACCGGTCTCGTGAGTTTCGCACAGAAACTGCGGGCCCGCAACCGCGGGTGAAAACCGCTCCTTGAGTACGTAGCCTTAGTGCGATAGGCAATGGGCGGTCAGTCTACAGAATATAAAAAAGCGGCGTTTAAAAGGCAAAGAACAGTTTAAGATTTTCGTGTTAAATGTTTTGATTTAATTACAGGCAAGAGTACACGCAAGCCCACTCGGTGCGCAAGCTGCCGGCCGGCAAGCACTCGGTGTGGGGCGTGGGGCGCACGCGGCCCGACCCGGCGCGCGCGCGCACGCTGCCCGACGGCACGCTCGTGCCGCTCGGCCCGGCGCTGCCCACCGACGACACCAGCTCCGCCCTGCTCTATAACGAGTATCCTTTTATAACAACCCACTGACACTTGTTTTTTTATTGCGACTTATCAGGCATAAGTTACACAGTGCGAGCTTTTTTTTTTTTTTATTTGACTGAATTAGCAAACGAGCATGCAGTCCACCTGATGGTAAGTGGTCACTGCCGCCCATGGACATCTGTAATCAACTTCATACAGAACATGGGTTCCATCTGAAGTCAATCACAGATGCGTTGCTACTCCTGAGGACTATGATGGTCGCCTCATGTGAAAGTGTGCCGGCAACCACACCCTTCTATTGAAACGCAAGAAATGCTTCACGCTAGAAATAGGTGTGGCGGTGGTACTTCCCCGGTCGAACTACACTGGTTCTACCACCTTGAAAATACTAGCTTGAAAATGCTAGCATACGAGTCAGCCTGCCGAGTAGCTGCACTGCAGTAACTCGCACTGTTTGGACTTATTTTACGAGTAGCTCGCACGTGCGAGATGGACAGTAGTTCGCATCCGAGTTACGACATTTTTTTTTGTTTTCACTCGCCGGCTCGCCCGCCATCAAATCGCACATGACAGCAGCTCGGCCGTCGCCCGCATCATTTAGACACGTTGGGCAGTAGCTCGCCAGTGCGAGCGGGACATTTATATAATTTAATAAAGAAGCTTTAGAAATCTTAGAAAATATTGATGGCAGTCTGAATTATATTGTTGAGTTTAGAAAATAAAGGGTTACTTCCAACTTTACTCTTGCTGCTATGGCATCTCGCATAAATGTGTCTTCACGTTCTATTTTTCTTTATACCCGACTGCCTAAGGAAGGTAATGTTTTCGAAAGTATGTTTGTATGACCATTTCTTTGGCACACGCTACAACCCAAACGGCTTGATTGATTTGAAACGACTCAGTTTTGAGAGAGACATCGCGGCAACTGGCAAGACTAGTCAGCAGCTACTGGTATTGTGTAGACAGCCAAGGCGAGCCGAGCTACTGGCATACGAGAAGACAAGCCGAGTAGCTGTCTACTGGCTAAGCAGCAGCTCGCAAAGCCGGCCATTAATACTAAAAACAATTGAATATTTTGGACAGCCAATAAATGATAAAATGTCCATTTAAAAATGTTTGACTTTTTTCCAAAGTCTACCATATACAGGAACTGCTATAATTTACCTGTCCCCTATTTTCTTTCTCTTACAATTGTATCATATAAATTCTAAGCTTATAACTGTAATTTAACACTTTAACCAAAGATTAATATATCAAACTGTTTTTTTGTGAGTATAGATGGTATAATAATATTCCTTAACGCCGCTTCCTTAGATACATCGTATACGACGTCGCACAGGTCAACGTTAAGTATTTGTTGCAGTTGAAGTTCAACTACAAATCATAGTTTAACGATTACTTTTTATCATTCCTATGTTGCTATTATAATGCATGTTTTTCTTTATTTTCGTACTTATCGTTATAAAATTGATTTTGTGTTTATTTACGTAAAAATTGTTTTACGTTAAGTTTTAAAATTATGTTTATTGTACTTTTGAATTGTTGCATCACTTTAGTTTGTAATTTTCGATATTATAGTATTTTTTTAATGAATAATAATATTAATTATTAAATAATTTCATACTTTGGCGGATCCAGGATTTTCATTAGAGAACAGAGCTTGACTAGGCTTGAAGAATTCAATATGAGGTAAAATAAATGTCTTCCTAAGGAGATATAAATTCAAGTACCTCCCCAATAAGAAGCGGGTTGAGTTCCTTTGGTTCCTCCTGGACCTATCAGTGATTCCATACCATCCAATAACCAATTTAAATAAATGAAAAAATATATGCCTCAATTTAATAGTGAAAAATAAATTATTCTATATACTATGTGATGGCCATTTATAATTGTAAATCTGTTAATAAACATTGTTACCTCCCATTTCCGTTGTTTTTTTGTATTCATATCGTATAACCCAAAAATATACACCGAGTCATGAATAGAATTGAAATATACACTGGAATAATTATTATGTTAATTATTTTATGTTACGACCTATAAGGAGTGATCTGCAGATCTCATTGGGCGGCAATGAATACTTTTACCGATATACTTCATGCTTTAATCTAACACAAAAGATTAAGGGACTTAGTGAAATTATCGTATATTATTAGTATACAGTCGATCCCCGGTTATCCGACAAACACTTTGCAGGACAGTATTGGACAAACAAATTTGTCGGATTATAGAGTACTGCCTAAGATCTCCCTATAGCCATAGTTTATTAATTAAGAATACCTTAAATCCAATAATGAAATTCTACATGATAAGTAATAATTATGTTCTCTGAAGTGCAAATCATACTTATTTATAGGTATGTTTAAGTCTAATTTAGTAAATAAAAGAACACAATAGTAGTAGTAAAAGTACACATTAGTACTCTAATAGTACAAAATATAAAAGAAAGTGTGTCTGTACTTATGTACACGCGTTAGAAGTTATATTTCTATGGCGTAACAAGATAAAAAATCTTTTAAAATATTTGTCTTCCGCCTTATTGTAGAATAAGGCGTTTGTAAAAAAACTACACTAACAATAACAATAGAAAATACTAAAGCGTTGACTATAGCTAACCTATGGGTGTCGGTTTTTCGTGACTGTGTGCGCGCGCATTGTAATTTTTCCGTAACGCGCCAAAAGTATGCCAAATATAATACTCCAAAAATGCATAAACTTTACATTAGGAAATAATTGTAAACGAACAAATGAACATACTAAAATCTTATAATTAATATGAATCAATCATTGGAGAAGTACGAAAAAAAATATAATAACTAATAGACCATGTCGGATTACAGGGGGCGCCGGATTACCAACTATGAACTGAATTAATCAAAGAAGTTTATTCTAATTTGATAAAGTAAAATTCTGAATTTTGCATATTTTGATAGGCTGAATGGAAAAATTCTAGCCTGTTTATAGTACAAAAAAAAATATTTGACAAGAAAATGACACTAAGGTCAAGTTCCACATAACTAAATAAACGATAAAAAACCAGAAGTTAACGTTTGTGTTTTTTTTACTAGCAACTTCATTTTAATTTATTGAATACTTGCGATTATCTAGTGATTTTTTAGACTATTTCGCTATGCTAATGACAAAATAAGCTTAGTTTAACGTTAATATTCAATCAGTGAAACACCATGTTACAATCAGCTTCACGAATTTGACACACGAATATGCTTAAATTGTCAAGTGGAACACAATCCAGATTGACTGACACATTGTGACTTCTGACATATTTCGCAGTCTCCAATCACCATGTATCGAATAGAAACGCTATCTTTTTATCATTCAATCAGCACATCACGGTCTGTTTATTTACAATTGTATAAAATTGCTCAGTTATAGAAGAGATGTTTTATTGATTACATTATAATCAGGCTGGCGCTAGTGAATAGAACTTGTGACGATGGAGGCGAATATCATCAAATGGACTAACAAAGAAGTAATAGACTTATTACATAAAGATAAAATATCCAGCTTCATTGTAGATATCTGTAAATCTCAGGACATCGACGGACAATGTCTCCTGTCCTTCGTCGATCGTGATTTCTACGAGTATCCCTTCGATCAGTTGAAATTGGGAGAGAGGAAGAGATTTATACTTTTAGTGAAAAAGTTACAAAGGAATAATCGCACGGCTATGTGCGAACTTGGACTCTGCGATGATCACATGTCCAGCAATCCAGCGACCAATATTAATTTCGTTGGAACAAATTTATCCCATTTAAGTTACAATCTTCACAGCCAATTGCAGAATGAACTAACGTACGGGAGGACGTCTGAGTGCATGACCAATTACGCTGATGTGAAGGCTTCAAGACTGAAACCAGAAATATGGAAAACTGCCATAGCCCTTGGTGAGTGAAAAACAGACTTTTAAAAAGTGTACCACTAATTAATTAATTAATTATTGCTTTTCCCAGTTAGGATATATTTACTGACCAAATACTGTAAAACTAAAATGTTTATTTGTACCTACCACTTCCATACTTACTATGGCTGTTCTCTT
The DNA here is from genome assembly GCA_949699795.1 of Spicauda simplicius. NCBI lineage: Eukaryota > Metazoa > Arthropoda > Insecta > Lepidoptera > Hesperiidae > Spicauda > Spicauda simplicius. The sequence continues at coordinate 16,569,734 of OX453059.1, forward strand.
AAAACCATTAAGTATATGATTTGTGGTTAAATTTGGATAAAGCATTATTGCAATTGGGTCCATGTATGGTATTCTACTTTATATGTGAAGATATTCAGACGAAACATATATATTTGAGGAAGATTGGGCTGAGACATTATAGTCATATAACATACAGACATATGACCCTTAATATTGTGTATTTTAAATTTTTATTGTTTTTCTCACGTCACCAGGGTATGTGTTTCTGGTAACATGGGTGACAGCTGTGGTGATGGTGATAGTCCATGACAAGGTGCCAGACATGAAAAAGTATCCTCCGCTCCCTGATCTCTTCCTAGACAATGTGCCACACATCCCGTGGGCCTTTGATATGTGTGAGATCACAGGCTCGCTTCTCATGGCAATATGGGTTGTAGTGCTATTCTTCCATAAACACAGGTTAGTTTATTGTGTATTGTTATACTTTGTTGTTGGAATTTCAAAAGTATACTTGTTATTTGAATATAATAAATGTATTAAATTAAATAATTTACTATGTGTGGAATATGGGTACAATAACAGTTAACAGTTCTTGAAATCCTCCATATTCCCCCCATAGGTGGGCATACATCGTAAAGTATTAAGCACTCTTATTTTGGTATGGTGGTAATACAGGTCATGTTTAATTGCTACATTAACATAATTAATATATGGTCAGTTCTACATTATAATTAATTTAGCTAATTGGCCAATACCTCAATTAATTCTTGAATGTATTAAGGTCATTTTTTTTGACAATTGAATTAGTAGCAGTTTAAGTTATTTACCGTACTACGTAACTTATTATAACAATAATCATATGTGATAATTTTATGCTTATTATAGTGATTTAATTATTATTCATTACATGCGGATACTGGACATATACCTCAAGTAATCTTTGCTGAGCCTCATTACTTTCTGGGAACTTTAACAGAGAAGATTGTACAAAAGCGGAATTCAGTGATAAGTTTACGTAACTCGCAAATAATATAAAGTTCATTAAGATACAACTCAACACTAATGTTTTATGTCGTTATATGGAACCTAAAAACAAAGAAAAAAATATAGATTACTTTTCACAAGTGCTTAACAATGCTTTCTCCCTGACTTCACAGTTTTGCTGTGACTACAAATGCAACTAGGTTTTAAATATTGGTAGTAAAGAAATTAAAACAGTACAGTGATCATACAGTTATCAATTCTGCTTTAAGATTAGTCTAAAATCATAATTTGATACTTCCTCATAAAAGTCTCTATGATTTGATAGTTGGAACTATTGTTCGACTCAACACTCATTTATTAAATTAAAAATTGATATTCAAATATGAAGAGTGCAGTAATATAGACCTTAAGGGTATCTTAATGGTTGTCTTTTGTGGGATTTTATAATAGCTTGTTCTAATTTTTTTGCATGTTAGTAGGTAACATCTATTAGTAATGAAATCGTAGTCTATGGATATCTTAATTTTTTCTACTTCTAGAATCTAGAACTAAAAAGATCTGTAAAATTACAATAATGTCATAGCACAATAAACACAAAGACAGTCTTTGTTTGTCAACCTTCGAAGCAGACAATGAATAATCAGTTTTATGTAAACACTCTTTCTTTAATAAGCTTTGTCAAGCTATAGTATAAACTGTACATCATCTATACACAGAGGTAGTTATGCATATAACAAAATTTATTAGTGTATTATTCCGATTCTAACATGTTTTATGTGTTATATGTATACACATATATATGTGTACTTGAATTTAAAGGAATAATGTCTTCTATCACAAATTAATTCGTGACATTAAAATAGACGATGCAACATTGCTACGATACCATAAAATATCTACTTAAACACTGCTATATTGCACATACTAATTAAGTAGGAAGTAAAACAGGCATAGATTGCAATCATTGCATTTACATTTATAATTTAATGGCATAAGCATGAAACGGTTTATACTTTGTATGTTCATAGAAACTATATAAAACTGCAAAAATTGGAAAAATATGTACCTATAGCAATTAACTTTTGCTAATTATAAATCATTATCAATGCAAAGTTTATATTCACGCTTTATTGTTTCCTTGGACCATGACCACAGTATCTGCGTCATCACGGTCATTATGTCAACAACCCTTCGCAAAATAACAAGTAAAGATTATACCTATAAACATATTATTATCAGTATGTCAATGCAAATCTTGATTAAATCCATCACTGACATAAGTTGATATCATTGTAAATTATTTTTTATTTTTGAACAATATATTGTGTCATTTTTTGTATTGAAAATTGCAAAACAGGTTTTGTCTCTTACTTTCTTATTATTGCACTTAACCATACCTAACTTATCCATTTCAAAATACGAAATAATAATATTACGTCAATCTATTGCCTGGCACATTTCTGGGCTCGGGTCTTCTCTCAGCATGAGAGTTTTAGGCCACAGTCTACCTCGCTGGACAAGTGCGATTTGGTAATAAATAATATTGTTCATAGGAACTAAAATGTACGTACGTACCTACATAAATAAATTGGCGATTTAACAATTAAAAAAAAACATATAAAGCAAATCAAGCAAGAGGATCCCCTGGAGTCCGTCTAATCATTCAATTATATTTGATTCGAGTGCAATGTGATAACATCGAGTTAATACGAGTTGCATGACATTTTCACGCGGGTATTAAAATGATTGAGGGAGACTTTTATTAAGCTGAATTAAAATGCGACATGTTAAGCTGAGGTTTAAAGTGAATAGGTACTATATTATTTTATTTGTGTATACTTCAAATGAGAGCCTCGAGCGATCATTAATCACCATTTGCTAAGGAATATATATCCCAAGACGTCTGTTAAAAGAACGTAGTTACTTTACTGCCAAAAACTGCGCGTCGTTGTTTTTAATTTGTATCATTGGCGTCGTTTAATTTATTCCCTAGTTAATACACTACCTGATTGAACGTAATGCAATGCGTCATTGAAGGTTAAAGTAGATGTTATTTAATTAGACAATAATGAAAATCTTTATTGTTACGATAGTCTACACGTAATACCTAACAACTTCAATTATGAGTTACCGGATACGTTACACCGCCGACCTACGGATTACACAGATATTTGCGGACTTATTCTTAATTTCTAAATATGTTTAAGAAACGAAGGTTGATTTTGCGTAATTGAAACAATTAATGTACGTGGTTTTACTCGCTGAATTGTACTGTGATGAATTAATACGCTAGGGGAACTTGAACATATTTAAATTATGGTTGACTCTTATACATGAATGACCACTACTTTGATTTGTAAACGAGCATTACTGTGGTCAATTTATTTACTGCGTTCCGTATACAAGATCAATTATTACGGATTGTAATATCAATCCAGCCTCTTCCCTTAACTAGCTTTAATTTGCCGTGCAGAATGAGTCTCATGCCATCGCTAAACGAGTATTTCGTTTCGTTCAGGTTCATAATACTGCGAAGGTTCTTCGCATTGGCCGGTACAGTGTTCCTGCTGCGGTGCTTTACGATGCTGATAACGTCGCTGTCTGTGCCCGGGTCGCACCTGAAGTGCGAGCCACGGTTCTACCCGCCGGCGGACGACCTCACCGTGTGGGGGCGGCGGCTGCGGCAGGCCTACGACATATGGAGCGGCGCCGGGATGTCTGTGCGCGGTGTGAGGACCTGCGGGGACTACATGTTCTCCGGACATACGGTAGCTCTCACGCTGCTCAACTTCTTCATCACTGAATGTAAGTAATACCATTGAAATCCTTTCACAAGTGTTATTGGTTAGTTGGGGTATTCCAACTTGATAGAAATTCCAAATGGATACACTAATGACTATGGATATGGCACTAGAAACCATTACTGATTTATAGCGTTGTGATTTTATGGGCCATTTGGACCCGACAGTTGCACTTAACATCCCTTGCTCTATCCCTGTACTCTAAGTGCAAGTAGTATCATGCGAATCCAAATCAAACTTGGTAGCCAGATTCATAACATCTTTGTAAATTCAATCGTAACGCATAAAATCCAGACAACTTTAGTAGAAGAAGTCAAGCTTGCAAGTCGAGAGTATAAGCATAAATATAATAAGCATAAATGTATTAACAAACTGTTGCAAGAATTTCTAAATAAAAGAAGCAATGTATCCTTATGGAACATAGAAATGACGACATTTGTAACAATTTTCTGTTTCGTGCGATTACTCGACAGTTTTTTATTGATCGGGCTAAACCGGATTACTCACTCGCTTGTGGAGGTGTGCGCGATTAACGCTTGTTGAATTCCGCATGCGTAATATATATGTCACTGGTGTGTTTCCGTGAAACATGAGAGTAAACATAGCGAAATATACGCAATATACCATTAAAATGTAGATAATGTAACTGTGATATAATAGCACTAATTATACTTTCTACACTCATAGTCAATACTCATAACACACTATGATTTTCTACCGAATCATGGGTGCCGCTGATAAACAAAGGCAAATATACAAAATCTTACCGGAGAACAGAACTAACTCCTAATTCATCATTCAGATATCTGTCTAGTCGGGGATCGAACCAGGAAACCCCTGCATGTTAGACCGGTAGGATGAATGTTCCGCCACGCGGGTCGTGACATTCGTATATTATGGACATGTAAATAGTTCTTTGTAATGCGCTATTATGTCGTCGGCCTATATATTTTTATCGGTAAAATTACAAGGAAAAAGATAAATTAATAAAATTGTTTTTATCAAAACATAAAACTTCATCTACCTACGACTCTTCATTAGAAATGTGTAGTTAACAAAACAGGTACTACGAGAAACAGATCTGATTTGTACCTCTTATAATAATTTTGCATTGCAAATTCCCACGAATTCACGCATTCCAATGAAGTAAAATTAATTTAAGAACCTTACAATTTTTATTATATATTTCTACCAATATGCACTTGCCTAGCACGGTGTACCAAGGCCTAAAAATCTCGCATTGGGAGAGAAGATTATCATCCCCTGCTGGGCAGGGGGATAATAATGGATTGTCGACTAACATTTTATCATATTACAAATTACCATAAATATACACTTAATACACTTTCGAAGTTCTATAAAAATTACAATTTATATAAAAAAAAAACAGTTCTCATAAGACGTAAATCTCGTAAAGCTGCAAAGAATCGGTCCAAATAAACAGCATTAGTGATAAGATAATGAAAATAGGTTTAGAAAAATTTGGATAGGTATCTAAGTAAAACTCAAAATAATAAGTAAGGTGTGTCACCGATAAAGTATCTAAGATTAAGCCCAGCCCTAATACTTTGAAGTATGCCAACGATATGACGCAACAATTTAGAGTAGGAAACAAGCATGTAGTCCATCCTGCCAGACATGGATATCTGTAGTCAATCACGGACTTGACTCCTGAGGACTGAAATGGATGCCTCAATGGGCGCCGGCAGCGGGATGCAGATGGTTGCAGTTGCCTCTTATCGAAAACAAATATTATAATCATTGAATCTATTTGTTTGATGAATTGAGATCTACTGCTGGACATAGGCCTCCCCTAAATGGCGCCTCGCCAAGCAGTCATGTGCCCCCTGAATTTAATGGTTTCCCACTGTCTCCTTCAGGTCATCCGTTCCTCCTGGTGGGGGGCGGCCTGTTAATCATTGCATACATGAAGTAAAAATAAAGTCCCAACTTTATTTCATACTATAACTTGTTGACCCGGCGAACTTCGTACAGCCTAAAAGCCAAAAAATCTAAAATTATCAGTGTTTTTCCACTATATTATACACGTACTAGCCTTTGCCCGCGGCTTCGCTCGCGTGGAATTTAGTCTGCCACATAAAGTTTGCAAGGTGGTAGAGCAATGGTTCAACCAGGGAGGTATCACCGCCGCACCTATTTCTACCGTGAAGCAGTTCTTGTGTTTCATTAGAAGGGTGTGGCTGCCGGCTCACTTTTATATGAGGCGATCATCAAAGTCCTCGGGAGTAGCAACGCATCTGCGATTGACTTCAGATTGAACCCGTGCCCTACTTCCTAAATCTGTGTGTTCAAATTTCAAATCACAGGCAAATTAAAAATATATACATTAAAAAATAATCAATAATATTTCAAATTATAAATCAATCTTATATTAATTTGAATTAGTTTTGTCGGCAACAGATATTAATGCTTACTCTGAAATTAAAAGTTTTAAGAAAGGGTCTCAAAACGCGTGACGGTTACCAACGCGCAGCTGGCTAGCGTGGTCAACTACGACCTAAACTACTGCTAATCTGACATATGTGCCGAGTTGTGTTACATTAAAAGGTCGATGACGATTGAATAACATATTTAACCTTTCTGCTGTATCATTCTCATTGACTTTTTTCTTTTTTGTCGAGGGAGAAACCTTCAAAAGGTACGCCGTGGGAGCGACGCAGGGTTATCTGGGATTCTTATAGCACCAGGACTCCGGGATCTTCAAAGGAACGCAACTGGAGTCCTCTGAGTGCATTGCCCCATCGGGCTCCTCCCAAGTGAGCGGCTGGGCCCACCACTCCATCTGGTCTTTACCACGATATGCGACCACACGTATGCCACCGTCCTTCCCGGGATCGCCTGGCTGGACGGTTCAGGCTTCGTCCATCCAGCCAGCTCACGATAGCATGCGACCACACATACTGCCATCTTTCCCGAAGTTGCTGACTGGGTGTTTCGAGCTCCCAGTCTAGCCGCCCGCAACCCCGAAAGCTCCCTTTTAGTCGCCTCTTACAACAGACAGGGGATACCGTAGCCTTATTCTGATCCCGGAACTACAGGAACGTCATTCACATTGACCTTTCCCATTTTGCTCCGTGTTTCATAACCATTCAAATATTAATTTCATAGAACTTCGTTGTATACGGCGGCGGCGCATGGCGCGTACAATCAATTGACTACGCAGTATGTTATACTCGTAATATCTTCTAAACTACTTATCCAATTTACATGGTGTAAAAAGTAGATTCAATCTGTATTAGGTGCTTGATTTTTTTAAATCATTTATTTTGATAAGGATTAATATTTAGTTTGTATAAAACCCATGGAAACATCAACTTGATATTTTAAAAATTTTCAAAGTATAAAAAGAGTTATTGTGGGTTATACATAAAATATAGACATATGCTGTCGCGGACTTTTATTTAGATCTATGTGTGCCAAACAATCCCACCTTACATTATATTAGGATATCTCCAACGGTTTAGGCAGCGTACGCGAAGATAGCTCTCAGAGCACAACTTTTTTTTCCGACTAACCTGATATTTCTCGTTATATTATAACTTTATAAAAAAAAATCATTACAAATTATAGCCCATGTGTTATTCTGATGTATAACCTATACTACTGTAAAGTTTCAACCTAATCCGTTGAGTAGTTTATGCGTGAAAGAATAACAAATACACATACATCCTCACAAACTTTCGCATTTATAATATTAGTAAAAAATCATTACAGATTATAGCCCATGTGTTATTCTGATGTATAACCTATACTACTGTAAAGTTTCAACCTAATCCGTTGAGTAGTTTATGCGTGAAAGAATAACAAATACACATACATCCTCACAAACTTTCGCATTTATAATATTAGTAGGATTATACATAAAAACCTTCCTCTTGAGCCACTCTATCTATTAAAAAACTGCATTAAAATCCGTAGCGTAGTTTTAAAGATCTAAGCATACATAAAGACAGACAGTGGGAAGCGACGTTGTTTTATACTATGTAGTGATGATTACAAATCAAGTAATATTTGGTAATTAATGCCTAATGCATTAGGAAAAATTCTTAACATTTGCAACTCTGTTATCAACATGCTATACACGTATAGTTCTATTTTTTATAATATAATTGTATATGCGTTAGCACCTTCCTGAAAAATGATCCTGGCGGCGCCCTTGACGCCTTATTTAAAAGTGAGCAGGCGAAAACTCTGCCACTGAAACTTAAGAACGTTAGAAATCGGTGTGGCGATGGTGGTGCTGCTATTATAATATGACATTGCTGCTATTATAATTATATAACGCAAATGGATATACCTACTGCTTGTAGTAGAATTATCCGTTGATAAAAGTTTTATCAAATTCAAACCAAAATGGATATAAAATCGTTTTGTGTCCTATATAATTCATCGGTTGATTATTCACTACAACCATTTTCTGATTTTGTGAACCCAATACATTTATGTGTGTTTGCTTTTCCATTTCATTAGTCACCGCTTCGGATACTGTAATTATGAATAACTTATAAATGTTACGTCATATTCTCATCAAATGGGTTTAAACTGGTTTTCGCAAAATTTTACTTTCTATGCTTACACGTGTGAAGTTACATAGCACACAGGTCAACGACTAAAAAAACCGGAAAGTTAATCTAATTTTCATCAACGTCGTTTAGACATTGAGAAAACCACCTCGCAGCAAATTTAAGATACTTCTTTAGTATGTTATTATTGTCTCTGTTTACCTTTTGTTTTTATAAGATTAACGTAGCATACGAGAATGTATTTTACCTAATGATTGGTGGCCACTGCCATTCATAGACAAAGCAACTTAATGCATCCATAACACAGTTACCCAAACTAAAGTCATTCACAGGTGCGTTGCTACTCCTGAGGTCTATGTGATACAATAGCTACTCCTGGAACTATGTGATACAATAGCTACCCCATGAGATACAATTGTCTCCTCATATGAGAGTAAGCTGCTGCATGTGATATGTGATACCCTTACAAGGAAACACAAGAACTCCTTCGCGCTAGAAATAGATAAAATAACGGTGGTACCTCCCTGGTTGGACTATGCTACCTTTAAATTCACTTTAATCTGGCGACAATAAGAATTTGTAATATGATGTTCTTAAAATATAGGAATTTAGGTACCTATTATATCCCTAGAATTCTGACCCACCCATCTGTCCTAGTACCTTTTACCAAACTGTTTCTCATATTTTTCTATTTTTTTATGACTTAGTATAGTTCCTTTAGTATAGCTAACTATAAACATTATGTAGCTATACTAAAGGAAGTAATTTATATTACGTATATAACAGTTTTAACATATTAATTGTTTGATTTATGATTTCTTAAATAATAGCAGTTAAGTTAAAATATTTATTTTCATTTCGTTTTTAACTTGCGCGTTAAACTTTGCCTTTACTATTTAGGGGCTGTATAAAGTACTTAAGCGACCAACACCATTAAAAAATTCAATGGTGTGGGTCGCTTTAGGGTGGGTATTTTAATTTAAAATGGCATGTAGTCAATCCAGCAGCCATATTAAATCGTTTTGAACCAACGACAACACAGCCTAATAGACACCGCATCTAAGGCGAACACTTTCGGGCAACACATCAGTTTAATAGCACTGATATAATAAACCGAGCGCGAGCTACACTTCAGTACGGACCACTTAGGTGACCTGTGAACATCGTATTACGAGACTATATATAGCGCGAAATAAATTCTTTAAAAAATAAAAAAAGTGAAGTAAAATGACTTCCTGATCATTAAGATGATGTAAAAGTGTAGCAAAACATCTAATTTCAAAAAAGACGGCATAACATTTCATAAGTAAACTATTTTCATAATTATAATTTCAGGAATCAAATTATTTTGGAGCTCAACTTACACTGGTCTTTAACAGCGCCCGTTGATGTCTTCTTACAGTGCATCCCTTTCCTTTTCATTAAATTAAATATTTCTATCCTTTTCGTCCATTTTGGTAGTGATGTACACCTCAATTAACTGATGAAAGATGACAACTAATGCAATTGAATATTACTTGAATTGAATTTAAAATAAATAATTATAGTTTTAAACTTTTAATCGTAAACTGCCAATAATTATAGTTATTTGATGACTTTAATGTCTAAATATGTATCTACCAGATTAATTAACCGACTTCAAAAAGGAGAAGTATGTACAAGGACTACTCCGCCGTTAGTGGACCGATTTTAATTATTCTTTTTTTATTGTGTAGAGACGAGCTGCGAATTGGTTCCACTTAAATATGGTTATCATCCATTTATGAGTTCTGGAGAAAATGAGGGGAACTCCTTAACCAATGGGAGTAATTGAATTGTGTGTAAAGATATTTCATGTAGGTTCTAATGAAATTGCGAAGCCAATTTATCATTGACTATTTAAGGGTCTGATAATGTGGCTCGGAGACAAAACGTGTAACTAACTCCTCAACCGATGGGAATAATTGAGTTGTGTTCCAAGATATTTGGTGTAAGTTCTAATGATAATGCAAAGCCAGTTCATCTTTGACTATTTAAGTGTCTGATAATTTGGCTCGGAGACAAAATATGTAACTCCTCAGCCGATAGGAATAATTGAGATGTGTTTGAAGACATTTGGTGTAGGTACTAATGAAATTGAATTAATTACTTACAAGCTATGATCAGAAGAACATACGTACATATAGAAATGAAAAAAAACTTTTGTATAAAAACACACATAGGACACATGTGGTTTCGTCGTGATCTAGCGAAATATGGTGAGCGCCGACTTCAGGACTACTACTAAGTACCTACTGTGTATGCTCTAAACCAACATGTATTTAGATTTCTTTTTCTTTTTTGTTGCATGGAAGTCGGTTGTATTTTTTGTTTATTTTTTTTTTTATTTATTACAAAATCCGTAGATCCGAAACCTACAATTGGAAGAATTTATATCAAGTTAATTCATTTTAAGAATAATTAATTCATTGTTTGCTTAAATAGATTTTATACAACAATGTTAATACTGGTTTGAATTGCGTTATGTTGTGTATTAATGGTTTAGATTGTTAAATGATGTTTTCATTATTTTTCTCAATATTTCAATATGAGTACTATACCTTCAATTATAATTATTTTATTATTTCTAATCAATAACCCATTACAAAAACGTTCCCATCACTAATTGTAATTTATGGTCTATTGCGACCTTGAATCGACCAATTGCAATGCTTTCTTTTACCGCTCCCCCGCACCGCATACCTCAGTGCTTTGACTGAAATGTTTCTTAGTAGAAATGAAGACATGAGGTGTCTATTAGGCTATGTTGTCGCTGTTTTGAACTCATTACACATACGGTTAAAATATTTTTAATGGAGCATTGTAAAGAATATGTAACAATAATCGTCTTAGCTATGGTAACATTTCGTTACATTGTTCATAATAATACCGGAAAAATATACAAATCTATGGAAAAGTAAAATTCCAAAGCAATATTCTAAGAATCTTTATACTCCGTATTTACCTATTGTATGTAATTTATAAAAGGTAAATACGAAGAAATATATGAATAATAAATGATGAGTTATGAAATACATAATTTCATAACTCATCGTACATTATTCATTTAAGGGCCGATAAATTTGTTACTTTATACGGTTCCGTATGTAAAAACGGAATCCTTATTATTCTTAACTCATGATTCTGACGTTCTTCATAGCCAATAGGGGTGGTTTTCTCTTAGGCAAATTAGTTATTAGGTTCTTAATTTTTTTTATAACATTTTAATTGGTGCATTTGAACTATATAAGAAGGTAGATGTAAATTGAAAATCCTTCTCTAGCTTACCGCCGAACGAATTGTGCCTACATTCGCAACAAAAAATATCGTTATTTGTAGATGACAGAAAACTATTAAAAGTTTTACGGTCTTAAAATACATAACTTGTCCATTTGCAGTATGATTTTTTTAACTGTTATTGTTGCTTTAGGTATACATATGCATTGGTCGTTGGACTTACAAGGTCAGAGATCTGACACTTCGTGTACCTAGGTTGTTATCCAAATTAGCAACGCCACATGATTACCGAGCGCAGAAGTTAATAGCTTTCCTTTTTTTATTTTACGTACCTGCACTTCCTACTTGCAATTGGTCGGTCCTCATTCAATCAATATATAAGTATAAAAGGGAAGACTGACTTAATTATTGATATCAAAACGCACGGCCGAAACGACTATACGTAGAAACTTGAAATTTAGTACAGGGGTTCCTTTCATGATGTAAGTGAGCACTAGCAATGAAGAGATTTTTGAAAATTCGACCCCTAAGGGGGTGAAAAACGGGGGCAAAGTTTGTATAGGACAACGTAATTTCTTGGTCCAATCTACTTCAAATTTCGGATAATCATTCTTTAACAGAATCGATAGAAGTCGTGTTTAGTATTTTATTTCATGGTGATCTGAAATATAATTGAGTTTACAGTGTAGTAATCTTGTCCACACTCCGCCGGCACCGCGATTGTTTAGCCTAATTAAAAAAGATTTTTACGGCCAAACACCATACGTCATCTATGGACACTGGCAACACCGAATTCTCACTTCTTTTTCGCGCTTTTATGGCATCGCGCTATTATTTTTTCAAAGTTTTGTAAAATGTGTAAAACTAAGCAAAACTTATGAAATAATGGAAAGTGACAAAGAAAAGCCAGGACGGAATAGTGGAAATCGCAGGAGCAGCACTCTTCAAAGCAATTTCTCAGACCGGAGGATTCATTGGTTATGTTTCAACAAAAAGGTATGTAAGAAAATAATGATTTACTGTAATAGTAACAATACATAAGTGTGAACAATATAATAAACAATAACTTAAGAACTCGTACTTCAAGTTACAAATTCTGTAAGCGGACTTGGAACTGTAACGTCAGAACTAATAAAGTACTCACTCGATATTTTGTGTCAATTTGTTGACACAATATTTTGCTAATATTCAATAATGAATAAAATGCAATATACTTAACTTAATATGCAACAAATATTTTTATATATTACGCACCAGAGTCATAAAATACGAGGTGCTCGTATCAATTCGACAAAAAATAGTGCTATGAATATAATATAGGTAGGTACCTAAAGTGATATTGTTTTCAGGTTTAAGGAGCATGCAAGTTGTAATATTGTTTTCAGGTAGCAAATGTGTTAAAACACTGCTCACCATAACCATTGAGTACGAGATACTTGTGTGTTGCATTGCCAACACTAAATGGTTTTCATATTTACCATTAAGCACGAGATGCTTGCGCTAACATATCTATGTGGCAAATGGTGAATATGTAACGCACCTGGACCGTCGAGTACGAGATACTCTTAGTGTTACATTGTTGACACTAAACGGTTCTCTCATTCGCCATTGGGTACGAGATACCTGTGTTAACATTTTTATGTGACAAATGGCTTGAATGCTTACTTCACTCTAACTGTACAAGCAATCACACAGCACAAGAAAAGGTTTGCTATCCATGGATGACCCACACCATGCTATACCTAATGGAACATTAAACTAGCTCTGTCATGCTTACATTATTAAGTAACCATTAAGAGAGTCAGAAAGCCTTCATGATGCCATTGCAAAACAAAAACATGTGGCTATTGCCAAAAGAGATAAATAAAAGTTTATCCACATCGGGGACATTGGTACCTATACTATATGGAAAACTTTCAACCATCTGAGATCTCTAAAATTGGCCAACTTGTGGGTAGCAACTGTACAAGTGATATACTGTAATGGAATACTTAGTACAAGTATAAAATAACAATAAATGGGGTTTAATGGTATACATAAAAATAGTTATTCTATAACAGGTGTATTAACTTCAAAGCAAATGTAACTTAGAATATAACAATCTTAACGAGGCTCACCGGACAGAATTAATGTTATATTCATGCAACAGAATCATTCTGGAAGTCTGATATCTGCATTACTATTCTACAATTGCTTGGAACTTAATTTTCACTTCATTAAATAACTTTACAAAGCATATTTAAACATGGAAGTGATATATTGTAATACTATTGCATTCATATTACCTGTAATAGTAGTTGTGCTAGTGTGTAAAAATGAATAAATATTGGTTGATATTGACCTATAACTAAATATAAAGCAATATACTTTTCTGATACTTTTGAGTTACATCTACTGTGTTAAAAATTGAACTAGAAAGTGATAAAACATATTCTAATTTATAAAATTTGCATTTACAATACAACAAAGTTCAGTTCAATGAAACTCATCAGAAGTATTTACCTGTGACAGATAAGGGTATTTAAAATAAAACCACTAGCATTAACCATTCCAGAAGGAAGATATTTGGTTAACAACAGAATAAACAACATTTTATATGTATCAGGTGACTGGGCTATGTACAAAATTATTCTTTTTGCAGCAATATAAAGTGAAGTTAATGCTATTTTTTCAGATTTCTGACTGTAGTAGGTTGTGTTATCTATTTTGTAGTATCCCTACCACAGCATTGGTTCTGCAGAATAAATTAGGTCATAGATGGGACTACAGTTACCTCTACCTAATCTGATCTACCAGTAAGTTCAAGCAGGCACATTCATTGGGCTTATCAATGAATATGCTATCCATGTAGATGGGTGTCATGGAATTTAATTTTTACTGACTTACATGTACATGTCACAAAAATAAAACTTTGCAGTTATATAAAGTTGGATTTTGTACATTAAACCAAAATCTATATCAGTACAGTCTTAAGGGTCCTAAGGGTGTAAAGAGAAATATTAATGACAGTTACCTATATCATATAAGTACCCATATTGCAAATAACCTTAGCATTGGGTTCGAAGTAAAATCAAGTTAGAAGTATTTAATTGGAACAAACCATTTAAAAGTTAATTAACTCCATAAATACCTACAATGTAATAGTTGACAGTGGAAATTACCTCTGGAGACTGTCCTGGGAGAAAAAAGGCAGTCATAATTATTATAAAATGACAAATGACACCATCATCTAGTTCTGGAGCATATAATTAACTTACATAAAATAGTTAATTCCCATGTGAATATCAAGTCTTGTTATCAAATAATGAAAATATATGCTTACACCTATTGTACTCAGATTTAGACTGTCATACCTTCATATTTAATGGTCAGGAATAATCACAGGGCTGGAAACTGAGTCTTATAACTTATGGGATAAGTTTAACATCTGCAAATAATCCCTACTTACATCATTGTAAAACATAATTATGATAATAACATGATGTATAATTCCACCAGCATCACAAGTATATAGAAATTAAATATACAAATCTCATACCATCTCTAGTAAACTAATTTTAATTTCAAATTAACAGTTTAACAATTCATTTAGTATATTTAGGCACTTGTTATCAAATTAGCATATTATGTAACAGACCATTACCTCTGACATACAAATAGGGCAATCTTATGAAGATACCCAGTCTCTTAAATTTTAGTTTGAGGAAAAATAATAATAAAAAAAAAAAAAAAAAAAAAAAAGAAAGAAAAAAAAAATCTGCTTTGTTTGCTAGCAAAACTTAAGTTACGGAACATTATTCGCATTACAAACTCACATCAAGCATGTATGTGATTATAATACAATAATAATAATGTTATTACATTTCTGTATATTGGTCCAGTGATTACCTAAATACATTGCAGAGGCACAGAGATTGAACACTAGGTGTTTGTATGAGATTTAAAACAAGAGAACAAATATGATGTCAGTGTATTTAGTATACAAATCAAACACTGGTGGAATTTACAGAGGAAATTATAATAATTATACATATTGATATTTCAACATCACTACATCTTTTTATTTTCCAGGAAAATAGTGCTACATCGCTTCATTCATATGGATTCATAAGATGTGAAACTTCTTCGGACTGGAATATGGGAAAATATATGTCAAGATATAAAGGAATGATCTGCATTAATACAAAAATGATAAACATGAAGAATATATAAGTAACAACTTTATTATTGTCAGTCATTATGTATGTAACTATTGAAGAGCAATGGATTCCTGTCTTCAGGAATCCTTATAGACTATAAAAGTCATACCCCATGTAAGTAAAACTGTTTAACTAAATCACCATGCAGTACTGAATGACCTCATGAGGGATTAAAACAATTCAGTACTATGGGGACTGAAAATAATACAACTAACATCTAATACATATTACTGAAAGGTATGAATATTTTATTAACACTACAGGTGGAACTTATTATGCGCCTCACTGAGGCTTGATACACATTATAATCATGTGGATACACTATTTGAGTCTACACATATTTAATTTAATATTGCCAAAATATAACCAACATATGTACAAGTAAGACTACATAAGTTCAGCATATAATAAATTGGTTATTAAGTATTAAGAATCCTTTACTATATAAACAAATATATATTATTCTATCTATTCATAAATATTCAAGGAGTGTATCAATAAGCACTAAGACCAGCTTTGTAAAAGATAGCTTTAGATCATTCATTTATATATATGTATAAGATAGTATGGGAATTATACTTACTAGAAATGAATTTAGATAGTTATAATAAACTATTATCTGTACACATATGGATAATACTTTTATATTCTTAGTATACAGCCATATGATAAGTAATTTAAATTTAGATTGTAGTTCATACATACTTACCAGATCTAATTTGATCTGAATAGTTCGGAAGTGCTGTAATAAATTATGACATATTTTTTTTTGAGATTTACTGCAGGATAGGTTCTTATTAAGATCAACTTGATCACATTAATTAGGTACTATTAATGTGTCAAATAATATGTGTACTAAGCTTGTTCTATATTAAATTATTTACATAGTTGTATACATATATTATGACATTATTTATAAAATTTATGTAATGCAGTTATTTTTCTTTTTCTATTTTTAATAAAGAAAGGAAAACAATATTATCTAGACAAGGAAATTATCCATTAAATTCAATTCTATTTACAAATGTTGTATAATGCATTATGATTATGCTATCAAATTTGTGGACGTTAAGACATAAGCCTAGAGCAGTAAACATTCCTAAATTAATCATTATTACTGCCTTTCGCAGTATTAAATTAAACCATTTTTTTTAGTAAAGCACATATTGATTGTCATCATTGGCATTCACTATGTCTCGTTATTATATTGTAAATATTTAATGTGAGTTTCCCTATTATGGATTTTAGAATATCTTTTACCCATAAGATACCGTAACAATAAATGTTTAATTATTTGAATTAGTTTAATTCCATTAAATATATATATTGTTGCAGCAGACTCTAAACATCTACACTGTAAACTCAATTATATTTCAGATCACCATGAAATAAAATTGAGAATTAGACGAGCTTACCTGTAAGTGAAGTCTGATTCTAATTTTATGAATGGTGATCTGAAATATAATCACCCACCCACCCAAATCGAATAAATCGATACCCAAACTGCAACAATAAAACATATAATTCACAACTGTTTATTATGTAATATAACTAAATTACATTATTAAATCATATAATTCAACAGTAAACAGTAAAGTGTCTCCTTGATGAGGAAATGGATATCATCAAGGATAGCAAGGGGAAATAATACTCTCTAAAGCAAGTGAGAATTCGGTGTTGCCAGTGTCCATAGATGACGTATGGTGTTTGGCCGTAAAAATCTTTTTTAATTAGGCTAAACAATCGCGGTGCCGGCGGAGTGTGGACAAGATTACTACACTGTAAACTCAATTATATTTCAGATCACCATTCATAAAATTAGAATCAGACTTCACTTACAGGTAAGCTCGTCTAATTCTCAATTTTATTGAAATTCGTCGCCTAGTGGGGTAGAAAATTATTTTGAGGATTTTTGCATCGATTGCTCTTTAGTGCTATTGAGTTAAATTACATAGTAATTACATTTACTCTTTTGACACTAAAATTTGACTGACATTGTCACTGACATGTGATATGCCAAACTAAAGTGAAAAAAAAAATTGCAGGTTTATATGAATTAACTTATTGAAACTTAGTATTTATCTTTCGCGTTTGATATATTAGAAAATATTTTTCACCATTTTCGGCAATTAAGAGGGTAAAATAGACGTTGAAAGTTTTTCTAAAATCCGCCTAATTTGATGCAAGCTCAATTAAACTTATTACTTGACTTTGGGGTAGATTATATTGATGTATGTTGACAAAACGGGGAGGGGTCGGGATGTCAAACAATGGATCATAAAAGTCTAATACTCTCCTACTCTCTACTCTATTATAGGATTATGCTTCGCGCGAACGAAGTCGCGAGGGTCTGCTAGTATCTTATAAAAATATAACTGTTACCATAGAATACGGAACTGTAAGTTTTTTATCCATTTCTAGCACTATTGCTAAATAAAGAAACCTAATAATTGAAGTGGGTTTTACTATAACGGTACCTATAATACGTTTCTTATTATTTTAAATGAATAACCAACTTTGACTTTCTCTAAAAGCAAATTGTAATGAGGATGAGGGAAATAAATATTATGCTTTAAAATATTTATCTTAAAGACTGTAATAACCGTTTAAATTTTATTTATAAAATTTTAAGTGAAATCGGTAATATCGTACGTGTGAATTTGAAATTAAACTGACCAACACTTCATAATCAAAAGAAATGAATTATAGATATAATCTTTTGTTTTAGTCCGTCTCGAAATTAACGGTCTTATAATAAAATAACATTGATATATAGTGCCTTATCGATAAACATGGTTACAGAATTCGCATGAACCGATTACAGAATTCTGTCTAAAAAAAGATAACACAAAGCCATTGCTTAGTTTTAGTTTTTTGCACGCATTATTTTGCTTGAAGTAGATTAGAATAACACCTTAAGACTGTGTATAAATTCATTTAGATAATGCGACAGATCGAGAACGCATATAAATTATGTATCATTATTTTCTAAAAGGATAATGTGTTATTTTGCAATTTACTAACATGTGGCGGATATTACATTACATTTGAATTTACGACTAATTAAGATAAAATTCTAATCTTTATGATCTGAATATCAAATTGATAGTAATTCTTGTATGTACACTTCATTAAGATTTTTGATTTGGACTGGACAAATCGTACCTTAGTGTGCCTACGCTACTCTAGTTCTTGGATCTGCCATCAAATGTGTTTTATCACTTCTATCTTTACAAGGTTGCATAGGTTAATGTTTTAAATTGGGAATTGATAGATATAATATTGAATCTGACGTACCTACAGCCTTCCGAGATGCGTTCGGAAATGGTCCGGACTGAAAATCAGTACTGGGGTTTAATCTCAGCTTTTACTAAGCTCCGGTGCCTATTTCATGGACTTTTGCTGCAGCACAATTTAATTAGAAAATAAGATTAATAATTTTATTACTTATTTATGTTTGTGTTGTGTCTTAAGTTATGATATAAATGTTTTATTTATCTATCTATATGATTGAATTGTATAGGAAACAGTATCCTCTTTATACCAGATTTGATATCAGGTTTGATTTCATAGTACGGAGGTACGTAAACTCGGGTAAATGAATATACCTATATAACGACCGATGGCATACCCAGCTTGATGATTCAGTCAAAAAAGATTGCAGAATATTGACAGATTAGCTTTATGGTCACTATGAGTAGATATGATAAACAAGAGCAAGGAAATTATTGTGATAAAGAAGTCAGCAAATGTCATTTTACAGCTGTGTGATACGATATCTTCGTTGCGAACTATGCCGGTCGATATAAATATATTATTGGCTTTTGTTATTCTGTTTGCGTCAGTATACTCGTAACTCCACAACATAGTAACCCAATAACATCGTAACTTAAGATCAAACGTCGTTTACGTCAGGAAGTACTAGTATATGTACGCCTCAGAAAAAATAGTATTATCTCTTGCCAGAGCACGTAGCGTGTGGTGGGTAACGCATGTAAGGTCATCGAAGTGTGCGTGTTATGCGAAAAACAAAACAAAGTCCACCACGCCCTATGTTTACAATAATATGGAGCAATTTCCGGCATTCAATAAACACAATTGTACATATAAACACAATTAATAATAAATTTTATTTTATTCTAAGTAGGTATGTACTAGTTAGGTACTAATTACTTAGACCATAAGTAAACGGAACAATCCTATCTAGCCACCTGTCTATTACGGTATAAATACCGTATAAAAATACCTAGGAAATTTGCAGTGTTTCAAAGTTTTTAGTAGTTTCCGAATTAAGTTTTACAGGAATACAAAACATTATAAAATTAAAAGTTTAAAACATTTGCTGTATTTATAGTGTATCGTAGGCATTGCCAAGGAAATCTTGCACACTAGATTACTACCGCTTAGTGTCGCCAAAAGGGGTTGGTGACGCCATTGACTTATTTAAAAAAATGTGTAAACTATAACATTAACAACATTACGGGAAAGAAAATGTATAGGACTACCGTAAAAATAATTGTAAATATATTTTAAACGATATTGATTATGCCTGGTACTAACACTTTACTGATATAATAATCATTCCAAATGTTTGTCATCGGGTTGTTGCATTGCCTTGTTATACGTCACTGAAATTGTCGCATACCACTCATCTGAATCGACGCAAAACATTGCGCTCATTTTATTGTGCATGCTGTTCTGTATTCAGTCATACTTATTAGTTTTATACCTACTAGATTTAATTTCGACGTAAATAGAAATGAAATACTGCTTATAGTTAGTATAGTTTTATTTTATTAAACTATTCGCTACAACAACAAATGCCTTGTATGCATTTTAAAATAGAGGCGTAACGTTAATTAACTACTTAATATTCAGCACTAGGCAATAACATAGAAACGAGACTGTCTTAATACGAATTAAATCTGTTTTGCATCTAAGTATTTATGTACGATTTTAGATTACTCTTCCGCTAGGAGAGCAAACTATTTTTCTACAACATTTTTTTTTCTTGGTTAGGGAGATAGATGGTTTTCGCATTATTTAAGGTCAAATATTTTTTTATTCTGAATTTAAGTTCAAATTGAAAGTATCTTGAAAAATAAAATGAAAGAATGACAAATTATACACAACTTGAAGTGTAAATACGATTGTTCCAGACACGTCTCGCAGCCTGTACTTGCTGCACATCCTGACGTGGGTGATGAACATGTTCGGCATCTTCTTCATCCTGGCCGCCCACGAGCACTACTCCATCGACGTGTTCATCGCCTTCTATATCACCTCCAGGCTCTTCCTCTACTACCACACGCTGTCCAACAACCAGGCGCTCATGCAAAACGATTCTTCTAGGTAATAGTTATTGCATTTTTACTTGGGATTTTTGGTCAATTTGTATGTTTTTACAGAAGTGGATACATATCGCTGCATGACATGAATAACCACACAATTAGAGAATTATAAATTTTACATTAAAAATACAGTTTTATCTTTATGATATTATTTTGGAATTGGAGCTCTAAATTTCACTGTGGTTTTATTGGTCTTTTAAATTTTGTTAAAACTTAAACAGTTTACCTATTTAAAAGATAAATGCAAAAAAAACTGTAAAATTTTCATATTGTGTTATTTCGTGCAAAACAGCGATATGTAGGTAAATAGTAAACATTTAAAACCAGTAGCCACATTATGCATTACATTCTGTGATTCTCTATTGGCCCATTGCTTTCATAATAGCGGCGTGCTCTGCATTGAGATTTTATGGTAATCGTGACTTAACGCAACATAAATACAAATATCATCTTCGTTCATTTTTTTTTTGTCGTTTTGCTTTAATTTTTCTGATATTTTATTATACCTTATTTTCCGTGTTCATAAAAGTTATATAGCTAGTCTCAATTTAAATTTCAGGACTAGAATATGGTTTCCGCTACTGTCGTTCTTCGAGTCCGAAGTGGACGGCATCGTGCCAAACGAATATGAAGGCCCCATGACAATACTCAACAATCTGAAGCAGTGGCTCGTACAATTCGTAACAGATGTAAAAAAGTCTTCCGTGGCGAAGATAGCCGGCACCAAGCTGCAGGAGGGCGCGGCCATGGGGGAGTACTCGGTGGTGAGACTCGTCGACGGCATCAAGAGGAACCTCAGCCTGGTCGAGGAATACAAGAATTCGCGACAGAGATTAGTCACCCTCGATAAAAATACTCAAGCGTGTCTTCTGGACGAGTTACCCGATGCGGAGCTTAGACATAGAAATATAGCTGAACTTGCTGGCGAATCTCTTCTCAGAGATTTTAGCAATCCACCCTCTCCGATCATGAAAAAGAGTATATGAGCTATCACGTTGTGTATTATAGAGGCTATTTATAGAATATTTTTTTTCATTGTAGTGATAATACAATGAATGAATTAGATACCTGAATGTTTACATTTCCATTATAGATTTTATATCATGTTATTCCATATTTATGTTAAGCTAAATAATGTAATAAATTATTAAGAAGATTTATTTGCTCAACATAATCTTGAATAAATAAAACGTTTCGCTTTAAAATGTCTTTTGAGTAAAGTTAGGACTACAAAAATCAAATTACCTGTGGAAACAAATCTTGAACCTTCGTAGTGATTATTAAAATCCTTAAAATGTTTAAGACTAAGAAATGATAAATTTAGCTAAAATGAATACGTCAAATATTTCAAAATGTGTAAGTAAAATAGGTGGTGCCTACGCAGTTGTTCAGTTGCATTGGAGCGCAGTGGCAGTTGGCAGCGCGGCCGCGGCCGGTCAATGAACGCTTTACGTTGCTACTGAACGGACATTTGTCTACGCGCCAAGCAATATGTTTTATTAATTGTTACAGCTATTACTTATGGTCTGATCAAACGATGAATCAGAACAAGCGCCCTCTGACGATACATTTCGTAATACATAAATACACATGTTTCGTCACGTGCAGACTACAGTTAAATATAACAGCTATCACAATGTATTATCATTACATATATTTATTTCTCAAAAGCATCATTTACTAAATAGTATAGTTCTACTTTTAACAAGAGTAGCAGTGCTCCAGTTACCACCAATTGATGTAAATTTCCCTAACGAGTATATTTTGTGACTTACGTAAAATATACCCAAATAATATCTTCCAAGGGTGGTTGCATTCACAAATTTACTAGGTGGTAAAACTAGTGTAGTTCGACCGGCAACACGCCACCGCCACACTTATTTCTAACTTGAAGCAATTCTTGCGTTTCGTTGGAAGGCTGTGGTTCCGGATCACTAATATATGAGGCGACCATCTTTAGTCCTCAAGAGTAGCAACGCATGTGTGCTATATGGCTTTGCTTACAGATGTCCATGGGATACAGTGACCACTTAACATTAGGCAGAGTGCATGCTCGTTTGCTACTTCAATCAGATAGAAAAAGGAACCCAAGTCAAATCCACTAATAAAGTTACTTAATGTTCATTTGCTTAGACTAGCACAGCTCTGGCAAAATTTTTTAAACCTTTTTCAACAAACTAGTGGTGTCAAGTCAGTCATGTAAGATAAGGAATTTAAGGCTTTGCAACGGATGACCAACAAGCTGCTATAGCTGCATCAAACTTATAGTACCTCTTATTTGTAGAACTTACTATATATTTCCTGCCTGCTTAGGTTTTTTAAAAACGGTAAATATTCTTGTAGCTTGACCATGCTCCCTATATAGCTACTATACTTACTATACTATACTTAAACAAGCATTGTTGATCTACTAAACTAAAGAAGAAATTAAAAAAGAAACAAAACAATATAAATAGCATTTTATATAATTCGTATGAAAAATTTGTTAAAAAAACTGTCTTTAATAATATTAATAGATGACATAAATCAAAAGAAAAATCAATTATAAAATTAAAACTTATGTAAGCTTAGTTTTAAGAATGCTCAATTGGTATAATACAATTTCATGGTACAGCACCAGTTAAGATCAAAACTGACCTTAAATTGTCTTGCTTATCTTAAAAAAATTGTCATGCTTGTAGAGAAGTAAAGAAGATTCTTTCACCCATGAGCATTCTTAGTCTTAGTAGTGGTCTTATGATTAAAATAAATGTTTGTAAATAAAATTTTGTTTTAGAAAAAATGAATTGTAAAAAAAAACAAAAATCATTAATACTTTCATAATAATACAAGCCTAATAATGATAGATAAATTGTTAAATAGAACTCTTAATTTGAAAACTTCATAAAAATTTATTATTACACTAATGATTTATGATAATAATAGGCCACTTCATTGATTAATGTAGCATTAAATTGCCACATAAAATTAATTCATCAACAAATACTTCTTTGCGTTATATACAATGACTTAATATGCAAAAGAAGTGAGAGATGCATTATAAATAACAGTACGATCTTAATGAAAAGTGCTTGCTTAGTGCTAAAAGGTATTGATTTGAGCTGGTAAGCATAAAATGAATGACAGTCCTTTAATCAGAAGCTGCTACTTGTTCGCTCTGAATAAGAGCCTCTGATGGGTCATCTGTTTTTTTCTCAGTGACATTGATAGCCTCCTTTTCTTGTGATACTTCACGAGAACTTGTTGTTCCATTCTCATTCACAGCATCTTCTTTCACAGGGCTACTTTCTTTAGAAGACTTTTTAGCTTCTACTTCAGTTTCCTTAGCTGGAGAGGGTTCTTTCTCCGTGGTGGTCTCCTCTTTCTCGACAGTTGTTTGACTCTCTTCTGCATCTTCTTTTGACTCATTTTCAGGCTTGACTTCTTCAACTGAAGTTATATTTTCTTGAGGTGTGTCGTCATTTGAAACTTTTTCTACAGATTCTTCCTCTCTCGATGGTGATTTCTCTTTGTCTACTGGAACTTCAGCAGATTCTTTTTCTTGTGAATTTTCCTTAGACTTATTTGCAATTTCCCCATTTAAGGTATTTTCCTGTAATTGATTAAAGGAATTTTGTATATAAATACACCAATTACAGGAAAACATTCAAATAATAAACCAATGTACTTCTATCAAAATGTAAATTTTCACAGACAAACAAAATGAAAAGAAACAACAATAAATACCTCTGACTGTTGCTCCGGAGGCACTTCCACTTTTAGGAATTGTTCTAAGGTATCTACTTCATTTGCCAAGTCAAACTGATCATAATCCTGTGAAATCGAAATTTATACTTGGAAGCTTAGTCTAATCTTTATTTCTTGTTGGCTATAAATTGTTGAAATTTTAAACATCAGTTTCCATACATCATTTTCATGCAACTCTTGTATAAATATAAAATGTGTAACAAATTCAAGTACAGACTTTCGAATTTCAAGTACATGTGATGCCACCCACGACATTTGAATGAAGATACAAGATTGGCATACAAAACTGGAAATTATTTAGGAGACTCTAGATTTGCTTAAGAGTAGGACTCACCCCGCAGTATTCCTCGTCGTTGAACACCTGCGGCGGCAGCGGCGAGCGCGGGTTGGGGTCGCTCACCGTGCCTCCGTTCGACTTGGCATTATTTTGCATGAAATCCTTATCAGATTCTCTTCCAGGTTCCGTTATGTCAATGACATCATATTTTATGTTTTTCGAGTCGAGTATCATTAGTACCCGTTGTTGTCTTTTTTTTACCTAAAATAATTTCACATCACGTAACAAAAACAAACACTTTATGAATCAACGGAATAAAAAGACGAGAAAATTGCCCGGCCAACCCAGCAAATTTCTAATATTAAACTTACCTCCTTGTTTCCAGAAATACCACTGATATATACTTTGACGACCATGGTTAGAAAGTAGCTATTTGAACAAGAAAAATGTAATAAAGTACAGCGAATAAAATACTAACTCAGAAAAATAGGCTTGGCCATTAGACAATCTGTTGTAATAATAATAATTAGAGATGAAAACGTCAAATAGTTTCGACATTTCTGATGTGTTACTATATACAATATAAATTTTCTACTATTTCTTTTTACTTATTTTCTGCAAGTATATTTGGCGCCGACTATGTATTATTTTAATAGTGAAATTTAGGTTTTAGTAAGGAAGCATTTTAAATACATTCATAATTTTATTCATATTATTAGTTTGTTTTTAAAAGGGTTTTGTCAGCAGTTGATCTAGTGAGGGAAAGTCGATATATAATGGAGAGATAGTCATTGCACAACAAGGCAGAAATACAATGTGTAAGACTTTCTTTGAACCTCTTTATGTAGAGAGGAGTCAACTGTCCCTTCCTTCCGCTCTTGGCGTCACTCATGCTATTTTTCATTAATCATGAATTATTTATTTTTAGATTTAAATGTATGTATGAGTGTAATTTCGAAAAAAATATAAATATCAATACCCATTTATGTCTATTTATATAAATGGGAAGTTAACAACATTGTACACGTTTAGTTTTTGCAAAGTTATAAAAGATCATTTTATTAATTTAGATTGTTTTAATGCGTTTATCAATAGGTATTCTATAGTTAGGTATATTTTTATGATTTATGCATCTTAGCAAATTATTGTTCTCAACAGACAGAATGTGGTAATATCATGTTGATCAATGCATTAATTCGAAGTATAAATTGACTAAAGGCCCGTTTACATTAGAACGAATGGATAACGGTAATGTGCGAAAAATTTACTCCGTCGCTTACTGTGAACTATGGCCGTAATAAACATTTAGTATATAAGTTTTTTGCCAACTGATTGATATTGCTGTTTACAGCATGGATGTATAAACTGTCAAGCCAAAACAGTGTGACCAGGCCTTACGTGTTCTGTTGTAGGTTGTAGCTTAGTCAGCAGCACAGAGTACATTGATTTAAAGTCAGCAGATAATAGAAGCAAGGTGACTGAAGCAATTTTTCTGCTGATTTAAAAAAATAAGTACAATGATTTATCTGAGCACTGCGGCTGTTTTAAACCGATTTATGGTACATTTGTACAATTCGAGTTGCTTTTCTTTCACTTAATAAACACAGTAAAATAGTTTAACAAATAGCTATCTTCCCCCTAACTAGCGTAATTGTATCATAACGGATGTTTCTATGGTATTCTATGTATTTACATAGCTTAGCTTTGTTCCGAAAGAAATTAAAAATATGTGAGGCATACTACTTCTATAGTCTAATGTGAATTTGGTGACATGTATCGCTCCAATCATAAAATAAGGTAATAAAATGTGACTGAAAAAAATACTTGTTTCTAGCTGAAACCAAACCTTCGTTCGTTCTTACACTGCGACCAAAAACGGTTTTTGATATATAAAAACGGACACAACGTCTTTGGATTCTGACAGAGTGCTAAGTTTCGCTGTACAAATCCAACTAATCCATAATCGCAGTCCAGTTTCTAAAATTTCTTGCGACTTGTGATCTATAAGTACTAATATATTTTAATAGATATATATTTGCGTTTTTGACGTTTTTGGGATGCGTTCCAATAGACGTTCACAAAGTCCGCGCTCACGACGGCATTTTCCCGTTCCACTAGCTTATGAGCGTTACTGACGTGTTCTGTAGTGGAACGATCACTTCGACACACCAGCACACCTTAATAGATAAGTCGTCGTGTGCGTCGCGTGGGCGTAGTCATGACGTCATGAGTGACGTTTTCGCCGCGACCACAACGACCGCTGTCGTCTTGTGGAACGACGTTTTGGGCGTTGTAAGCGCCTTTCGGAACGCACCCTAGGAATGTCTAGAAGATTATGTGAATCTTTATAGTTCGCACGCACATACACTTCTTAAATCGAAACCATAAATATGGTGAACGTCGCTCCAGCAGGAAAGTAGCACGTAGAGTGATATGAGTGGGAGGAATAATTAGTGCCCAATCTGCTGTAAATGTGCGCCAAATAAAAAATTTGTGCGTGTTGTAGTTTTTGAAATAAACGGAAAAAACGATTCCTGCTGGGGTAACGTTGTTCCAGCAGGAAAATTCTAAACGAAAGATCGGAGAGTTAAAAATTGCATATGACCAGAGAGCTTATATTTGTGCAAATTTGTGCGCTAAAAATATAATTTGTGCGTCTTCAGGTTCTCGAGATATTGCGTTTCCTGCTGCGGTAACGTTTTGCAAAATCGCGTATCTAAAAGACTATTGTATGTGCGCCTGTAGAATAAACATGTACAAATAGCTCTTAATTTGTGCGTATTTGTGACAAAATTAGATTTAAAAAAATACTTATAGTTTTCGAGTAATCACGGTTTTTTCAAAAATCCAAACATTGTCATAGCTCCTAAATAAGAAAACATATAAGGTCACTGAAAACTGCATTAGGTCCGTCTTGGCGTGGTTAATTAGCACAAAAAAAATCAAAAGTGCACATACGTGCGTTTTTGGATAATATGAATTAAATTCAAAAAACGACGTCCTACCTTTGACGTCACCGTTCAAGAAACTGGCTCAACCTAAGATGTTTGGGCATTAACCAAAAATTAGTGCGTTTAGTCAAATAATATGTAAGATAAATATCCAGTGAGAAATACTTCGCATTAAGTAAATATAAACAAAAAAACAAAACAGACACAAACGCTGGTTATACGACCAAATTCGAATGACTATAAAAAAGCGGGGATTTTATACATGCTAATGACCTTCTTAACTTTACTCACTAACCGATTAAAACTTAGTATACTCGAGTACACTGAAGTAGAAAATAGAAAATAAACTTATTTGTGCGGTAGATTTGTACACGATGAAGTACATAATAAAAAAGAGCTTAATTGCTACTTGGAATATTATTAGTTATCTTCATTCCAAATTTAATTAAAATACATTCAGCACTACAATTCAGCATACATTATGGCATTTACATTAATAATACGATAATAGTCTTAATTTTTTAATTGGAAACTGATCTGTGATTTTAAATTATACAAGATACAAAAATATAAAGTGTGTGTGTGTGTTTGTACACGCGTTCGAAGTTATACTTCTTTGGCTTAATAAAAGATAAAAATCTTTTTAAAAGTTTTATCTTTCGCATAATTCTACGCTTGGAGAAAAAACGACATTAGCAGTAGAAAAAACTAAAATGTTTACTATAGTTAACTTCAGGGTGTCGGATTTACTTGTCGGTGTGCGCGCGCATCGTAAGACTCTTCGTAAGACTCTATTTACTCTCATCATTTTTACCTAGCGCGCCAAAAGAAGTATAACTTTAATAACCTTATGGAACTTTTTGCGTCCGAATATTTTACTTAAGATTTTTCTGTGATCTTATTTATGAATCAAAATTAAAGAAAATATAAATAAGAATTTTCACACATACTAGGTCTTTCATTTGATAATTACACAATCCATTTATTATATTTTGTAATTATTTCCCTAAAGGTCGTATAATTAATCACCAATAAACGTTTGAGCGTGACAGTACCTGCAATAATACGTTCAAGAAAGAAAGGTCATTAGTATATATGAAACCCCCGCTTTTTTGTAGTCATTCGAATTTGGTCGTATAACCAGCGTTTGTGTTACTGTTTTGTTTTTTGTTTATATTTACTTATTGCGAAATATTTCACACTGGAATTTTATCTTACATATTATTTGACTAAACGCACTAATTTTTGGTAAATATCCAAGCAGCTTAGGTTGAGCCAGTTTCTTGAACGGTGACGTCAAAGGTAGGACGTCGTTTTTTGAATTTAATTCATATTATCCAAAAACGCAAGTATGTGCACTTTTGATTTTTTTTGTGCTAATTAAACACGCCAAGACGGACCGAATGCAGTTTTCAGTGACCTTATATGTTTTCTTATTTAGGAGCTATGACACTGTTTGGATTTTTGAAAAAACCGTGATTACTCGAAAACTATAAGTATTTTTTTAAATCTAATTTTGTCACAAATACGCACAAATTAAGAGCTATTTGTACATGTTTATTCTACAGGCGCACATACAATAGTCTTTTAGATACGCGATTTTGCAAAACGTTACCGCAGCAGGAAACGCAATATCTCGAGAACCTGAAGACGCACAAATTATATTTTTAGCGCACAAATTTGCACAAATATAAGCTCTCTGCTCATATGCAATTTTTAACTCTCCGATCTTTCGTTTAGAATTTTCCTGCTGGAACAACGTTACCCCAGCAGGAATCGTTTTTTCCGTTTATTTCAAAAACTACAACACGCACAAATTTTTTATTTGGCGCACATTTACAGCAGATTGGGTACTAATTATACGTCCCACTCATATCACTCTACGTGCTACTTTCCTGCTGGAGCGACGTTCACATAAATATGGCTAACAAATTTCCATTATTTTTGTATTGTTATAACAAATAAGTATAAATTCTTTTATAGATAGGTACATGCACACTTTTATACCGATTTCTAAAATAGAATTTTGTAAATTTAGAACAGCATGAAATAAATTATTAAAAATGCCGCACTAGCTATGGAGACGACTCTTCACGTACAAACGAAAACAATAGCAGTGGGGGAGCACGCGTTTTTTTAGAGATGCGCGTACCTTACCATAAAAGGTGTCACAGATGCATTGAGCGCAGTTGGTGTGAAATCGTAGCCGATTGATAGTCTTGAGAAGCATCAGAAGGGTGTAGTTTTTTTCTTTATAAAATTGAAGTAGCAAACGAGCATGAAGTCCACCTGATTAAGTGGTCGCTGCCGCCCATGAACATCTGTACGCAACTTCATACAGAATAAGGGTTCTATCTGAAGTTAATCACAGAGCGCTGTTTCTCCCGAGAACTAAGATGCACGCCTCATAAGGGAATGAGCCTGCAACCACATCCTTCCACCGAAAAGCAAGAACTGCTTCACGCTAAAATAGGTGTGGCGATGGTACCGCCCCGATCAAACCACACCTACCACCTTGGGAAACTGCGTTACCTGCCGACTGTTTTTTTTATTTCCATAACCATTAATACAAGGCAATTATTATGCTCAACAACATACTACTTTAATGACCCATTTACTTCAAAGGGAAATAAAACTCATTATATTTTTAAATACAAATTTAATCTGTTGGATTATAATACATAGCCGTATTGTCCTATAAACATCATAACAGATTGCATTGTGGCGACAATTCATCAAACGCAAGGCAAGGGGATTGGATAATTTTAATATAACAAAAAAAACAAATAAGATGATATTTTAGTTTAATTATTTTTAGCAAAATTTATGTATTTAAATAAGAGTTAAAATATTAAATTATAAGGTCATTATGACCTAAAACCACTGCATTTCCGATCCACATAACAATAATAAGTAATCACATTATCGTAAAGCGGCGTTGTCGTTCCATTATTCTGTAGTTAAAGAAGCCAATGGGAAATCACTGCACTCAGAAGGCTAAGGACCAGACGGAGTGGCGCATTTTAGGGGTCCTATGTTTAACAAGGGATCAACAGGCGGATGGATGGACTGAAGGACTCGAAGCCTATGTAAATATCATCAAAATGACATTAAAAAAAAATAAAAAATGTGTGTGTGTACTAGCGTACACTCGTAAGAAGTGAAACTTCTTTATGACGTTATTTTTAAAAAAATAATTTACTATATGCAACTTTACAGAAATTGGTTAAATAAAGTTAAATGTCTATAATAATAATATGATCTATAATAATCTATCTAATATCACGCGTGGTAGGGATAAGAAAAAGATGGCGCGTAACGAAAAAAAAGATGGCGCGTAACGAAAAAATGTTACACTATTTTTTTTTCCAATCCCGATAAAGAAGTTTCACTTCAATAATGAATGACAAAAGATTTTATTTGGATCGGGTGTGCATGATAGAATAGACTGGCCTTGCTGAACATTTACTTGTTTTAATTTACACTTATTTAAAACATAATTTGAACTAAAACATTATTACAAAAAGCCAATAATTTGATTGCAGCTGGTTATTGCACTTGCGTATGTACATTAGACGATCATCACATGATTAATCACCAATTCATTTCTTAATTAGGCCATGGAAGATTTATCGGAAATTTACAATTAGTGTGTCTTATTATACAATAACATTATAAAAATGATTTGAGATCATCACACATAACGACATCAATTACAACTCACTTCACATGTTGTTTAAAACTACCAATATATGTGTTATACTTATTATAAGATTATAATGTGTCTCGTTCACAAAATATCTCACGTGTTTACCAAAAAATTCTTGGATTCTTGTATTTGCACATAACACAATAAATTACTATAGCTCACTAGTATTATAACTGAAATACAATTGGCTTGTAGCCAAACAGCTGCTTGCCATAACATACAAAATTGTAGTGTTGTGATTATGTTATACTATATCTTTTTAGAATTACCTGAAGACTACGTGTGTTTTGACGGAAATAACTAATATTAATAAGATTGAAACTAGCTAATCTTAAGTTCTCCTTGCCATTGCTGTAAAATTATTTGAACTGAGCCCAAAGTGCTACTTTGTGTGCATATAATGAGCGCAAAACATAGTATAATTAATTGCACATAGGAATGTATTCGATATATCAAACAATTTGTATATTACTATAAAAATTACAACTAACAGAAGGATGTAACTAGCTATTCTTTTAAAATAATAAATAAAAAATAAAATACAAAATTAAATAAACGTCATACAAAATTATAATATAAATATCTAAAATTAATCAGTACAATAGAAAAATCACAATTAAATTTACAAGTCCAAAAGAGTGGGTCACATTTTCTTATATAAAGAATAATGTACAAATAAACCTTAGATTTTTGATAAAATACGATAAAACATGACTATAATTTTGTGCTAAAATAATAGAGATAATATAATCAACATCGGTATATTCCCACTGTTTAAAGCATGCCTAGCGCGTCACTATTCCGTCAATGTCTTTGGAACACAACTGTGAAAAATGTCAAGCACCAAAAATAACACTGTCAACACCAACAAAGAAAAGCAATGACTAAGAATCGATCCGTCGGCCGCGAGGCAGCCGCGACCCACTGCCGAGCGTCCAGCGCACTGCGCTTATAAGCATAAGAATGACATTACATTCTAATATTTAGTTTTTAAATAAAAGCACACGTACATGTGAATATCAACGACATAAGTCGATCGCAGCTTACATGCATGTCGTTTTTCCCGGAAGGAAATTTCCAATCATCATTGACATTGGCATGCTGCCCCGAAATAAACGAGCTTCATTACATTAGTCTAGCAGAAAGCCGGTACATGACACTAATCATCGCATTCCGCCGCCGCGCGTGGGCGCCGCGCGCTAATTACGATAATCTCACACGTACTAGTTCACATCTTCTACACTCATTTATATTATCTAATTTCAGATCAAAATGCGATACACGGAATTATATATCAGCAAAATAGAAGCTATGAAAAATATTATGCTACTCAGACTGAAAATGATATTTCTTGTTTTACAGCAGATTTCATGGTTGATTTATCACTGCATTCTTCAAACGCAAGTACTACATTCGTGTTACATATTTAATGCATATTTCAAATTTATAAAAATCAATCGATTAAGTTTAAAAAATGTAAAATATTCCTACTAGAAAAATAATATCAAATGTACGATAACATTCAAATGTAACGAAATAATATTCAAGCGACAATTTCTTTCTAGTAAGTTACAAAGCGAAGGTTGGATGCGCAGTGCAAGTAAGTGATCACTATTCGCTATTATTTCTAGTACGTGTGAGCCGAGACTTAAACACGCCACGGACACCGAACATGATTGTTCTCATGTATTTGTAACAAATATGACATGACAATGACAGCGTCGTAAAAGTGGCTGAGATGACAGTAAAGAATTTACACGTACGATAGCGATAGAAATTAGTTTGGAATGTACAAATACTTTAATAATTAATTTTAAATACATTTAAGCGGTATAAAAATGTCTTAATATTGGAAAACTATTAGCGGAACTTATGAAAACAATCGAAATATAAGGACACGTCATGAAACGTATAAGTGAGATGATTTTACTGCAGGATAACCTTAGAAGTAACGTTAAATGTTTAGATTTCCTTTTAATAAATACAAAACGTTAATGTTGTAAAAAGTTAGCACACATACTAGGTATAGTATGACAATTTTTATTTAATTGACAATTGGCAACCGCGATTCGTATGTTCTGCATATTGCTAATCAATAACAAGTCTCGTATCACTAATGTAGCAGGGAAGCTAAGTAACGACTAAAGAGATCAATTAGCTTAAATGGAGGCCCACACCTCACAGGTAATTTATGATATGATGATTACGACGATTGTCATTTTCGGTTTGTGCGGCAATAATCATGTGAGAAATAAAATTATTTTTACATGGACAGCCGCTGTAGCCTTAATGGCCGATACAGCTTCAGTGGGCAGGCGGCGAGTTACGAGCTCAGCTGGAGCGTTTAAGAATCATAAGTAGAGATGCAACATTATATCGAAAGTTCCATAATATCGATACTAAAATATCGATCATTTTATCAGCATTGGACTAAAATATGACCATATGGAAAAAATATAATTATTCAAGTATTCACTACAAAATTAAAAATACTAAATTACCTTGGAATTACTCGATGACAAAAAGATGTTCTTCCTAAATATTTTGTAATAGTTCTGAAATCATAAATCGATAATATCGCGTGCAAACATCAAATTTTGTCATCGATATTTAGGCCTTCGATATAAGTATCGATACTAAAATCGATAGCTAGACGAATGTGCATCCCTAGTGAGGCGGCAGTGGTCGCGGCGCGCGGCGGGCTCACACGGGCGTGCCGAAGTCGGGGTCGCCGCGGCCCGGCAGCAGGCGCGCGCGCCGCCGCCCGCCCGCCGTCGCGCCCGTCGCCCCGCTGGCCCCCGCCCCCGCCGCCGCCCCCACCCCCGCCGCAGTCGCCGCGCCGCCCGCCCCCGCCGCGCCCTCACCACCCACGCGCCGTGCCGACCCTATCCTGTAACACCACCTCGATGAAAAATAAAACGCTTTCTACACTCAGAGACCTACACTAGCATTTTCTTCACACAAGTGTGCCATGGCACTCACGAAATAGGAGCCCCACACTAGGATTTTTTTCTGTATCGTGGGTACCATGAACACATACAAAGAAGAATACACAAACACCCATACCCAGAGAAGAATCTAAATTCATCATTCAGATATCTGACTGGCCGGGAATCAAATATCCTGCGTGTTAAACCGGTATGGTAATCGCAACGCCATATAGGTCGTCAAGAAGTACACCATTACAATCAATGCAATAGAATGGATCGTCCATAAGATTTGTAATACAAAAAAATATCCCGCCTACGACTCTTAAACAATGACAATACATACACATGCGTGCTCGTGATTCACCTACCCGTTCGACGACTTTTTCCAAGGAATATTAAGTTGGCAAGGGTGACCGTTTATACATTCACAATTATGCAAAAACAAGATCGCGTCGTCAGGTCGTCACTCAACCGTGTTGACTTGTGGAGAAAAAAAAACACTCATGACGTAAGCGCTACGTCCGGCGAGGCGGATGACGGACAAGCGTTCACATATTCGTAGTCATACGGCAACATGTGATTCACACAAATATATAAAAGTACCTAGTATTAAAGTTAAAGTAAATGTAAATTACTTGAACACAATTATGTCAAAAAGGATTTTTAATTTATTCAAATGAAAGTTATGTGATTTTCAATCCACCAATCAGGAAATAATTATAACTTATTAGGTATGCATTATTATACATATAATATATGCCGGCGGGAAACCGCGTGTGTACTAGATACACGTTAACGAAAATAAAATTTAATAATTGAGAATTGTTTGTTTATATAATTAGCAATATTTAGTGATTTCTAGAGATGTTAAATAGTCTGAAATATCCACAAAGTAGGGTTGTTACCTCACCCAACATTCTTGTTCGAACCTTCGAAGTGATCGGACCACCTCAGTTTTGAATAAATTGAAGAACAATATCTCCTGCATTTCTCTTGAAACCTTCAAGAGTGGGTAGTAATCAAGACCCTGGGATTCGTGACGTCAGCAATGCTGACTTCATGTTTTTTAAAAACAGCCTGAGTCCAAGTTACCAAGATGGTAGAACCAGTGTAGTTCGACCGGGGAAGTACCACCGCCACACCTATTCCTAGCGTGAAGCATTTCTTGCGTTTCGATGGACGGGTGTGGTTGCCGACACACTTTTACATGAGGCGACCATCATAGTCCTCGGGAGTAGCAACGCATCTGTGACTGACTTCAGATTTAACCCATGTTCTCTAAGAAGTTGCTTACAGATGTCCACGGGCGGTAGTAACAACCTACCATCAG
The DNA here is from genome assembly GCA_949699795.1 of Spicauda simplicius. Classification (NCBI taxonomy): domain Eukaryota; kingdom Metazoa; phylum Arthropoda; class Insecta; order Lepidoptera; family Hesperiidae; genus Spicauda; species Spicauda simplicius. The sequence goes on from OX453059.1 coordinate 16,605,773, forward strand.
GTACCATCAGACTACATGCTCGTTTGCTACTTCAATCACATAAAAAGTCATGCTTCTTCGTTATATACATTTAAGTTACCACTCACCGAAATCCTTTTGACTCTCTCCTCAATAACGGCTTGGCTTCACCGTTGGTCCTGGACTTGGGATCAACATCGGCGAACGGCGTCACGTGTACAGTGGCCACCGCAGCGGGGGGCGGGCTCGGAGGGGAGGATAACTCCGGCTTCGATTGTACGGTTGCAGACGCCCCTGTATTTGCAGGTGTGGTTAAAGAGGTAGATGTTGGTAAAGAGGCGGATGTAGGTAAAGAGCCAGGAGTTGGTAAAAAACCAGGAGTTGGTAAAGAACCAGGAGTTGGTAAAGCGCCAGGTGTTAGTAAAGAGCCAGGAGTTGGTAAAGAACCAGGAGTTGGTAAAGCGCCAGGTGTTAGTAAAGAGCCAGGAGTTGGTAAAGAACCAGGAGTTGGTAAAGAGCCAGGAGTGGGTAAAGCAACGGTAGTTGGTAACGCGGCGGTTGTGGGTAAAGGGGTGGGCGGTGGTGGTGTGATGTCATTGACGGTAGGCGACGACGAGGACGATAGCGCCGATGCCTTCGTGTGCGGCGGCGACGAATTGAGCAGAGAATCTGACACGATTGCCGGATACGTATCTCGCGCCAGGATCGCTGTTAACAAACCATCATTATTATTGATTTCATATTATCATTATTTATTAATTATTTTAATTAGTTCAGATCTACAATATCTGTTATATGTAAACACATTTTTTATTACGTTCATAGGATATTCAAATTAGCATGAATGTCTTACTCAAGATCATTTAAAAATAATAATCACAGAGAAACAATGAGGTTTTGGAATCTATTCTGATAATATAAGAATTAATACTATTGAGAGATGACCACTTAGTTTGTTTCTATCTTAGATTTAATTATGAAGAGATACCTAAGTTTCAAGTCTAACATGTACGAGACAAATGTATTACTATCGTTAAGAAGGGAAGTTAACAGTATTGTTTTTGTCCCACTCGCACGTCAGTACTAACTTTATTTGTGACAAGTTCAGAGCGAGAGACGCCGAATCTCTTTTATAGAATTGTTCATCTCCTTAATAGTTATATTGTCCTAAAAACTCCGGCCTGTATTTTTTGACGCGTTCGGGTTAAATTAAAACTAGCTGACCCGGCGAACTGCGTTCCATCTAAATGTCAATAGTCTAAAATTATCAGTGTTCCGGTTTCTGTTAATACATACATGCATAATACATACATTCATAATATAGTGGTATTATGCATGTATTATAAACTGAAACTTTCCTCTTGAATCACTCTATCTGTTAAAAAAAAGTGCATGAAAATCCGCGCGCGAAGCGATAGTTTGAACTTTTTTTTTTATTTGACTGAAGTAGCAAACGAGCATGCAGTCCACCTGCTGGTAAGTGGTCACTGCCGCCCATGAACATCTGTAATCAACTTCATACGGAACATGGGTTCCATCTGAAGTCAATCACAGATGCGTTGCTACTCCCGAGGACTATGATGGTCGCCTCATGTGAAAGTGTGCCGGCAACCACACCCTTCTATCGAAACGCAAGAAATGCTTCACGCTAGAAATTGGTGTGGCGGTGGTACTTCCCCGGTCGAACTACACTGGTTATACCACCTTGTAAAGTATGTAGTGATAAAACAGATATACCGACCGTCGTCGATGTCGTCGTCGGAGGAGGCGGGCGGCGCGGCGGGCGCGAGGGGCGCGAGGGGTGCGAGGGGTGCGAGGGGCGCGGGGGCCGCGGGCGCCAGCGGCTCGTCGGAGGAGGGCGCGTCCGGCGCCAGCGCGCGGTACGCCCCCTTCGTGCGCCAGTCCTGCACAACGGGGAAACGTCACGTCACACTACTTTGAAATGAAAAGGTGGGCAATATACATATTAAAAAAAAATGGACATAAATAAGAAAAAACACAAACCCGCTGAGTTTCTTGCCGGATCTTCTCAGTTGAGGTCGTATTCCGATCCGGTGGTAGTGTAAGAAAAAAAATGTAACTGACAATTTGTGAGTGCCCCCGTAGGCTTATACAAAATAAAGACATTTCATTGAAATGAAATGAAATTTCAATGAAACACCGTGAGCGACGCAGGGTTATGTGGGATTTTTACTGCACTAATGGTGGCCGTCCTCGGCACTAAACTGTATTGTTACTCTGTTGTTGTTATTACTTATTTATATATATATATATTATTTATTATTATATACTTATTTATATATATATACTTATTTATATATATATACTTATTTATATATATATATATATATATTTAAGTTTATTGTGTATCTTCCGGGGTTGTTTGTGGGCGGTTAGAGTGGGAGTTCGAACCGGTCAGGCACCCCGGGAAGGACGGCGGTATGTATGATCGCATACTGTCGTAAAGATTAAACGGCACTGCGATCAGAGGACTCCGGTTGGGTTTCTTCGGAGATCCCGAAGTCCTCTTTATAGCGCCGAGGACGGCCACCGGGGGGTTTTTAGTGCGGTAAAAATCCCACATAACCCTACGTCGCTCTCACGGCGTCGGATACCTTTTGAAGGTTTCCCCCTCGAAAAAAAAAAGATACTTCTACGTATTTTTAAGTGATAGCAAAGAAATCATACTTGCTAAAAAAACATTACGCAGTCGGGCAATAAAGTAATCGTATTCATCACCTGCGGCTTGCGTTTCTTCTTGAGCGACAGTCGCTTCTGATGCACGGGCGTAGAGTGCGGCGACGCGGACGACAGCGCGCCGCGCGGGGACGCCTCCGCGAGGGACATCTGCATCGTACACATTTTATTTTATTTATTTGTGTTATTTTTATTATACATTTGCGTATTTCGGAGGGCAAAGTAATATATTACATGTCGTCAACACATTACTGCCCCACTGTTGGGAACGGTCTTTTTTTCAGAATAAGAGAGTATTAGGCCGTAGTACACCGCGCTGGCTAAGTGCGAATTGGTAGACTTTGAGAACTTTTTTTTTTTTAATTTCCTAGGTGTGTAGGCTTCCTGGATGTTCTCCTTTACTCTAAAGCTGTGTCAATTAATTTCTAATACGCACATAATTTTAGACAAATCAGTGGTCTGAAACTTGAACCTCGGACCTCCCGATCGAAGACCGGACAAGTTTCAACCATTAGGCTATCATTGCTCTACTATAGCTGCTCTGTTGGATTACGTACACGAATATATGTCGTATTTATATTTATATTTTTCTATACATAAATATATGTCTTACTCTTGCATAGTAAGTTACTTAGTCGGAAATATTCAATACTCCGTCCATTCTTGGGGCGGTTTCTTTAACACGAACCCTTTTGATTTTTAACCGCATTTGTATTCGTATACATACTCGTCATCTTTCGAGTTATTCGGGTAACTCTCCACGAATATCTAAATAACGTATGAGGGTAGGATTTTCAGTTTCATTGTAGCACCTTTACTGTCACATATATATTAACCATTAGTTGTATTCCGATTTTAAAACCGTTGTAAAGAACTAACACCTAAAATAAGGTATTCAAGTAGATCTCAAAAAATAACATCTTTCAAAAATAATGAGAATAACGACATACTATAAATACAATCAACTTTGCACATAACATGCGAATTTTAACCATTTGACAAATTGAGCGGACTATTTATTTCCTACTTCAATAAGTATTGAACGAATTACCTCCAGCCTGGCTTCGATCTTAATAGAATCGTCGTCCATATCCAGAATAGCAAGATTATTGTTGATATTGTTGTAGTCACGCGACGCGTAGTCGTATCGCGCCACGGGAGCTATCGCCATGTTGTCAATGCTGTTCATATTCACCATATTGTTTAAGTTGGCCATATTGGCCATATTGGTCATGTTGGCCATATTGGTCATATTGGCCATATTGACCATATTGTTCACGTCGGTCATTCGAGGCATGTGCACGTTGTTCACCATATGGTAACGAGAATCGCAGTCACTGCCGGATCCTACTTCAGAAGGCGGTCTGTGAAAATCATGGAAATTAATTTTAGTTTTACGGTTCTGTAAATCGACACTAGTAAGACAGAAAGTGTAACCAAAAGAGTATAGCGAGTTTTATTTAGTTTAGACCAGTAAGAAAAAAAACAGTAAGCATTGACGAATTGCTTATTTGTTCTCTAATCACTCCGACAATACAGGAGATCAATATGAAATTACTTGCTGAACAAAGGCAATTCTTAAAGTTGCGGTGGATATTTGCACGTTATCCACATTAGGTACGATTACGAGTGTATCAAAATATTGCGCGTCTGTATTGTTTATTACTCGGTAAGTTTTTCAGCAAATTACAATGTTTAAAGGTCGAAACACTAAAAGAAATAAAATGTTTAAATTAAAACTTTTAACCTTTGATATATAAATATATTTTAAAATTCTAACGGACGCCATTTAGTGCAGACTTGTGTACGAAGGCATAATTGGTGTCGGCCAATTTTTCCAAACATTAATAATACAATCGTCAAACAGAACACGACGATGAATTGATATTTCTACCCTTCGATTGTTCTTAACTTATCACTGTCCAAATGATGGGCACGGGTCTTGTTTCAGAATGTGAGAGCTTTAAACCACAATCCACCGCATTATAAAAGTGCGAATTGGTAATGGTGACATTGTAATCGAAGGGTGTCTTCGATTACAGCGTCACAAGTAATGCTATACCTATTGTTGTAGTCGGGCGTGCGCGGCGCGGTGGGCGTGGCGCCCGAGCCGTCCGGCTCCTCCTCCAGCGCGGACCCGTCCTCCGGGTACAGCGGGAACCTGCGAACATTATTGATAGATCAGGAAAGCTAGGATTCCAACAAAAAAAAAGAGAATAGGAAAGAAGAGACTAATGCTGCGGCGCCTTTTCTGTTTCACTTCTTACGCAGTTGCGAAAGATAGACAAGGTGCCGCAATTGTATCTCTCTTTCTAACCATCGGAAGTTTCTGGTTAAAGGCAGCCGTATCTCCACCGACTCTGTGTATGTATTATACACAGCAACATCATATATAGTAGAGGATACGATTTAACATCGACTTTGAATCAATTAATTAAACAATAAACTTGAACTAAGGGTACTAACTTTTATTTTAAGTTAGTTATTGAGCGCAAAAATTATATACACCGTTAAAATCTATTAAACATTTCGTTTTCTTTTACATTTGATTCTGACATTTGGAGTCCAGATCGAAGTCCTCTTACACTTGTGATTTTTTCGTGTGTGTGTGTATGAATGTTACTGGAACATCTCATTATTATTTTTAGTATAATATAGTTGCCAAAATAGTAAAATGACCTGTAGTTATCCTCGGAGAGTCGGTCGTCGTCGTCGGTGGCGATGAACTGCACGCACAGCGCGCAGTCGCCCTTCACGCTCTGCAGCGCCTGCACCGCCTCCTTGTGGCACGCCTGCAATATTAATGTGCTTCGATAATTTTTACATTAACTTAGGCCTTTTTATAATATTTTATTATCATTACTGTATTACTATGATATTAAGAAATGATCATTAATGAATTATTTATCATATTTAAATATTACACACGTTTAAGCCCAAAGTATCTTTAGGTACATTAAGCTAAAAAAATTCGTAACCAAATTAACATACACTAATTTTAGATTTTGGGGCTCCGGCTGACGCGTAATAAAACCGAGGCTCTTTCTTGGAACCCGTGTCGTGACACCCGAAGCCGTGAACATACTAGTTGGTGGAACCCGTCGAGCTTGAGTCGTCTATAACGTATTTGGATCTCAAGCTCGAAAGCCTAAGACAGCTTAAGGGAATAAGCTAGAAGTAGTAGTAAAGTAATATACCTGCGTGAGGTCGAGGTCGTTGATGGCGAGGATCGCGTCGCCGACGTACAGGTCGCCGGTGAGCGCGGCCGGCCCGCCCGCCTCCAGCTCCGAGATCAGGATCGGCACGCCGTGCTCGCGACCGCCCTGGGGAAACACGGTTTTGTATATACTTTTTTTGTCTCATAATGACAACATAATGGATAAAAATTATTCACGAAATCATGCTTATTATTTAATTTTTATTGCAATATAAAAGCAAAAGTAAAAACAATTTTTGTTTTGAGGAAACATAATAAACTCGTAGAAATGACATAAAGCAGGTTCATATTTAATCGTAATTAATGAAATAGCTGGTCACGTGTAATAATTATGTATGTGACATACATGTGTCCATATGGGTCAAGATGTTAAACCATCCTTAATTTAAGAGGAGGGGCAGGGGCAGAGGTGTACTCCGGGTAGTAGAATTGGTAGTGGCGGCGCAAGAAATAAACTTAATGTGGGCAAGCTACAATTCGTGAGATCCTCTGTTGATCAAAAAGATTGCCAAATGTATACAAATTTAAGTCGATCTGCAGTTTGTTGATAAAAGAAAAGGTCGGTAAATCTAAATCCTTCGGCCCCCAACACAAAGTCTTGGAGAAAACTTTTATTGCGTGTGTCGCGAGGCCCTATGTCTGTGAAGCGCGCCGGGGTGAAGGCACACACCGCCCGTGACTTACGCCGTCACTGACGCTTGGGAGAGTGGGAACTTGAAGGTTGAGGGTATAAAACTCAAAACTTGAGCCCCGGGCGCCAAATTTAGGGGGCGGCAAAATATAAAAATTTTGGCGGTCTTTTTTTGGTCACCAATATGCAGATAAATAGGTGTCAATACAAAGAGTATGTAGGGTTGGCAACCTTGTTATTTTTAGCCGACATAAATTTCTGACTGAGTAGGCGGTAAACTACTTCGGGTTTGGATGGCATGAACCCACGCTACGCCACTGTCTATATCGTTTTCCCCAGTTGTCCAGCGTGAGAGTAGCAGAGCAGCGGCGCGTACCGTGACGGAGATGCCGAGGCCGAGGTGCGGCGAGCGGCGCACGCGCACGGTGCGCGGGCGCGCGCGCGGCGCGGGCGGCGGGCGCGGCGGGCGCGGGGACACGCCGCGGCACACGCGCACCAGCGTCTTGTGCCGCTGCAGCAGGATCTCCGCCTCCACCTGCAAGGACATTGTATTATTGAACTAGTAAACGAGTGTTTTTTTTTATTGAAACTTTTTCAGGCGCGTTGAGCACTTCTTTGGTGATTAAACATCGTGGAACTCGCGTCATCGTCACTGAACCCTTTCCATGCACTATATGTTCCCTTTGTTTTATCTGATTGTGGCAGTAAAAGTATGCAGTCCACCTGATGGTAAGTGGTCACTGGCGCCCATGGACATCTGTAAATAACTTCATATAAAACATAGGTTTTATCTGAAGTCAATCACAGATGCGTTGCTACTCCCGAGGATTAGGATGGTCGTCTCATAACAAACTACTACCGATGAACATTTGTAAACAACTTCATATGAGTTCTGAAGTCAATCGAAATAAATTCACAACTGCTTCACACCAGAAATAAATATTAAGAAATTCATAGTGATATCTCCACTGTCGAGGTAAACTGGTTCTATCATCTGGTTAATTCCATTATTAATTGTAACCAAGTATTGTAACCAAGTCTACATCTTCTGAGGGTTAAGCTTGTCGCCTCAAGTTTGCGACAGCCGGCATCTACACCTTCACAACGTAACGCATGAATTGTCACACGCTAATAATAAGTGTGACAGTGGAACCTCCCAGGTTGGATTGTACTTGTAACATCTTTCAATAAGCGCCTTCACGCACAATAATACTTCATTAGGTTAACTGACACGACCTACATTTCCACATATTTTTTATGAATAGTCAATATACCGGCGATCAATCTATTATCTTTTGAAGGTTTGGAGGCGTAAAGTTTCAGCTTGTAAAGTTAACACCCTTTTACAGATTCTTGATTCTATAGATATTCTGATATATTATATTTATTAGGCCAGAGATCGATTACAAGATATGTAACTAAATTTTCATATATTTTCAGTTCTTCAGTTAAGTGTTGTACATCAATCAATTTTATTAGTCATGACTAACCCATATAAAATATATGACAAGGAAATCGTCAGACGAGGGGTAGACGGATCAAAGTGTATAATGACGACTCGCGTGGCGGAGCGGTTACCATACCGGTCCGACGCGCAATGGGTCCCAGGTTCGATTCATGTTATTCGAGTTTAGATTCATGTTCTGGGACTGGGTGTTTGTGTATTCGTATTGTGTGAGTCCATGGTTATATAGCACAGGAGAAAATCCTAGTGTGGAGCTATGAGTGTAGAAAGCGTGCGTGTTTTATTTGATGCACGTGTTTAGTAGTTGTTATTCCCTTTTTTTCCTCTCCACCAATAAACCATCGAAAGCTCCGACTCACACGTCTGACAGTCTCCTCGTGAAAATTCTAACAAGTTGCCATATTAGATATTAATACTTTATTAAGAAACTACCTGTACACCAGAAATCTCACAAGCTTATGAATAACAACTTTGCTAAAGATCATCACATGATCAAATGAATAGTTTACGATTCTATAGAGGACATAGAGACAAACATTATTTTTTATTAAGGAGAAGATTAAACGAACCTGTGCCCAGAGTGAATCCCTGAGTTCCGCCCGCATGTCCCGGCCGAGCAGCTGCAGCTGCTGTATCCTGCCCGCCAGCTCTTTGTCTAAGTACTTAGTAGCTAATCTGTGTAACAATATATCAAAGGCACATGAGTTTTGTCATTAAGAGTCATAGTAACTCGTTACTTTCTAAGTATCTAAAAAATCTTTCTTAGTAATCACTACATAGTATAAAAAGTCACTTCTCGCTGTCTGTCCCTATCTATGTATGCTTAGATCTTTAAAACTACCCTACGAATTTTAATGCATAATGGATAATGTTTTTTTCAATAAATAGAGATTCAAGAGGATAGTGTTTTTATGTATAATACATGTATAATATAGTAGAGAAACACTGATAATTAATTTTAGGTTTTTGACTTTTAGGCGGAATGAAGTTCGCCGGGTAATAGTTAGTAATAAAAAGAATTTATTAATTTAGAGACTAGAAATAGACTCTATTTTTAAGTTTCAGAGGTAATGGCAGTAGCGTAAATCATTGATGCATATGAATTAATTTAACAAGTTGCATGACTAAACCAATATTATTGTATTGCTAAAAACTTTCTATACAGTTGTATACAATTACTGGCAGTGGCAACAAACACTAGACGCGGACACTAGAAAGTGCAGCTAATACAAAAGATCCTCTTCAGACCAAGTGCCCTAGACGCTCATGGCTGAAACTCAAATGTTTAGCGATGCTGACACAAGATCTTTTGAATCAAAGTATTTACACGCCTAAACGACGAAATGAGAGGAAATAGTATCTTTTTGAATACTAACTACCTATGTAAAGCACATTATTTTAGCAAATAAATAATTATGAATTAGGAAAAAGTATTCTCGCCAGGGATAAGGCGAAATGTATGGATTGGTTTTGCCAATAAGTTAAAGGTATGAAACGTTATCTATGAATACAGGGTTAAGCCATCTTCGTCCCTGTAGCCTCGGGGTTAGAATAGGGCTACGGTATCCCCTGCCTGTCGTAAGAGGCGACTAAAAGGGGCTTCCGGGGTTGCAGACGGCTAGAGTGGGAGCTCGAACCGTTCGGTCAGGCAATCCCGGGAAGGACGGCGGTATGTGTGGTCGCATACCGTCGTAAAGACTAGACGGAGCGGTGGGCCCAGCCGCCCATCTGGGAGGAGCCCGATGGGGCAGCGCGCTCGGAGGATTCCGGTTGAAGTCGTTTCGAGATCCCGGAGTCCTCCTTTTCAGCGCCGAGGACGGCCACCGGGGGGGTTTTAGTGCGGTAAAAATCCCACATAACCCTGCGTCGCTCCCACGGCGTCGGGTACCTTTGGAAGATTTCCCCCTCGAAAACAAAAAAAAAAAAAAAACCATCTGAACGTTTTTCTGTCTATAACGTCGCCTTGGATTCAGAGTGTTTCGTGATTTGAGCAGACAAGCATCAAGCGTGGCTGGTTACAGCCTCAATACTGAAAATGTAGAAATTTCGTTTAAACTCAGGTTATTTATTTTTGTATTATATAACGTATCAGATATATTGTCTTAATACTGCAATTGCAATTAAAATGGTGAAAAAATCAGCAGCTTTGTATGTGTAAGATAAACTTATAAATATGTATGTTGGTAAAACTAATATAAGTGAATGAGTGCGTTTACTATTACAAGGAATTTCCTTTCTGCCAAAAGGTGTATGTTTCTAAAAAGACCTAATAAATCATATACCGAAGAAATGTTTCTAAAAGTCACACGTTCGTACATAAATGCATTAATACGCATTGCATATAATCGTGTATTCTTATTACGCATAAACATATAAGTCAAGTACAAGGCTGTAATATCTACTTATATCATAATAGGTTTCTCCACTAAAATAGAGCAAATGCTATTTGTTAAGAACTATCTACTTGCTCAACTAACCTATATTCATAGGTTAGTTGAGCCAGAAGAAGTCAGAATTTTAAATTGGGAGGGCCTTTCTTAGGAAGAATACAAGGGCGAAAAAGATATTTCTATAAGAAGTGTTAAAAAATGTTAATGGTCACGTGTAGAAAACGTCATCCTGTTTTTGAAGCTGTGTCTCCTAAAAGGTCGTGGATAGACTTAAGCACATGATATCAGATTTGAGGAGTAGCTTGAGCCTCTTAGATATGTTAAATAACCCTTAAAGGTTACGCCTTGATCCTTCCCCTCCATTTTTTTTAAAAGATTCAAGTAGCAAACGAGCATGCAATCCACCTGATGGTAGGTGGCAGCCCACGGCCATGTACAAGTAACTGCATACTCGCTCTCACGCTTTCTACACTCACAGCCCCACACTAGGATTTTCTCCTATGTCGTGAGTACCATGGACACACACAAGACGCATTCACAAACACCCAGACCCAGAACATGAACCTGAACTCATCGTTCAGATACCTGTCTGGCCGGGAATCGAACTCGGGACCCATTGCGCGTCAGATCGGTATGGTAACAGCTCCGCCATGCGAGTCGTCAAAGAACAAAGGTTTTATCTAATATCGATGACATATGCATTGCTATGTCCGAGGACTGTGGTGTTCGTCCCATATAAAAGTATGTGCCCAGAACATTAGCAAATTCCCGTGGGTACAAACAGTGCCGGATTAGACACATAGCAAGAGTAGCAAATGCTACAGGCCCCGAGACTAAAGTGGTCCCGCGGCTCAACACCTACCTGCTATTTATATTTCACTATTTTGCTATCCTAAAAATCCTAAACTGAAAGAAATATAGAAAGTAGATATAGAAAGTGTCATCTCTAAATTTTCCCAGATTAAATGCAGAAAAGTTTACTAGTAGTCCGGTCAAAAAGGACATTGAAAGTTACATAATTTCGCTCCTTGCTAAAAATTGGCATGAATGTTGGGAATCCTATTATACAACCCTGTAATTTTTAGCAATGTTCGAATTGATGTAACCTTACCCCTATTTTTGAAGCTAACTTGACCGGACTACTATAGTCCGGTCAAGTTAGCATCAAAAATAGGTTTGTAAAAGCAGTTCTGTTTTATTTAATATTCTTACTTAAGGCAAACTAAGGGGGGACTATACATCAAACTATAATCCAGAGCTGAACCTGTAGGAAATTCTGACCGGAGTCAGAATTTGCTACAGGCCCTGCGCTGGATTAACTTGACACTGGGTACAAGCAAGCGCAACCGCCAACCCACCTGGCACCATAGAGCTCCGAGTGCAGCGCAAGCACGGTGTCCCGCAGCGCGGCGTTCTCGCGCGCGAGCTGCGCCGCCTCGGCCCGCGCGCGCGCCGCCTCCGGCACGTTGCCAGCCGCGTCGCCGCTCTCCTGGCAACCGCCTGCAACGCGTGGCAAGGTGTGGTTACTATCGTTTTCAGATATTTGTAAAGGCCAGTTAATGTCTAGTGGTTTAATCCTAGTCGTTATCATATGGACCATTTTATTTGTTTATTATTATTATTATACTAACATTACAGGTTAACCTAATACGTTAGCGTAGTGAAATAAAATACAATTAAAAATATTGATATTAAATTAAATATAAGTTGAAAACTTAAAATTACACAAAAAAAAAAACAAATCGTCAAATAGAAATAAAAGTCGTCAAATATTATTAAAATAAACAATAGAGCAATGTCTCGTCATCCCATTTTCGTCGCACTGCTGGGCACAGGTCTCCTTTCTGAATGAAAGAGTTTAGGTCATAGTCCACCGGGCTGGCCAAGTGTGAATCGATGGACTTCACACACCTCCGAGAACCCTTTTTTTAAGAACTCTCGGGTGTGTAGGTTTCCTCACGATGTTTTCCTTCACCGAAAAGCAATGATAATTAATTTGTAATATGCACATAATTTTAGAAAAAAATGTATTGCATGCCTGGGTTTGAACCTCGGACTTCCCGATCGAGAAATGTTTCAACCATTAGGATATCACTGCTCTTGTTAGGCGGTCACTGCTCTCAATAAGTGTTACATTAAATGGCATGGCTTGTTTATAACAACTAAGTGAATAAAAAACATCTTTTTATAAAAAAAAACTAATAATATAAAAAGGTGGCTTGATCAGTTATTCTTAGCTAATAAAATAATTGTTGACCGTCTCAAGCCCTATTTAATTGAAATTAAAATGTATGTTTTTTTACTAGTAAAAATAAACACACAAGAATGGGAGTTCCATGCTGTTGACCAACGCAGATTTTCTTAAGCTGCATGGTACATACATATATACCATTTTAAATAACTATGGTCATTTGTTCACTTCACTACAGTGGAAGATACGATAAACAGACGACCTTGCTAAGAAATTAATTTAAATCCAATGATTTTAAGCCTCTATTATACTGCTATAACTGTTTTAATTAAACTCCTAATTTCAGCTAGCTTGTACACCTGCTTATAATCTATACCCTAAATCGAGCGCACGAGCCTTTCAAGGGTCCTAATTAACTTGAGATAAAAAACGTTATAAATTAAGGCACAAAAAATCCCCTTGCAACGCAAATGGGAAATGTTTATTTATTTGTAAGGTACATATTAATTTACATACACCCACGAATACTTTAAATGTGAATATGAAACTTAATCGTTCATTAGTTAAAATCTTCGAGATTATATTTCATTGCGTTTATAAACATTGTTAATATTTCTTACATTATCTACATTAGTATCGTGTATCCACATTCTACACATTTCGAATTAATTACCAAAAATTTAAATAAAAGCCGTGATATTATGTTTACATATTCATAAAACTGTAAGAGTATTTCTAAAGAAAATATACTTAGGTACCAACAAATAAATATTATATTTGTGTCATATTTAGTTACAGTTAGGTACGAGCCTGTGTGGGATCATCAAAGACTATAATATCTAAGAAAGCTCGTAGGTATGTAATCATAGCAATAAGAATCCACATGTATCTCTCTTGATAACTACCTGAGAAGTGCTCGCATGTATCTAGGTCCTAGGTCATTATTTTTATTGCCCGTAATGCTAAGGTGTACATGATCTTTACAACTAATTGAACTCATCAAGCGTCAAATTATCGCATAACTTTATTTTAATAACATTGAAGTGGCAAACGAGTATGCAGTCCAACTTGATTCATAGCATTTTTGTGGTCTGTTTTACACTTAATATTCAATAAAAACGCACTGAATTATAATATAACAATATCTTTGTAGTATTTCCAATGAGCTAATTTAGTAAATAACGGCGCATAGAGTTATTATTGTTGGTTAACGTTAAGTCAAGTCGTTTTTCAAGTAGGAAGAACCAGTGTAGTTCGACCGGAGAAGTACCACCGCCACGCCTATTTCTAGCGTGAAGCATTCCTTGCGTTGCGATAGAAGGGTGTGGTTGCCGGCACATTTTCACATGAGGCGACCATTATAGTCCTCGTGAGCAGCAACGCATCTGTGATTGACTTCAGATGGAACCCATGTTCTGTATGAAGTTGATTACTGATGTCCATGGGCGGCAGTGATCACTTACCATCAGGTGGACTGCATGCCCGTTTGTTACTTCAGTCAGATAAAAAAAAGTCTTTAGATTATGTTTATGAGTATGCAGAGTAGGTATGACATAATCTAAAGACTTGAAATTGAAGTAATCATATTTCTTACGATTAAATATAAATTTTTACTGCAATAAGAACGTACCCGCCGAATTTGCACGCGCCTGTACCAAATCCGCCCTCATATCCACGAGCTCCGCCTGCAAAAAAAAAAAGAGAACATGATACTATTGTGTTGTGTTCGCACATTTAATTCCAACGAATGGGATATATCACGTGCCAACAATAAACTAGTGTCGAGTGACAGGGAAGTAATTCAGGACAAATTATAATCTCGAGCCGAAATCAATGGCGGTGTTAATCCGAGTTATGAGGACAGATGGCAGGCGCATTAGACGAGACGCAAGCGCACATAAATTGTTTGACCTATAGCACCACGGCCGTCCGCCACCCCCATCAACTTAAACTACGCGTTTTCAACTGCCACTGACTTCTCTAATCACATATTTTATGCCATTAACCGATTTAGATCCCATAAAGAGGCGTGATGTATGCGATCCCATTGTAAACAAACAGTGACCCTGCGGGCGAAATGCGACAAGTGGTTGTCGCTGCAACAAATTACAATCGATTTCGATTCAATAGTGTTGTGATTTATTCTGAGTATTTATCTTGATTATGAATGACAATACACTGTAGTTGAGGTGTGTTCCGAACCGGTGGTAGTGTAAGAAAAAAATAGTAATTGACAATTTGTAAGTGCCCCCGTAGGTACATACAAAACAAAAAAAATCATATTCATTTTAATTTCATATATTTCTAGACATATTTCTTGTATTAAGTCGCTTCTCAAAATTATTTATTCGTGAATGTAGTAAGTTCAAGAAAAAGATTCTGCGCATCCTTTTTTGTGCACCAACTTTCTACCTACTACTAGTTAATCACGGTTTCTGCATAAGAAGCTTTTATTGTATTAATTTTTTGCCAATGTTGGCCTAATACTTAATGTTGCAATATGATAAAATTGATAAAAAAATACTATAGAACTTAAGTAATACAACCTTTAAAACAAACTAGGCCCGTTAATAAATCTTAATCGCGATTAAGTAACTAAATTGGGTAACGAACTAATCTCTCCGCAAGATTTCACTTTTACAATAATATGCATTAGCGCAGACCCTTTTAATTGATGATATACGTACAAAGTAATGTTGCGTAATGTTTGTTGCGATCGCGGTGCAAGGCGGAAACGTAATGAGTGTGGTGTGTTTGACTTGGAGTCGCCTACTCGCTGGAACATAGTCAAGTGCACGAGATGAGACCGAAACGGCTCATATACATATGTATCTATTTACTTTGAAATTTTAATCAGAAGGTAGACTAACTACAGAAATTTATTTTACAATAGTAATCACTAATCTTATAACAGTTTGTTGCACTTTACTCTGCTGCAACTAAATTTGATTCGTCAAAATATTTCAATGGTAGTACCTAAGACCATTGGATAATAAGTAAGAAACTTATAAAATACACAACATGAAATAAAACCTCATTATTTTGTATAGTCTACGGAACTACTTGCTACAAATTGTCAATCACAAAGTTTTCCTTATAGTGTTATAGAATGGGACATGATTTCAAATAAAGATCCCGCAAGAAACTCGGTGGGTTGTTGTAGTTGATATGAAGCACTACAAGTACAACAATATGAGCTAGTGTTAATAACAACTTTTTCAATCTTAACATAGCTGAAGTTATATGAAGTAACTTTGCTACAACATATTGAGTAGGTAACATCAACTCTCGCCTGGCACATAAACATAACCAAAAATTGTAATTTTTGCTACTATAATTTTTCAAAATGTTATCCAAGCAGATCTGTCAGCCGAAAATAAAAATTAGTTGAGTCGGAACAATTTCTCTAACATGGCTGTAATGCCTAATTTGTCTTCGTTTGCACGTCAAGTTTGAATGTGGTAATGTATGAGCATATCTTATTTGCGATCTAAACACAACACCCACACAAGACGGTCGATGTCCATTCATAAGTTTCAAACGCACATGCGGAAACTAGCTACCTATCTCATATTAAGACCACTATAATACTTGTATAGTAGTTGAATGATTTTATCAAGTTACTTGCTAAAGAGATTTTGTTGATTTTTAAAACAGTTTCAATTTCAAACAAACCCCAATATTCTTAAAAGTTCCAATGATTGTACCAAAAAATAAATCAATTTTCAATTACACGGCACACTCTTATATGAGGCGACCATCTAAGTCCTCGGAAGTAGCAACGCATCTGTGATCGACTTCAGATAGAGTTCTAGTTTTATATAATTTGATGTTGAATTATTGTATGATCAGGTAGGTGGACTGCATGCTCGTTTGTTACTTGAATCGCAAAAAAAAAAACACGATAAAAGCGGTTAAGTAATGTAATTAAAGCTTTATTGTCAATTAGGTTATTTCGCCTAATTCGGTCATGTTTATCACGCTATTATGAGTATCCTATGTACGTATAAGTTTCGATCTTAAACTGAGTTCCAAATTGCAAGGAATTTCGACCTGTAGTTTTTGTGTGAAAGAATAACAATCATATATAAGTAAAGAGTAAGATACCTATAAAATTAAACATGTGATATGACTCTTTATTTTAGAAACTCAAGTTAGAAATATAAGATAACAATAACAAACAAAAATTTCACCGATGTACTCGCGGTTCCAGTGCACATGAGAAGGTACCATATCGTCGGTCAAATTGAACACGATTTCTATCAGAGCCATGCATTCGGAAGAGGCCGCCGAGATCAGCATAAACAACAAGCCGCAAGCGGTTGCTATCCCATGACTATACAAAGAATGCCCGTGGCCATATTATCTAACTTATTACACAACTAAGCATAATATTTTGTTACACCCATCAACCGCGTTATGATTTAGGGATCGGCGCCCATATTTGAGATCAGAATGAGATACGCCAACTTGTTAGTTGTCACTATAACTTTCATTTATTTATTTATTTACTGGCGATTCGTAAGTTCATGGCAGTGAATCAAAACAGAAATGCAATAAAAAGGCGGTAAAGTACACAATACAATACAAAAAAAGCTTTATAGTAAAGGCAAGCAAAGAGAGGAAAAATGTTACGGTCAGTAGAATCACGCATAAACCAATAAGTACAAAAGCTACCGTTAAATAATAGTTTTGTTTTTTTATAGTGTCGTGTTTTGTTGATGATTTTGTATGAAACACTCTGAATATGTTAGGAAAAAACAAATATGTATTTAAGTCTACGTCAAATACATACAATTGTTTAAAGAAACATTTGCCTCTTGATAACCTTGATATGGACTAAAATCTTACCTGCAAATTAAGTATTTGCTTTATACTTTATAACGTATCAAATAAAATATAGTACCATTGGGAATAGGGATCATTAAATAAAATTAATTTATACCTTAGCGTTGAAGTTCATTATAAAGCAATAACTAATAAACACGACCTACGCTGATTTCAAGATCATTATCGTCTCAATATTGAGTGGGCGTGTTTTAACGATCAATTGTGAATATTATAACAATGTTCACAAGGCGAAGGCTACCCCGCGACAATACCGCAATAAATGCATCATAAAGCCATCATAATAAATGAACAGTTATCTCGCTTTGCAAGACAATGAATACAATTCATTAGTGATACAATAAAATCCATCTGCCATCTATATAGCCGTCGGCAATTTACCCAAATACTGCCGATGACAAGGCGCCTCGTTACTTTCATCTCTTCTCTAATTAAGTTTAGAGTACTTGTGACGCGTGTCTTAGCTAATCTTAAAGCGATTGTAGCCGCTAACACATACGGTTCCCTAAACAACAGCACGATATTGCCGAAGAGTGTGCTGAGTGATTGAAGAATGCCTTTTCTTTATGAGATGTGGGCGCCGATCACAGATAACGTCCAACGCTCGGAATCGGAAGATTGATTCACGCTGCCCCCTATCGCTGCGCTCATCTTAGATACACGAGAGATTGGACCGAAAGCGCACGTGCCGCCACGGGCAACACGTGGATTCGTGACAATTTTATTCATGTCCGACAACAACAATAAATATCCCACCATTCAGCGTCGGCACTCTTACTAAAGATGGCCCACGGGACGAAATTTGACGCTCATTTGAATAGCAGCTCAGACTAGTATCACATTTTAGTATGCAAGTCGTCGGAATCTTCACAAATGCTTTCCACTCTCAACATGTTTAGTGCGACCACACAAGACGGCTGAAGTGATGAAATCATAATTGATCGACAGAGGCCACTTGAGCGCTATATCAGAAATTCAGTGAAAATTACGGGACTCGTTTATCTACAATTAAATTCAAATCACGTTTTAATAACACGATGCAATGTTTTAGATGACGAATTGAAAGGGAACAGACATATTATTTAGCTCAAGAGTTTTCCCTTGAATAGAACGGACTTAACCAATAGAATGTAGGTAGGCATCTGTCAGCATATCCGTATGAGGTCGTTGTTTCTTCGGTCTTGGAACGCCCTACATTGTTTGTGCGTTCCACTAAAATAGTGCGCAACTCTTCATTTACATGTGTTCGCAGTCACCAAGTACCTACATCGTGCCGAACAAGCAATTGTCCTCTGCCTTTTCGCTCATTGTCACTTAGTATGCAAACAATTCCCCAGTCTAACTGTCCTAGAACGTATTATGAACAGTTAAGGTAATTACTCGCTAAACATAGAAATATATTCTTAAAATGAAGAGCAAGTAGGAAGCCTTTTATCTTACTTAAGTTAAGGTAAACCGCCTAGTTGAAATATCTTTAGGAAAAGTAACAGAAAAAATTACACCGACATCTTGAGAATATTTAAGTAACAATCAAACTGATGTAATACTTACGCGATTGTTACACCGCACCCTGCATTACATTAAACTATTGCTTGTAACTACAACCATACTATTTAAATGTAAGCGTCTATGTAAAATGTCGTAACCAGACAAACAACCTATTGGGGTCAAACAATGTCAAAGTGTTTCCGAGATATATAGTCTCTGAAGAAAGAACCTAACGGATTATTATCTGAGCAATAGGTCTATGTCTCAGAGGTCTCGGTTAGGCATCAAGTATGTATGTCGAGCGCTTTACTTTATCTACATTACACGTGGAGTAATTCATTCAGTTAAAAAGGTGAAACGATAAAATACATAATTTAAGATTACCATCCAATCATAAATATCATATTGGATATTTTAATGTTTGTAGTATGGCCCAATAGTTTGAAAGAATTGTCTTCGTTGCTAAACTAATTGTTCACTCAAATGAACGGTATATACCAAGTTACGATGTAATTTGCATGTCAATGGTGAAAGAGCGTGGAGTAGCAGTAATCGTGAGACAAAGGAGACGCAGCAGTAATCGTTTAACAAATGATCCCTGTTGTTACCGGAGCGACAAAGCCGTCCGCGACTCCTTGACACGATTGCCAGATTTGTTGGAATATATATACAGGAGCCACTTATTTCAGGGGTACCACAACATGAAAATTTAATAACAATCATAAAATGTTCAATTAAGCTTTACTACGGTCTTCATTAAGTGTTACTTTCCTCTCTTTACATGGATTCTTTAATATTTTTTTCAATTGACTTTACTAAAAGATCAGACTGTTCTGAATAAAACAGCCACTTGGCAACCCTGCTGGTTGGAATCAATCCAAACACTTGCATCTGGCATTATTCGGGTTTATCTCACTTTGACATTTACATATAATTTGTAAAAGTTAACGGAACATTTTAACGTTATTAATTAATGTCTTGCAATCAATAACCTCATTTGAGTAAATTGATCATGCGACTAAAGGGTTAATGGAAGTAATATTTTCGTTTGATGTAAATCTGAATAACAAACTATTTATGATTATTTAACGTGATAAAAAAAGACAGCCACAGACTAGTCCCTATAGTTCCGGGATCAGAGTAGGGCTACGTTATTCCCTGCCTCTT
This sequence comes from Spicauda simplicius, assembly GCA_949699795.1. NCBI lineage: Eukaryota > Metazoa > Arthropoda > Insecta > Lepidoptera > Hesperiidae > Spicauda > Spicauda simplicius. The sequence goes on from OX453059.1 coordinate 16,625,825, forward strand.
GTAGGAGGCGGGAAGGACGGCGGTTCGTGTGGTCGCATACCGCCGTAAAGACTGGACGGAGCGGTGGGCCCAGCCGCCCATCTGAGAAGAGTCCGATGGGGCAACGCGCTCAGAGGATTCCGGTTGCGATTCGGTTGGAGATCCCAGAGTCCTCTTTGTTTCGCCGAGGAGGGACACGAGGGGGGGGGGGGGGGTAGTGCGGGAAAAACCCCACATACCCTGCGTCGCTCCCACAGCGTCGGGTACCTTTTGAAGGTTTCCCCAAAAAAAGAGACTAATATAATAAGGAATTATAATTTTACGACCTTTTATATACGGTTCTTGATTTCAAACCATCCCAAAAGCCTGTTAAATGATATAAAATCCAGTGAAATTTATAATTTCTTATCGCACAATAAATTCTTAAAGCACGTGACAATTATATACCATAAGCATTACTGAAAACGATACAAACATTGTCAATCTCATTTTAATGCACATATCAAATTGTCTTTAAATTAAAGATAGCGGAACGTTTCTTGTGATATTTTTATTGTATGTAGGATAAAGAAAGGAAAATTGGTTTATCACCAACTGTAACAAATATTACGAACACACTGTGAGTTTAAACGATGATTATGATGTTTGAAGACGTTATCAAGTCAAGTGAGTGCAGGAATTTTGCTAAGCAACAATTTAAAATAAACAGAAATTATTTCGGACTAAAACAGCGTAACGATTATTGTGGGTTATATCAAATACTAACAGTAAACATGCAAATAATATGGTAGAACCCCGTGAACACCACTACTCTGTAGCAGAGAAATTGTTGGGTCGAGGCCATCCCTAAGGGAATTCGTGGCCGCTCGATAAAGGCTGTATTGATTTTTGATTTATGACCAAAATTCATAAAACCTAAAAGGAACCATGGGCATATTGTTTTAGTCATCTGAATTCGGATAATACGTACAGCATTAAACATTTATCAAGACTAATGTGTTCGCAGACCGCCGCGCCCGCGCCCTGGTAGGTCTTTGTTTCAACGCAGACGATATCATGGATGAAATATTAATTGCGCTACATCCCGTTCTCATGGGCTATGTTCGGTATGATATAGACACTATTCTCATGAACATTGTGCTGATACAGGAGTGTTGGCCTAGTGGTTTGAATTCCGTTTCTTAATCTAAAGGTTCGAGGTTTCAATCCCAAACACGCACCTCTGATTTTTAAAGATATGTGGAGGAAAATGTCTTCAAGAAAACACATGCAAGCCTGGTATCTGGAAAAAATCTATTACACAACAGAAGTCTACTACATAGCACTTGACCAGTCTGGTGGACTATGGTCTAAGCACATTCTAAAATAAAATTATAACTCAGCAGCTGGAAATCGAAGAATTGACGATAGTCATAAAAGATGCTAACGCTTATTTAAGTCGTGTTGTAAAAACAAAGATGTCGTTCTTCGAATCTCGACTCGACTGCACTTGTAAATCTAATTCTTGGGTCATAATCCTACTTCCTACTAATATTATAAATGCGAAAGTTTGTGAGGATGTATGTGTGTTTGTTATTCTTTCACGCAAAAACTACTGAACGGATTTGGTTGAAACTTTACAGTAATATAGGTTATACATCAGAATAACACATGGACTATAATTTATACCGATTTTTTTGTAATAAGGTTATACTATAACGAGAAATATCAGATTAGTCGCAAAAAAAGTTGTCCTCTGAGAGCTATCTTCGCGTACGCTGCCTAAACCGTTGGAGATATCCAAATATAATGTACGGTGGGATTGTTTGGCTCACATAGATCTAAATAAAAGTCCGCGACAGCATATATCTATATTTTATGTAAAACCCACAATAACTCTTTTTATGCTTTGAAAATTAAAAAAATATGAAGTTGATGTTTCCATGGGTTTTATACAAACTAAATATTAATCCTTATCAAAATAAATTATTTCAAAAAATCAAGCATCTAATACAGATTAAATCTACTTTTTACACCATGTAAATTGGATAAGTAGTTTAGAAGATATTACGAGTATAACATATTGCGTACTCAATTGATAGACCGGCAGTACGCGCCGTGCGCCGTGCGCCTATACAACGAAGTTATATGAAATTAATATTTAAGTAAATGGTTATAAATCACGGAGCAAAATGGGAAAGGTCAATGTGAATGACGTCCCTGTAGTTCCGGGATCAGAATAAGGCTACGGTATCCCCTGTCTGTGGTAAGAGGCGACTAAAAGGGGGCTTTCGGGGTTGCGTGCGGCTAGACTGGGAGCTCGAAACACCCAGTCAGCAACTTCGGGAAAGATGTCAGCATGTGTGGTCGCATGCTGTCGTGAGAGCCAGGATGCAAGGAGCTTGAACAGTCCAGCCAGGCGATCCCGGGAAGGATGGTGGTATACGTGTGGTCGCATATCGTGGTAAAGACTAGAAGGAGTGGTGGACCCAGTCGCTCACTTGGGAGGAGGCAATGCACTCAGAGGACTCCAGTTGCGTTCCTTTGAAGATCCCGGAGTCCTGGTGCGATAAAAATCCCACATAACCCTGCGTCACTCCCACGGCGTATGGTACCTTTTAAAGGTTTCCCCCTCGACAAAAAAAAGGTCAATAAGAATGAAACAGTGGAAAAGGTTAGATAAGTCATTCAATCGTCATCGACTTTTTAATGTTACACAACTCGGCACATATGTCAGATTAGCAGTAGTTTACGTCGTAGTTGACCACGCTAGCCAACTGCGCGTTGGTAACCGTCACGCGTTTTGAGACCCTTTCTTAAAACTTTTAATTTCAGAATTAGTATTAATATCCGTTGCCGACAAAACTAATTCAAATTAATATACGTGCCTGTGATTTGAAATTTGAACACACAGATTTAGGAAGTAGGGCAAGGGTTCAATCTGAAGTCAATCACAGATGCGTTGCTACTCTCGAGGACTTTGATGATCGCCTCATATAAAAGCGAGCCGGCAGCCACACCCTTCTAATGAAACACAAGAACTGCTTCACGGTAGAAATAGGTGCGGCGGTGATAACTCCCTGGTTGAACCATTGCTCTACCACCTTGCAAACTTTATGTGGCAGACTAAATTCCACGCGAGCGAAGCCGCGGGCAAAAGCTAGTACTAAATATTATTTAGTCTTTTGAGTCGAAGTTTTGAATCTGAAGACCAAGACGTTTCATAACGAACTTTAGGTCCATAAAGGACTCGTTAGACACATTTACAGAAATGTTTTTAAGCAGAAAATAATTTTCAAAACTACGAGTACTTATCGCCTCTTTACAACAACAACGCAGCAAGTACAAATTGAATGTAAAATGTCAAATTTCATAATTATCATGTTTTTTCTTAAATTTGCCGGTAAATCATTAGGTAATATTTATAATGATCGTATTAGGTCTGTGTAAGTCCATTCATTTTAAGGAATTTTATTTTGTGTAACTCAACAATTGGTCTCCAATAAAAATTGTAGTTCAAGATAACATGTTGTTCTTGTAAAGAGGCGTTATGTACTTAAGTAACAAAAGATGTACACGTATTTTCGTTTCGCTTTGGATTAAACGACCTACACAACTCTGACGAGATTACACGACAAGGATGCAAGTCCAAAGACTTAAAAGGATTAAACAAATAAGTGTAGACTTCTTAAACACTTGAATGACAGAGTTTCCTTCATCACTACTCGACGACGACGAAGTTTGTACTGTACATACTGGTTATTCGATTTTGAAACAAAATCCAATCAATAAAAAGATACTGATATACTCTTAATATACGCTTGATATCTAGCGTAGATAGATGGCCCAGTATTTACATTGCACTGTACTTATCTGTCAACATCGAGAAAACAATGTTATGCAGTTAAATAAATTGCCAGAAGAGTGTTTGCTCTCGATTGTAACGACCCGTTTATTTATACGTTGAGGGGTGTGAAGTATTCGTTGGCGAAATGGCGTTGCGCATGCGAGTGACATTGCTCGTGATCGCACCTGGCCGCGCAGACGGACGCGTGACGACGTCATGTCGTCTGCAACACACACATACTCTTCCAAGAATCGTGCCGTCTAATGCATGCACTGCACCTTTAATAACGCCCTGTGAATACAATGCATTCCTATAAACGATAAGCGTCAAATTACACGTTCCGAGTTCTCGATAATAAACGCATCACACGCGCATAATGCAACCATGACATTCCTGCTTAAAAACTTTTCGATTCGAACAATGCGCGATCGATGAGCTTTCGCAAATGTATGACTCATTATTTTTCTATCCCCATATGTTACGTTGTAGCGAATATTTTACCGCGTCCTACGTTCAAAAACGAGTGATTACATCACAAAGTCACGCAAGTAATCATAGAGAGGATAAGCGCAAAGCGTTATGTGTGTCAGCGTTTTAAGACATGTGCATTGTGCTGTTGATTCTACAATGTGTGTCTACTAAACAAGTATTTGTAAACACAAAGATTAATAAATTGTCAAGACGAGGACAAAAGTTCGTGAACAAAAACAAATTAATATAAAACTACAAGTACATACAAGTATTTACGCTTGGCGAGGAGCGACTGAAAGTGGTTAATTTTTCATCGCAGTATGTTTCCGCCATATGGGGTGTAATTATTTATATCTGCAGTCCTATTAATATGCGATTTCACGAGTAGCCATTGGAAATTATTTGCAATAAAATGCAAAACGGTGTGCGGCTACAAACGGCTAGTCTTTACCGAGTATTTCATATCTTAAAAACATAACTAGGCAGTCTTACTTGTGATAGACTTAAATCGACATGGCAAATAATTGACCCAATACCAAAAATACAAGCCTAAATTTGTTACATTTGTACATTAAATGTGTTGTATACATAGCGAAAGTACATTTTTTTACATGTTTACGTCCAATTGTTAAATTCTAATATAGTAAGCTGTAGGTACCTACTTCTTACTCTCACTGGCATAGAAGTACGCTGTATGAATTTTTGTATTAGAAAATATTTGATATATTAAATATTTACACGTTGTTTGTCCAAATTTTGTGAACGCAGCCGTCTGGGCATAGTAATAACCACTGAACTAATTCGTAGAAATAAACACGCCGAATGGTTTGTGGGCGTTCGACGGAACAGTAAAATGAATTGGCATGGTGGAGAGAACGAACTGCACCGACTAATGACTTGTCGACCTTTTCCATTCACAGAAAAGGAATTGTATAAAATAAAGCTTCCAATAACAAAGCACCTGACTACTACTTGAAATTCTAAGACGTTCAAGCTACTTCAACATCCATTTGTTTATGATTTAGCAGAGAAAATTTCCTCTGCTATGTAACCTTAAACAGTAATAGTAGATAAAATAAAAGCTTGTTAAAATTTACTAATTACGGCGCGCAACAATAGCCTAATGGTTGAAACTCAGCCTCTCAATCGAGAGTCCAGAGTTCAATTCTCAAGCACACACCACAGATTTTCAAAAATAATGTGCATATTAAAGATTATTATGATTATTAAAACATCCTGAGAAAAGTTACCAAATGTGTGCGTAGTCTACCTTTTCATACTTGGACAGTGCGGTTGACTAAAACTCGCTCAGTAGGACAATAATGAGTTGAAGATGCGAACTTCAACGAGCTTTTCTTAAACAATTCATAGTTTGCGTTAGTAATCAACAACACCTCCGACCGGCCGTGAGCACGCGTGTCCTAAAATGACGAATAAAATAACAAACGGAACTTGAAACGGTTAGCAACTGGCGGGTAATAAATAAAATTTTTAGGTAATGAATTCGTCAACGTTCCTTCGAGTACCTGTTCGTCTCATTACATATTCCGCGACGCGCATCACGCCGTGAGAGCAATGTTCAATGAGTGCGGTGCGGACGGAGCTGATGTTTCAAAAACAGGTTTGCATGTCTGGATCGATGTTTGCGGTCACGATATCAAGGATGCCTGCACTCGAGCGAACCACAAAGTGGACCGCGCGTCTTCCCGCCATTATCCAGAGCATCCTACTTATCAATGATTCGAATCTAAGATCTTCGTGTTTGCTGTTTAGGGACTAAAAGCATATCGTTCAATTATTTCTTCAAAAGAAAAGGGTAGGCCTGAATAAGAAATCCTGCTATTACAGAGCAGGATTTCTTATTTAGGCCCAACATCGGCTTCCCATCATACAGATGTTCTATTATGCCTATAATTTCATTACAGTTTGATTAAATGAAAAGGAGCTCCATTTCATTGATACAATCGTTACCTCTTACAGTTTCCAACACGTAACTAGACGTCTCATATAAAATATTACACAAATAGGGGAATCACAATGGCTACGGTGACGCGCAGTTTTCTCAACAGCGGGGATAAAGTTGCTAAATGTAACCGCTTTGTGCGTGTGATGATTGTCATTCATCTGTCACGTACGTTAAAATAAATCCTAATTGACGGAACAATTTGCGCAAACGATTGCACTACGGGGGATTTAAACAACCTTAACGCATAGTTATCCATGCTTATCCGTTCAATGGACGGCAGGCATATAATTGATATTCACTTTACACTTACGAGGTCGGCTTATAAAGCAGTTGAATAATGTCTTTCTCGGAGACAAAAATGCAAATCTGATGCGTTTTAATACGCGGAGCTACGTCCACTGTTACTAACTCGCAACTAAATTATTGCATCCATAACACGACATCCATTTAAATATGAATAAGCTATTTTAGTACTCAATAAATCGTCTCGGCCGTTGAAATACATAAAATGGTTTTCGTGAAAGTTCTTTTTTTACAATGGAATATTATTTATATTTATCGAACGTAACTTGAAACTTATTGGCCTAAGAATTTGGGATTTAAACTCACAGTGAACAGACTGAAGAATGACTAGAAAGGGCTAATTCACATTAGACGATTCCAAAAATAACGTTACGCTAATGACAGTGCGATTTCTTAGATTAAGATAATTGATAGAAGAGTTAAACTTGCGTTGCACAATGAAGCTTGGAATGCAATGCATATTCAGCAATACAATTTATTGTAGCTACGTCTAATAGTATTACACTATAAAGCTTTAGGGCGGACCACTCACGATTGGAGTTCGTTGATGCGATTACTCAGAAGAGACTTTTACTGTCCATTAATTAACTTCAGTGTTTAAAACGTCTTGGTTTAAATTGCATTGCTGCTTGGGATGGTGCTATTCCTAGTAAACAAAGGGAATGCAACAAGACAGTGAAATATAATACCTAATTGAGTGTTGTGGGTGTGGCAAATGGCATGCATTATATCAAATGCAAACTGGTCACTGCACTCCATTGGCCATAATCAATTTCAAGTAAGGATACAGTGTTATGTGAAGTGTGTATAGTTCGAATGCCTCAGACCGATATAGAGCCGAAATAGTAGGTACACAAATGTTTTTATTGAAAAGAAATAGTACAAAAATACTGTTACATGGAAGAAATCAGTAACAGTGTAACGGCAGTTAGTTACATCCTGAAAAAAGGATAACATTATTACAGACAATATCCTATCGATACCTAATACTATAGCACAAAGACTACCAGAATTTACCTTCGGATTATTTTTCAAATCTACTCACTATCTGGATTCGTATTACAGATAACTTAATGAATTAATTAGCCAGTAAGAATTTTGTAGCTTAAAACTGTAATTTTAATTTACTAAAATGTAAGTCAAATGTGATCGCGGTTTATACTGAAAACGCATTCTTATATATTTCTACATAAAAAACGTAATTTATTAACTCCTGCCAAAATAATTTTTAATAAGCCGATATCAATAATTAGAATTTCTTCTAAGAAAATTTACAGTTTGCATAGCTCTGTACCTAAGGTCACGCGAGACGAGCAATAAATTTTAATACCTAAAATAAAACAGGGATCACACCGCACCGGCGTGCTCACGTAACCCACGAATTTTAATGCAAATTGTGACTACGTTACCCGTATATAATTGCCCGCTATAAAACGACATGTCAAATTATACCCGCTCCGCAGAATACTAACGCAGGCCTATATAAACTTTAAAGAACATGAAGTAGAACGCGCCTTCTATATTATTATACCTACTTTGTATGAAGAATAGACAAGATCATAAAAAAAACTCAATAAAAATTGAATCCCATTACAGAAGCAATTAAGTAGAACAAACACGTCAGTCAAGTGATAGCAGCGCAGATGCGTATACGCAGGGCAGTTACGACAAAAGAAAAGCTCCGCGTTTTTCTTATTGTCCGGCCTTTGTCCGCCAGATAGAATGGGAACCGGTACAAAAAAACATCTCGACATAGAGGCTCTTGTGGTTATGGAGGCACCTACATACCTACTCGTAGTGCCACCGTACAATAGGGACCACTAAAACGCAATATAACTTGTACGAAATTACAATACACTTTTTTCTCCTTTCGAGCGTAACGGATTCAACATAAATGCAGAGAAACTATTATCTGCATTTATGTTACAACTTAGAAAACAGTTTTATTGATATGAATCAATATGCAAGATGCATTTTGCTGTATTATACTAATACTGCCTCCAAGCGAAATATCCCTCTATCTACTTTCAAATCCAAATACGGTTAGATGTTATCATACTCATATTTTATTGGATTATAGATTATTCATTATTTTTATGACGATGTTTTACGACGACGTTGCCAATGTGCCTGGCGGTCTACATCAAGGGAAGGCAAAACAACCTCCATATAAACTTTCCATCTGCATGTTGCATGATTACGAGTTCGATATAAGATTACAAGTACCTAGAGCTTTCAAAGAATGCAGTTGCTGTTTGTAGTTTCTATTTTGGGGCATGATTATGCTTTCGTCGATCAGAGCAATGCGCTAGTACTAAAATGGAAGCGAATTTGTGATCAAAGCGGGCTGAAAGTGCTTACTTTTATGCATCTAGTTATACGGAGTTCGATAGAGAATTACGAGTTACAAGAAGTCGTCACCGCGCACGTGTATGCGAGGCTAATCAAACTCGGTACTGCGTCGGACCGACGCACCGAGCGCGATTCCCACGAGAGTCAAAGAGTAAACCCTATGCAATAATCATAACGTATCTCTCAACGATGTCAACGTTGCGTGTGCCTCTGCGAGTGATGATATATGTAATGTATGTGGCTTTATGTACCGTGATATGCAGCAGAAGCCTTTGCTGTATACGATTGAAGTAGCAAACAAGCATGCGGTACACCTGTTAGTAAGTTGTTGCTGCCGCCCATGTACATCTGTAACTTCATATAGAACCTATCTGAAGTCCAACACAGATCCGTTGGTACTCCCGAAGACTTAAGATATCCGCCTCATGTAGAAGTCAGCCGGCGACCACACCTTTCCACTGAAGTACAAGAACTGCTTCACGCAACGTAGTGAATGTAGTGGTGGTACCTCCCCGGTCGAACTACATCCATTCCACCTGGTTTACATGGTCTCAACTTAATTCGAATTCCAAACTATAGCATCAGAAAGGTTTATAATTTGTAATAAAGATATCAATATAAGTTACGCGTGATAAAGGATTGGTGATTAATTAATTTTCTCGTAAAAACAAAATGTTAACAAACCTCAACATCACTATTTGATTGCAAAATTCTTCACTATTGTTCGCGTTCCTCACATCATCTATGCTACATTGAATAATATACGTCTTCGCATTGTCGTAAACTAAGATTATATGAATTTAACACACAACTACGATAATCCTTGACCGGTTTAACGGAGATAACTACTCGTTTAACTTCTACCTTTTTGTATGTGGGTATCAATCTTATACACGGTTTGCAAAGGCTTTTAAAGAACTCTTAATTAAAAGTTCTCCAATCTAATCTACAATCGAATCGTAGGAATCCAAGCGGTTTACATAGGATATATTTATGCGATTTTATATAGATACATGTCCAATTATCAAGTGTAGCCATCTTGAAAGGAACACCAATGTAACAAGTTGTTTAATAAAGGTGCATATTGACGTAAAACTAATTAAACCGACGATAAACAAACAGCACATAAAAGATGCGTGAAACATTGTATCTCTCATGCATCGCAATATACCGAAGTGCAGTATCAATCAGGAAACATCAAATTTTACGAGCCCTATAAAATTTCGATGGCACATCGCCAGGGGTAAGGCATAATGCAATATTTGGGTTAAGTAAATTTAAAATCCCATTGACGCTCGAGTTACAGTTGCTCGTAAAATAAAAATTCACTTCGCAATGCTCCATTAGTATTCTTAATCAAGTACGAGCTTTTTGAGAAATATGCATCGCTAAGTTCAGAAACGATCGGCTACATTACTCGGCGCTTGGAGCTTACAGTCGGGTATATTGGTTCTGTCGCCGATTGCTAAATACCTACCAACAATACTACTGCCCTTACTAAATATACCAACATCAGTATACAAAGCTCAACATGACAATTTAAATTTACGTCCAATGTAATAAAAAAATCACATGAAACAACACGAGTAACAAACCTAGAAAAAGAAATTACTTAAAAATACGTCACAAGTTTTTGCTCCACGTATTAATATAATAATAATTAATGTGAATGCTTTTGAGGATGTAACATACGTCCTCAAAAGTGTTACTCTCAGGAAAATTATTGGTAAAATTTCGCTGAAATTTGGCACACACATAGTTTATGGCCTAGATGAAAGTATAGAATATTACCGTGATAAAGTTGACCAAAACCGGCGAAGTCGCGGGAACAGCCTAGTGGTTAATAATGCTGAAATGTAAAATCAGCATAAACGATCTATTATCTGCTATTTATCCCATTTAATGATGTAACCAGGTGGCAATTAAAATAACTAAACCAGTTAAATCGCTGAATGTGAGCGCAATTCCGCAAAATCTGTGTAATGTAACAGAGATACCATAACTCAATGGCCCGCTATTGATATAAATGGCTTGCTAACAAGACGCACTTTCAATTTGTAGATATCCGTTTAAGGCTAAGAAATGTTCTATTCGAAATACAAATGAATAATGGAAGAGGAATAATTGCAACCCCTCTTGAGTGCTAATTTAAACAGCATTAATACAATTAAGAGTACGTCGCTGATTTCGTATTTCATTTAGGTATTCTAAATGAAATACGAAATCAGCGACGTTATTGAAATATATCGAAAAGAAGGAACTAAACCCAAGTTTACAACAATAAATATCAATTAAAGATTCGATCGAGAAACGGTTTAATTTTACTGTTACTTTTTTAAAAATATTGATAATAAATAAAATTCATCATAAAGTCAGGTACTGCGACAAATCGCAAAATTGACTTTAAATTACAACTTTCCTCATAATTATCATCCATAAGTTATCTTGTGTGATTACAAATAACATCTTGTGGATTTTTTTTCCTTTTGAAACATATTATCCAATTGCCAATATTTATTTTGGCTTAACACTAAGTAAGAGTATGATTAATAGCAGCACTTAAGAGTAGGTAAAAGAGAAAGATTATTATGATGGCTCGATTTCTACGCCCAAACTTAACACTCTTGGTGCAAACGTCTTATTCGCTGCAGATTGAGATCAAGGTTCTAATTCAGCTACACAGAACACATAATATCAATCTCGTAGATAACAGAGCTTATAGCACGAGCTTTCTAGAACGTGAGTTATAAATCTTGGAAAACACTCATGCAGTCGTGGCCAACCAAGATACTGTTCACTAATAGGCTGCAGGCGAGTCGGTGACCGCAGTCAACTAGAAGCGTTTAGCATAAATTGATTTATTGTTTATCGGTCAGTAGTGAACACGAGACGGACTTAATCAAGCCAACCAACAGATCAATATATCATGGGATTAATGTTACGTATAGTTTCGAAGCACCGCCACACAGCCCTAAATGCCTTTTTGCAAACGACAGCAACTGACACTCCGACCGCAAAAACAAAAATAATAAAAGCGGAAATGTGCATGACGGACGGCGCACAATGATTTAATTGACGGTTAAAAATGAATTTGTTTATGTAGTATTCCATAGATACATTAAGAACAACGTTACTACTGGCGTTGCTTTAATGAAAATGGTTTTAACCGAAATCCCATAATAAATCTCAAATACTAAACGAAACAATATAAGTATATTAAACTATGTTTATTAGGATTTTTTTAAATCTTCTATCCCATATTTAAGAAATATCAGGCGGCCGTATCCATCAGTTTTTCGTCTGCTGGTAATAATTGTTCGAGAGTACTCGTATACTATTCTACTATACGGGCAGATATGATAGAAACGATTCACAAACCGAGGAAATAGATAATTTGAATCAAAGTCAAGTTCCGAGTACTTGCTAAAAATAAAGCCTAAATGGTTATTCTGAAAGTTATGAATCACTGGAATATAAATATCATGCATGCATCATATCTTACGAAGACATAATGCATCGATATGCAGTTCAGCAAAATATTTTATGGAAAACAAAGAAGATAAGCGCTACAGATACCTACATAATGTTCAATTCTAAAATAATAAATTTAATAATAAATTTATTAAAATCATTTGTATGCATTATACTTAATAATTGATTACGTTTCAATTGAACCCTCTAATTTCGTTGTGGAACAAAGTCAAGCCTTAGGGTCTTGTAAACAATGCGGATAGATGCAAATGGGTCCCTGGCTGGGCATAAAAAGCAATTGGCCACCCGTGCAGACCCCGCGGGTGCATGGTCAAGGCATGACTTGAGATCGATACGAATGAATTCAATCGATATTAATCGATGAACTGGAGCCAAAAAATCGATAATCCACAATAAATTTTCTGTAATTACAATTTTAAAAGTGATCAAATATTTAATTAAACTCTTAACTTTTTATAGAAATATTACCTGAAAACGTGAAACTTTTTTTCACCGACATCCCGTGGGCGGCAAGTGAAAAAAAAACAAGTAGATTTTTTTTAAATAAAAGCTCTCTTCCAGTCGAGCACTCGATAAATGTCAATTCAAATCGATATTTTCCGGAAAGTATTGCCATCCCTAAGATCGAGCAAAACCCACAAAACCTGTATGCGTGCAGCCTGTCCACAGACACGCTTCGTGGTAATCGAAAATTGTAATTGGCTAATTGCGATAAGACCAGAATCGCGCCACAACTGCCGCGGTCTGCATCTTATATTTGATTAAAGGGACCCAACTCTGCCGCATTCATGAGTAATGAAGTCACGATGACCCATAATTACATTAAAATGATTGAACACTTATATCCGTACTTTTTCTTTGTCATCATCATTTCAAGCTAAGAAAAGTTTCATCGAAATTATTATGTGCAAATTCTCACACCGCATTTTCGTTCGTATTATTTTGTTTCGGGAAAAACAGTCAGATAATCTTGTAAATCGCAAAGCTGAGTGTAACAAAATTTTGTATTTAGGCGTAAGTCAGTATATATTCGAGAAATGAACAATTCTTATCAGTATATTTTTATTCTCATCCACTATCGCCTTTTAAGATTTGTTTACAATAAAGCAGCATAACTCACATCTAACACAGTTTAAATCAATAAAAGCTTTTTAATATAGTAGGTATACTGAATTACATAAGACAATTACACTGTAAATACGAAGGCAACACGGCAAGTGTTAACATACAAAAAACAATAGGTGTTATTAACACTACAATTACTGACTTAACCCGACCATACCAAGTGAGGTTGTAAAAAATTAACACTATAACAACGTTAAACGAGTTCTATCTTCGGCCGTAGTTTGTATACTTATATCTACCAATTATTCATAATAGACATTAAATAACATCTTAACTTCGCGTAGTTAACTCTACTCACGTCAACGAGTAAACAATTGAAATAATGACATAAATCTCCCAAGTGATTTATAAGATATGTGTATTTTACATAGAGAGTATGCCACAAGTCATCAAAAACTTTCACACGCAGATGACAGACCCTTTCGTAAATCCACGATGAAATGCTCCTCCAAGATTTATATTATTATGTCATATTTTGATTTATTATAGAAACCTATGCCTCATCAAATCATGGCCGCCAGTGTGATGTCGCAAATTGCCGAGCACACATTTGTCAATGCGTGTGCTTAGAAATTGACTTGTTGATACTAACCGTTTAAGATCTTCGTTCACTACATGCAATCGATGAGAGAAAGTCAATTTATGTAACTGAAAGTTACTACAGAACTAATATTGATTAATATGATCGATGGTAATTTGAATACTTATTATTAACGATGTGACGCGACGCAAGCGAGACGAGTGCCCGAACGTTACTGTTCGAGAGTACATGTGGTTAGATACGACATAGTTTCACCGTAAAGAGAGTTTGGGCACAAAGATTTCTTCTCTCTTTTTAATTAGCATCTAATCAAGGGATTCATTTAGTTGAGACTGATAGACGATTTATGGGCTACGGACGGCGAACTTTCTCACGCGCTTCACATCATTCAGCGACGCGCCGCAATCTCACTTTATGGTCCGCACTTAAACAATCTGTCCAAACTTTGCCGATTTTTCTCAAACACTCGTAGGTACAATTAACACCTTTCACTGTTTGACAAAGAATGAGAAAAACAAATAATAATTGAGATGTATATAATTGATTGTTTTAAAAATAGCTACATTTTTACTAAAATAAAATGAGAAAACACGTATTTACATATGCATTATTAGTGACTACGGAAAGATAGAAAAATAACTTTAACACCTACAACCTACTTACTTTTAAAGCAATGGCTTCCCGACAAAGATAAATTGCAACATGATGATTTTCCATGATACTTTAAGCACAGTACACGTAGAATTCAAAATTTAATTTAGTTATTTATTTGCGAATTGATAAACGCGTGCATAAGATGCTGATTTTCAATTGTATTAAAGGTACAGTTTTACCTGCAATAACATTTTGTAGCTAGTTAATTTATCCTCTTAAAAACACGTAAACGTACGTAAAGTTATTTTAAAATATACTGTAGTAAAAATTGAATTTTTAGGGTGACCCGTCTACAGCATGTGCAGTCATGTAATGGATTGCAAATCAATGAAAAGGGTTATTGCTATGATACATTTATTAGCAGGGAAGTGTTAAAGTGACATATCATATAATTTTGTTTCCATCTCGATAAAGTAGAAGTAAAGTGGTAATGTACGCATCATTTGAAGGATAGTAACATTTATTAACTTTAGAAATTATGATATTAGAAAATTTTGTTTATCCTGATTATCATTGCAACCATTTATGGATAGTTACTAAATAACTGTATCGTTAAAGGTCGTTGACCGAAGCGAAGCCGCGAATTAAAGCTAGTAGAATCTAATAAGGTGAAAGCATTGTAAATGAAAAAAAACTCTTCGAGACAAATCAGATATCACATCACAAGACACTAACAACTAGTTAAAACAAGGAAAACGAACGGAGAAAGCCCTATTGCTTGGAAAACTGCTGAAAAGGCGCCCGAGGAAGGTTTCAGTGCGGAGGCAGGCGGGGAGGTGCGCGTACGCACGGGGCGTGGTCGCGCGCCGCCGCCGGCCCGCCAGAGCCGCTGCGGATGCTGCGGCGGACGCACCTGCCGCGCGACCACTCGCGACCACCGACCACCGGCACAGACACGACGTGCGCGCTAATCTCATAGCCGAAATATTGTGACATGAGTGAGTGTTCAGTGGCAGTGATCGAATAGCTCGACGAAACCAGCCTCTGCGAATCGGGACCCACCCTAGGTCGGTAGCGCTATAACTTATCTCCTTATCACGGTGTTGCATGTTTTGATTGCGCGCGCAATCTTCGCCGTGCAAATATTATACTTAATCTTGTTAGTTAATTAGCATGCCCGCATTATGACTCCCACCGCATAATTACACGAAACACAAAAAATAAACACTTTAAGAAAAACGAAAACATATTACAAGTATATTATCTTTTTGGCATTAAAAGGAAACTTGGAAGAAACTTCTACTTTTTCTGTATTGATTCAAATTTAAAGGTTACTAATGACTTTCGGCTGATGAATGTGATAAGCCAGAAAAGTTCATTATTTCTCAGAATATGAGAGTCCGTGAACGGCAATCAATCATACAACTTTCCTCAGAATAACGAAAACTGATAATGGAGAAATGAGAACACAATTAAAAATTATGCCTTTGTATAAATTGGCAGTCCATAGCTTTCTCCTTTTACCTGTCAAACGTTGATCATTCCTTTTTTTGCTATAAGTATACGATATGTAGGGTAATCCTTAAAACTTAGTGTTTTGCACAATAAAAAACGCATTCTTTACTTATTTTACACACGGATTATTTTTCTATTTTTATTCTATATACTCTGTCTATTTATTATAATTTGAAAATATAGCTAAGTAAAGCTAAGCAAATTTTGGCAGGACTGTGCCGCAAAGTTATGACCTATAAAGGTAAATAATATAGATTTAACTTATTTATGGTTCCAATTTAAAAACCACGAAGCAGAGTAGTAGCGAGCGGAACCTCGTTATTAATAAACTTCATATAAAGATATGACGAATAACACAAGAACTCGCACTTGACCGTGTTTCATTAATCTATTTGGTCGTTCACCTGCTTCTATGCGTTTATGCGACATGTTATTTGCGATTTTCAAAAATTGTTCCACGGTTCTGTATTCTATATCCTTATTCGGTTTAAAATAGAAAACAGAAGAATCAGTTTATTTGTTAGAATTTATCTCTATTGTTCTACAGACTTTCAAAAGCAAATGCAAATCAGTTGTGTTGTCTTGCGCATTTATTCTTAGAAATACGATAACTACCCGTACATCATCAGGGACTGTCGTAAATTCCTTACTGACAAGACTCATTTCCTTTAGACAAGACAGACAAGCATTATTTATTGGTAACATTTAATTCATAAAATTATCGTTCAAGTAATGTTTACATTACTCATAATGTGACTTTACAACTAATAGATCCTTTTAGTTAAATATGCAATGAAATTATGATAAACTAATTTACGTTTACGACATCATAAACCCAGGACAATCAATTATATTATTTTAATGACAATATTTTTACAAAAAAAAACGATGTTTTTAATGTGCCTCACACTCACGGTCCAGCTTATATTGAGGTGGTTACTACCACCGTATATATGAGAGAAGTGACATATCTACAGACACACACATATTAATAGTGCCATCTATAAATATACAGACCTATAGATAGATATCAATCGAATCGTAGACGTTTAGCTTCCGCTGAAGATAAAATTGGAACTCTTAATGTGAAATACACTGATGCAGACTCCAACGACCAGCAGAGACTAACTGTACAACAATAAATTGTCGAGATAAAAAAGAAGTAATGGCAGCAGTAATGCCGTCGCTAAATAGTATTGTAATTAGTAATAGTAAACATCACTTTGTTTCCCACTAATTCTAGCGTGCGTTTATTTTGTTGTTAGCACTCCAAATTATTTGCATACTAGGTATCTGCCATTTTCCTTATAACTGAAAATTGGCAATTGATTACTAAACTACATCGTTAACCCATTATTTTTAATCCCTGACGCATAAATAAGGGTGTAATGAGTTTGACTGGTAAGTCTGTCTGTGTGTCTGTCTATGGAACGTAGCTCCGAAACGGGTGAACCGATTTGTATGCGGTTTTTTTGTTAGACGGCTGGTTTCCTGGTGCTGGTTCTTAAATATGTTCTATCCCCTGTTGAGCATGAGTCTTCTCTCATTGTCAAAATGAGAGGGCTTTAGGATATGTCCACCGCGCTGGCCTGATAAGTATTTTAAAGAACTATCATGTGTAGGTTCCTAGTTATTTTTCTTCCCCAGATAATCAATTCCTAATACGCACTTTATATTGAAAAAAAAAAATTTAAACAAAAAATACAACCGACTTCCATGCCACATAAAAGTAAAAAATAATTTAAATACATGTTGGTTTAGAGCAAACACAGTTCTTAGTACATAGTCCCGAAGTCGGCGCTCATATAAGATACATGTAGTTTCGTCATGATCCAGCAAAATATGGTAAGCGCCGACTTCGGGACTATGTACTAAGAACTGTGTTTGCTCTAAACCAACATGTATTTAAATTATTTTTTACTTTTATGTGGCATGGAAGTCGGTTGTATTTTTTGTTTAAAATTTTTTTTTTCACGCTTTTCAGTCACGATAAAATTAGTTATGGCTGTTGCTAGTCGTCCGCTAACCGGATGAATAAAATTAATTATTCGTCCGATTTTCGGATGAATAAAATTATGTGCTGACGTCATCATATAAAAATAGACTTCTTTGACACAACCGGTCGGGGGCGCTACCGCGCCCCCTCCCTTAGATTCGGAATTGGAAAAATCTGTTCGAACCTAACCTAACCGAATAAAACAACTTTTTCTGAGTAAACATTTATTTAAAGAATAGACCTATAATTATCAATATTTAAAGTAGAAAAAGTAATATAAACCTTATAACTAAGAGTATAATTCAACTGATACTGATAAAAATAACCCATCCAATTTAAAAAGGTTGGTAGTACTCTTGCATCTTTCAGGTAATTGTATTCAAAGTGGAATTTTTATATCCTCTCCGAAACTCATTGTTGGTATTGTGAACAACAACATTATGTATACGTAAGCACAATATGGCCGATGCCTACGGTTTAAACTTGAAGGACCCCAGCATTATCAGGGTTGAGGAGTTGAAGGTCAAAATTATCATGTCATATCTTTGCTTAGTAATCTCATTACATATACGTAAGCACCATATGGCCGATGCTTATGGTTTAAACTTGCAGTACCCTGCATCATCAGGGTTGAGGAGTTGAAGGTCAATTTTCTTATCATACGTCTTTGCTTTGTAAATATATTACATATCCATAAGTATCAAATGGCCAACGCCTATGGTTTAAGCCTGAAGTACCCCTGCATCATCAGGGCCGAAGAGTTGAAGGTCAAAATTATCATGTCATATCTTTTCTATGTAATCTCATCGCATGCACGTAAGCAACAGATCCCCAACTTCTATGGCTTGGGCTTACAGTACCCTGCATCATCAGGGTTGAGGAGTTGAAGGTCAACTTTTTTATCATACGTTTTCACTTTGTAAATATATTACATACCCATAAGCATCAAATGGCCAACGCCTATAGTTTAAGCCTGAAGTACCCCTGCATCATCAGAGTTGAGGAGTTGAAGGTCAAATTTTTCATCTTATATCTTTGCTTAGTAATCTTATCAGATATACGTAGCGATCATGTAGCTAACGCCTATAGTTTAAGCTTGAAGCACCCCAGCATCATCAGGATTGAGGAGTTGAAGGTCCAATTTTCCACCGTATACAACCATTTTTCTAATGTTTTACCTCACATTTTTTTAAATATCATTTTAAATGCGTAAGATTGAAATAGCTAAGTTTTATGGCTTAGGCATTCAATACCCCTGCATCATCAGGATTGAGGAGTTGAAGGTCCAATTCTTCGTCGTATACCTTTGCTTAGCAATGTTATTACAAATCCGTGAGCAACAAATGTCTACCGTTTATGGTTTAAGCCTGCAGTAGCCCTGCATCATCAGGGTTGAGGAGTTGAAGGTCAAATTTGTCATCGTACATCTTTGCCTTGCTATCTTATTATATATCCGTAAGCACTAAATGGCCATCACCTACGGCTTGGGCTTACAGAACCCTGCATCATCAGGGTTGAGGAGTTGAAGGTCATTTTTTTATAATATGTCTTTGCTTAGTATTGTTATAACATACCCATAAGCACCAAATGGTCAACCCCAATGGTTTAGGCTTGAGGCACCCCTGCATCATCAGGATTGAGGAGTTGAAGGTCAAATTTTCATCACATGTCTCTGCTTAGTAGTCTTGTTACATATATGTAATCACCAAACAGCTAATGTTATAGTTTAGGATAGCTGTAACCCTGCATCATCAGGATCGAAGAGTTGAAGGTCAAATTTTTCGTCAACCTATATAAGCATAGATATATAATACATATTCCAAGTTTCATAAGAATCGATTCGGCAGAAGCCGAGTTATCTCAAATTATCTAAAAAACTTGAGGAGTGGTGGTGGTTTCCACCCCATAACTCAAAGAGTTAAGCATCACAGCATACCCATGTCCAAGAGAAAAAGTTGCGTGACAAAATTTCCTATCAAATGAAAGAAAGAAAATGGAAATCGGTTTATAAACACCCAAGTTATTCAAGATTTTAAGAAACCGACATTTTCCAATTTTCCGGGAAAACCGCCGGAAGGTTTTCATTTTCCTCAATATGGGACTGCCTGTGAAACTAGTCGCATACAATGTCGTATGAATCGTGTCGGTAGGTCGACGATTTCTAGCCATTTCGCCCGAACATACATAAAAAAAAAAAAAAAAAAAAAAAAATATACGTGACGAATAGATAACCTCTTTCCTTTGGGAAGTCGGTTAAAAATCAGTGTAGCTTGTTTATGATTGAAACATTAGACCCCCGATTGAGTGACTGAGTTTCAACCACTAGGCTTGCACTGATCTATTTGGTGAACTACGCGAGCAGTTAATGTAAGTACGCCTGTAATAAAATCGTTAGATGTCAAACGTCTAATTTTAATACACTGCATCAATACTAACGTTATGATGACCGAACGGTTATTTATACGAGTGTTATGTCATAACACTAATAACAGCCGTAGGTATCATAATTATAACGTATTCCACACTAACAATAAAACGTTTATGGCAAATAATTTAAATAACTAACGCCAGTAACAAACAACTTAATTACAAAATTAAATTTAAATATGCACGTTTAATATGAAACCATATAGATTTCCCTCTATTATTCGCAATCAACTGTGGTTTAGTTCTAACGAAGAAACCTGTATTTTTCCTGTAATAGTGTCAATTAATTAGTATGCGCAATAAAAATAATACATAGTTCGATTTAATATGTTAGTGATCGAGAATTATAGCATAATTTGCAATAACTATAAAATTCATAGCCTTTAAATATCTTGTAAGTATATGGAATTATGTCAATGTTACACACCACAAAGTGTATCTTTTTGCATCTTCATAACAATTTACAATCTAAAATTATGTTAATTAATATTTATTAATATGAGAAACAATCAAAACAAGAGTTTTGAAGACAATCGTGATTGTAGTTAGTTAAATTTCCGCAGATGAAGGGCGCTTATACCTTACTAAATGTTATCAAAATTAGAAAGATCGCTCACGATTTTATTTGCAACTAGCGATGACCCGCGGTTTCATATTTTACATTTTACAAATTTTATAGTATTAAAATTCGTATAGCAAGTTTAGTACCACAGACAACGTAAAATAATGTTAGGAAAATTTTATCTTTAAATTTTAATAACTTTCGATAGAGCAACTCGAGACTATTAAATGCTGACTCAAAAAACAGACTTGACTACAGTTTCAAATTCTTAAATTCAGTTCAGCCGTTTTGATTTGATGCGATATCAAACAGACCAAGAACCTCACTAAAACTTTGAAAAAGTTTAAGAAAGATATATTATTACCTATTACTTATTTAGTCGTCAAAAAATACGAATATATGCCACGGATACGCGTAATTTTAATTTTTATTCAAGTGTAGAGGCGCATAACAATGCTTTCCTATAGAGTCTAGCTATAAATCTGTTTTTGTACTAATTCATTCTATAGTTAACTCTTACACCTGAATGTCGATAAATTGTATATGTATGGTCCTTCTCGCTTACAGATGCAATCACTTAGACTAGAACTACAACGGAACGCTACAATAATCCTATATATTTAAAAGTATCGAGACTTTAAGCTCTAATTCATGATTGCATTTAACATTATTAACAATGATACAAAACAACATGTTAAAATTAACGTGCTTACTTCACTCACACATTGTTTTTGTGATTATTCCGTAAAAAAGAATGATTATAAGAAGTTACGGATGCCAAAAGTTACAAAACCTTGAAAATTACAAAACAGAAAAAAAGAAAAACAAAAAACCTCGGGCACGAAAATGCAGAGACACATTCATTTTTAACCGACTTCCCAAAGCAAAGAGGCTATCTATTCGTCACGTACATATATATATTTTTAACTAGCTTATTCCCACGGATTCGCCTACTTATTATTTCCGCCCGGTTATTTCTACCACGGTATTCAGTATCCTATGTCTTAATCTAGGTCATAAACCATGTGCGTGCCAAATTTTAGCGAAAACCGACTGGTAATTTTTGCGTGAAAGTGTAACAAAACAAACTTTTTTCTCGACTGGGAAACCGTCAAAAGGTACCCGACGCCGTAGGAGCGGACGCAGGGTTATGTGGGATTTTTACCGCACTAAAACCCCCCCAGTGACCGTACTCGGAGCTATAAAGTGGACTCCGAGGTCTCCAAGAGAACGCAACCGGAGTCCTCTGAGCACATTGCCCCATCCGGCTCTTCACAGACGGGCGGCTGGACCCACCGCTCCGTCTGGTCTTTACGACGGTATGCGACCACACATACGCCACGCGCCGTCCTTCGCGGGGTCGCCTGACCGAGAATCCCACACTAGCCGCTCGCAACGACAGGCAGGAGATACCGTAGTCCTATTCTAATCCCGAAACTACAGGGACGAACAAAACTAAACGAAAAACGAACTATAGGTATAAAACAAACCAAAGTTACATTCAAATTTATAATATTAGTAGAGATGTATATCTAGACAAAAGCATCGTGATCATAAACGGTTACCGCGTATCCTTTGTACTTGTATAAGCGTTTTGTGCATAAACACGGCAGGTAGTGCTCGTACGGAGCGCTAACATCCGCGTGGTCTGGCAAAGCTCCGCCGCTGCGGGACGTTGTTGCCGGCAATACTGCTCAACACCAGTTGTTGGTCTTATGTTACTTCAACACGTACTTTACTTATTAGACTAATTCGCCAATATTAATACTAAGGAAAATTGCTAATAAATACTACGTTATAAATGTGCTTCTATCTCATATCTAATGAAAACGGGTATACATAGTAATTATGCCGTAATTTTGGCAAAGTGACTTTCTAAACCAAAATTTCTAATAAAATGGAGTTCTATCGAAAGATCGCCATTTTTCCAACAAGTAGGTTGAAGACATTTTCGTAAATATTAGACTTAACCTACCTGTTTTCACTAGGGGCTCAGATATATCTGAGGACAGGTCACGAAGGTGAATTATTTGGACTTTATTTCATAAATTTAAAGATAACGAATTAAAAATGTAAATCGCATATAAATTACAATTTTATAACAGTAGTGGGCTAATGTGCGGTGAATTGCAAATGGCCACGCATAATGGGATCTTTCTACGTAGGATTGTATCCTCTTTCTATCGTCGGTAGCTGTCCATTAACTCCAGTTTCCATTTAACATTAGATAGCATTTAATTTACTTAATTTATTATAATTGTATGCGAAATATTTAAGCATCTGTCTGTAATTTTAAACTAAAGATAGCGGAATTTACAGGAAGTTCGTGGAATACGTTTTACCCTTAAAATATCTAAAGGTTTTAAATTTATATTTGTTTTGAGTAATTCATTTATATTGTTATGCTTTAAGACAATTTTAAGTAATCAAACGAAGGTAAATATGCAGAATAATTATATGTTAAATATGGGCGCGTAACTTTGTCCCAAGCTACATGGACACCTGCAACTTCATTCCACGCAGGAAAAACTGAAACATTTTTATCAAAACCGGCAAAAGAACTAATAATACTTTTAATAAAGAAATTGTAACAATTTAAAAAACGTAAAGTACGCGGACATAATGAAGTTTCCTTTTATTATTTAAAGAATAAGATCGGTTTGACTAACTAGCGGACTGCTAATGTTCACACACATCTGAGAACTCTAAATAGAGAACTCTCAATCATGTAGTTTCCTTGCAATGTTTTATTCGCCATGAATACAAGAAATGATAACATATTATACGTAAATAACTTTAAAAACCCAAAAACAGGGTTTCGAACCTTGGACTTCCAGTAAAATCAACCGGATACTTACTTCAATGTAATCACCGCACAGACAGACACATAAATCATTAAATGCAAATCTTCTAATTGATAATAATGAATGCTGATAAACGCCGGATGCAAACAGCGTGCGAAGTGCGTATACTAATATTAATTTATCGGGCATTGGCTCCAGCTCCTGAAAGCTACTCGAATACGCTGCCCTATCATTGCCTAATGACGCGAGAGAAGCGATCGAGTGAAGGGCAATACAAGAGTAAACACTCGTTAACGCGCGATGATGATTTCATACCGGTCAAGGAAACGCTTGTAGAAAAGCCTTCGACAGAACGTAAAGCTCGCATATTAAGCGTCAATGTTGCACTAATTACACATGTATTGAGATTTTGCATCGTTTACATTCCTCCAACGGACATTCAAACGTGCGAAGTTTAACAATGATAACGGTTACGAATAGCGAAACGACGGAGATGAATAATTCCGCGTTGCGAACAATACGAAATCTAATTTTACCATGTATATTCCCGAGCCGGCCGTGCGACTAGCGAAATAATCGCAATAAGGCAACGGAGGTGCGCTCGCAAACAGAGATCGCTTTAATCCAGTTTGTTTGTATTCTCCTTATGAGGTTCTACGCATTCGAAACCATTCAAGCGCTCCACTCGTATTGAATGAAACCAATTGAAGTTCACAAAGCGAATAAACAGCGTACATTCTTGTCGTTTCCTAAGATGGAATATTGCCAACTTTTACTTCAATAAACGGTGAACACAATATGGCTTAGTTATGTAGGCGATTGAAGCGTCGCAAAGGGCTCTCCTTGAGCATCTATTGGGCAAGCAACTGATTGCGAATGTTACCGCTAGACGTCTTCATTTGTCATTTCCCTTTTAAAGCACAGCTAACACTTCAATATTTCAATTATTAAAGCACCAAAAAGCAAATAAGTTGCTCAACAATGATAGTTACGGTAATAACTTAAGTATTGCTTGCGAGGTTGTAAATCATATTAGTAATTAACCATTAATTTTGCAAAATGTGCGAAACGCGGTAATTATGTGTTATAGCATTTGAGAGTGCAAAGCTGTTAATAATAATAATAGGAAATGTTATCTTAATGTTAATATATAGAAAATCATGAAGTCGTAAACACTCATTTGCTATGCTTGTTTCTGGAGACATAAACAAGTAATGCATACTTATATAAGTACTTTTACACGTTATAAAAACAGTAACTTAAAATGTAGAGCGCTTTAAATTGTTTCATTAAACAAAATAATACGAGAAGTATCTATCCAAAACTTGCATAGCCAGTTGTTGAATACTTATTAATAAAAACAACTGGCTCCTCAAGCCTTGAGTAAATTATTGATAAAGTTTTTTACGGAAAAATATTTAGACTGGCCTGATTAGCGATACTGTATCTAAATAATATTTGAAAGCTATATTTTCGCATTATAAATAAAGTCTAATAATCGTCCCATTAATATAAAACTAAATCATTATAGGACTTAGGCAGGTATTACGTTCCTGTTCTCAATCTTCTAAAGCAAAAATTTAGTTTCTGGAGCAAAAAGCACGCGTCAGATTACCCTAAGCCGTCCGTTGTTGCGGTAGGCGTCAGGTGCGGACACTGGAGGCTCAGACAATAAAGGTGGTATGCGTGTCAAGCGGGCAAACAGGCAACAAGTAGTCGGTGGAGCTCCCGGCACAAGTGCGTTGTATTTGTCGCGTGCAAACAATGCTCCCGGCACGCTGCACGGGTGCGAGACACATAATATTACTCTCACACTTGGAACAAAAAAAATAGACTTAACCGCTCGAAGAAACATGTTGTAGCATTCCAAATTTTGCCTATTTTCATACTACCTCAGTCAGTCAAGCAAGGCTGTATCGAATGCGAATTGCGATTTAATACAAAGAAGAATTGTCCAATATTAGAAATTATACTTAGCTATACGTACTTGATGATAAAAAATAAAAAAATAATGACCAAGATGATCAAGTAAAAAAAATACGTAAAAGATAGCGGCCACTCAAAAAGATTTGTAACAGCGATTTACTACTGTATTTCCTGTGCAAGGTGCAAATAAAGCTATAGTGGTAGGTTCCGCAAGTCAGTCTTATTTTTTCGTCTGAGCCCTAACATATGAACAAATAACACTTGCTCGTAATAAAAATATTTGACAGCGTAGATATCACAAAACTACTTCAGAGTATTTGTATAAGCCGGGAACCAGTTGCGTTGGTACAATTATTGTACGACTATATTCACAGGACAGACAGGACGGCTGAATAGCACCGCTAGGGGCGCCATGTTATATGGTAAAAAATAATACACAATAATAAAAAGTTCACTTAACATTTCATGTCTTTGACGCTAAGTGTTGGAGATTGTTGCCTACTCTAGCGTTAGCAAATTGTTACGTTTTTTCCTTTTCTCATATTTAAGAAAAAAGGAATCGAGTGCAACTGTTTGATAAATGCAGAAAACTCGCAAACCGATCGGCGTGCAAACTACTAGTGTATAGTGGAT
This sequence comes from Spicauda simplicius, assembly GCA_949699795.1. Classification (NCBI taxonomy): domain Eukaryota; kingdom Metazoa; phylum Arthropoda; class Insecta; order Lepidoptera; family Hesperiidae; genus Spicauda; species Spicauda simplicius. The sequence continues at coordinate 16,652,337 of OX453059.1, forward strand.
AACATCAATATTACAGATGTGACAGATATTCAGATGCCATCTAAGCCTGCTACGCAACTGACAACTGGCGCTACAGACATAATCGCTTATTAACCGATATTCATATGAATTGAGTCACATTCTCCATTTGTTACTAAATCTTTATCCACACATTGTGGATGCGTTGGAATCACATACCCAAATAATGACAAACGTCTTTTACAAAGAATATAATAACAAATAAGTCTAGGGAAAGTTCTATGCTCAAATACTGCTATACGTTTATATATACAGGTGTCCCGTAAATCATGGATAACCTTGTAACCTCAACGTTAAACATAGACATATCAAAATAGCGACTTTTATTTGAATATAAACACCAATGCTTTTCAACTTTCTCGCGATTATGTAAATTGCACAAAATACACTTCACCTCTATGAGATGTGCCGTTGCGAATTATCCAGTTTATTTTTTCAGTCTTTATGAAATCATTTAACAAGAGTATATTATAATTTACAACAACTTTTTTATAGGTAATCATAAAGTTGAATCCACCAATTCGTCCGTTCACCAATTCGCGCTTAACCGGCGCGGCTTAAACTCTCTCATTCGGAGAGAAGCGCATGGCAGTGGGACAATAATGGGTTGACGAGACGAAAAAGTTGAATATTTCACCTTACAAAATTTCCATACTGAAAGTTTTAATACTTGAGGTGAGCAAAGAATGGACACCAAAAGTATAATTCTTTTACACACATGCCAGCTTTTTATGTAATAATTATAAAGTTGTGGTTAAACGACATTGATCCGTTTTTCCAACAGCAATATGCCGTAATAGTGTAAGTTTTAATAAAATACGCAAACACTTTTCCTTGTGCTGCTCCTATAATGTCGTTACGTTAGAACATAAAAGCAAATATAAAACTTGATATTGCAAGGAGCGATAGCGCCCTACGAGCGGTTGGGTCCAATTCATATAAATTCAGCAGTTAAAAAACCGGCTAAGTGTGAGTCGGGCTCTCAGACGAAGGGTTCCGTACCATTATCTTTAAAAACGATAAAAGATCACGTTTGATGTATGGGGGACCACTTACATATATTTTTTATTCTGCTTTTCCTATTTGTTATTATAGCGAGTACAGAATTTCATCATCTGTAAACATTTCCACTCTCTAGCTATCATGGTTCATGAGATACAGCTTGATGATAGACAGAAGGAGAGACGGACAGGCGGACAGCGGAGTCTTAGTAATATGGTAACGTTTTTACCCTTTGGGAACGGAACTCTAAAAATAAAGCGTGCAGAGATAAAAGTTATGAAAAAATTACTCTACCAAATAGCTGATGTACCCATATTATCAACCGTACGTTTCTTTGCTACTTGATCCCTGAGGGACATTTAGGATTTATCGCAGTTCGCGTTGTAAAACCAGTAGCATTTGCCTGTTTCTCTTTACATGTCATTAAAAAGGTTTTCTCTTTAAAAGTATACCGTGGCAGAAATATATTAATATCGTTTATAAATATACATATACGATATTTATATTCGGCTTAAAGATAGGTGGGAACCATTTTTCTATAGTATCGATCTGCAATATATATTCTAATAATATATCTACGAAAACACAGTCTTAATGTTCTGGTAGGATTGGAAACAGATGAGCCATTCAATCATACGGGAATTTACGGATTACGAGGATTAAATAATTTACGCCGTTATAGGCTACCCGGATAAATTGTTAAGCAGTATTAACCTCAAACCGATACATAACTTGGCACGAAATTATCGTTTTCATCTATAAATTTTGCTACGTTAATCGCATTATCACGTCCGTAGAATAATATTATGAAACAGCTTCACTTCCTATGTTCAGAGTGAAGTACTTTTGTTTTCCTAACCTCCTTACTCCCTGTGTAGTGTGTATCAGGCGAGACAAGAGAAAGTACATTTACTTATATTTCGTAACTTGCCTTTGAAACAAGAAAACCAATAGCGCTTACGAATTACAAATTTACGTATAAGTAGGTGTATGTGTTCATTCACGTCACATATCGCGGAATGGAAATGACAGGAAATAAACATAAAAATTTCACGCAATTGAGTTAAATACTTGAAAGTACTCGTAATAACTTAGTATATATCGCATAGCGATTTAAAAGTCATGATTTCTTGCTACAAAAGGATGATCATTACACGTCTCTTTAATAACCGCGCGCTTTAAGAGACTCGTTAAAACGCGAACAAAATATTGATATTTCCATAAAATGCAAGTAGGAGTCGCATTAGGTCCATTTTATTCAACCCGCACACTTACATATGTAGACATAAATTTCTTATGGTGATATGTGTAGAAAACGATTAAACCTAATTTGGGTGTGTAGTTTCAATGATATGCACCTCATCAATCTGCAGATCAAGGTTTAGTTATAAATTGAAAGTGCGAGCCATATTCGTCTGTCGGCTTAATGAACGGCTGGTAATTTATAAAACTCAACCGGTTAGTAAAGTGCTTGTAGTTCTGTGGCTGAACTGTATCGCAAATTATACGTTAAGATAAGAAAAATGAAGATCAGTTGGTCCCCACTCTGTAGATGGATAATACCTACATAATTTTGTGTACGTTTTCTTGCTTACCGAAAAGAAATAAGTAATATTGTGTACCATGTTGGTAGTTGGTAATAACAGAGAACAATAGAAAGACTGGGTTTAACAATTATCTGATTGATCCAATACACATTTATCATATATGAAATGTTATACGTAACTCCTGTTTTATCTATCTGGAATAGGAATACCTGGATTCTCTTTATAAAAAAATAAATATCGTCCCTAGAATTTTGAGTATTTCGCTTCAGACAAAAGCCACAATATTATCTATAATCAACACTAGGAAGCCAACGTACCAATTTATAACTAAAATCTGCATCACAGACAACTCGTTAAGAAAGACGGTCCTATATCTTGTCTCTATGTTAATTCAAACAAAATCATGCTAATATGATAATTAAGATAATGTCACTGCGGAGCCGGTTCGCAAGCATTCGACATTAAATTACGTGGTCCTGCGCCCGCGAGATCACGACCGAGACACTAGAATAACGAGCTGCTCTTACGAACACCTCATATTTTAAAATGATAATAAATGATTCGCACATATTTTGACTAAGTTTTTCTAGCGGCTTCGCCCGCCTTGGTCACGTGTACCACGGTAATGAGTGCAAAATTTCAGCGAATTCTGACCATAGAGTTTTCGAGAAACTCACGTACCTACTACCCAACAAACTTTCCTATTTATGATGTTGGTAATATACGCTCATCTTTTGGATTCCCGTTATTGCCGCGAGCTCGAAAAGAAAATCGCAAAAACACCTAGAATCCAGAATAGACATAGTCATATCATTCATTCGTATGTGAATCTGTACATGAACCCGGACCCCTAAACACGATATAGCGGCACTATGCCAAACGGGTTGTCAATGTCTTCAATTTTTTATTTGTTACTTAAAACCCCTGTGATTGGAACACATAAAAGTGAAGCCACCGACAACGCTAAACTTGCATAATGACGTGTAATGCGTGGTAAAATAAAGCTTTTAGCCCTAATTCCCTAAGGAATGCGTTTCTCGAAATGAGGACGAATGAAAAATCAAACGCATTCCAAACGTAAAGCTTATTATATCCTGCCAGTTGAATACCACTTAAATTTTGGGGCATTTTTTGTATTATCTTTTATGGCGTATTGTTTTTAAGGCTCTTTTACCAAGCCAACTTTAACGAGCCCAGACAATGAACCTGACGAGTGTTGACCCCCTTGACATGGCTCACGCAACTCTGTATACGTCTATGAATCAACCACCTTCGTATTCTTTCATTTTTAAATGAGTTTAAAGTAAACAGTGACATCATCCTACTGAACCTCATAAAATAAAACTCGATTTACCGGAAAACAGTCGCTTGACTGCATTTTGACACAACTTGTCAAACAATATTGCCTCCAAATTCGCCTGCAAATGATGGCTGCAAATCGTTTGTTCGTTGTTATTAAAGGCATTCAAAAGAGCGAGAAGCTCTAGCAAATTGAATTAAGCAATAGGTATTGTTTCAAGCTGATTCGTTAGATAAGCTGGGAAGAGGAGACGGGCGGGCGGCGCGGGCATCGCTCGCCCGCTCGAGAAGTTCTCGGCCCCAGATTAGAACCACTCAGATATGCAGTCCCGACGTTGCACAATTCGAGGTTCAAGCGGCCCGCTGGGATACTTTGCGGCATTTCCATGTTTGATAATACGATAAGCGAAACATGCGCTATGTCTTTTTATTGCTACGTTGACATAACAGGTACAGATGGCGCGTACTTCCACATATAAACCAGTTGTAAATGAGATAATAAATAATGAGATAGACCTGTAATGAGACGATATAAGAAGATTCTAATTTCAATATAAATTAAATTAAAATTTAAAGTTAGTTCTTAACACTTCGTCAGTCTTGCTAGAGCAAACGTGTCTCTCTATGAAATATAAATTCATCATAATTATCCAAATTAACCATTAAAAGCAGAATAAAAATATCTTTCTAACAGTGTATAACACCTTTTTATCAGTTTTAAAATTACAGTGCAATTATACAAGAACTGATTTTGAAATTTAAATGGCTCTCCTGTAAAATTACGTCTATTCGCGTTATGGCCCTTTTGTTTTGAAGTAGCGATATGTGAACAGCGTGAGTATTAAGAATTAATTTGTGTTAGCCCGCGGCATCTCATGATCTCACGCGTGGTGAGCAGGTACGGATGTTTGGGCGGCTTTACAACTTTGTGGCTCCACTTTTCTCAACGGCACAAGTCAAAGCCGATGAGGCAAATGCCAGTAAATGGGATAATAAGAATAAAGTGGATATTAAACATCGTGCGTAATGTCATTGCTAAACAGCTGAAGTCACGCAACAACTCCATGTGAAGAATTCTTCACAATATTTAAAGAATCGTTTTTTTAACATCAAGTAGACAATTTAAATGTACAAATGGCAATTTAATATGAAGTCTTTACAAGCTGAAATTAATAATCAAACTAAATTTAGCTAGTCTTTTCAATAGCAGTATTGTTAGTGAGCAATTAATTTGAATAATGTCAATTTACACAAACATGAACGTTTAATGAAGTAAATTGGAAATTCAAGAGCAAACCAGAAATCGTAACATTTGTTTCCTACTAACTGATCGATAAACTGTGATAGAGCTTAGACTTGGCGATCATCGAATATAGTTGGAGCTATCTGATAGCCACCCAGGTCGCCAGTCCAAGTTGCACATACTGGATTTGGCCAATCGGTACAACTAGGCAACGACCACTTGGCGGCCGGTCCGCGCCGCCGCGCCGTCTGCCGCGCCAATATAACCCACTTTCAAACACCTCTCGTAATGAATGCCATTACAACCACTGTGGATTGTAAGCACTAAACCTGTTTAATAAAGCAATAAAACTGAACATAAACGAAGAAACGGGAATCAGCAATTTAGTCAGTAATGGAAGCCTAATTAGCTATTTATTGGAGTTTAAATGTAAAGGGAAATAGAGACAGGAATTGGAAATTTAGGTACGTAATTTCAGAAAAAACATTCTATAAAATACAATTGTAGAAAAACAACTGAAAAGAGAGGACAAGGATGTAGAGAATAACATGCAATGTTTAGTTGGATACTGATATCAGAAAAAATATGAAATATGCTACAATGTAATATTAACTTGAATATGAAACAACCTTATAAAATTTTATTACAACAAAGTTACAAAGGACGATAAAGTAACGGGTACTACAACAAATAAACTAAGATAAATAGCAAAACTACTCACGTTCAAAAGGTGATTCAACTATCGGATGGAGGGAAACGAGGACGAACGGTGACACGACCCAACAAACACTGATAACGCGATCTAGGACCTACGATCACTCTTAGATAGTTAACACATTCATTTATTTTAATTGTTCCAGGAAAGTTATTACGCGGACGGTACAAATATTTACAACAAACTTATTCTCGCGGTTTCGCCCGCTTCTGTTGCATTTACTACGGTAATGAATATTCGGGGTTACTCTAAATCAGGGTTTCTCAAACTTTCGCCTCCACGAACCCCTGTATAAGTATCCAAGTAACAGCGAACCTTCTTAACCTAATTGTATCCAGAAAATAATGAAATAACAATAAAATTGTCTCTTGACGAAAATGATGTTTTTATTGCAATAACGTGCCAAAACAATAAAAGCCAAAAGAAATGTATTTTTACTACTATTAATGTGATGGGTGTGTTTGTTTGTTTGTGGTCACAAATTAAGTCAATTTTAGCAATGATTTTGTATTTTTATTGCGTAAATCTCTTCGCAAACCCCCTGCCATCATATTGTAAACACCTAGGGGTTCGCCTACCCAACTCTGCCAAACCCTGCTCTAGATCAAAGATTAACTATATACGTGTCAAATTTCAGTGGTACCAATTGTATAGTTTGCGTGAGAGAGTAACAAACACACGTACATTCTCATAAACGCATTTATAATATAAATAAGAATTTAATTAATAAGACATTTCGTTCAGTCAACAATCAACGTTGACGTGTGGGCGTTCTTGAATGTCACTTTAAACATCTCTTGACAGAGGTTGGACTTGATGACATGGTATAGCCCAAGGGATTTACATTATACCAACGGAAGAATTAATTAGGGATATTTTGTCCTTCAAATAACTACATGCCAGCGAGAATTACATGGTTCACGAGAGGCACAAGACCGGTAGGGCTTGTCCATCGTCGCCGTTAAATATTGGAATTCATCTCAGGTGGTGAGTCATGAAATTGCAACATAGCGCAAATTTATAATCAGCTACCCGACGACATTCCACGAAGTCCGCGTAGTGGCTGCAGGTAAACTTCGCAGTGACATAGCCCCGCGCCCAACCGGCCGATTACCGTGCGATGGCAAACAGAAACACAACAACCGAATTCCAACGAAAACGACCGGTCGCATACTAATTATTGTCCTTGTTACTGTTTTAACTACAAGTCAGAAGAATACCTAAGGGGCTGTCCATTAATCATGTGATGCTCGAAAGGGGGGGGAGGGGTCCATAAAAAATCACGAAATATCACAAGAGGGAGGGGGGGGGGGTAAAAAAATATATCACGTGTACTTATTTTTTTGGCAAGCGCACAATACTCTACCGAAAAGAGGCGTTACTTGTATTTATTAAAAATAAATACATGTAACGCCTCTTTTCGGTATAACGTCAAACGCGTACAATATATAAAATAAAATTAGGTAGGTAGGTAGGTACTTATACCAGTTTTTTTTATAATTAATAAGATTCTTTGCAGGTACGAAAAATACACGTGATATATGGGGGAGGGGGAGGGGTAGTCTTAAACCTCACCACTTATCACAAAGGGGGAGGGGGGGTCAAAAAATGCTAAAAAAAACATCACGTGATTAATGGATGGCCCCTAAGTGTCTACATTAAAGTTTGTATAACTTATTCTCTAACGCTACAATTTCAAACAAGATCCTCCACACAGCTGTTTAACTGACCCACTTTCTTGTCTATGGTGTTCGATATGTGGGCACATAAAACGCTATTATGATGTAAAAGCCACACTAAAAGGACTTAACAACCGACGATGTGACTTAATCTGCTATTTATCTTTATTAAAATCAACGACCTCCATAATCTTGACGCACCCGTTGGGTTGGGTGGCTCGCCGCGGATTATGAATTTCTAGTATGTTATTTCGGTATTAAGTTCTATCTAATTGTAATATTTTACAATTAGAAATATATAGCGCACAGAAATCTAATTAAAAGAAGAATGAAACATAGTTATAATGTATTATGACGCAACTTTCCCTAACAAGCATTTCTCAGATTAAAGGATGGTGAACGACATAAAAGATTCTTTAAGGGTTACGGGTGGTCGACTGTACATACGACGGCGTTGATCTTCCCCAAAAAAAGTATTTGGACATCATCCGCTCCTACGTTTAATTTAACAACGGAAGCCGCATGACTCGGCAGGAAAAAAATCAGATTAATTTTCACTGTTGTAACCAAACGTTCCACCTTACGATGGATTGGTTTAAAATGTGAGAACTTGAAAATAAACAATGTAAGAGCAAAAAGGCATCTGAGAAATAAACGTGATCTCACCAGGAAGCCCATCCACACAATAGGACAAGGGAAGGACGTAAAGGCCAATGACTTTCGTAGAAACAAATAGGTACATCTCTATTTAAGAAGACTGAATATTTCCATTTCGTCGTGTTTTCTTTACTTATAACTCTTTAGGGTTCGTTATTATTTATAGCCTATTGTAACATGCGGTCGGATTAGATGCGGAAGTTTTAAATTAAACCAAGTTGAGATTCATCATTGAACAAACGTAATAGGCATCGTGATAATCATTTGAAATATGATTTTTATGCAATCGATTAATATCACTTAATATTGCTATCGCGTGACTGTCTGAGGAATAAATTATTTGAACATCTAAAAAAGGTAACAAATAAATAAAAATCCTAAAAAACATTATAGACGATGAATGTCTATCCACTCGCAAAACCTCCAACGTTAAACCGCTTTATTAATTCATGGGATATAAGTACGCATCGCATGTTGAACAAGTACATAAGGCAGTTAATGATGCTATATTGGAAGCCGGCGTCACAATAAAAAACAACGAAAGCGTCTTGCACCTGGAAGTGAGCGCCAGCCGCCTTGGCTCGCCTCCAGTCCCACTGAACTTTGACAAGGAGCCCGCTGCAAATTGCCGTCGCACACACACCGCACTTACTTATATCTCTCCTTCCTGGATTTCAGGAAATGCAGCTAGAAAATACACTGCCCAATTATTCTATTTCTATCCTCACTGAAAATTATCACGAATAGCAAATAAGATACGTGTTTTGCCAAAACTGTACGCGTATTACGCATTTTTTACACAAGTTTGGAAAAATAAGTACCATCGTGAGTTAGGTTAGTTAGTGCCGTTTTGAATATGTAAGTATCTTCCCAAAAAGTACTTAACTCTAAGCATGCATACTAAATAAAAAATGGATTACGGCATTTAAAGCCATGGAATTGAACACGCGAACAACGACATTGGCGTCCTGATATTCAACGAGACTCGAGTACTCGCTTGACAAGGAGATATATTGCTTTCTTTATCGATTATTAAACATACGGGGCGTCGCATCTCATCTATTCTCATTAAACATAATTATTGTATCGATCTTCAGTGACGTTAGCTTTTATTATATGAAGTCGATGGTGGTCGAGAATGTTGTAGATGTGCGTATGCAACAGATTGAGGTCTGATCGGACGTCGATTAACAAAAGTGATACACATCACACGGGGTCGAAGCTGTGACTAATCGTGTCGCTTAACAAAATGAGCGCGTCTACGTGCCGACCCGTTGCCAACACCGTCAACCCATAATTTATTCCACATAATTAAGCGCTAAATAAATTTACCGTTGCCATTAAATACACTGAAATACTGTAAATAGAAACAGACACATCTCGGTAAGAAATTTCTTACATTACGTATTATTCGTTAAGATCAATCACAGCATATACGTGGTACATTCCTGTAAGATATTATCTGAGAGCATGAGTGACGTTATAATAGCAAGACGTAGCAGTATTGCGCAACACCATGAGGTAGACGAGAGGGCTGATGAAAGGCTGACCTCAGACGCGCGTGGGCGCAGTTCGACAATGATAATCCGACTACCCGGGGTCCACGAACTGCACCGGAATGCAAATAAATAGATGCACATAAGCAGGACGAGAGAGCACACCTGTCGTTGATCGGTGGAATAAACAATGCATGTCAACACGCGCCTAGAATGACGGAACGCCTCGTCTAGTCACGTTCGAGTGGGGGTTTTCTTCCGGAACGCTCTATTGATCTTGAGACTAAAGACGTTAATGTTTAATCGGATTTCTTAAATATTTGACTGAGCAAACACTTCCTCGTCAGTCGGTAATAAAATTCCGAAATGCCTTTTATATCGACGTAGCGACGTGAGTGAAATTGGCCCGCTTAGACGACTTCAATGGAGCTATAAAGCGAATAAATTAGATGAAAAGCTTCCTTAAGGAATTACTTTAGCAAAAGCGGACTAGTGCCACTATAACCGCTTGGGATATCAATGACCCCGGACTGCGAGACATCCCACAGCGTTTGTTTAATAATACGAGGGAACGTTGCCCACAAACAAAGGAAAGTAAACCACAACAAGCAATCATTAGGTACCTACTTACCTTTCGTAAACTTTTAAAATTCATATTTCCGCAGAAAAAGCAGTTTCAATTGTCGGGCCTATAAATCATAAAAGTGTACATACGAGTATATGTATCCGACTTATTCATCATGGTTTTATCCTAATTAAATTCTGTTGTTTTCGTCATAATCATCAATCATTATGTTCATACTTTAATTACCTTGTGTCAGGTTCCGCATTATCCTGTCATTTCGCTTTTTTTACAATAAATAATTATACTTTTCCTTCTCGTTCAATGTAATTAAGCTCGCACGGTTGTTTACTTTATACTGATAACTAAATATAAGCTAGTAAACGTTGGTAACCCGTTTAGTTTGACCACATGCTATTAAATTTAATATGATGTGCGTAAGTGCTTGTACCACAAACTCACCATTTCGCTCGAGTTTCGTGTAATCGGGATCCGTGGTCGCGGTTACATCTCTCAGTGTTTCCTGTCTTACAACATTCTATAAAATTAATAAGCGGGCCTTCTGTTCTTTCGTTAGGAAACGGAAAGATTAATGTAGAGCGATACATTTCATAAAATATGTATAAACTATGATTTGAATTATGAATGTTGAAATATCAAAGAAAATAAGTATCGTGTGCTTATAAATTAAACCATCTCTACTTCTGTATAATATTGTTCATTATGTTTGATATCTCAACTATTAAATTATTTTGGAACTTAACAGTAAGGTGTCATATTTGTTTAACAATTAAGACTACCTACTACATACAGCAAGTACGTGGGAGGTGACTAAAGAAAACATCTTTGAATATTACAAATTATTGAAAAATTACATTTTGTACTATATACATATGTACCTATTTCAGATTACTTACTTTCGCATGACATGACTGACTATTGGATATTTTCTGTGCTTTGTGATAAAACTAGCTGACCCGGCGAACTTCGTTCCGCCTAAAGTTCAAAAATCTTAAATTATCAGTGTTAATCCACTATATTATGTACGTATTATTAACTTCTTATTAACATAAAAACCTTCCTCTTGAATCACTCTATCTATTAAAGAAAACTGCATTCAAATCCATAAGCGTAGTTTTAAAGGTCTAAGCATACATAGGGTCAGACAGCACGAAGCGACTTTGTTTTACAGTATGTAGTGATGTAGTGAAGTATAAAAACATAATCTTCTGGTTTTTAATTGAGTGATAATTTTTATACACGGTATCACGGTCCAATCGGTACAATCACGTCATAGTAATGTCAAAAACATAACAAAAAAGTATTTATTTAAAAACGTAATTTTTTCCAGCTACCCTGGGATGGAACATGCATTAGAACGGCATTTTTATAATATTTGTGGCACAATTCAGACGGGGCGATGCTAAGAGCGGCCGTGGCGGCGCTCGCGTGCCTGTGCCTGGCGCGCGCCTCGCCCGCCGAGCCGCACGGACTGCGTGCGTACGCGCAGAACACGTACAATAACAAGGTATATAGCCACTTTTACCCCCAACTGATATAGTGATGCTGACCATACAACCATTGTTTAAAACAGTAGGTAATATACTGTTGAGCTGCGGTAAAGCCAATACTACTTAAAAGATCGATCCCTTGATGGATATTAGATATGAGCTTACTCCAACAACAATTTTCAACCGTTGTAACTCGATTAGTTAATTTGTATTTTTAATAAGCTGTATTGTATAATGTATTTTACCTGTGTCTTTTCTTGTCATTGTAGTTTGGTTAATATTGCTTTAAGTGGCAATGTTAGAACATAACAAGTGTGTAGGTAATAGTACTTCGCAATACTACTACGGCAATACTACTTCGGAAGCAATTTAAAACTTAAAATACTTCAAGTTATGCAATGTAATGAGAATTAAGAACAAATACTTTCCCTATTAATCATGTTATTTAACTTTTTAGGACTTAGCTAGTATATTAGCGAGTATAGACGAGAGACTACGGGTGTTGGACACCATCAGCGCGGTGCAGGTGAAACAAGCGCGGCGCCTAGACGTGATTCAAGACAAATTGGGTAAATACAACATGCTTCCATAATCCTGCCGAGACCGTACTCAATGAGAGCACGTGCGGCGCAACTATTGACGTCAACGAAATGCTTCCAATATGCTATTGCCTGAAAATCGACAACATATCACAGTTTCGCGTCCTGACCCACATCGGTTGCACCCAAACTGACATATTTCCCAATAATTACAATGAGTCACGGCACGGCAATCATGATCTTACTGTGTCATATCCTATTTTAGAATCCGTGCGTTATGTCAAGTTTCGAAATATTACTCCCATATATCATTCGCAATTAGACAAACGGGCCAGCGCCCAATCAATTGCACGCAGGATCCGGCTATAGCGGAACAGTGCTAGTGAATTGTATAAATTATCATGGTGGACAGGGACAATTCGAGTTAAGCAATGTAAATAGGAAGTTCTAATAGATTTCTAATTGCTCGCAGACCGCGTGGAAACAACGCTGTCATTGAAGCTGGAGAGAGCACAATTGGCGGCGGAACGATTGGAACATCGGCTGCATATGCTTCAAACAAATGTGCAGGTGTGCTTTTTTCCTAGTATCATTATCAAACATGTGAAACGATTTAAACGATTATAAAGTACCTACTCAAGCTTGAATTTGTTTTCAGACCTCAATCAAGGAGAGCAGCGATAAAATAGAGAAAAGCCAGACAAAAATAACAGAGATCGCACAAAACTTAACGAATCATATAAATTCACACACGCATTTATTAGAAAAGGTATGTATGTACGATGTAACTCTTAAACCATATAAATATGATCACTGATTTTTCCGTCAGATTGGAGTAAGTAAGCTTAAGACAATATTATTAAAATTGTGTTGTCAGAGAGGTGCAAAGCTAGCGTTGCTATTAAATCACAATGTAAATCGCACAACGACAGTCTTCAATTTCGAGAAAGTGTGAATAACTCCATTTTTTCTAACAGATTACAATTCCCAAATAATTAGCGACACATTCGGGATTTCACGAATGTTATATCTGTCTGTTGTTTTCTATATGTCAACATCTAACAAATTGTTCCAAGGTGAACGGCGCGTATGCCGACACTTGGCGGCGCGGGTTGCTGCTGGAGTCGTTGGTGCGCGACGGCATGTCGCTGGTGAACGCCACGCGGCGGGAGCTGGCCGACGGGCTGCGCGCGCTGGCCCGCCGCCAGCGTGACGCCAGGCTCTCGTCCAACGACCTGGAGGCCGCCTTCTCCAAGCGACTCAATGACAACACTTACAAAATTGATCTGAAGGTAATAACAAAATCTTCCCTACCGTCTTCATCGAAGGCATTTTTTTATAAGATTGAATTGACAACCACGTTTGCAGTCCATCTAATGGTATATGGGCACTACCGCCCGTAGATATCTGTACACTGTAACAGCTCCATATAGAACCGTTTCTTTTTGAAAACCATTAAAGCTGCGTTACCATTCCTGAAAACTGAAATGGTTGTATGATTTGTATGTCAGTCAGTATCAACGTTGCCAGATTTTTGTATCAAGGCGAGATTTAGACAGTTTTTGAGTGAAAAAAGCAAAATTTCATAGTCAAAAGTTACACAGCAGAGGCGGCGTGGGGTTCCACCGACGGCCTTGCCTCCTCGTGGAAAGTTTTCTTGGTGTAAGGGGCCAGATGATCTAGATTTGGCGACCTCCTCCTCGACTAACTGCAGTTCGATTTACATTTCTATAGATTTGGCGACCTTTTTTGCAAAAGCCCAGTCCTTCCCGAAAAGCAGGACAGAGACGACTGGCAACACTGGGCAGTATTCATACCTCTAAAATAAGTAAGAATAATTTAGGCCAGAAATGGGTCAAAATTTACTCTTCCTTTAGTTCAAAATTTACTAGTTTTCCATCTTTGAGTAGAACGATATAAATAGTTCTAAAAGAAGAAAAAAACAGCACCCAACACCAATACATTTATGTATGTTTTGCGTTGCGACACTGACCTAACCCAATATAATTGTGTGATCTGTACCAGATTAAACATGTACACAAAAACACTTAAAACAACTGAGTGTGATTGTGTATGCCAACGTAACACAAACACGCGGCACTCCAATTACTGACTGACATACAAACTACAACTGGTGCAACAGATAAGGATAATGTTACCACTACACAGCACGACCATCAACGGAATTACAAACAGCTAGTAGGAAGCACACAGTAGGACGTTGGCAACGCGCCAATGTCGCCGATACAAGGCGCAGCCCTACAGCCCGAGACACCCTACGTAGAAAAGAATTTTGTCACTTTCAATTTATTTCCTACTATGTTTTTACTTTTATTTCGCCGACCTATTTCCCTGAGCGGTTAATTCATCTTGCGGCGAAAGCGACACTTTTCATGGCACTCAAAATTTTATAGTATATTTCTCATGGGACAACCTTTTTATTCACGCTGACCTATTCCAAAGAATTGAACTTTCGCCCTATGTGACTAGAATACACGCTACTGTTACGCCATTATATTACGCGATTAATACGTACAGAACTACAGATCAGGATTTATATTTTCAATACAAGCGAGTATTGCTGCAAGCTGTGTGCACAGACCTTTAAATAGCTTACTCGGGTAGCATAACAAGCTTACCAATTCAATCAGAAGGTAACTGATCGAATAGATAACATTTAACCGAACCATAGCATAAGACACAACATGAACGAAACATTACGAAACCTTCAAACGAATAACGAGCAGCAAATGCGAGTATGATATGATATCACATACATATGTAAAGCTCTTGTGGCTTTACATTTTAATGAACACATTGAGCCAAGGCCTACAAAGACAGCAGACAATAATCAACTGAGAAATATCAATCATGTGTAGATATATCAATGGCTTATGATTCCAAGGAAAGCATCTACAGACATTTGATCGTAAATATTTGTAATGTCCTTAGTCACTTCCGCAGTATCTGTATAAATAATATTTCTATTTCACAATCCAAACATGTCGATCTGACTGATTGACCTTTTGTCCGGTCTTCTGTCCCTTTAAACTTTTAAAGTGACCAGTGGAAACTTTCACAAATTACATGTTTTTTGGCGCGTATAGTTCCTACCCCAATACAGTTTACAAAAGTTGTTAATTTCTTGAATATTTCAGATGCAAGAGGTGTTAGAAACACAAAAGCGATTTGTAGACTCATGTCAGCGTGTGCAGCTCGACGACCCGACACACGTTGCAGACGTGCTGGACAGACTCATCGATTCTTTGATCAATAAGTACGTACATGCATTCATTCATTACACGTTATCTGTTTATAGATTCTGTGATATACACACTAATATAATTTTCTGAACACGAACATTATGTGTTCATTATGTGTACACTGTAAAAATTAACGTGTGAACAGGTTGATCTCTTTTTTAGCAATTGATTCAGAAGTTATCTTATTTACGTATTGTTTTTGGTTCTTCGTGGATACTTGTTTTCTAGATCGGGTTGTATATAGGATCGGTAGTATTATCAGACAACCGCGGTTTGAAACGGCACTACGCCACAAATGTTGCCGACCTCCATATATAATTCTGTTTGTGATCTTGCATATGACGAGACACACAACACTAAAGGCTGAATTTTCACATTCCTGGGAAATCACTAGTATAATTAAAAGATTATGTCTGTATAAAACAGAGAGGGCTAATCTTTCTCTTCTCACCAACCCATTATTGGCCCACTGCTGGGCACGGGTCTTCTCTCAGAATGAGAGAGTTATAGATATAGAGTTAGAGACAGAGAGCTAATCTTTAAACAGACCTATTAATCAAGAGTAGCGATTATTTACAGCCCGACAAATGCATTTCTGCGGTAAAATTAGAATACTTGTGGGCTTAAAGGATATATTTGGCCGGAAAACATTTTATGTATTATTGTAATTATATAATATAAATAAACTTTTTTTAATAACTAAAACTGTACTTGCAGAACCGCGGCAACGTTCCATGAACTGCAAAATATTCAAGACACTATGCGTAACCACGACAGCAAGATGATCAAGATTTTAAGCACCAGACCAACGCAGGTAAACAATTTTTTACGCTTATTTTTACAATTTTTATATGAAAGCTCATATTTAATTACGCGTTAAACTTTATTTACAAAGAATAGTAGGTATTATATTATAAAAAAAAGTATAACTAATAATCAAAAGAGGATCATCCGTGCATGTTTCTAAGACTTTAGCGGAAAACTACTAATAAGATTTTGATAAAAAAATAGCACACGTATAATTTATGACTTTGATTCACACAGGACACTCGTTGTGTTATAAATGACTCAAGCGGGCGGAGTCGCGAGAAAATGTTAGTACAATAGTACTTATGCGAATAACGCGTCCGCGATAGGTGGGACTGACTGACCGCGTAAGTCGAATTCGCGTAAGTCGGGTTACAAGAAATATGTAAGACAAAATAAAATGTAGCTGTCATACAAGTACATAGTACTTGTACTATTCCACACTCTTATTTAATAGTGTAGGATAGTATAAAGCTGGGCAACACGCTTAGAGGATTCCGGTGGTGTTTGTTGGAGATCCCTGAGTCCTCTTTTTAGCGCCGAGGATGGCCACCGGGGGGGTTTTAGTGCGGTAAAAATCCCACATAACCCTTCGTCGCTCCCACGGCGTCGGGTACCTTTTGAAGGTTTCCCCCTCGAAAACAAAAAAAAAAAAGGATAGTATAAAGCTATTTCCTACTAATATTATAAATGCGAAAGTTTGTGAGGATGTATGTGTATTTGTTATTCTTTCACGCAAAAACTACTCAACGGATTAGGTTGAAACTTTACAGTCGTATAGGTTATACGTCAGAATCACACATGGGCTATAATTTGTAATGATTTTTTTTTATAAGGATATAATATAACAAGAAATATGAGGTTAGTCGGAAAAAAAGTTGTGCTCTGAGAGCTATCTTCGCGTACGCTGCCTAAACCGTTGGAGATATCCAAATATAATGTACCGTGGGATTGTTTGGCTCACATAGATCTAAATAAAAGTCCGCGACAGCATATGTCTATATTTTATGTATAACCCACAATAACTCTTTTTATACTTTGAAAATTTTAAAACTATCAAGTTGATGTTTCCATGGGTTTTATACAAACTAAATATTAATCCTTATCAAAATAAATGATTTCAAAAAATCAAGCATCTAATAAAGATTGAATTTGCCATTTACACCATGTAAATTGGATAAGTAGTTTAGAAGATATTACGAGTATAACATATTGCGTAGTCAATTTATTGTCCGGCAGTACGCGCCGTGCGCCGCCGCCGTATACAACGAAGTTGTATGATATAAATATTTGAATGGTTATAAAACACGGAGCAAAATGTGAAAGGTCAATGACGTCTCTGTAGTTCCGGGAATAAGGCTACGGTATCCCCTGTCTGTGGTAAGAGGCAACTAAAAGGGAGCTTTCGGGGTTGCGGGCGGCTAGACGGAGAGCTCCAAACACCCAGTCAGCAACTTCGGGATGTCAGCATGTGTGGTCGCATGCTATCGTGAGAGCCAGGATGGACGGAGCTTGAACCGTCCAGCCAGGCGATCCCGGGAAGGACGGTGGCATACGTGTGGTCGCATATCGTGGTAAAGACTAGATGGAGTGGTGGGCCCAGCCGCTCACATGGGAGGAGCCCGATGGGGCAATGCACTCAGAGGACTGCAGTTGCGTTCCTTTGAAGATCCCGGAGTCCTGGTGCTATAAGAATCCCAGATAACCCTGCGTCGCTCCCACGGCGTACCTTTTGAAGGTTTCTCCCTCGACAAAAAAGAAAAAAAGTCAATGAGAATGAAACAGCGGAAAGGTTAAATATGTTATTCAATCGTCATCGACCTTTTAATGTAACACAACTCGGCACATATGTCAGATTAGCAGTAGTTTAGGTCGTAGTTGACCACGCTAGCCAACTGCGCGTTGGTAACCGTCATGCGTTTTGAGACCCTTTCTTAAAACTTTTAATTTCAGAGTAAGCATTAATATCTGTTGCCGACAAAACTAATTCAAATTTATATACGTGCCTGTGATTTGAAATTTGAACACACTGATTTAGGCGATTAACACACGGCACCGCGTACCGCCGCGAATAGCGGTGCCCCGCGCGGTAAGGCGGTTTACGCACCTGTACGCGCGGATGGACCGATCATCAAAATAAACTTTTCGACATCGAAATGCATTTTTGCTTCAACGATGATCCGTGTGGTTAGGCGCCAGCTCGTGTGTGAGGCGCCGACCCCCCGCACTGTCGTTCGCGCGGAGACACGGTGGTGATAAGAACACCGCTGGACCGCGCGGCCAGTCGCCTACCGTGGCAGTGAGCGGTACCGTATGTTAATCGCCTTAGGAAGTAGGGCAAGGGTTCAATCTGAAGTAAATCACAGATGCGTTGCTACTCCCGAGGACTATGATGATCGCCTCATATAAAAGTGAGCCGGCAGGCACACCCTTCAAATGAAACACAAGAACTGCTTCACGGTAGAAATAGGTGCGGCGATGATGCCTCCCTGGTTGAACCATTGCTCTATCACCTTGCAAACTTTATGTGGCAGACTAAATTCCACGCGAGCGAAGCCGCGGGCAAAAGCTAGTATTCCATAATATAGAGATTGACAATTGACAATTGAACAATTGACAATAAAAGACAAATTGAGATTTGAAAATCGCGTAAATCCGAGTTCGCGTAAGTCGGGGTAGCGTAAGTCGAGGTATTACTGTATTCACATATACATTGTTTGTTTCAGACTGACACAACTTGCAGAAAACTTGAAACGTTGTTCCGAAACGCGTCTCATACAACTTTCAACGAAAAGGAGTTGCAACAGCTGACGGAGAAGTTCATAGCTCTCACTAACCGAGCTGATGCTGCGCTGCAGAAACTAGAGACACGGATGAGCGACGACCTGGACGAACCGGCTCCCGCTTCAGACGTCACTGCGGCTGCGGATAGACTTCTACAGAAACTAAACGGAATTAAGTAGGAAACAGCCATTATTATTACATCATAATTTTATTTAAGTGTTTACGTAAAAAGCAAACCATTTTGAAATATTTTGTGCGAGTTAACCCTCGTCAAGTCTAAAATAACATAGATAACTGTTTACTTGAAATATTAAATATATTTTTCATAGTTAAAACAAAGCTAAAAAGAGAAGACATTTCATTCCCACTTTCTTGTTTTGTTATTTACTTTAACTATTATTTAATACCAATATTAACATTTACTAACTTCTTTTAAATAATGCTGTCTACAATTTCCAGAAGCGAAGAAGGTTCTCAGGAGGACATTGACTGGGAGGAGGATGAACAAGACATAAGATATTTCGATGACAACAGTAGCATGGACGACTTCATGGACGAAGACCAAGAGATCTTGATTAAAAAGTCCCCTGAGCGGAACAAGCAAACAACCACGGAGCCTGCTGTCATCAGGCCGACACACCGGAGACATCTACACAAACACCCCTATGACAGGGGTCCTAGTTGGAAAAGCATGACTAAAACATAAACTTAATGTTACTTGTAATAAATTTATAATATGATATAATACAAACCTGTCTTTAATTTATTCAAGACCTAAACAAATTATTATGTTTTTCCTCATTATAAAGAAGTTATAAATGAAAATGCAACACCTGTAATCAAATCTAGATAGAATCCTGTTAGAACCCTATATAGAATAAAATAATTGAGTCCGGCATGCAAAACTTATGATTTGTTGCTATTCCTTAGGAATAAATTGTAACTATTCATAAAATTGTATCTCCCTCAAGAAACTCTTCGAGAAGAAATCATGCAGTTGTACTGCTATTAATACATGATAATTAATGTTTGGTGCTGCCAAAGTCAAACTATACAGGATCATATAGTATGATAAACTATACAGGATCATATAGTATGATCCTGTATAGCTTGACTTTCACTCAAGTGATTATTTTTTTGCTTTAACAAAACATCATTTTGACTTTTTATATAAATGCTATGAGTGTAGAAAGTGTTCATTAGAAAGTATAGTGCTTTCGTGGAACATATGACTTAGTCAGCCAGCAGTTGACAAACTCTGGTCTTACAACCCTACCCACTTTGCTACCAGTAGAGATTCATAGAAATTATAATTATTTATTTACGAGATTACATGTGAGTGCAGCACACCATTACCTCTGGCAGGTACTATTGGTCCTGTCCCTGTAGTTCTGGGACCAGAATAAGGATATAGTATCCCCTGCCTGTCAACTAAAAGGGGCTTTTGGGGCTGCAGGTGGTAAAAGTTGGACCTCGAACCGTCTAGTCAAGCGACCCTGAATAGGACGACACCATGTGTGGCCACACATTGTCGTAAATATCAGAGGATGGCCATTTAGTGAGTAAAATCCCACATAACCCGGCGATGCTCCCAAAGCCCTGGTTTTCTTTTGAAAGTTCTCCCCTCGAAAAAAAAAGTACTATTGGTCCATCTTAGCAAAAAGGATTCTGACCACTGACCAAAACTATTCCCATTTAGAGGATGTTCATATCTTGCAATAAAGTTTTAATGAAAGGATGATAAAATACACAATAATTAAAAAAAAAGGCTTTGCCTGACATTAACTCTGACCTTTACATGATATTTAAGACCATTGTCATTAGACCACATCTCAAAATGATTTAAATATCTTAGTACTATATGATCTACAAATCATTAGGGGCAAAAATTCATTTTGCAATCTGTCTATAAAGATGAACTGTTGTCAGCTTGGCCATCTAAGAATAACAATACCCTGTGTAATACAAATTGATGGATATATCAATTTGTATTAAAGCAGTTGTGTTGTAAAGAAGCAAATACTTAATGGCATATAGCTCACTGCAATATGCTAAGTAGCATATTTTTACATAATTATGTTTTATAAAATATGTTTCTAATCCTTCACAAAGGAAGCCTTGTTAATTCATAAAACAATGATTTTCTGACATTTCACTTGTCGTTTCTCGGTTAAACTTACCGCTGCTTTATGTAACATTAGCACCTACCTCTAGCTTTGCACTGTGCTGAAAAATAGTGAGTGCTTTGTGTGTGAGCTGGGCGAAGCAGGAGCTCAGCGTCGCGATCTTCTGGCGAGCTCCGAACGTCAACACGCCATCCTCTGTGTCCAAATCGGCTGTAATTAATACATGCAGTCATTTAACATTAAACGGGACAAACGACTTACATACGCATTTTAGATGCATGTAAACAATACACAATGAGACTTATAGGCAAACAATGATAAAAATAACAATAAATAGGCTATAAATAAAGAAAAACAAGGTTTTATTGTTTACTGATGTATGGTAGACCAGCTGTCAAAAACATGACCATTATTTAATAGAACGACCTTATAAGGCTGCTGATGAATGAAGCTGAGGGAATACTCACATATAGACGTATCTAGTTCCACACATGCTTTATCGAATTCCTTTTCCAATATATCTAGCCATCGAAAACCAACTCCGGTGGTCGCCATCTTCACAATAAAACTTGTTGTTGACAACAAATTCATGTCAAATTGACAGCGGTATTGACTTGAAGATTGGTTCAGAAATAGACACAATAATTATTTTGCTAATAATTAAAAGATTTATTTTTATGTTATCAATATAATTATCACTCAAAATAGACATCAAGTGTAACTTTTTGTTTGTTTAGTTCATTCACCTGTTATAACTAACCACGTAAATATTTCTACTTGATGTGATATATTATAGTTTTATTAGTGTTGCATTTGAGCTTATGAGAAGGCTTTTATCACAGAGTACATTTGTATATATGCTTTTATCTTTTTCTACAACAGACAAAGAGTACGTTAAGAACATTTCAATAACATAATTATTGTAATATTTAATGTAACTTGTGAATATGTAAAATTAAAAACATGTTACATATATGTACCAAAATGGTCACAACTCCCTATCAACATAACATGAACAATGAGCCTTAATAAAACAGAACTGGAATCCTATTAGAAATAAAACGCAGATAGGGTTACCCTTATAGATCAATCAGAAAAGTAGAAACATTTGCTTTACTATCCACTAATCAATTCTGCAAATTGTAATATTTATAGATAAACTGCTGCCATCTGTTAAAATATAAAACATGATAAAATTATTTCCTGCTAATGGATATAGGTGTTGACCTATCGTCCCTACATTTCCGGGATCAGTATAGAGCTACGGTAACCCCTATCTGTCGTAAGGGCGAAAAAAAAGGGTCTTCCGGTGTCGCTGGCGGAAACAGTAGGAATTCGAACCGTCCAGCCAGGAGACCCCAAAAAGGGCGGCGGTATGTAAATTGCTGAGCCCACTGCTCCACCGGTCTTTACGACGGTATAGGATACATCCTATACCGTCGTAAAGACCGGTGGAGCAGTGGGTCCAGCAACTTACGTGCGAGGAGCCCGATGAGGCAATGCTCTCGGATATCTCCGGTCATGTGGTCCTTTGCAGATCCTGAATCCTTTTCGTAGCGCCTAGGACTGCCTCCGAGGGGGTTTTAACGTGGTAAGAATCCCACATAACCCTGCGTCATTCCCACAGCGTCGGGTACGTGCCTTATGAAAGTTACCCTCTCGAGAAAAAAAAGAAAGGTGTACACCTAATATTCTTCACGTTTAGGTACCTAATTACCTATGTAGGTATGTATGGGAAGTCCAAAATAAAAAAAAACTTGATTACGTGTTTGATGGTTGTTTATTTGCAATAATTTAAGTAGTATATACAAAAAAGAATTCTATACAATTTTTGCCGCGATTAGAAAACTGCACACCTTATAAGCTAACATAAATCAGACAAAAATGGACAAGATACCAAGTTTACAAACTGGGCGCAAATATTGGTATGTAATTCCACAATTACCAACTTTCATTACAGATGAAACTAAACTTGTAAATTTAATTACAAAATACATAAGTTCCTAACACTATTCGACTTAAAATAAATCAAAATTGATAGAAATTACTGTAACGCAATACGATTTACGAAAGATAACAGTTGGGTTGAACAATGCATTAAAATTTAAGTTCATACCTTACTAAAGGGCAAGAAAGAAGAGGACGAATACACCAGTTTTAAAAATAGCCAAACGTGTAAATGATTCTATAACAAAAAATATACACGGAGACAAATATTAATACGCCCAGTATGTAAAAAGTAACTACTAATCGATTCAAGAAACACAGGACTATAAAAACGATATACCCAATAAACTCAAAAGATCACAGTCTACTACATTATCTGGACTAATAACATGTATATATATAATGTTTATTTACAGAAAAATGTGACACGAGTACCTATTGTGTTGAGAATATTGAAATGACTATGGTGATGGACAGTTAATGTATAAAAACAGAAATGTTTCAATTTCAAGGAAAAATAATATTAACTCACCTATTTCTGCTTTAAAGCATCGATGTGAAGCTTTTTGAAGGGTGTGGTAAGGAATATTTTAGGAGGCGTTTTAAAATAGGCCTCAGGGTTACCGACGCATCTGTGACTGACTTTTGTTAATACATTGATATTCATTTGGCGTGGATTTCTGTAGATGTCCGTTGACAGCAGTGGCCACTAACCATTATGTGGACTGTATGCTTGTGAACAAACATGCAAACAGCTCGTCGCCTAAAGACTTGTATGAAAAAAGCACTTAGTATAATTGATAGCCCCAACATGTTAATTTAAATATCTGGAGAGATAAGAGACAAGACGATTTTAATAATATATGGATCGAAGCCGATTGGATACGCTAATGTTCCATAATATAACTTATACAATTCTAATTTTGACTACTCAATAGCGTCGTTTGGAACACTGGTTATTTTGGGCGCTTATGTGACATTTTATGACATGGCGCTTATATGACATTACATCAACCTATTATTTTGATTAAATAATATTTTGGCCCATGGATGTGCTTTTAGCCTAAATAGTTAAAGTAGTGGTAAAAACCAACCTCTATTCATTTACTTATATTAGAAACGAGATAAAACAGGTTAAAATATATTACACTAATGCAAGCTAAAACCAGTTTTGTAATTATTTCCAAAATTTTATGAATTAATGGCATTGGCAGCTTTTGCATTAAAATAAGTTAAAATACCCGATATCTAAGTCTAATACATCATAAGCTGCGACAAGTAGATTTATAGGGAGCAGCGAAATTACAGTGACTACTACAAGATTATCATAACATATACAAGTCCATAGCGTAGCAAAGAATACTACACAACATTTAATTACAACCCTCCCATTATGCTATTTAAAATAGAATACAAGACATTTTAGTACTTATTGTACTAATAACATTTTTCTATGGCAAATGCGCAACTATACGTATAAATAAGTAAATAGCCACTAAAATCGCTGGCCATATCGAGTTCAAAATGAACTAGCTTTAAGAAATTTTACCGTTTCACTGTACAGAATACCCAGAGGTCGTATCAATTTAGTTAGGGTAATGGTGTTTGGGACTTCGGGGGGCGAGTATGTGCCTTAGTACTGAGTACACCCCTCCACAAATGTGCCTACTACTTACGCACCAATATGGACTCTGTAAATGTTGAACGGGATCGTAAATTTTAACCGTTTTCTAGCTATATGTATATCATTCATTTAGAATAAAAATTAATTACGTGCAAAAATCGTCAAAATCAAAAATTTACAGAAAACACTTTACAAAGTGTTAAACTGCCCAATACAATACAATTAAAGCAAGTGCCACAAAATGGGAGTAATATCAATTTCGAATTTAGAGGAAATTCATAAAGGCAACTTTTAAGTAAGTTATCTTGAGTACATAGTTTTGCACTTAAATCTTTGTTACTCTAAATGTGTAACTTAGAAAGTGAATAATTCTTCGTTACACATATTAATTTATATAAGAGAAATATACATAATTTAGAACTGTTAAGTGATTTTTACGTATTACAACTTCACATTTTAAAATGTTTTTATACATACGAAGAAATACGAAATCCTATGAAATATTCACAAACCTGTTATGTATTTATTTACATAATTACAAGAGAAACAAGAAATTGTAAAAATGTGAACAATACTTTCACATTTTACTGTCTGTCACTGTTTCCAAATTAAACACTAATTGTCTAAATTATCTGTTCATTTTACCACTTCGGATTATACGACATTAATAATTGCTTCTTTAAAAATAGGGTTTAGGACATCTACTGCGATTAAACAGTCTTAGAAAATTAACATTGGATAAATCTAACAGAAAGTGAAACATTTATGATGGCTAACAAATGTTTCACATTCTATCCAAAGGCTGTACATGGCCAGAAAAACGAAATAAAAGGAAATATTTTATTCATGTGTGCTTTTTCTGTTTACTTTACATATAAAAATATTTTATCTTCATTTTTTTATTACTACAGCACGCATATATATGTTAATAACACCTTCCAATACATACTTCCAAAAAATCCAATTCACCTTTACGTAAAATAATCAGAACAAATAAATTACAGGTGTTGGTGCATAATTTAATTGCCATATATTCATGACACTAAGAAAACGTTTTTTCTTGATTGTCACTTACCCAAGATCAGCAGGGTTAGAATAGATAAGTTTTCAATTAATCTTGCATACCCCGAAGACAAAGTGGAATAAAAAGCTAAATACAATACATAACATTATGGTAGAAAACAATTCTTTAAATAGTAAACTATGTACAAGTACTTAATTACAATTTAAACTATTTACTTACAAAATTAAATAATAAACCTATGTTCTATTTCATTATACCAAAATGTATGTAGATATTCGCTAGAATCTCAAACCTATTTGTGAAATGTACTGTGAACAAAACAAAGATATTTCGTCTCATGGCTGAAAATTTATAGGTAGGTACTTATATAGATATGGTGCTTTGCCCATTGCCCGCTAAATCATATTTACAAATTAAATGTTACTAGAAACTTAATGTAACGCTCGTATTAATCATCATTTCACATATTATTATTAAATGCAACTTCTTTACAAATATAATGGTTAAAACATTTGAAACAGTAATTCTCGAAATACACCAAACCATCATTACATAAATTATATAAAATAATTCTATGACACATATTCCATTCTAATTTTTGACTATAAACATATGTTACGAATATACAGCTTCCTATTTTAGTTAATTTTATAGAGTGTAACAATTTCTTTATATAATTTAATATAATGGCTGCATGTAATCTGGACTTATCTTTCATTGACGCCTAGCGCATATATACAACTTTTAATCGAAAGTTAAAGGATATGAAAATTTATGTAGATCTACAAATTGCCATCCAGATAGTTGCTCAACTAATATATGAAACCAACAAAAACATTGAACGCGTTTTGTTAAATAGTTGTTACAATCGATACTGATCGATATGTATTGTCTCGATTATAAAATCGAAACATGTTTACTCTTAATCGAGTAAAACTACTCAATAGAAAAGCAGAAAACGATAACGACTGGAGTGATTGTCGACTAATCTGTTTGATCGTCATAAAATCGTACAAGCACACAACTTACGAAAACAAATTGATTTATATAACGTGTATATACGCACCAGGCTTGACGCATACTTTTTTTGTTGTAATAATAAAAACAATCTTCTATCGAACATAATAATGATTCATATTGGCAGCATTTACTTTACAATAACCTCTGCTAATCTAGCACACTTACAAGTACAAAATATAATAATTGATTGGATATGAGCAACAACAGCACTTTGCAAATATCATAGAATTTTAAAGCACTTTTGGTTTGTTCAATTGTTCATATTACATTTCTCGCTAATATGTAGGTGGCTCAAATTCACTGGGTGTATAAATAAGAAATACAAGCAAGATACACACTTGGCGTCGTGGTGAATGCTTAAAAAGAACTTATTTATCATAAAAATATGCACCCAATAAATTGTAACATTTATAGATGGGTAATTCACTGATAAACGGAGATCGCCAACTTAATCTTTGGCTCTTTGAACTTTGACACTGAGAAATATTAGTCATGATTTATTTTTGTTTGCATAATAAGAATTCATGTCGTCATATAATATCAGACCTGAAATACTCTAAAATTATATGGGGTCCTTAAGTGAAACATGTGCAAATAAAAAATAAATCAATTTTTAGTTTACTATACTTGCTTCTCAGATTATTCATTTTGATTATACTTTTATTACCCTATGACTTTTATTCTCAATAAACACTAAGAATTAAATGAATCACCAAGATTTTGGATCCTTGTCCAGGCTCTAATAAGACTTGAAGCCAAAAACCTTATGGCTGCACATGTCAGATTTTTTTTGTTTTTAACATTACTCTTTATGCTTCAGACAAACCTCAACATTATCTTTATTAGACCAACTGAAGTTAATGCAATATGTCTTATGATAATAATTATATTAAGCTATGTTTCAATCATGGTTTGTATTTTTATTTAATAGTTGTTATTATTTATCTCATGGTCGATTCAAATTTTTGCACTTATCAGTTGCATTTTACCTATACAAACGAGCGTTTGCGCATTCACGTCAGCATGGAGAACATACAAACCTCTAACACTATACTATACTTATGTTACCTCACATGCCATATTGCCAACCAACATAATTTTATGAACACATAAATAAAGGTATAGGGACGTTTTCACACTGTGCGTATTATAGGCGCTTATTCATAATCGCCCATCTGCAAAATGAAGGACAATTAATTTTTATCTTCTATGTGGTTATACACCACTACTTTGCCTTAAATATACACATGTGATTAAATCACACAAGTATTTTGGTTTATAGTTAATGTAGACAATATTCTTACGTTTTAGTGTGTAATTCACCTATCCTATGGAAAACTCTTGCATAAATGTAAACTATATAAAATTATTGCGAGTTTGTAACCTAATTGTACTATATATTACTAGTACGTGAAATATCCATTACCTACTGCAAACTTTCTGATAAAAACCTATTTAAAATGTATGTTGATTGGCTAAGGTCATTTTAATATTTCTATGCATATCATAATATTGCAATTGCAAATATTACATTGTATCAAGAAGAGCACCTTTATCAATATTTATGAGAATACACACTTCACAATCTACACTATGGTGGCTTGTTGATACTCTGTATTATTTAGGAAAGCTTACAGCCCAATAATTTTTTATAACATATATCATACACATTATGTCAAAACACATCAATATTGCTATTATAATAACTGTGCATGAACAAACATTACAATTAACTCACTTTATCTTAAGTAAAAAGCACTCTGTTCATCTTGTTTGTCACATTCTGCGATATTACGAAATAATACAGCCATTCTTTTCTTGTATATGACCATCTGATCTTTCTATCTCCGACAACATTGCGTGAAACATGTCTGTGACTGACTGAAATGTAAAGTGACATGACTAATTATGTATTTAATATAACATAATACTGTACATAATACAAACACTGACTTGGATGTGAATTCCACCCAACATCATCATCATTTTTAGTGGTCTGATAATTTTGGAAAAAAAAATTTTGAGAAATAGCCCCACTTACATATTAGGTGATCATTAACCAACTTCCCAAAGGAAGGAGGTTATCTATGCGTCATATACAATTTTTTTAGTCCTCAGGAGAAGCAAAGCATCTGTGCTGACATTTGAAATATCAGGTATTCTATATGAAGTTGCTTACAGATAGGCAGTGATGACTTTTTATTAGGTGCACTAAATGCACACTTGAAACCTCAATTTTATAGAAACAATTCACCCATAGTTAATAGTTGCAGCAGTTTATACAAATGAAACTCTATGACCAAAGATGATATGTAATGCTGATAGTAGGGTATTAGTTCTAAGCAAAATTATTGTGAACTTTCGTCACTTGCACATCAATTTTTTAACTGATCTTATATTTTATAGTTAAAATTCAACTCTTACAAAAATAATTTCCATAATTATATGTGACAGTATTTACCTCATTTCTTTTTGCACTTGTTTCGACAAAGGCAGCCTTCCATTTCTCTGCCAACCTCTTACCCTCCTCTGTGGTTATCTTTCTTTCCAAATGAAGGTCAGTTTTATTTCCAACTAACACAATAGGTACACTGTAATGATTATTAAATACATTTAAAGAAACATTGGCACTCAATTAACAAGAATGCCTTAGTTTTTTCAATAATTTCCGAGCTCCATTTATATAGTTATTAATATTACAAATGAAAATAATTATTAATTGACATAATCATATAAATTTGTGAACTTAACTTCAATTACGTATGTCATGGGCTATGTTGATTTATAATACATGTTTAATATATGTCTGACATAAAATGTTTTCAGTTCAATCCTCTGCAAGACATACATTGAAATGGTCAAAATCTGTACAAATGTACATGTTTTTTTGTAACAAACAAGCAGTCAGCCCACCGGATGGTAACTGGTCACTGCCACCCATAGACAACTGTAAGTAATAGGTAGTTCCATCTGAAGTGCCTTCCTATTGGCCCCTCCAATTAATATTATGCTAAGTCGATTTTTGGGTAAATTCATACAAATTAGTATTAATTGGATGTGTTGATATGAAATTGAGTCACAGTAAAGTAGGAACTGCTTCATACTAGATATTGGTGTGATGTTAGTCACTGCCTTGGTTGAAAAAAAATATTTTATTATACCACCATGTTAAGTATCATGTTGAGCCTCAAGTGTAGAGTGCTTAAAGATTTACTTATGATGTCACACTAAAAGTTTTAGAAATACTGGGCTTAAAACAAATGAGATTTGATCCTATCCAAAGCAAGATCCAATTTTACTAAACATAAATATGATTACAACCATAACTGAATGATTCATTTAATAACAATAATTGTCTGAAACAATTATTTTTATAGTTTTATTGCCAAACATACTTACTGTATTTTTCCCACCATGTCCAATAACTTGTCATAAATAATTTGTACTATTTGAAAGCTCTTGCTGGAAGTAATAGAGTACACTAAAACATAGCCATGAAAGTCCATGCTGTATTGCAGTGGAAATATGCTGTATTCATCTTGCCCCGCAGTGTCCACTAATTTTACTTCATATTCTGTTGAATTGAGCCTAATAAACTTCGTAAAAGCTAAAAAAATATATGATTATTATTAGCTTATTATAAACATGACAATAACAGCAAAATAATAAATACTAAAAGTCTTTAAAGTGGCTTGCAGTGAATTGCATGTAATAATTTGCAGGCTGCAGCAGATAATTAAAGTCAGTGAATTTAATTTTGATTAAATACTGTTTAAAAAAAATGTCTACTGACAAGAGCACCTATGTTATGGAAAAGTATCAGTATAATTAATATACGTTATTCTTACTGTTCTCAATTGTAGGATCGTATGAGTCGACGAATTGTCCCTCCACAAACTGTATGATTAAAGACGATTTACCTACAAATACACCACATAATTATAAAACGTCACAACAATAAATGAGACGCACAAGTGTTTTATAGAACATTTACGTTACCAACTGATCTGTATCCCATCATAGCGATTTTTCTCTGTTTAGAAGGCATTGTGTATATTTTGTATCGAGATCTTAATGTTTTTTAAATTCAAGTACACGCAAAGCAATGTAATGAAACCAAAAACATACAAATCCTTTTAGAGAATGTCATTTTTTGACACACGCATAGTGATAGTTGTTTTTTTCTTCACAGCAATGAAGATAAAGAGCAAAGAATCTTCTACTCGGAATATTATATTTTAAGCTCCACGCACACGTTCGACACAACTTTTGTTTATTCATAATTTCATAATTTTTTATACATTTTAAAGTAGCGTTTTAATGGTTCATTCCCCGTGTTACTACCAATCTTACTATAATACCATGTCTATGTAAATGCTAATTTGATTAAGAAAAAAATGTTCAAAATGAAACCAAAGTATTTTTGTCAGTGGCAACAAGTGACCATATTAATAAATGATGTCATCTTGTAATTTGTCAAACTGAACAGTCAAAAGCAAAACACTAAATTCTGTTTCATTGTATGTAATTATTATCGATTTATATCCTTCCTTTCTTTCTCAGCAATAATTGTGATTTTCAGTCATCTAACGCCAAATGATGTATTTAAATATTTAGATATAGACTCACAATAACTATATTCAACTCTCACAGAAAGCAACACAGGCAAGTTTATTTAACTATTATTTTCCTTGAATCATAAATGTTATTTACGTCTTCGATACACAATGTTCATTAAATGATTAGGCATGTAGTTTTATGTCAATAATGCTTGTTCTAAAATTACAAATAATGGTATTTCCTAATACAGATAGATTTTTGAAATCTAAATTATGATATAATGTACACAATTGATACCAAGAAAACAATGATTCATTTTGATCATTCGTTCATAATCTATGTATATCGCAAATGAGTGATGTTGCTTTTGTTACTTTAGCCACAACAATGTCAGGTATTCCTGAGTGCCCTCCAAGCCTGAAGGCCATCCAGCATTATTTGAAAACAGCAGCGGAACACGATGTCAGGGACATAGTTGTTGCGTACTGGTGCAGACTATATGCTCTGCAACTGGGGCTCACAGTCACAAAGAAAACATCTGAAGAAACAAAAATGCTTATGTGTAAGTTCATTTTCATTCCATTTCATTTCCTTTAGAACTGGATAAGCATTAAAGATACCGATTGGCAAGCTGCAGCCGTCCTACTTGACGTTTCAACAATGTAGTGTGTATGTAATTATAGTTTGAGTCACATTTCCGAGCTCTAATTATAAAAAAAAGTAATATCAATGTCAGGAGGTTATCATTTGAATGTTTTGGTAAACCTTTATTTATATTTTGAACAATAGTAATAAATAATAAAAAAACTATTTGTGAGAAAATATTTCCTTTTGTTGCCTTTAATTGATAAGCTGAGGCAATAAGATTTTGGTTCATTATCATTTCTACATTGAATTTTTTTAAATGAATTAAAGTATGTTCCCATTTACTAAATGTCTATTGAAATAAGTTTAATAACCTTAATCTAATATTTAATGTGTTGCTATATAAAAAATACATGTTTTACATTCAGCATTGATGAACTGGCTGGAGGAGATAAAAATGACAAATAAAGATAATGAAGCTATAACTAATGAGGTAGCAGCACAGGCACATCTGGAGAATTATGCACTGAAGTTATTCTTATATGCAGACAAGCAAGACAGGGAACAGAACTTTGGAAAGTAAGAAAATAAATTGAAAATTAATTTAGTCATTTGTTCTAAACTACATCTCTTCATTTTTTAGTGCATGAAGCATGTGCTTGCACTCTACATCTCCACAAGGGGCTGAGCATTAATCACATGTTTTTAGCATTTTTAGCTCTAACTAACAATTGAATGATCATCTTGAAAGTTGTGCGTTTGACTTTAAAATAAATACATGTGATGGCTCACAACACCCTCTAAACCCTTGTGAAGTTGGAGGTTTTTCCACTAAAAATTTACATACTAGAAATGTAAATCTATGTTTGTAACATTATCTCACTCTATATAATCATAATGCTATTTTGTAGGAATGTTGTGAAAGCATTTTATACAGCTGGAATGATATATGACGTTTTGACTACATTTGGGGAGCTGACTGATGAAGCTGCGCAGAACAGGAAATATGCTAAGTGGAAAGCTGCATACATACACAACTGTCTTAAGAATGGAGAAACACCTATTCCAGGTAAACCATTTAATTGTATATGTATTGTAAATGTGAAAGTATTTTTGTATGTGTGTATTTTAAACTGCTGGTTGGATTTGGCTGAAATTTGCCACATAAATAGTTTATGAACGGAATAAACACATGAGATCCTCTTTCACTTGGTTAATGTGAGTGAAACAGGTAGAGTCATCAAAATAACCAAAAATTTTATATTTTAAATTACGTTTGGACATTTATTATATTTGATATTGATGACATGATCATAGTATGTTATGCTTATGGGTCAGTGAGCATTATTTGTCTATTAATAAATATCTATTATTAATATTGTGCATAATCTTACTTGGGTAACATGCAGATTCCTTGAGAAAGCTTGATACATAATATCATGCTAATGTATTTCAGGTCCAAAACCATCTGAAGATGAGGAAAATAGCGAGAACTCGACAGCTGGAACAAATGACGGCGTGGATACCCAAAATATGGGTTTTACTAACGTCACGCCAGCATCACCGCCCACAATCCCCACCAGCTTCAGCAGCACTCTGCCCGATCCTAATGCTGCCATAAGGGCAGCTTCACTATTACCATCTGTACCATATACCCCTGACCCTAACCCAGGGGGCTTTGTGCCATACGATCCATCAGAGCAACCACAACCTACACCGTCAACTACACTCTATGGAGATAATTCTACGACAGTTGCACAACTAAGTCCAGATCAAATTGCTAAAGCCCAGAAGTACTGCAAATGGGCAAGCAGTGCCCTTAACTATGATGATATTAAAACAGCTATTAATAACCTCAAAAATGCCTTAGAATTGCTGCAAACTGGAAGAGATCCTGCTTGAAATCCGAGAGCATATTCAATATTTGCCAATGCATAGGTGCATGTGCTATTCAAGAAAAGCATTGATAAGTACTACAAACAGGTCTACTACATTTATATATACTTACATAAAGTACAATATCTTGGATTCATTAAGAATTGACATGTATAGTATTCCAGTAACAGGCAATCAGGAAGTTAAATTGTCGCTTTTTGCAATATAAGCATGTTAGGTCAGCTTTTGTTATAATTTTTGCCTATTTTAAGTTTTCTTATGCCTATGTAAATTATGTAAAAAAAAAATGTATAAACCAAACCGAATTATTTAATAAATGTGCACAGTCATTTGCTTATTTACTTTAAAACCCTCTAGTGTAAATTCTTCAATTTTTTTTTTATATTAAGAATAGCAGTTGTAAAAGTGAATAAAACACAAATCAATTCTAATTACATTTATTCAAACCACATCACATTCCACTTATTTTTCTATAGACAAGTATGTGGATTTAATTGCTGACAAAAATAGTCATAAACAGGGAATTCCATAATGATGATGCCCGATTGCCTCAGCGTCATTACCATTCTCGGCATTTGGTTTTCACATAGGTACCTATAAACGATTTTCAATCACTTCAATCACTTTTCTTTCCTTTATTTTCTATCACCTTTATCTATTAACTTTATTAATATATCATCATATTAGCGCTTGTTACTCAAAAGAACAATGTGAAATAGTGTAACTGATGTTAATGGTAAAAATTCACTTTGCTTCCGGAAGCATTAAAAATTTAAATGTATATTTTAAATTAAATTTTCGTTACAAAGATGAACTGGTGTAAGAATTTATCACTATTGGCACTACATTAGTCTGATACGATATTATTGATAGTTCAATATCTGTCAACACTTTCATACAGTTATAAATACCATTTATAAAGATTTCAAGAGAAAGTTTAAGTTACCTATAGGTGTATAAGTACTTATTACTGTTGTACAAATTCTTAATGTCCATTATAAAATGATTACTTACAATGAAACGGCATAATTACAATATTTGTAGTAAAAAGCATTTGAAAAATTCATCTCAGTGAAATGAAAAGTAGTTGCTTACGATTAAGTCATACGAGGCTTGAGCAAATCAACCATATCCACTGGAAAAAGTGCATAAATATACCTACTTTAATTAACGCTCGCAAATTGTAAATATCCTAAATCTACCAATATACATACAATGGCAGTTTCCTTTTCCAATACGATATAATTATAGTTAAAATTGATATTATAATAAATCTAAAGGAGTTTGAACAAATACGTTCTAGAACAAACTCATTTTATGTTAAAGCATAGTTAAGATTTAGCAAACATTAATATCTACTTGTAGTGTAGTTTCAGCATGCTTACAGAATTAATACCTGCTACGCTTAAATTCATGTTCGAATAACTAAGCTTACAAAATTAACGCAAAACGAATCTAGCTCGTATCGCTTAAAATAATATCACTTTAGGAACATACAAAATACACATTCTCTCGGCACATACATTTTGATAAATTAGTGTGGATATTGTGGATCAAAATACAGTTTTGTGTGACTTATAGGGAGTAGTTTACAACGCAAACTTTCCAATTAGTTAATGTATTTGTTTAATTTACTATACGATTTACTGTTTCTCGTATCATTCTCAACCATTCACGCTCAGCGACAATGAAATAAAGCAAATTAATAAAACATATTGTCTCAATTTGTGCGATGACTAGCAAAAATCACAGTGGGTAAAAATTCGGTCCCTAGCCAAAGTAATTAGTACAAATTTCACTAAGACTAGTAGGTTACCAACTTAATAAGCGGTCGTCGTTTTGTACAAGTAGATAAATATTATTACAAACATAATATTAATCTTAAGGTAAGTATTGGGTAATAAATCCGAAAAAATTATGTAACGGATCACTATTATTATGTTGTGAACACTTTATATTATTTATGTTTTAATCTCTTTTGAGCCCATTCCCGTTTTGAGTCGTCGCAGCTTTTTCTAATGCTTCGCGGCGGCTTATCTGGTACCTAAAAGATTTATACAAGGTTACGTTAGTTTTATAACTATAAACCACACCTACTTTTACCATGAAGCACGCTTTCTACACTTATAGCCCCTCAATAGGAACTTCTACTTTATCGTGGGTACCATGAACACAAACAAGACGAATACACAAACACTCAGACTCAGACAGGAATCTAAACTCATCATTTAGATACCTGTCTGGCCGGGAATCGAACCCGGAACCCAGTGCGCGTCAGACCGGTATAGTAACCGCTCTGCCACGCGGGTCGACGTATCTTGAACGTTCTCGTGTTCCGTTGGACGGGTGTAGTTGCCAGCTTTTAGTCCTCAGGTATGAAGTTGGTTACAGATGTCCACAAGTGCCAGTGAACGCTTTGCTCATTTCACCGTTTTTTTTAAATATTTTTATAGTATAAAACCTTCCTCGATCCCATCACTAAGTTATATACAAATTTCTCAAAAAAAATACCGACATGATGAAATTCTTCCTAAATAACACCAATTATGTCTAATAGTATCCACACCAAGGATTTCAATCATATTCTTCTAAACTCATCTCCAAACCAATTAACTATAGCTAAAACATTTTTTGATATAAGTAAAAATGGAGGCCACAAATTCAAAAATCATTTGAAATATTTCTGACCCCAAATA
Source organism: Spicauda simplicius (assembly GCA_949699795.1). Lineage (NCBI taxonomy): Eukaryota > Metazoa > Arthropoda > Insecta > Lepidoptera > Hesperiidae > Spicauda > Spicauda simplicius. The sequence continues at coordinate 16,688,937 of OX453059.1, forward strand.
AACCAGAATTCAAAATTATTTGCACGACAGAAACGATTCGTCATCGCGGATTCTCTGGCGCAGTGCCAGTTCGATGTTCGCTCGTACGATAGCACTAATTTTATTTCGTAACTGGTGTTTACATCACATAAAAATTGGTCAAGGTACACAGTATTCAATCAGGGACATATGCACCAACGAAAAAAACATAATAACTTAATTTACTAAATGGTTAATAATATGTTTATGTACAATCTTTTTAAACTATCCATAACTCTGTTTTGTCCTTAAGATACCAACTCAAGAAATAATATATGTATAATTTATGTAATTGTAGTTTATTTATATTATTAAGCGATATTAAATAACATATTTTATATTAAAGTAAAATGTAAACTAACTTAAACTAAAATATATATTTACACCATATAAATTAATATAATAACCTAAATTAAAAAGAAAAAATAAAAACATTATATATAAAAAACTTCATCTAAATTATTGACCTTGGGAAGCGTACCCAAAACGCTGGCCACATTGCCTCGTTGGATGGCAATACTAATCCTTTGCCCGAGGTAAGAGCCAGCCCTTTGGTCATTGGTGCACTCGATAAGCCTTTGCGAAAGGTGCTTGAAGAAAGATCGAGCGTCAGAACCCCACGGTCCCATCGTCTCCACACCAAACGGCAGAAATATGTAGTCTCGACTGAGAGTTACATATTTCTGCAGCTTGCGTATTTCCGCGTCGGTCGCCACAACACCAGCTGCCCTCGACGAAAGATGAAGATGGGAGGGTGCCAGTGTGTCAACGCATGTAGCATCCCAAACTAGACACCTCCCATTTTTCCACGGAATTAACGTCAATCCGTCTGGCCTCTTACCATCGTCACGTACAACACCGTTCGGCTCTAATTGAGCCGGTACGTTGACGGTAGCAAGGGCCCTACGAATGACATCATTCAGGGAAGCGTGGCGCGATTGACGACCGGCGCTACGACGACAAGAGAGGCCGTGATGTCCTAAGTGGTCTACCTGCATTCCGCAAGGACAATAATGAGGATGATTGATAGAGAGACCCAGTCGCAGGCTGGCAGCAATAGAAAAAGATGTGTCATCTAAAAGTGTCCCTAAATTTTGGGAAGGAATTGCGTCTAACCACAGTCCCGATTCTTTAACAGAAACAGCAAGAAGACGAGCACGCTCTGCAGGGCAACCACTTGAATTTAGTAAAGTGGTGTGCGAAATTCTACAAAGCGGCTCGTCCCAAAGCCTTTATTTATGTAATGCAAAAGAATGTTTCCCCACGGAACCAGCCACGAATTATTCCACATTATTTACATCATAATAACTCGATGAATTTAAAAAAGGAGCGCTAAACACCCACAACAGTCTGTGAATAGCGTCTGTAACGATAATGTGACAGACGGGCACATTGGAATGTCTCTTCTAGTATTTATATCGTTTGTTTTCATCTTTTTTTAAAAAAAACACCATTAGATGCAATGACCGGTAGCTAGTAATAGAAACTCCACGATCATTTAAGTCAACCTAGATTTAGAATAGTGCAAAAACAGAGTTAATTTAAATATAACCAACCATTCCATAGAGATCTTAACTAAGTAGCAGATGGACAGTTGATCTTACAGAAAGGGACGACTGCGGTCTATATAACTTCATCTGTAAGCAACTTGAAATAGAATAGATGGTTTCATCCGAAGTCAATCACTGAAGTGAGATGAATCACTACTGACGAAGGCTGAGATGGTCGCTTCATAAACGAACTTTATCCACATCTTTCCAACGAAACGCAAGGGCTTCTTCCGCTAAAAATAAGCGTGTCGATGGTAGCATCCTCATTCTTCCACCTGGATATTGAGATGTTCAAAATGCAAAAGATACAAACCAGACCACAAGCCTCCCGCTCAGCATGAAGAAGAAGACCAGAGCCGGCGCACTGCGGTCGAACGGGTCCCCAACCATCACGTGCGAATACGCGGCGAGGATCATTAATAAAACCAAGCCTATGTTGGCAGCATTCTTTATTTTATCTGCAATCACAAGAGAGTTATAAATGTACAATTAATTCGTCGTCATCCCATGCTCGTCCCATTTTTGGGCAGGGAGTCCGGTCCTATAGTAAGAATGGTTTAGTCAATATTCCACCGCACTGACCAAGTGCGAATTGTAGATTTCACACACTGTTTAGAACATTTTTAATATCTCAGGCGCGTTAGGTTTCCTCGCGATGAATTTCTTCACCATGGAAGGAAGTAAAAAATTATGTGTGGGGTTTATACAAATACAATCGGACATAAAATATTTCAATATAGCTAATGGAGACCAGCTATAGACTATATTGGAACGTCTTCTATCAGTGTATCTCTACCCACACCGCTAAAAACAGCACACACTAGCTATACCTTCTCAGTATTCACCTGCATATAATGCAGCAGTAGGAATAGTTATGGTGCTGTAACAAAACAGTTCTACGACCATTAAATTACTACACAACGTTCATAATTTTGCAGAGAAGCATACTAATTATAATCGACTGAAGATGTTTAATTTTATTTATTGCCTTGGGTTAAAATGTAGTTACTCGACTTGATGAAGTATTAGCATGAGTGTTCCATTGGCATTTGTTCAAAGCGTTAATGGGAAGTAGGTATCCATACGAAAACTAATACACATAATACAAATACCAAGTATGTATTAGTATTTTACCAACATTTAATCGGCGTTTAAGAGTTGATAACAATAAATTTTGCGCCTTACAGTTTTATGTGCACGTTAACGGTTTGCTTCTTTCAAACAAATGGATTGAAAGTAGTGATACGAGTCACTAAACCATAGATTGATATGTTTTTCAGAACAAGGCCTGATTTAAAAAAAAAAACCTCTTAATAAAGAGAATTAAAATTATTATAAATTTATTATAAATATAGGTATAAAACAAAAGTAATAGAATGATGAATCGTTACCATGTTCATAAATAAATATGTTTTCCTGACATTAAACGACAGCACTATACATAGCCTTGCTTAGCCCACTCCCGCATGAATCGGCCAGAAATATTCTTAGAAAACATACATTTAGGACATATTTTTATAGTTCATTTTTTAATTTAAATAAAAAAATACTAAAAGCCGCAGAAACCTTTAACTGTAGGTAAACAACAAACCGCACCAATTTGCACTTAAATAACACTTAAACAATCTGGCAGCCAGCGCGGTGGACTTTATTGGGCTGTACATACAAACCACAAACAGATGAAAACCAGATTGTTATCAAAAATATCTGTATCATACAATGAAATAGGATTCTCTAATTTGTTGAATTTCAAAATTTAGACATACATACGTCTTACTGTATGTATATTTATTGAGTTACTTATGTATCACAAAATGTTTTTCAATGTTTTCTAATATCCAGTACACCTACGCTACAATCAATGAGGAAATAACATATTTAATCATGCGCCTGCTTTAAATCACTGCGTGTTTAATCGCTGCTGTAAAAAGATGCGACCCGGAGTTCAGACCAATCCAGAAATAAAATATTTAAACTACAAATAGTTATGATGCAATAAAAAATCCACAATTATTTTCGTACTACACTATGATCCATGAGTTTCAATAGTAGTGATAACGTTTTCCTACTAAGTTGTATTGACTTTCCTTACATAAGGATGTTATTAAACATTTAATTCGTGCAACTCTTAAAGTAAAGGAAAATAACTTAGGGCGATATCCGTGCTTATTAATGGCATTCTCTATCACTCAACTCATATTCAATAAGCATAATAATTTGTGCAAATGTTAAATATCTGGTATTAAGTAGGCACCTGCTACGTCCTTATATGTACTTATAGTTAAATGGTTTAGTAAGGCAGATAAAAGGTGTAGGTACCATTTTAGTCCGCAGGTTAGCAAGGCATTTGGAATTGATCACAAATACATCTAACTTATTTGAAAAATCCATTACTATTACGGGCGCCTTGAGCAACTTAATGAGAGACGAATTGATTTACTTAATTTTTATAAATTTTATGAAGGAAGTATCATTTACCTGGGATTTATATATGAGGCGACATTACTTAACTTCAGAAGTGGCAACGTGAGTGCTTTTTAGTAAAACTCTGTTCTACATGGAGTTGGTTGGAGGTGTCCATGGGCAACAATACAACCAGTTCCCAACTTAACACTAAGTTTCCTTCGTAAAGTTTGTATTAAGTACCTTCTGCAACTTAAATGTGAAGTTAGATACTTACGGCTAGGTATGATTGCTAGCGCCAGACCAAACAGTATTTCAAGGCCACCTACAGTCCTTCTATACCACTTCGATGGTAACTTGAAGTCCAGCATTTCTGTAAGCGGGAATACTTTGGCATATCTTACGTATTCTTTCCTCTGTAATGAGAAAATTATTCATATTAGGTATATTATATAGTCCTTTTATAGATCATTATAAAACGGAGTTTCGTTTAAATTTGCGAATTTATTGTTTAACAAAAATATTTTACTTCTTCTTTTCAAAAGTCCAAGCCCTCTTACGCACTAGAAGTTAACCAAGGGCACGGCAGACCGCGCGGCTAGCCGCTGTTCCAGTTTATTATGAAACCGCCACAAAATTTCAACTGCGGCGGTTTAAAATTTTAGGCGGTTTCATATTAAACTGGAAAAGCGGCTAACCGCGCGTTTAACCGCTAGCGCGTAAGAGGGCTAAGGGCCGGCACTCATATGACGGAGCGCAGCGCAGCGCATTTTTTGCTGTCAAACTGTTATCGTCATTGTCCCTTTAGAAATAATATCCAAAATTAAATAACAGCAATTTATTTCTGAGGAGCATGGAAGCGCATGCTCGCGCATCCGCGCGCATTCTCCCAGTAATTAGCGCGAATTTCGGCTAGTGTGTGATTCGTTAAGAAAATTTCGCGGGCATGCGCTGCGCTGCGCTCCGTCATATGTGCGCCGGCCCTAAGGCTAAGTTACATGAATACTTTCATATAAAGAGTAGGTTACCGATAAGGCACAACAAAATGCAATCCGAAGCCAGCAAGTAGGTACCTATTTAGAATAAATTAATTACGAACGCATGAATCATTTATTGAAAGAGCCAATTGCACACAATCGGTGTTTATATATCAAGATAACAATTTAGTATTGTCTTTGTAAATAAATAGGTCAGGCACGAAAACTCAGTCAAAATTAATTTGACAACACAAAGAGCTCTGAAATAAATATGTCCTAAACACATAAATATGGTGGACAGTGCAGATGTATCCACGTCACGGCGCACGCTTGGCTCACTGCTCGCACCAGTAATATCACCTGCTGCAAGTATCTCATCGTTCGATTTTATTATACCCACAAATTTTATTTGGTCCGGAGTGAAATTTAAGACGAGTTTTATGCTTATATATTATTGTACTTCATTGTCAAAGCAGCAATTCAATTCAAGATCTCAAGTAAATACATTAAGAGCTCCTTATTCGCGGATGTTAAGTTGCCCCTCAAATGCCATGAATACAGAAAACGTATATGAGTAGATGAGTACCGGTACTCAAAGAAAACTGACGAACAAACAGAAAGCGCCGAATCTTTTTACTTGTACCGACTACACCACAAAACCCTATTCGCGATAGGATTTTTTGGCACTAAAAACCGATACCGTGCCCTTAACAATTTTAACGAATTAAAATTAAATATTTAAACGTAGCAAATGAAAGAACATTCAATACAAACAAAAAAAAATCCTTAGAAAAACTGAAAAAAATCTGTTTTACTTTTTTATGAGGAAGAGATGAAACTTCTGTTTTAATTACATGGTTATATAGGAGCGTTATCCCATAGATCACATAAACTATGTTAGCTGACTCCTATCACTGTGAAAATGGGAACCGTACATTTTCCGTAGCTTATAAATTATTTCAATCTCTTTGGCAGTCAATACTAATCTTATGTGGGGTTAATTACACATGTCCATGGGCAGTAAAGTCCACTTACTATTCGGCTCGTATACTATTTATATGTTACAAAATAGGACTAGTATTGTGTTCTAATATATTTCCCAATAAATCGGTGATTATTTCTTTCTTTACAAAACAGCACTAAACATTTCATGTGGCTGTTACGACAACGTTACTGGCAATGTAGGTAGGTACGAGTACAGAATTTCTGGACGATTTATAAAAATATTCACAAGCTATTCACATCCGCGATGTAAATCGGGAAAAGTATTAGCTCATCAGTTTCATCACGTGTTATAATCTTCTCCTATTCGTAGGAAATTTACGGCCACTAAAACTTTACTAAGAAATGTTTACTTTCAATTTGCTTTAATATGTAGATACCTATTTAAATTTTTGAGGTTTCTAATCGCTATTTACCTATTACCTGAAAAGTTTGATTTCCTATAGACCTATATACTGTAATTATTACATAAAAATTAACTTAATGAAGTCTTTTACGCGTAGTTTCCCTTGCAACTAACAATGTAATGAAATGTTAGAAGATCAATCCAACCTAGTTTTAATTTTAGGATGGAAATAAAACTTGGCATGCGTACGTAGATAATAATATATTAAATGACAATACATTAATAAAATATCTTAAAATTGATCAGATACGCGGTCGTAGGATGTAGAACTCGCCATTACTTTTTTATAATATGGAAATAGCAAAGCATCCAATCCACCTAACGGCAAGTGGCCACTGCTGCCCATTGTCATCTGTAATTGTCGTGAACCTATTAGGGTTATGTAGGATTTTTACCGCACTAAAACCGCCCCGATGGCCGTCCTCGGCGTTACAAAGAGGACACCGGGATCTCCAAACGAATCGCAACCGGAATCCTCTGAGCGCGTTGCACGATCGGGCTCCTTCCAGATGAGCGGCTGGGCCCACCGCTCCGTCTAGTATTTACGGCGATATGCGACCACACGTACCGCCATTCTTCCCGGGATCGCCTGGCTGGACGGTTCAAGCTCCCACTCTAGCCGCCCGCAATCCCCTTTTAGTCACCTCTTACGACAAGCAGGGAATACCGTAGCCCTATTCTGATCCCGGAACTACGAGGACGTAGGCCATAGTCTAACGCCGTGGCCAAGGGCGAATTGGTGCGGTTAGACACGTGTTGTTCTACCCTTGAGAACGAAGTTGGAATAGTATGCCTCCCCTAACATAGCCCTTAGACCAGAACACAACAGCTATGCGCTGTTGTGTTCTGGTCTAAAGGCATTGCTTCTATTATGCAGAAATAGATGTGGCAGTAATATCTCCGGAGTCCAAACACGAAGGGTTCTACCACCTATAAACTACTAATACGCATGAGTTTAGTCTCGTGTGATTCGTTTTGACGAGTTCAATAAATTGAGCGTGAATGGACAAGCGTTGCCAATTTTTTTATCCAGTCGAGATATACAAACTTTTTTAAGTGAAAACAGCGGGATTTCATAGACAAGGGACAGCAGAAGCGGCGTAAGGCATGTGCGGTGAGTTACTCCGCCCATGCAAAGGACTTGGTGTAGGGGGCCGGAGGATCTAGATTTGGCTACCTTTTTTTTACAAAAGTTCAGTCCTTCCCGAGAAACGGAACTGATTTAATTTTGGTTTAAAAATCGGGACGACGTGCCAAAAACGGGACGTCTGGCAACGCAGATTAGGACGCAGCCTGGAGGTGGCTGTAAACCGATGGCATACATGGCATGAGAAAGCATGTTTTAGTGTAAAAGGAAAATAATTTGCAGCACATACAAGTAGCTCGTGTAACAGTTTTTAACATCAGCTTTCAAGAGTGTTTTACACATAGGTTTTAGATAATTATGATTCTAAGAGTCTAAAGCGTACTTGCAAAATATCGATCGGAATTAAATATTTATAAATTCAAGTAAACATGACGAATTTTTGCATAGAGTACCTAATTATGTAAAATCCGAAGATTTGAGAGGAGAATACACATAATTGACTATAGAAGAATTAATTGAGGACTGACGTAGATTGGACGTGTCCAATCTGAATTTTTTTGTGACGGGGAGGAAACCTTCAAAGGGTACCGAAGCCTCGGGACAGACTTCGGGTTATGTGGGACTCATACCCACTAAAACCTCCTCGGCGGCCTACCTCAGCGCTTGCCCCTGCAATCCGGGGCCCCCTAGCCCCGGGATCTTTCGCGTTCGCATTCACAAAGGTTATGTGAATGTTTTGCGAATAAAGAACTGCAGATTGACGACCAAAAGGAATGTCGTTGAATCTACATTCTACCGCCACATACATTCAATGTTTAACAGTATGTGCATTGCGGCGTCAATGTTGGCATTCATTTAAAAGAAAAAACTGAATATATTGACATTCGCGAATGTTCAAATAATAACATTACTAATCCACTGCTGGACATAGGATTCCCCTACCCTGCATTACTCCCACAGTCATAAACCGTCTGAATCCAATGGTTACCCGCTATCTTCTTTGGACTGTAAGTCCAAAGTATAAGTCAACAGGCTGGGAGGACGATCTATACTTATACATACTTTGTCTCCAATTAAGAATTCTTCAACCCTATGGCGGACAAATAATGTGACCAGCTCATTGCCATTTTAGTTTTTTAGTTTCCAGAACAAAAAAATATTTTTCTCCAAATTGCTTCTAAAATAATGATGGCAATGAAAGAGTTTAAAGATATACAAAAACCCTATTATACAATTGGTTTGAGAAAAAAAGATAGATTTTAATTTAGCTAAATTAAAGTTAACTCTAAGAAAAAATCCAAATAACAAACACTTAATCAGCAAATATACATAGGAGGTCCTGGTATTGAGATCCTCACTTTGTATATCATCCACTGATTTTATGTGCCTCACTCTTTATATACCTTAGGGATGCGTTGTTTACATAATAATGGGCCTTCTCCTTTGGCTTATCATTTATCATAAGTTCGCAGAAATTGATCCTTATTATGAATGACAAAATAAAATAAAATATGGTGATTTATTTTTAAATAAACTTATTCTTTTCCTGCCTAAATATATAGATATCTTTATAGTATACATAGTTATGCACCATTTACTTATATCAACATTGGCCTTGTAATTTCTTTAAGCATTTTTCACAATTCCTACTAGTTTTGGAATTGACCGTCTATGCATTCTTGGACAAATTCAAGTGAAAAGAAAAAGTCAAAGTGTCTACAACTTTAATCATATGAGGTCATCATAGCAGTACTTCATAGCATACATCATCAACAATACATCAACAAATCTCATAATGTAAATAAATGTAAGTCTTTGCAAATCAATGAAAGAATGTAAAAACAACAAAAGTGGGGAATATTAAGTTGAATATAATGATACATCAATAAAAAATTAGAAACACGTTTTAAATCAAATATTTTATTTTTGCTGACTTTATTATAAAATTACTATATTCTACCTCACTTAAGGTGAGGATCAACTGAGTTTTGCTGATTTATAATTAAAAAAAAAATTATTAACGTTACTGGCTTCCAAATATAACTGTGGAGTGGTACTTAAATAACTCCAATCATTGTGAATGATATAAGTATCAATATCCGACGAATTTATCTTGTTAAGTGATCAATAGGAGATGGAATTTTTAAGAGATGCTCGCTGTACAATCATTCCATGTTACAATCATGAAAATTTATTGAACAGCAACAGGAAGATCAGTGGCACTGAATCGGAATCACATCACACTGTCGGACAGAGACAACTGTAGTCGTTTTAGGCGGCAGGCCAAATACCAAAATAGCGAGCCACATCGCGCTCTTACAAAAATTTTAATGCATCTAGCGACCTTTACATATTGGCGTTGACTGAACTACTCAAAAATCGATATTTACTTACCAAATCCTTGTGTAGCTCCTTAGATATGAAGGGTGATATTTTAGTTATCCCTACAAATATGAAGAACACCCCTAATAAGATAGATAAACTTTTTAACACAATAGAACCCATTTTTAACAAATGTTACAGTAAATATTGCATAAAATCACTTGTCCGTGAAAACCAATTTTTTTTTTCTTTTCACACTACAACATTGTTGAATAAAAACATTTATTATACAATGACCCGTCACCGTCGATTTTTATAAAATCATTTTAACTATACTCGGAATCATTATAAATTTAAAGATTGACATTAATAATAATGAGAATGCTACTTGCTACTCAATGCAAGCGCGTTTCGCGCCGGCGCGAAAAAAATCCATAACTTATCTTTGTTTTTTTAATAATGCCATAGAGGGAGAACCAATCGTCGTGCCAACAGAAGTTTAGTGTTGCTAGCACCTCAAATGTTCAAAGAAATTTAGTACGCACACAATCAACACGGACAATATTATTCTAGTTTTAAAAATGTTTTGCATTCAAATGCAAAGTATACCCTAAAAAGTGTACGTTTTTACAAGATCGTGTATTTTCTGTTTATTACAATAATAAAAAAATGCAGCTTTATGTTACTAAATACATGAATATAAATATACATATCACTACAAAGAAGTATATAAAGCTGTTATAAATGATATTTTAAGATATTTAGTTATAAAAATAAATCGAATTATTATCCCACAAATAAGTCGGTCATACGACTAACTTTGTTACCATTTTATGTCAATAGGGAAAAGAAGTATAATAAGTATGTTATGTGACACGTTCAATAACATGATTTTCACGAATTTCACGAAAACCTTTAGCCTGAAGCGTTGTTAGCATTATGTTGTATGTTTATATATTTTAATTTTATAACAATAACAATTTTATTGTTACTAAATTACGTATTTAACGTTATTATTTTTGAAGCTACACATCGCATTAATATTGTAGCGACGAAAAATACCGCAATTTTGTAACATAAAACAAACGCTATTGATTAAACACAAATGATCTTGTTCGTGTTCCTTAACTTTCTTTCTCCCCTGAACAAAATGAAATGAAGTATCAAGAAAAATCTTGTCAAGTCACGAATATATTATGTCGTAGTAATAATTTAAGTTTCTTTAATTTAAGACAAATAATATGAAAATCATACGTTTTGTACGCAAACAAAATTCATAGGATAATCCTATAATAATATTATATCATCCCTCAGGGTGACAAATCCAACTACATTTTAATATAAATATTTTCATATGATAGAAATTACTAACAAGCAGGCACCCCATTAAAGAGTAATTATTAATTACAACCAGTGGACATCTGTAATTGACTCCAAAATAGGTTAGATTTAAGGTCCACCACAAATCCTAACTATGAGGACTAAGAACACATTGGATAACATATGTTCCTCTTCGCAACACCCTTAAAGCAATAAGACAGTAATGCTCAATACTCTCATTGTTGTGCAAAAAACGAAGGTCAGTGGTACTTCCAAATTTAATTACCTTTATATTGAAATAGATCTGTATTTGCAAAATTTTATAGTAATTTATGAAGGCACTAAATTGATGTTTCCTTTCAGATAGATAAATGAATAAAACTCACATTGATTATAAAAAAAATAAATAACTAATTAATGTAACAAAACTATATTATTTTAATAATAACAAATGAGCAATCATATATATCAAACACAAATTAAAATAAAACAATATTGTCCAACAAATTGTCAGATTTTAAAAAATCTGCATAACATTTCATAAATTCTGGTGACCCACAAAGCAAAACTTGATCATTTAAGAATGGTTTTAATTTGTCCATATATTCATATGAAAACCTTCCCGTAATAATTGGTTCTTGATATCTGAAAATGGCAGTACTAGTAATATGAGTTAAAAATATATTGTATGAAAAATTCCAGTAAGATTTATATAAATATAATTCATCCCTAAACCAAATATCATCTGTTGATTGACAGCAGTATAATAAAATTATCTTGGTCATATCATCTTCATTATTTAGTATGTTTTCAATTATACTGATAAACGGAGCAATGCCAGTTCCCTGAGCAACCATAATAATCCTGTTGAATTTATTGGATTCAATCTCATATGTACCATACGGACCTCTCCATAGAGTTACATCTTCTTCTTGTAATTTAAATAAGTAGTTTGATACAAGACCATTGCCATAACACTTTAATATTATAGCAAAATCAAAGTCTTCATCTTTATGGCTGTGAAGCTTGATGGGTGTGTAGGCACGAGAACATGATAATTTTTCACTCATAAATTTGTACAAGAAGTGATGTCCAGGTCTCCACCAAATTTTAGGACTGTTTTCATTACTCCTTTTAAATTTTATTATTTTCTGTGATTTACTTAAAAGAGTAGCACTAACAATGACAAATGGTGTATAATTTAATTCAGATATTCCATTTTCTCTTCTTAGTTCTTGGGATTCATTATTATTTCCATTTTTCCTATATAATTTTATTTGCCTTTCATAAACGTCAAAAATGCAAGGATTACATCCACTATTACAACAATCTTCTATGTTTGGTTCCTTTGGAGGTTCCATGCCACAAACATTTAAAACCAAGTTAGTATAAAATTTACTTATTTTCAGTTTTTTAAGACTAATAAGCAGTTTAGATTATTTGCAAACATACCTATTATTTTTCACAATCCTGTATTGCAAATCAAATTACATTAAGCTCATAAAATTGCGTAAATTTTATGTTCACCAGAACTTAACCAAAGAAACATGGCTCTTCCGTGTTTCTTATCATGTAGCTATAAAAACCCAGTAAACCATCATTTTCTGCGAATTGATTTACTTCAATTATTTTATTACTAAAATTAATAATTAGGTTGTGCAGTACACAATGCAATAATTTAAATAGTATTTTATTAATGCAGTTATCAGTAATCCTCAAGTTTTCAGTCACTCAGGGTAATGTCAATGTCAACTGTCATAATTATGTTCAAATATTGTTTTTACGACCTTGACTTCTTACTTTTAAGCCCAACTTTATTAGTATTAACAGTTTTAAACAAGTTAATGTCTAAAATATTTCTTTTGTTTTCTCAATCTTCAAATGCAGAAATTATTTAATTCACTTAACTTAATTCTACAGTACAGACTAAATTACATATTATTATTAGATAAATGACCTGCACCTGACTAAAATAAATTTAGTCGTGCGATCGACTATGAGCAAGACCGATAAAATATAGACTTGAAGATCTATCTTATCTTTGCCTAGACGCGTACGCTTATTTGTTAGCGCCCTCTAGACTGACGCCAGAAAAGCGTCGGTTCGGTTAGTTTAGTGCTGTTCGTATTGTAGCTTGTAGCCCGCCATAATAATCGTTTTACTCATTGCGATAACGAAAAGTGTAAACAATTTTGTGAGTATGTTGTGTTAAATATTTTTGATTTTAATATATTTTGTGTTATATTTCCTAACATGGCATAAAATACATGCAGTTATCTTTAGTAGCCCCTGCTTCACGAATGTTAAATTTTACAATAGCACAGTAATTACCTAATGGCAGACTCCATTTACATTGGCTTGGCTTTCTGAAAATACAATGTGTAGCAAGAAAGCAAAGCTATCAATATTATATTTATGGTACATATATAATTCAGCATTCATATTAGATTGCCTACGCTTGTATTCATCGGTAACACAAGTGAGGCACCCTGAGCGTAATCGCTAATAATATTAATGCAAGCCAAGCGTCTCAATGGTCAACGACTTCTCTCTTTATTTGTTTTTCTTGATTCGACTATTATTTCTTTGCGTAAGCGCGCATTTTTAGCTTTAGTTTACTTTCGGTTTCTTTATTTAGTTTATATATTTTATATTAAGAGTGATTGTGCCCTCTTCTCTTTTTATGATCGATAAATATGAATTGATAATCACTCATGTCGGCGGTTATTGACATTTCATTTTTTTTATTTCAGAATCGGTTGAAGGTGAATAAACCAATTGATTACAATGTCTGATGATGGTTCAACAACTGTGGAGAAGAAAGGGCGCGGTAGACCTAAATCTAATGGAACACAATCAGTTAGTTTAATTATTCTGTATAGGCGTATGGTGATATTTACCTATAATTTGTTTTTACTCAACTCCTACTTTGAATTAAGACTATGTAATATAATGTATATTTATTTTAATTTTATTACAGGAACCCAAAGGTGATGCTAAAAAGCGAGGCAGACCACCGGCAGGTGCTAAAACCAAAGAATCAAAGAATTCATCTGACGATGAACAGGCACCGGCAGTGAAAAGAGGCAGGGGCAGGCCCAAAGGCTCTAAGAAAAAGGCAGCACCAAAGGGAAAGGTAAATACTGTAAAATATTACATTTAAAGTTTAAGTATAGCTGATAGCATTTAAAACTAATTTTCTTTAAATTTTTGTGCTTCAGGCTAGTTCTGGAGAGGGACGCGGTCGCGGCCGACCACGCAAGGACGCTCCTCCACCCAAGAAGGACGCAGCATCTACTGAAGAGGAACAGGACGAAGATGAAGAAGAAGAGGGCTCTGACCAGTAAACTTGATACAACACACTCACTCTTTAGTGTAATTTGTTTGTCACGATAACTCCTATCCATAGGGATGGATGAATCATTTTGTTAAAAATATTTACATTTATGGAGATACTTTTATGAGAGCATTTCTGATAATAATAGGGGTTATCTTGGCAGTACAAGTCTCAATTGAGATTGCCCCCCAAACTTTAATCATGTAAGATTTACTAATATTTCGAAGTGTAAGATAATTAGCTGCTTTAAGAAATTGTCTTTTGTGTGATTTAATTGCATTTACTTGAAATATTTAATAATAGGAAAATCAACTTACATGGATAAATTTTGGGTTGACTTAGCTCTCCTTAGCATCGTACAACTCTAAGATAATTTGTAAGATCCTTTTTTGTAGATTTATTCTATTCTGATAGGTATTTTGTAATCTCCTGATTTATACTGTAAGAAATTAAATAATACAATTTTGTAGATTTATTGATTTGACATCATTGTCAAAGTATTATTTTCTATAATAAATATTTTCATTTGATTTGTTTTGTTTCTTTTCCTGGATTGTGCTTCAAATAGATAATCAATATTATAATCAGATGTTAAAATTTTACTTGTCATTTATAAATTGTCATAAATTTTAAAAGAACTGTAAAATTTGTATTCAGATTTTAACATTGGAGGAATGATTGATAATTTTAATTTGTGTGTAAGTGCGTGAGTGTATAGTTTTTAGAACAAAATATATAAATTGTGAAATATATGATTATTCTATTTCATTTATGTTACTGTGGACGAAATTTATTATTTTAGTTTACCGCGTATTCTCTGCGACTGAATAATAGATTTTTTGTTAGTATCTGCAAGTTATGTGCAGAGTTGATTTTATAGGCGAAATTATTGGACCATAGCAAATGATTGCGCTAGTTAATTCACTGGCAACTTGCATCATTAATGAGCCTTTAAGAAGCTAAACATTATGTTAAAACTAAAGTCAGCGCCTTGCATGTATAAAAAAAAGATGCTCATGAACGTCTCATCTTAACATGTTGTCTATAGAGATGTTTAGAATAGACTGATGTGAATCATAATATTTTCTATTTGGCGCGTTAATTAACGTCTTTTTTTATCTACCATTGCTTCATCTGCAATGTGTTTAAAAGAATTAGCTTATTTACACGAAGTTCAACACCCATTGGGATGTCCGCGTTCAGTTTATCATTACTCTTTTTTTTCTGACTGAAATAGCAAACAAGCACGCAGTCCACCTGATAGTAAGTGGTCACTGCCGCACAAGGAGACAAGGACATATGTAATCAACTACATACAGAACATGGGTTCCAACTCCGTCCAAGTCAGTCTCAGATGCGTTGCTACTCCCGAGGATGGTCGCCTCATGTGAAAGTGTGCCGGCAACCACACCCTTCCATCGAAACGCAAGAAATGCTTCACGCTAGAAATAGGTGTGGCGGTGGTACTTCCCCGGTCGAACTACAATAGTTCTACCACCTTCTACTCCCCATATTCTCAGAACAGCAAGGAGTTTTGGACGAATATGGCTAAAAGTTAAATTATTTGAATCGTCGAAAACAGCTTGCATTCGAATACAGCTAACCGAATTGCCATTTTGGTTGATGACTAAAGTTGTTTCCAGTTAATTTAGGCCAAACCTACCTACTATTTTGGTATTAGCGAGGATATACAAAGACTACGTGGTTAAAGAATAGACAATTAAATAGAGGGGAATATTTAAAATTACAGAACTTAGAAAGTGACTCCCGGGTTCCAACATATAGCGTAGGATACGTTGATTGAATCCATACTAAGTTATTCATAATTTTATGTTTATGGACACAAATAAACAAAAAACATATTATTTAAGTCTGCTTATTTACTCTTAACCATCCACATTATTAATGTAAATTAACAGTTTATAATGGCATATAGTTGAAAAATCAACCAACTAAAGATTGGTAGTAGTAACACGGGGAATGAACTGTAATTAAATCTATTTAGTTCTGACATTTTTCAAACAAGAACATCTCTTCGGAATTAATCGATTTAAGTCGAATTTGACAAATCGAGTATAGAATATAAAAAATATTTTACTATATAACAAGTTGAAAATTAATATCTCTTTATTGACATAATTATAATGATTACACAATCATTATAATTATGTCAATAAAGAGAGTCATACATAGTCATCGAAGCAATAAATAGCTGGTATATTTAATAATGGTATATTCTAAACTTAACTGGCAGGTTACAACCATACTGTATTAGTGTCCTACTCGCATTTTATTGCAGTCTTTTAGAGCTGGGAATATGTACCTACATGAATCTCTATAAAGAAAGTTTTTACTTCCTCTATAGTCATATCCTATTCCTTGTCTCGCCGTAAAGAAGTATATCGTCAAAATTATTTAAGCAAAAATATCGATTTGTAATAATATTTCTGATCTCCCAATTCCCTCAGTTTTTTTACTGTGATAATCGTATGTACGCATAATTTAATAACAATGGAAAAACAAAGATTTTTCTCGATTTTCATCCCGTAATCGATTAGCTACTATTGAATTGTCGAATGTTTCTATATATCATAGATCTTTTAGTTTGTCTATGGTTTAGTTTTTGAAGCTGCTGTCTGTTCGTTGTTGCTATTACCTCGCGTCAGTTTGTTCGTTTGTAATTCGTGGTGTGAATTATTTGTTTTATATCGCAGTTTTTTCTAATGTAAAGTTGTTTTCTGTATTTTTGGTATATCAATTCCTGGAATTATGTAATGTCGACTTTTGTGAACTTTGTCTTGTGAAACGGTGTTACAATTATTAGTGCTTGAAAGTTTTGAAGTTGACCAACTTTACAAGTTTTAATAAGTAGTTGGTTTTTGTAATTTTATACAGATGTTATTAGGCGCTAAAGTGTTCAAGGCGCTTTTGCTGATTTTAATAAGGTTTGTAGTGACATGAACTCGTTCTACGGTTTTATATGTATTTTTTTACATTAAAAAGTGTTATACCGTCCCAGTACGTAGTAAGGAACGTTGTCAATCTTAAATACTTAATTACTTGTTTCGTACTTTCTTGGCAATTGTTTGTTTAATTCGTTACTTTAGCGATGAATTGTTCAATTAGATTGGATTATTGATCAATAAAATTTACTATGGTTAATGCACGAAGACAGCTAATCTTATTGCTTAAAACAAATTATTAACTAAAGTAAAGAGGTTAACTTTGTATGAGTAATAAAGTTGTTAGGCACAAATTTGGTTTTCTAAAAACATAAACTGACACATTTTGTTTCAATAAAAAGTATATGCAATGTGAATTTAGTGTACAGTTCCTACATAGTACTTTGAAAAGTATTAATGAAAACTATTTTTAATGTTTATTTAAATAGTTTGAATTTTTTGATAAAAACAATTGTTTCTGTTGCCATCTGAACTGTTATAACTTGCCTAATTTGTAATAAGTATTGACAATATCATTGACAATCTGTATTAACTGAGCAGAGGTTTATTTAAATTTTACCGTAACTAACATAAATGATCAGCTTTTTCAAAGTTAAAGATAGTTCTAGCAGATCAAATTAACAGACAATGTACTTACATACATACTTATGGTAATTAATTTATAGCAAATTTAGGCAGTGTTTAAAACGTAATTAGGTTGTTATAATAATATAGAATTCCAGTTCCAGATGAACTGAATAAAAATATAAACTGTCCAATAAAATCAATGCCATATACATATTTGTTCCAATGTAAAAAAGTCTACCTGATGGTAAGTGGTCACTGCCGCAAATGGACATTTATAATCAATTTCATACAAAACATAGATTCCATCTAAAGTCAATCACAGATCCGTTGCTACTCTCGTGGACTATGATGGTCGCCTCATATTAAAGTGTGCCAGCAACCACACCCTTCCATCGAAACGCAAGAAATACTTCACGCTAGAAATAGGTGTGCCGGTGGTACTTCCCCAGTCGAACTACACTGGTTCTACCACCTTCAATTTATATTATTTACAATGTGAAATAACTTAAGCTACAAAATGTCAAGCCAAAATATTCATTAAGTATTTAATTAAAAAATCTTTGACAGCAAACAAAATATAAATATATACCTACATCATCATGAATTACAAACAAATACATTTTGTTTCAATCTTCATTTGCCTCACATGTCTCCCTACATCTTGTAGAAGCCTGACTTTGTTGTTTGGTGGTGGGAGTACTTATGGTCAGGAGCTGTTGGGGGTTCTAGAGCAAACAATTGGAGGACGACCTAACATGCACTCACTCAGTTTAATGATTTTGCATTTTTAGATTAATAATTCGCCATTACAAATTTCCATACATGGCAATGACTACTAGCCATTAACTGGAAAGCATGCACTTTTGCTAATTCAAAGATGTTATAATAGCAATAAAAATGCAATTAAACTAGAAAATACCAAAAAGAAATTAATCAAAACCATACCTTGTTGAACACCGCTAAAAGTATATTTATGGATAGAAATATTACTCAAATTGTAAAGCACCTTTTATCTTTGACAAAAGATTTTGCATATAGAAAAGCCTGCACAAAAGCTAGTAAAAACATTTTAATGTAAATACATTAACCATAACATACTTGTTAATCTTGTTTTGTAAAGCATTTTAGAGGCTACTTCTTTGTTATAACAATAATATCCCTAGAGAGCTCATGTTAGTACAACATATATCTCAAGTGAAGACATGAACAACAAAGAGTGTCATCACACATTTGGTAGAATTATTACCTGAGGTAGGACTCATATATCAATTTACATCCTTTATTATTTCACTCGTGTCTGTCTGTCACGGCCAATTTTCCCGGTACATTGTGTATGTGAGGGTATTAAATTATATTATCGTATTTGAGAAAATCGACGAAAATTTATTCTCCTCATTGTTTACTTATCTCCGAAAGTACTACACTATGCCATAAAATTTAGAAAAGACCAATATATTTTTTTCATCAAAGGCTTGCAAGTCTATCTTCGGATGTAATCAGCCCGTCAATCCAAAAATCTGGATCCGATCCGATCGGTACGCAAACTCTACCGACTGTATTACTTATGTACTTTTTGCTTTGAAGAAATCATCGTGCTAAGCGGGTTTCATTTTCCGCATGCTAATTCGTAAGGCCCACATAAGATACGTCGTGCCGGAGTCGTGACACGTGCCTTGATACTCGATTGTCGTGTAGTATTGTATTTGAATGACTATATGCCGTATAACGAGTTTTGCATTCTAATTGAACTCGTATGGGATTTATGCAGTGCGTGACTCATATCTTTCGATATCGTATGGTGAAGATATAAGGTCCAAATAGGAATGACGGATTACACTGCGATAAAATGTGTCGTGAATGCTATTATCCTATTTACTGGTATGTACGATATATACTTATATTGGATTGAATAACTACACGGCCGCGTCTTAGACCAACGGGTCTTCGATATAATTTTATTTTACGTTGTTTAACGTGGCGAATAAATAATATTAGAAACGTGTAATTACATATTATTACCTAATTATTTTCCTATCGAAATTTAACACTCTTAACTATTTATTATGATTAAAACATTATGTCGATTAAGTATTTTATGTAACCGATACTAAAAACAAGAATAATTGATCATCATAATAAAACAAGTCTTTCATTAACCCTTATGTGAGTGACAAATAAAACACCTTTAACAGAGTGACGAGGTACCCGGGTACCTTCATACAGTTTATACGTAATGTAAACAATGAAATTCTGTTTTAACGTTACCCACACTTTGAATATTATTATTTTAGCTAAGCTAAACAGTTAACGTTCTGTAATGATTTAAATAGGAGGAGGGGGAGGGCTTATCGGCGCGCAAGAAACACTGAATGCATTCAATACATCGTACTTGATATTGATACTTGACTATTTACTTTGTTCGTATTGTTCGCGCTTATTTATATTTTGTGGGTTTATTATTTTTTATTATGAATATTGGAGGGAGTTTTTCTAAACATAGATCACTTGTTCGAAGATATAATTCAACAGAATTACAAGTGATATTAGCAGAATCTTCTAGTGACGAAGGTGAGTTTGTTGCTTCGGATAATGAACACGATTATATCCCTTCGGTCGAAGAAGGTGGATTGGAAATTTCGGATGTTGAGCCAGAAGCTGAAGTCTAAAATGAGATTGACCATACAACGCAAAACAAAACGGTGGTATTTACTACTTTTTTACAATATCGACGATGTTACAGCTTTGGCAGCATAATTTTATCATTTATATGGAACATAACCCACAATATGTCTCAAGTGAGAAAAATAGAAAGTTTTTAAATTCATTCAGTCTACGACTGTGTGTTGAAAAATAGGAGAAAAATCAAAAAAATGCATTGTGACATCAAAAACACATGGGAGATTTGCAATGCAGGACGTTCTTGGCCGAGAACTAGGGCTTACGATACTCCCTGGATCTACAGCCTTTGTAAGTCAGACTAGACGATATTCTGCAGGGCGTGTTGCAGTCGTCGATAGTTGCCGCATATGCAGAGAACTCAAACGCAAGCAAAGAAAAACATGAAAACCTTGAACTAACTGCAAAAAAACAGTTTGTGATTGGCATGCAGTATCTCGTACAACATGTAACACCTGCTTTGGGAGCTGTACTAATTCGGCATAAACAAGGAATTTCAAATCTTTATAGGGATAAAACATCACAACAAATGTTAAATGTTTCATTTATACACGAAATTATAAGTACTTTTTTCATTTAAATACAGGACACAAAGAGGTACCCGGGTACCTTGTCACTCAATTGTGATTTAAAAATTTGTTTTGACTATTACAAAACATTGTTAATAGTTAACTGGGTCAAAACATTAAAAATATATAATTTAAAAATAGTTAAGAGCTCTCAGGAAGTTACAGCTGCCTACACAGCGTAAAACATACTTTTGTTTAAATTTCAAAATGCTAAAGGTACCCAGGTACCTCGTCACTCACATAAGGGTTAAAGTCGTTTTTCGTTAGCAGATGCAGATGATAACTTACGGCAGGAATGCCGTCTATGTTCACTAGACGTTTTAGTCTTAGATATCCCAGCATATGGTATTATAGTTTAGTTAAGTAATTGACCTTATGCGTCATTAGGTGCCTAAACTTTATCATCATTAAATTAGTAACTCACAGTGATTTGGTTCTGTCGGTCGTTGCCTCGGTGACTCAACGTGGGCAGATGCATGCGTCTCCTGGCCACCATTCACCTACTCGTATGCTACTTAATAAGTCTATTGGTTTCATATATGCGATTTCCATGTTAATATAGCAGTAAGCAAAAAATGCATTGGCACCATTTCTTTCAAGCGTTTCGTCTGTGCATCTCATATCGTATAAATAAGTTAAGATTGAAGAGAAAATTCAGCGTATTAATTAGTACGTGTTTCCTATTCTAAACAGATTGTAACTTAGGTCAGACGAAGTTTATAAGAGATTCTTAATTTTAAGTAAAATTAATTAATATGAACGGTGTGCAGTGTGTACTGAATTTATAAGAAATGGATTAGGTACTTAAGAATATCGCCCTATTATGGAAGATTTCGGCAGCTTCAAGTCCGAACGTACCCTTTAGCATTTAACGCAAGAGCATTGTATTCAGTTAAAAATGATGGTACACTATAACTAAGTAGTTACTCAATTTAATATGTATAAGTACATGTGTCAGGTTTCGCCATTACGAATTATGCATCTGGATATTTTTCTTTGGTTGTTTTAACGCTCAAAGGATGCACTTTCTTATGGACCTGCGTGTTTGAAATGCGTAAAAAAGCGGAATAATTAATAAAAGGATAATGGCAACGCAAATTATTCACAAGGCTGTAAAAATTAAATGGTTCAGTACATATACAAAGTGACAGTGCATTGTTGGTTATCAATTAAGGCCGCAATTGCAACTACGCTGATGGATGGCCCTATTACGATTGATATGAGTGTAGCTAATTTGTCTATCAAATGATATAGAAAGTCAATCCGTCAATTTATTTGTTTCAGATAGCATGGCGTAGACGTATCAACTACACTAATTGCTGTCAGAATCATCAATCGTTATATTTTTGTTCTCACGTAAGTGTGACATATAATTACATTGTATGACATAGTTAATGAGCTATTTTAAGTGAAACCACATATTCTGTTTTCAACTTTGCATTACCTACTCAGCTATTGCAATGCATAATAGTGCTTTGTTTGTATAAAACCTTTGCAAGGCCTAAATCCAATCCTGTACCTATAAAACCTGATATCTAAACTCTTGAAAGCCGAAATAATCGATAAGTCCCTGAAAGCTACCTCAGTGCGTACATCTTCACTACCTAACTCGAAAGATATATAGCAGATCGTGTAATATAAACTACAAAAAATCTCGCATACCTTACAAAATCCGGTATAGTTCTAAAACTATAGAAATCTAATTTTTGAGTAAGTTTGACTTACAGAGGTTCTATTGTATTGTTCGATACCTACAATAAACTGATAGAGTTATTGATGCATACAATGATTACACACATCGCTTTGCTATCTATTATCACAAAGCGAAAGAGCAATGTGAAAATGAGGTATATATGGTATTCTCATATACGCTTCCATAGCAATTAACACCATCAGTAGATTCATAAGTTAGATGTAATACTGATAATTGATAAATGTTCCCTATTTCGACGCCGGCAGTGGGTCACAGTCGGCCGGCGTCCTGAATTTTTAAGTACGTGATTACGACGTAGGCAGGGCCTCGCCTTATGTGCGCTTTTCTCTCGGTGATTGCGTCTTTTTACTTTCTCACGTCAGTTAAACCACAAGGAGCCGCTCTATCAACATATTGCTCAAGGCTTTCCTCCTAGTACAGGAACAGGACTTCGTAATCTTTCATATAAAAGAACTTCTCATTTCCTTTGACAGTGTGCCCTGAATATTTTCTGTATTTACATTTCTGTTCGTAACCATAGAACTGCGAAAGTCGTCTCCTGAGCCTCAACGTCCGACAACGTATTAATGTCGTATGTCGGTCAGAGATACCATAGAGCCAGTTTTCTAAGTATACATACCTTACGTTAAGTAAAAAACTTTCACGACTCCGGCTTGCAATAACTATAACCAGTTCTTATGCATGCCGCGTAAGCTTTCGTCAAGTTCTTCACATGGGGGTAACAATTATCTATGAAACAGATCGTAGTTGAAAAAAATATTATAAAATATCTATTTTTTTAATTATAAAATATTTTATTCTTTAAGCTGATTATGGTAAGAAATAACCTTATAAGACGACCTACAACTTTAAAGCCTGTAGATATTCTTGCGCATATTTTTGCAATTTTAAGCTGGAACTCTATATATACATTTTTTTATCTAATTAAAGTAGCAAACGAGCATGCAGTCCACCTGTTGGTAAGTGGTCCACTGCCCATGGACATCTGTAAGCAACTTCATACAGAACATGGGTTCCATCTAAAGTCTATCACAGTTGCGTTGCTACTCCCGAGGACTATGATAGTCGCATCATGTGAAAGTGCGCCGGCAACCACACCCTTTCATCGAAACGCAAGAAATGCTTCACGCTAGAAATAGGCGTGGCGGTGGTACTTCCCCGGTCGAACTCCACTGGTTCTACTACCTTCGTTTTTCTAGTATGAACAATTTTTGAATGAAAGTGTCTTCCAAAATATTTTACTTTTGGAGTTAATCCCGTGCCGTCCGCATAGATCAGAAGTTGTGAACTTTATTAATACGTAAACAATGTATTTTATTTTGCTTTATAGTGTCGCTTGGGAATATATTCTGGTTATATTAGGTTAGCATTAATAAATGATGTGTGACATATAAAATATGTTATGGAATATTTGAATCAATATTTAATGAAAAGTGAAAGGGTTGTTTAAAAAGTAAATTAAAAAAAACTTGCTATCGAAAGTAGGTACAATCTCTGAGGTCTATTTCTACTAAGTAATAAGCACTTTAAGAACAAAGAAAATAGCGGTATTACATAATTTCTGTTCGATTAAAGCGTTTTCCGAGAAAGACCCAATCATTCCATGAGTGTGTATATCGTTATTAACTTAATATTAACACGTTATTGCCCTGTTGCGGACAAGATAATAACATTTAGTAGTAAGTTGTGGTTAGCTAGGTGTTCACTGCGTAGTGTTATGCGTGGGGGCAACAATGACCTAAGGGCGCGAGCGAGGGGGCGGCAAGCAGTGACGCAGCCCGCTACAACGCACCCGATTGTTTCTAATTCAATTACCTATTGCAAGTAGAACGCGTTACATGCATCGCTCTGCATTCTCTCATTCTCTAAACCAAGCAACGTAATACATAACAAACTAAAATAATCCGTAAGTTTACAAACAACTACCTAATGCGGAGCGCACTACACCTGTTTATTTATAGAACTCACTGGCATTCGACTGCAGTAGTTTTGTAGAGGTACAACGATAATTAAGAACTCTTTATGTACAGTTTTTAAATTTCTTTTGGCCATGCCGAGCAATAGAATACTACCATCTTGAAAGCTTCGTTGGCGGTTCTAGATTTTTAACTGGAACAATAAAAAAAATATCTTGAACCAATCCTTGATTTGTTCAAGATATTTTTTTTTAATATTAGGGAATTGAATCCACATAACAAGGTTGAAGGATGAGTACAGTTCGATTTGGGAGGTACCACTGCCACACCTATTGTAGCGTCAAACAGTTCTCGCGATTTGATCGGTGTTGTCGACTTTCTTTCATATCTTAGTCTTCGGAAGAAACTACAACAACAACGCATGTATGATTTACTCCAGTTAGAACCCCAGTTTTAAATATGAAGTCGCTTACAAGGCGGCAGTTACCATCAGATGGACTGCATTGTGGTTTGCTGCTTCAGTCTGTAAAAAAAACAAAGAGTATTAAACAAATGCTTCGGGTTTACGTTAGGATCTAGTTCGTAACGCGACACCATTCTACGAGCGATTGTCCTGGTTTCACGATTTTAATCCTATCTACAAAGAATATCTAAGACAACAAATGTAATTATGTGATTTAAAAATAAACATAATTGTTTACTACCCCATTACTGCAGTGACATTGTATATTATTCTTGTATGAAAAATTATAAAAAGGAAAATAACAAGCGTTTGCATATTGTAATCCACACGTCAGTTGAACTTACGTGTTTACAGGAATACGTGATAAAATGCCGTGTGTTATTATAAATAGAACTATCGACCAATCTTATTATCTTATTAATATAATAAATGTGAAAGTTGGAGATGGTATTTGTTATTCTTTCACGCAAATTTTACAGATCGCATTTCGATTGAATTTAGCATACAAAGGTAATTGACGCGGATTGACACCTTTTATTTATTTTATTTTTATTTATAAAGCGGGAGGAACCGCGGAAAAACGCTAGTTTAATTATAAAAACGTCACCCTACATGAGACAACGTCGGGTAAAAATGGAACAAAGAAATCAGTTAACCGTACCAAAATTGAATATATTCGCGATTATTTAATATTTAGGCGAGTTTATCATTTGACTTAATGATAACATTTAGATACTCGGAAGAGGAATCCAAGTGGGCCAGCCGTTGGTAGAACAGTAAATTGATAAATAGTACTCTTTTATCCAGTTCGGACGCCCGGTGGCTTGCGGACACTATACATTCTGCTAATCTAATAGTTGATGCTATCGATTCCCGCATTCCAACTGATTGGCTTTGCGTCCACCATTGGTTAGTGTGGATTTGAAAAACTTATATTTACGTTTCTAGGTGACAGGAAGGAATAAGCGTTGAATAAATAATATATCGTCGGCTTAGAG
Organism: Spicauda simplicius; assembly: GCA_949699795.1. Lineage (NCBI taxonomy): Eukaryota > Metazoa > Arthropoda > Insecta > Lepidoptera > Hesperiidae > Spicauda > Spicauda simplicius. Next base: position 16,715,225 of record OX453059.1, read on the forward strand.
TGTAAACCTGCCAAATCCATTTTTGACGATATTACGTTTTTCATACCATTCGAAAGTGTAAAAAGAAATACACAATCTAGAAAAACAGCCACAATCAATATTCTTTTTAAAATTGACAAAAACAGATGATGAGTAAAACTGTCAAATCCATAACCTCAAAAGCTCCCTGCTAAATCCGTGTAAGCTGTCATTTTGTACTGAGATTTCGTGGCCGGCATATGTGCTCGTACAAATTATTGATGTTTTCTCATTCGAAGGCTCAGAGTTGCTTATGGCTTATGCTTAGAAGGTGGTAGAACCAGTGCAGTTCGACCGGGGAAGTACCACCGCCACACCTATTTCTAGCGTGAAGCATATCTTGCGTTTCGATAGAAGGGTGTGGTTGCCGGCACACTTTTACATGAGGCGACCATCATAGTCCTCGGGAGTAGCAACGCATCTGTGATCTGTGTGTTCTATATGAAGTTGATTACAGATGTCCATGGGTGGCAGTGACCACTTACCATCAGGTGGACTGCATGCTCGTTTGCTACTTCAGTCAAATAAAAAAAAAAAAAAATGGCAGCCACACACGATACAGTATACTTGCGCAAGCTTGGACTTGTACAAATTCTCGTATTTCGGAGACGATAATAAACGACTCAAGCATGCTTGCACAAATATCATTTCACTGATATTCGTACAAGCGTGCGTATCTGCTCCAATTAAAACAATATCATTTTTTGAAAGTGACCTGGTTGTGTTGTTTTGTGGTATGGATGATGTAGTGGCATTGGTTGACTTTATTTTAGCTACGAAAAAACTGAAAACTCACAAGAGAAATCGAACAATATGGACTAAAGACTGGTTAAGAAAAATAAAGCATTATTCGTACATCAGTTTGTTGAATGAATTGAAATTTGTACCCAAAGACAGTACTGAAACTTGCGCGCGCTCCCACACACGTTCATGTAAACTTGCGCCAATGCAAATTTGCACAAGTTGAGAATTGAAATTTGGAACTTTTTAAAGAACTTGTGCAAGGGAACAACTTGCGCAATTATCTTCCAACACACGATACAGTATACTTGAGCAAGTCTGGACTTGCTCAAGTATACTGTATCGTGTGTGGCTGCCATTAGCGTGCAATGGAGAGGGCTATGTTCAGAATTTAGCTACGAGACATGATTCGCAACGATAAAATCCGCAGACTGACGAAGGCTACCGACATAGCTCTCAAAATTAGCAAGCTGAAGTGGCAGTGAGCCGGCCACATCGCTCGAAGGACCGATAATCGATGGGTCAAGAAAGGTCCTCGAGTGGCAACCACGTTTAGAGTACAGATCGCCCCCCCCCCCTCACCTTGTGGACCGATGGCCTGAAGAAGATAGCGGGAAACTGTTGGATTCAGAGGGCACAGGACCGGTTGGAGTGACGCCATTTACGTCTTTTGTCCAGCAGTGGACATCAAAGGGCTGATGGATGGATGGATGGATGGATGGATGAAAATTTCAAAATTTTAATTATTGTTAATTTTTGTGTTATGAATGTTATTAATACTTTATAAATTTTGATTACGTATGTGAAAAACCTGCTAAGTTGATTTTAAAATTATATATTTGATTACCAAAACCTGCTAAGTCACAAAAGTGGTGTTAAATAAATAAATACTGAATTAAATTATATTTCTTTCATTTCAAATTGTGTCTAATACAAATACAAGTTAATTAAAATAAAAGCCTTTTCATAAAATATATTAATATATTTTTTGGAATGTTTTTTGTCTCTCCTGGAAATTTACCTAATATGGAGTTAGCAGGTTTACACTCTAAGCCGACGATATGTTTAATTGTTTTAAGGATATTTTTAGGAAACTATTTGCAAGGCGGAGAATTTACGTATAAATGGTCCCCCATATTTTTCCAAACCCAAAGAATTTAAATTTGGTATATACGTATATTAAAACCAATTGAACAAAACGTAAGATTTGTTAAAATAGAATCAGTTATTGTGCGTTACTATTGCCGTGGACATTTATGTTGACACTTGTTTCTAGGCTACAGCAGTTCATGCGTTTTGGTGAAGTGTGTGGATGCTGGCACACTTATGTAAAGTGAAGAACATCTTAGTCTTCGGGAGCAGCAATGTGTTTGAGATTGGCGTCAGATAGAATTCCAGTACTACATATATATGAGTTGCTTTCAGATATCCATGGGCGGCAAGGACCACTTACCATCAGGATACAATAAAAACAAAAGCTATTACGCCTAAAAACATTGTCATATATTTGTTTTACATACCTATATCATTTCCGCAGCCTTAGCCGCTTATGAGAAACTCAGTATCTTTAAGTAGTAAGCGTATTAAAATCAAGCGTTCAATTTTCGGGCAGTTGTCTCGTCCAGTTTAATAGAACTTATTTATGAGACTTCTTATCATCAGTAACTAAAGACAAAATAAACATATCGTGATTTTTTAATAGACCCAGTATCTAAAAATAAAACCAAAACATATTAAAACCTGTCCAGTAGCTTAAGAGTGATGCGCGAACAAAGCAAAACACAAATGTTTATTTCGCTGCTATGAATTTAAATAGTAGAAAAAAATATAATAATATTATAATAACATATAATAAAAATCAGAACTGTTTCTACGGATTTCCAAAGAAATTGCGGAAAAGATGAGCCTGATAACTTTTCCTTTTGACAACTTATCAGAGAATGTCAAAGAAGTTTTAAAACATACTGGTAATTATTGAACTTTAGAATAAACATTTGCCTAATATATGTGTATTTTTAGTATTAGTATAGTCATATAAGTTGTATTATATTTTGTCATATAAGTTGTATTATACCGCCGTCGTATACCACCGCCGTACATAAATTGCTGTATCGGATCAGCTTACTGAACGTGAGAATGTTTCGTAACGCTCGGATATGTTCTATACCGAAATAAGTATGTACTTGAACTATACCACGCATTATTTAGCACTTAACCATCACCTAACAAAACCGATTTTGTAAACAATGGCTTGTAATGGCATTTCGCTCTGTAGTTCGGTTCATCAATGGCGTAAGACTGCTATTGTGCGAGTTTTATCTGAAAATCCAACTATCATTTTTTTAGTACCATCGCCAAAGCAAAGAATCAACGCGCATCGTGTTGGTAATGTATATAGGCATAAAAATATAAAAGTTTTTGGAGGGGAAACAATACTTACGCATTTTTTATTAAATGTTAAATTCGGGCTGCAATAAAAATTGGTAAAATTGGGACACTTTTCGCTTCATGTTTACTTTGCTATGCCTGCGTGAGGTGGAGCGCTTCCTATTGCTTGGCCCACTCCGTGCCTGGCTCCGACCACCCTTCGTACGGGCCGGAGGTCGATACGTCATACGGAGCGCGTGTACCCTTAATATTACCTAATGAAAAATGCTTCGGTGATGCGAGACGCGACGCAGCCCGAAGTTCCGTTCCCATTGAGAGTGAGCGCGTAAAGTCACGGTCATTAGTTGGATCGCAAATACCAATGGAGATTGTGTCGTCACACTTTTCTCCTCGTTGTAAATAACGCCGCAAAACGTGGCAGAGCGGGCTGGCCGCGGTGGCGCGGGCGGCGACATGCCAACTCGCCGGGCTCTCTCTGACGCACCGTAACGAAACCCGACTGCTAACTGCTATTGCCCTACTATCACTTCGCCAAATGACAACTCTCTAAATCTAAGGTACAAACGCTCGAATACCGAAACATTTCTTTATTTTGTTTCTTTTTCATAATTTGTTTCATCTTATCCTAAGGTATCAGGTGTCAGAGTACACTCGCGTCTGAAATGTGACAAGTTGCCTCAAATAGCCATCGACATCGTAAGATAATATGCACTAGACGCAGCTATGTAGGTCGTCAGTTGTAATTTGAACCTAGAATCAACTCTCTTTTCTTTATGCAGTTATAGTAAACCGTATCACTCTATACTTAATTTAATAAACTTGTCTTTTGAAATCACATAATTAAAAATCTTATCAAAAACAGTTTCACTGTAAAAATAGCACAAGTTCAAAGTCATCAAATTGTTGAAAAACAATCAAAAAATTTACAAAAAGTTATGAAATACAAACACAAAAAACCCAAGTTATGATTTTTTGATAATTTAATATCGAAAAAGTTTTGTTGCAACCTTAAAACTTAACAAAAATCGAACTTGGCGTGCGTCCTTCAGTACCCAAAATTTGCTTGGATGTATTGCAAGTAATTTCTCAATACCGTTCTTATTCCTTTACTTTCTTTTTATCTTAGTGGGAAGTGTGAGATAATTTTCACCTGGGTCAGTAATTACGCTGCATTCTTACAAGTAGATAATAATACTGAACACAGAAAAAAATCTTCCAACATATTTTCAGCAGGTGTGAGCAGGTAGGTACTAGTTCCTAAACAGTTACAGTGTATTTTACCTTACATTAAAGTAATATGAATGGATCCTAAAAAATTGAGATTCTCAAGGACGCACGCCAAGTTCGATTTTTGTTAAGTTTTAAGGTTGCAACAAAACTTTTTCGATATTAAATTATCAAAAAATCATAACTTGGGTTTTTTGTGTTTGTATTTCATAACTTTTTGTAAATTTTTTGATTGTTTTTCAACAATTTGATGACTTTGAACTTGTGCTATTTTTACAGTGAAACTGTTTTTGATAAGATTTTACATCTTTTTGTAAAGGTTTTTTAACTTGTTGCTAAGATAATTGAAAATTTTTGAAAGTCAGGAAGTTATTGGTTTTACTCCGTTTTACATAAATCGAGTTTCCAATCGAATTTCGATCTTTAGACGTCCGAGGAAGGTTCTCCTATGATTTTTTATGATGTTGTGTTTATGTCTGTATGTATTTATATATATAAATATGTAAAACCTCTCATAACTTTTGATCGGGTTTGCTCTATTTCATCGCGATTAGCGCTATTCGAGAGGGCTTGCCTGAACTTAGATTTAACATATTAATATAAATAAATTACGTGTCACTTTATTTGTCCGCAATGGACTCTTAAACTCTGAACCGATTATAATCAAATTTACACAACGTGTGCATTTTGATCCAACTTGAAAGATAGGATAGTTTATATCTTAATTTATAGGTTTAATTGCAAATATTTTTTTTAGCTTCAGCTGTTAACTTTGCATAATCCTAATAACAGATGGTGTAATGTTATCTGTTAACTTGATTAAGTAAGTAATGGCGCTTTGTTAAAATTACAACCGTTTCACATAAGCTACAATCTAATATCATGACTAAAAATAAGTATAAGTTACTACCTTCGATCGGTAATATTGGTGATCAAAGGTTACTAAAGTACCTATTACATAGCCATCTCAGTATATTCTGCGTTGATACGGAATCTTACCAAATAATGTATATGAGATATTAGATGGCGCTCTTTACGATACAGTCATCTACATGAACCGAATGTATTGATGGCGCTTTGTTAAAATTTTATATGAGCTAACGTTTCATATGAGCGACAATATAATATTATAACCAGATATAAATACAGGGTGTAAATGACAGCGTACCGAAAACTTAAATGGTAGATTTGTGACACTAAATGAACTAAAAATAACTCATCAATTTTCCTCGGAAATTATTGGTTCCCGAGTTGGTCATTTTTGAGCGCGCAATGTACATCGAACAACCCGCGTACCGATCGCCGATCGCTTATTGTATTATAAGTAGTTATTCCCCGCACGCATCTAACAACAAATCGCTTATTCTATTTTATTAACTTAATACCTACCTAGACTAAGACCCGTGCCGATTGCGCAATACTCGAGCTGCGGTGCGTGTACCTAAGCGCGGATTTAGACGCACGGCTTCCAAAACATTACCCACCACACGTGCTCTCAACATTCTTCCTGCTGCGGTACAATCGGCTGATTATCCAACACTCGTTGGTACGCCCGAGTAATCACACGACTGTCCGTTGGATGGCGAGCATAAGGGTACCTCTGTATGTACAGATGCAGAGCTTGCTGTGCATTCCCACGTGCTTCACCATAACACATTAGCATTTCCCCGTATTCACGAGCACTGAACTGCATTTTGCAAAAACTAAATAACAATAAAAACACAAAACTAAAGCAATAACAAGTAATAATAAATAACAGTTCACATACGACACGACTAACACGAAACATAAATTTGCAGAGCATCCGTCTTCCACAAGCGAAAATCACGAACTGTGACAATTTTTCAAATTTTAAATAATATCCGAACTATCAAAGAAAACCGCCAATACGCCGCTCAGTGACGAGTTACTACTAAGCGAGTGCATTACACAGATTCAATTAAATTCAGATATGACACAACCTTTAACTTAAAACTGACAAATCAATTACTTTTACTTGTCCACTCGTTGTTTTGTAATTTTAATAAAATACCAAATTAGGTACATTATAAACATTATTCATGTTAGTTCAAATTAGACTGGTTTACTTCAAGATTCTAAATACTTTAAATACATAAAAGCAAATTAAAATTTCATAAAATAACAACATACAACATAAAAAAACGAAAGTATAAGAAGCTATTATAATATCAATCAATAACTATTGATATTCTTATCACAGAAACTCTCATCTCGAGTACATGACCTACGGAGAACAAGTACTTTATTAGCCACATTGAGTTATCTTTTTATTGTTTATTCTGTGTGCGGCGTTAATCCCGCCTTTCGGCAAAGGACTGAAGAGCCACACCGCGCTGTATGTGTGAGTGTACTGTGTATGTGGAATAGAATTTTGCATGATACTTATGTACCTACATCATTTCTTTAATGATGTTTCCCTTATGTTTGCTTCTGAAACAAATACGTTAAAATGTTAATCATTATTTGTGATTTATTTTTATTTGCCCCAAGTAAATGAAGAAGTTTTCAATCATTAGGTACACAAAAATAAACTAAAGAATAGGTATTTAGTATTTTTCCGAATAATGTTTTCAGTTATTATTTGCGTTAAAATGTTTGAATTAGGTATTGAATGTTTTTTGGAAACTTGGTTCATAAATTGGTGGAAGTCGGTGCGGCGGAGCGCAGGGCGGCCCGCCGCACGACCTCAGCCGCGCGGCGTCATTGACCGGACGTCGAACAGCTGATAGCGCATTCATTATACATTGCTAGTTTTCGTGAAAAACACTATAATGAGTGTTTTTCTTTTAAATTCATGTTGCATTATGCAGTAAAAAAAAGTGCATAAAAAAATGGAAAATCCGAGGAAAATCCGATGAAAAATTCCAACGCCATAAGCACCAGAATCGTGTCAGGAATCCATATTTTTAATATTCGGTACGCTGTCATTTACACCCTGTATATCCTTATAAGTTACTAAAGTAATACAAAGCTATCTCAGTATTCTCAGTATATTCTGCGATGATACGCCACCTTACCGCCAAATCGAAATAGTAATATGTTTGAGATATTAGATGGCGCTGTTTACGTTACGGTCATCTACATGAACCGAATGTATCGATAAATCAATGCCGTTTCACATAATCAGTTTTTTTAGTTATAATTTCGTATTTCCATAAACTAAAATTGAAAAACAATTTTAAAAGTAATATAAGAGATAGAGGAAAAATATTTTATTATGTGCCCCCGTAGGCCTATACAAAATAAAAACGTTTCATTTCATTTCATTACCTACCAGCAGTATAGAAAGAAATCATTTAAATTAAATTTACACAAACAAATATCACACATAAATTATTAGTAATTATAGGCATATAGGTACATGAACTACTACCTAAAGATTTTTAAACAACATTATACTGATTGTACATTGTGACAAATGGGCCAAAACGTTGGAGTCCATAGATCGTTCTAAGTTAATTTGACAGATGTTAGTTTAAAAAAGTAAAACGTATAAAATTGGTTTAATTTATTTTTAATTTTATGTTTCTAATAATGTTCTGTATTTATGAAAATATTATATAAAGTAAATTAAAAAAAAAAACGTACAAAATTGTAATACATTGTTTTCAATGAGCGGCGCAACTGACGTAGACAAATGTAAACATTGTTATCGAAGAGATGAAAAATAAGGTAAACATTGTCGTCAACCCATTATTGTCCCACTGCTGGACACGGGTCTTCTCTCAGAATGAGAGAGTTTAGGCCATAGTCCACCGCGCTGGCCAAGTGATAAATATGACAAATGACAAAGGATACAAGTGATAAAGTCTGAGGAAAAAATAATGTAATATTTATGAGACAGAAGACGCAGAAGGAACTCACATAACAGCCAAATCACTTATTTTTTTGGAGACGTTTAGTGTGAGTAACTTCTTTTCCATCGTGGGCTTTACTAGAGTTTGGAGCTGTCTGCTACGAAGAGACAGGTACCGGCGCACTAGGGATAGCATCAAGCTTCGCCAAGTTTTGCACCTGATAGTGCGAGCCTTCCAGTGTTAACACATTGATGACCCCATCTCGGTCCTACACTTGGTGACTCCAAACAACTGTCTAGCTCGCATGAAAACACTGTGGCGGCTCTTCGTCAGAAACTGTGATTGTGTGACACCTTAACCTTTTAAATATGATAATATTTCATTAAATATTTCAGTACCTAAGAGATGGATATTTGTCACACATTTTTTTTTGCTAATAAGAAGAGAAACTGGCAACAAATATTTAATGGGCTACCCTATGGTATGCACTAATTGTACCAGACCAATGAGTTTTACATTTACTGCAATATTTCCGGTAAAGCTTTAGTATTTATAGTATTTTTTAAAATAACTATTAAAGTAAAAAACGAGCTTAAAGTCCAGTGGTAAGTGGCCACTGCCTCTAATGGACATCGGCTATTAATCTCTCATAAAAATGTTTTAGGTTATAAGAACCAAGTATGTTTGCCATTCCTGCTGGGTGAGGTCTGGTCGACAGTTATGTCAACATACTTAGAATTTGGTCGACATTTAGAGAACGTGCAGCATAAAGAAAATGTACAGAATGATGACAACATACAGTATGAACACACAATTTTACTAAGTGTGCCAGATATTCCTAACTCTGCATGCAGCCCTTGCCCCACAATTATAAAAGAAATAATGTTACCAAATCAAAGCGAATTCCATATGAACTATATGGATTCTCATTGCATATTTACCAGATGTAATAATAGTTAATTTATTTGACAACAGTATTAACATACTTTGTAGCAGTGTGTAAATTTAATCTTGATTCAAATGAGTGGGATTTATTAGCCCATAAAATAAATGTATCCTTTTACAGATTTCAATTGAATTAATCACATACTGCTGTTTTATTTTTGCAGGTGAAATAAGTGTAAGAATAACTTCGCTACTTAAAACAAGGATACTTTATTATGTTTATTTTTGTATTTTGGATTGAAGATTGATGTTAAGAACAAATAGTATCCTCTATTAGATGGTTATATTGGATTGTATCAAATATTCTAAATGATGGGTTTATAACTGCAATAAGACTATTAGATCCATTAATTAAAGAGTGAATGGCGAAACGCAGGTCGCCAGTCAGCTAGTAGATAATCTATATTTTCATATAATAACATATTATGTAAATTAAGAATTGATTGTTTGATAACTCCGCTGGATGAGGTCTTATTGACAATACGTTCATCTCCGTTAGGTTAACCTTCCGTCAGAACATGTAGTATGAAAATAATATACAGCATAAATGCCTACAATATACCTACAGCATGAAGACAACCATAGAAGAAGCATGAACTCGCAATTTTACTAATAACAACTTGGGAGTACAACACAAATAATAATCTTTTTCAGAATAATTGCATATTGAATAAAAATATTCTTGAATGGCTTTCATTTGGAAATTCCCTTCATTTAGAGAAATTGCGAATTAGTTTAAATTGAATCTTTTGACCGCCCGGCCTAATATTAGTGGTCATGCTCTTAGCGCCCGGCATAATGAATCAAAAAATAAATACTACAACAAAGAGGGATAAGCAATGAATTTGTCTAAAAGATTGGATATTTTTTTATGATAGGTACCTACATATGATATTTGTTTGTGGGGTTAAATAACTACTAAATTATCTATTTAGTAGTTAATTAACCGCCTACAGTGTACGCTACTTCAAACCACTTCGCTCAAAATAAAATCAGTGTTAAAATATTTAAACGTTGCAATTTTTATTTTTAGTAGTCCAGACTATTTTTATTATTATGTCTACTTGCAACAATAAACGTAGAATTGTAATAGCTTTCATAATTCTAAAATGATGACAAAATAACTGAAGAGAAATAAAATATGCATAGCGATAAACACCTTTATAAAGAAGGCAAGAGAAAGCTCATTCTTATCAATCTCTTCTTAGGTACACAATTTGCATAGACTACAAAAGCAAAACAGTAGTATATGAGCTAGTGTTGCCGAACTATCGATAGTTTTTCAATCGATAGTTTTCATCTTAAAACAGCCATACTATCGATACTATCAATAGTATCGATACTATCAATAGTTCAAAATAAGGCAATTTTATCGGATGAGAGCGATACTATCGAAAGTATTGTTGCTCAAGAAGAATGGATTGTCGATTGTATCGATACTACCGATAGTATTGTGATCATAAATTATTAAAAATATTGAAAGAATCGATAGTATCGACAATTTGGCACCGTCGATAGTTTGGCAATTTGCAATAGTATTGAGTTTGTTTTAAAAGTAATGTAATTAAACGAGGACTAATAAAGGCCTCCATAGTTTGTGTACGTAAATACGTAATGTTGTCGCATTATAACATTATTTAAATATTATTCCATTAACTTTGTTTTCCGACTACTATACCTTAATATTGCTAACAATACTATTGTAAATTAGTAAACAATCGATAGTCCAAAATAATCGATCATATCGATAGTGTTGACAATTTTTGATTTACTAGCAACGATACTATCGATAGTACCGATAGTCTAGTTCTCGCGAGCAACAATATTATCGATAGTATCGATTGTATTGCACTCATGCGATAGTATTGCTTCGAACTGAGCTATCGATACTACCGATAGTATCGATAATATCGATAGGCCCATCGATAATCTTGCGATATCCTGGCTATCGATAGACTATCGATTAATCATCGATAGTCGACTATCGATCGGCAACGCTAATATGAGCAAGCACTAACGAAATGCGCGCACATTTTTATCGCAAATCACGCTTTCGCTTCGTCTCATCTTATACTTCCCTACATAGGCATCTATCATACTACGCATTCAATTAAAATAACACGATGTAGGTACTTAATAAAAAAGTACCTACATAATATTCCATTCAAGTTCCTGCGCACATCTCTTCCTTTGATACGAGTTTATATTCTTATTATTCATCACCATTTGAATTAACATAATTCATAACTTCATTACGTTTATTATTTTATTTAATGTTAACCTATGAAAAAATCTTTTTGGTAGTATAAATGTAATCGTTTGAGATTCACTGAATGTCAAGCGATGTGTAAGCAAGTTTGACGTCTACTGGATGTCAGGTTTTCATCGAGCGAAAGCGAAAAGTCTAAGAATTGGGGGCACTATGGTTTGTGCTATCGAATTTTATTAATTTCAAATTTATTTCATTATATAGTTGATTGTAATTAATTGATTTGAGATATATGAATTATAATCTACTATTATAAATTATTATTTGAGGATAATACGTTGTGTGTAAGTAATAAAATTTCATAACCTACAAATAACCGCTCCTATCACAGTAAAGACATACTCGCTTCGTTTGACGTTTGAACTTGTCAAACGCGACCGCGTTTGTGAATTACGATTTGACAGTGACAATTGTGAATTGACAAGTTAATTATAATTATTAATGTTCTGGTTATATGTAGAGGTTTTTTTTTATTAAAACTAGAAAAAATATTTTATATGATACGACGTGCTAAAACAGCAAATAGACAAAGTTATGAAAATAAGTTTTTATTATGTAAGGAGTATTAAGTATGTAGTTATATTAATTTCTTAGGTAAAAAATATTAAGCACAATGCTTAAAGGGTGGAGTGATACTTAGTGAATCGGCGACGAGCCGCGCGTTCCTTCTATGTGAGTCATGGTGGTACCTTAGTGTAGTGCCTTCGCATTCCATTTACAAATACAATGCGACCTTTATTACATGTTCGAATTGTTATTGCTATTATTGTTTTTTAAAATTGCAATTCTCTGATAATACTTGCATTTTTTGGAAGCGTATAAATCTTATGGAATGGAATGTGCGCTTAAAACGAGCATTGTTCAATGAACGTCATTGATAAAGAAGATCTAAAAACTCGTTGACCGTCTGCATTGGGGACGGTGAGCGTTGATACGAGAGCCGGTTTTATGTTTAGTTGCGTTGTGGGCCTAAGATAAGGTGCGAGTCGAGAGCGGCAGACGCGTTAAAGATTGCATTGCCCGCCTGGTGCATCAATTAGTGTTGCGTGTCACAGTATAACAGTACCGGCGTGTTACATAACAGACATGGGAGCCTTCGCACAAGGGGGCCGAGTTCTCAGGCCGGGCCGACGGTGTCGCGCGAGTCGCGATCATCAACCGAATCGCGAACATCAAGTTTCACGATTCCCGTAACCCGAGTTAGTTGAACACGCGATTACGTGAACGACGCGTACTCGCTGGCTTGTCACAGGCTCCGTTGTGCAGACTAATGTACTGAACCGCTACGATGGCCTAAACTGATTTTAAGCACGCTAGGCTACGTTTATGCTAAAGGTCGGCCACATTATGAGAATTACGATTGTAGCTAAGACTTGCAGTATTTTTTCAGAGAAATATGTGGATAAGTGCTATTTCTATAATTACGTTTAATTTTGCACTATCGTGTAATCTTAACGATAATCAATACGAATTGAAGCAATACGTATTTTAAATTTACTTTCTAAAGTTGTCATAAATGTATTTTCTCTTATCATACTATTAATGTAAGGTAATATAAGCACACAAGGGTCATCATACGTCGGAATCAGAAATATCGATTAGTTTTGATATACAAAAGCCGCGATAACGATGTATGCATTGATAAATGGGGTAATTTGTTTAGTGTTCTGGATTTATTGACAGTCAACTGTGAAAATAGCCATGTTTTTGTTTATTAGGAGGTGGAGTGTTAAATAGAAATAATGGCGTGAAGTGGCGTCGAGTGCTCGTGGGGTAACGACAGGTCCACTTGTTCCGCCCCTATGCACTCGCGGGGGTCGGTGCTCAGGCTCACAGTTTTTGCACCCGTTGCATTATTTTAACTCCACACGTTCCCACGGTGCATTAACGTTCCGATAATTCGAGGGCGTCTATTTGCTACGCGTGGACAGTTTTGTAAATTTTTAATTTTAAAACGTAATTTTAAAACGTACTTTCATAATATTGCTTCTCAGATATTGACAACGTTTTTCTTAATTTTTGTTTTTATATGATAAAGTAATATTAATTAACGTAGAAGGCACAGTGTCACATGACATTGTAATTTTTCATTGTATATTTCACGACAACTATGCTTTAAATATCGTGATAGACTGCACAGTTGGTCACTTCATCCATATGAAGACTGCACACAAGCGTTTGTCGTCAAAAATAACTTTTGATATGTGTACTAAATCTAGTCTTAAATTTACTTTAACGGCTCTTGTGTTGTTTTGTAACTGGGGTAATTTAAGCGGATTTGAAATGTACGGGATCGGTTAGTACGTTCGCCACAGGAAGGGACAAGGTCGGCGCCCAAGCGTGAACTTCCGACACGATTGACAACATCTTTGATACTACTAATACACTACAATCATATTTTCAACAAGATAACATGCAGGCATTCGGCAATGAATATTAATTTGCATCGGAATGTAGACGAGTGAAACGTGCGTGGATTGTTTTTCGCGCATTCAGCGGTTATCGATGATTTATAATTGATTTTAATCGATCGTTGCTTACGTTCATGAGAATGTTACGTATCATAGCTATTTATTGGATAAAAATAATTTAAAGTAGGTAAGTTGCGAGTTGCCGTGCGTGTTTATTTTAACGAGTCAACGATCTGTATTTTGAACGGTTCGCGGTTCCTCGTTGTGAGGCGAGTGTAGCAGGTCGCACGTCGCAGCCAGGCGTGTAGCGGAAGCGGCCGGGTTCCCTACGTAAAATCGATACACTAATTACCGATTTTCATTTCAACGAAAACCATTGATCGATTGCTCTATTGATCGATGCCTTATTAGAACAAAGCTTTAATTACCCGATGTAACAACTCACCGAAAACCAATTTACCGATGTCTATTTCAACTTCAGTGCACTTGACCGACTAATCATTTTGTCATTAATAAGTAAATAAATGTATTAGGTACAAAATGTTTATTCTCAACTCAATGTAATTTAAAGTCTTTTTAGATCTACTGACAAAAAACATTGTGCATTGTGCAGTAAGGATACACAATTCACAACTCCAAATGATTTGCGATAGCTCGTAAAAATGTTGTAACTTCAATAACGGAATGCTTTGAAACATATTATTTGCTAGGCAAGATTAAATTCGATACCAAAGGCACTAAGTTAAGAATATCAAGATCGCCACCACTATTTCCACCACACTTGTGGTCAGTTGATGCAGTAAACAGCCTTGGACTGCCCAGAACCCAGAACAATGTTGAGGCCTGGCACAGAAGGTGGAGTTTCTTGCAAGGTAATAATAGCCACAGTGTATATGCGACCATACGCAGTTTAATAAAAGAGCAGGTGACTACAAATCACGCTATAGAAAAAGCTCTAGCCAGTATAGATAAAACTACCCCTAAGAAAACTAGGAAACGCAGATCTGATGCTATACAGAGGATTTGCGCATAGCGTGCAAATAATTATGGAGCGTACAACATTTTTACGAGCTATCGCAAATCATTTGGAGTTGTGAATTGTGTATTCTTACATCAGTTTTTTGTCAGTAGATCTAAAAAGACTTTAAATTACATTGAGTTGAGAATAAACATTTTGTACCTAATACATTTATTTACTTATTAATGACAAAATGATTAGTCGGTCAAGTGCACTGAAGTTGAAATAGACATCGGTAAATTGGTTTTCGGTGAG
This sequence comes from Spicauda simplicius, assembly GCA_949699795.1. NCBI lineage: Eukaryota > Metazoa > Arthropoda > Insecta > Lepidoptera > Hesperiidae > Spicauda > Spicauda simplicius. The sequence goes on from OX453059.1 coordinate 16,730,315, forward strand.
TTGTTACATCGGGTAATTAAAGCTTTGTTCTAATAAGGCATCGATCAATAGAGCAATCGATCAATGGTTTTCGTTGAAATGAAAATCGGTAATTAGTGTATCGATTTTACGTAGGGAACCCGAAGCGGCCCCAACCATAACAACGCTGATGCCGGTGTCGGTTTCCCATTTCTGGCGGCTAACCTCACACTAACTAATTAGCTTGAGTTTCGTGACACAATGTTTTTAAGCGAATTAACACCTTTATCGTATTGTATTGATAATGATCTCGTATGAAGATGGGTGTAGTGAATGATATTATGACTCGTAAACAAGATGTTTTACATAATGTGACGATTCTTGTTTTCCTAAAATAAAGCTCCGCCCACTGGTTATTTCTTCGTATAAGGTTAGAATTAATTGATACTATCTGCACTCATTTTTTAGTCAATATTACTATTGCATTTGCATATTAATGAATTTTAATCTTAATTAGATCTCTGTGAGGGATAACGTTATGTACCTACTTATATTCGTTGATGTACCTATATCCTAATTCAGTAGATATATTGTGGTAAGGTGGACATAGATTTCTTATGAAATTAATTATGTTACTATTATTAGAAATGATAAAGATTGTGAGGGTGTGTTTGTTTGTTACCGTTTCACGCAAAATATCTAAGGATACTCAACGTAACCGAAGCGGACGAAGCCACGGGAATTGTCTAGTATTATAATATTGAGTAAATAATAATGGTGTTTAAATAATAGAACTTATAGTCGATTATATTCGAAGTCGGTTATATATATTATTAAAAAGATTTTTAGTTTTGCTTTTTGGTGAAAATGTAGTACTTTAGTCAATAATGTAAGTTATTTTATCCTGTCTCACCAAAAATGTATGCATGATGTGCACCTATTAGTTTAATAAAGTTGAGGACAAATTACTTTAATATCAAAATACTTATTATATCTATTTAGGAATTGTATATAATCGTATATATAAATAACCGAAGTAACGTACGTTGTACCTAAGTTACGTTAGGAAAGACCCAAGAAACAATTTCGCTGGCATTTGGACCTCAATTTATCATCATCATCATTATGATTATTACATCTTTCATAATGTTCAATTTTATCACTAACCGGTTAACGAAACCAGCAAATTTTTCAATTTACAAGCTGATTATATAATGATAAACTTTGATTCATTCATTTTTGTTATCCCTATCCTGGATGGCCGAAATGCGCCAAAAGCAGATAAATTTAGACCAAAAGCGTTTAAATTTCATCGTAAATTTTCCTTTTGGTTAAATTAAATTAAAAAACACCTATATGTTTGATGGTCATGTTTGCCACCGGCGTAAAGTACGTTATAATATTCAATATCTATTTTAATTTAATAATTGCGTCAGAGTAGTTGCTTTAAAATCCAAACTTTTTAAAAATATATATTTTTTTAGAAGTTATTGTATTATTTTTATTTTTTTTTAATATTTTAATTATACAGTACAAATTAGTTGACGTTTCAGAAACCCATTAGATATTGGTTATAAACTAATTAAGATCGATACTTTTATAAATATATGATGAGGCTCGTTTCTGCCGCGGACGTGCAAGATGTGGAATGAGCTTCCTCCTGAGGTATTCTCGTGGCGCTGTGACATGGGGTTCTTCAAGAAAGTTGTAAAAAGAGCTCACCTCCAAAGCCGGCGAAGCATTGGCGACTTCTGGTGTAGCTAATGTCCATAGGCGACGCTGACTGCTTTCCATCAGTTGGCCCGTCAGCCTTATCGTTCGGTCTAACTATAAAAAAACGATAGCCTGATTTGTGTAATTATACATATAGAGTCCTACGTCTATATTTTATAATTTTGTCCATATTTACACTGGCCGCGCGATTTACGGGCGTCGGTATTTAGTCTGTTCGTACCAGCAGGCCATATGTTTACGTTATAAATACAAACACGCGTGTGTAGGTGCGCCTGCACATGATGAATGCCAGGAGCCGCCCACTTTTACATACATTTTTTTTAATGTACATTAAACAAATCGAGATAAAAGAGTAGGGAATGTATACAAATACAGCAAATACTAGGTTTTTAATACAAGTATTTAACTCTAGAGTTATATATCTTTGAATGTCTTTCGTAAGTAATTATGCTGAAATACAACTGTATGTACTTGTCATATCGCCGGAACTTTACATACACCTACATGATACAGTGCAATAGATAAGTATTTTAATCATCAGTAAAATGAATCATCATTTTTGAGTCACAGTAATTAAAAGATCCCAAATGAGTCGCAAGATGAATTTATCACCTCTACTTGTTTAACAAACGTGTATATGATATCTTTGTATGGTAATCAAAATAAGATTACTAAAAAAAGAAACATCTTTTGAAAAAATGTATGTTGCAACAGATTTTACGTAAAATAAGTTAGCAGACTACACTCACATTCGTCAGATTTTTTGATTTACAAGTACGCACATAGTGTATATGTAAACACAAGGGCTTATTACGTGTGTTACAAGTTGTAAGTAGACGTATTGTTCTGTCGGCATGTTCATTGTGTTAAGTGGTAGGGTTTGGCAATGCCTAGCAAATAAATCCAGTGGAGTTACGGGTTATGAATTCTTAACGAAGATCGGATAAAATAATAACATACATTACCTCGTGACCTCGATATATTTTGGCTCTACCGCCAGTCGCGGGGAACATTTCCGTAGACACTGTTTATTGTAAACTATGCACATATAAATAATGGCTTCTGTTTTATAATATTGCGCGTGTGTTTATAGTAAAAATCTACTTTACGTTCCTAAGCTTAAAATTTAATCTTTAGATATGTTACACTTCGTAAAAAATCAACACCAAAAGAATAAGTAACAGCATAGATATTTTAAGGATGTTCTTAATTTAAAACATTTTTTCTTCCGTTTAATTGGTTTATTCCATATTTAAGTGTTCTCTCTATGGTTAAACAGCAAAGATACAGTGTATTCGATAATTTTTATTTTTTATTTTATCTAATCATAAATTATCGGTGTCATTCACACAGATAACATATATCTATACCAGTAATTACAGGCGTGACTAAATTTATATTTAATCTTGTCAATAGTATCAATAGACACAACTTATTCCAACAAAATAAATAATATTTGTTACCTAATTACCGAGCCATTTACCAAATAATGGTCCATGCAATCTTTTTCCAGTTAAATACGAGTTAAACTGATAGATGCCTGTGATATCGCTATAAATGACTTCCATTTGAAATTTGATTGTGTTATTGTGTTAAAACGCTATTATCAGAATAACGATAAGAAAGTAGTCAGCCGTTATAAAAGTCAATTTATTTTTGCAGTTCAATTCGACACCGCAAATAAAATGCCTTTGTAGATGCTCGGTACATTGGGCAGAGATATGTGTAAATATCTGTTTTGTTCCATTCAAGCAACGAACGGAATCTAAGCTAGTAAGACGTTGCTGAATAAGATGCGTAGTAATTATTGAATTTTCTTTGGTGTTATTTCTTTCCTTGTGTATTCCTACTCTGCTTTGAACATGATTTGTAAAAGCATAGCACCTATTAGGATCCTTAGTAGTTAAGGGCACCAATGCTAGAGTATATTGTATGAGTTTTTTTATTTAAACATAACCTTAAGATCTTAACTACCATATATCCAATGTGTACCTACTGTAATGTATCTAAACATATGAGAATTATAACATATCAGCACTTAAATGAGATTGCAACCATTTTTTATCAAATGTGTACGACCAATAGACCCACTATTATCAATATTATTATTACATTGAAGTATCAAACGAGCGTGCAGTCGACCTGATGGTAAGTGGCCACTACCGCCCATGGACATGGACATGCCCATGGACTTCTTATTGAGAGAGGTTCTATGTAAAGTCTGTCACAGATGCGTTGCTCCCGAGGACTGAGATGGTCGCCTCATATTAAAGTGAACCCACCCTTCCACCGAAACGCAAAAACTTCGACTACACTGGTTCTACCACATCTATTGTAACGTAGATAATTCATAACTTCAAAATTATTGCACGTATTACAATGTACATGTAACATGTTTAACGTTTGTACGAAGGTAGTTGCTTATGTCGTGTACGTTGTTTCCAGGCTGACTTAATGCGGTTGCACGATGGACGCGGCGGACAAGCGGATGTTGGATCGCGAGGCGCTCCGCAACATGATCCAGCAGTGGAACGCCAACCGCCTCGACCTGTTCGAACTCAGTGAGCCAAATGAGGTACGGATACACCGTTGCTGTTTAAATGTTTATGTTATAAAAGTCGAACTTCTTTAGATGCGTGCGTCCACCTTGATCACGGTTATAACGTCCACTGCAATACAGTTTTTAAACGACGATCATAGTATTGTTTTTATAGCTAGAATTTTAAAATAAAGTCTTCAAATAAAAACCTAAAATAATTTCCAAAAGAGTTTAATGAATGAGCGCAAGTTGTAACACAGTTATCTCTAAACAAACCCATCCAATGAAAACCAATAAAAGTTTATGATGTACATGTACTTATTGTACGGTTACGGAAGTTTGATTTCCACTTCCACCGCATGTCAAATCAATTGCTTCGAACTGTACTCATGCGTCTATTCATTATAATTCTGTTGCAAATTAAAGAATGAGCTCATCAATTTAAAGTCTTTGTTCTGATGTGCCCATTGTTGGTTCGTCTATGTCTATATTTTAAAAGTATTGATACATCTTGATGCTCACCTTTTTCGTATTCATCTCATTGATGCATTTTTACAGTACTTTGAAACTTGCTAAACCATAAAGTCGACTTTTTATTTGTCAGTTTCCTTATTATAATCGCTTCAGCATTTGCGTGACTAAGTTTGGACGTAATGTACGAAAAACAAGCATTGTGATCAATTTGTTCGTTATTAAAGTAATGCTAAGTTTCACGTAAAACTTTGAACGGTGGAGTTGAAAATGGTTGCGTGTATTTTTAAACACAAAGAAAGCATGCGATGCTTCCTTGTTGCATATTTTCCTAGATAAAAATATGTCAATAAACTTTATCTCTACAAGAATGAGTCTAGATAAGGTGTTTTAGAATTCCGTAGCTAAATGTTTAAAAATAATACACTCATAATTTTACTTGAAGACTATAGTGTCACTATTTACATAGAGTATGGTTGGTTTCATGGTAAATATGTATTCTTTATGGTCAAATGAACGCAGAAATATTTGTAACAGATTTCATAAAGAAAAAAGGTAACATTCTTCGCCTATATTTTTATTTTTAGTGTCAGTGAAATAAGAATATGATACAGTGAACATTGTTTACTGCCCTTCACTACATAGTATAAAACAAAGTCGCTTCTCGCGATCTGTCCGTATGTACCTATGCTTAGATCTTTAAAACTACGCTGCGAATTTTGATGGCAGTTTTTTTTAATAGATTAAGTGATTCAAGAGAAAGGATTTCATGTATAATATAGTAGAGAATCTTCTATACTTATAATAAATCTGTGGAGAGGTCAATTGTGTACATGAAATATATTTCCAATATAACTATCAGGGGGTGATCAGGGAGCGATACTGATGCCAAAAATGCAATCAGTAAATTTTTTGTCTATCTGTCTGTCTGTCTGTCCCTCTGTCTGTCTGTCTGTATAACCGTTATAGAAACAAAAACTACTCGACGGATTTTAACGAAACTTAGTACGATTATTCTTCATACTCCTGAGCTGGTTATAGTATACAATTCATCACGCTACAATCAATAGGAACAGAGCAGTAAAGGGAGATGTTGGGAAAACGGGAGAAGTTACTCCATTTTTTAAGCTTCCGTCGCGTGTGCAACCTTAATGGCTAAAGCTACACAGCAATCATGTATGACGGAAATATTCTCCTTAAAATTATATAAAAAATATTCCACGACAGCATATGTGTATCTTTTATGGTTGACTCACAATAACACGTGTAACTCCCGATAGATTAGCAATAGCCGAAGCTTTCTGATTATATCTGTCTAATCTTACGTTTATAACACTCTCAGTCATGCCTAATTAAAAAAGTTAACTTTATTTAGGCGGAACGAAGTTCGCCGGGTCAACTAGTCATTCATAATTTTAGATTCTTGACTTATAGGAGGAACAAAGTTTGCCGGGTCAACTAGTATAATTATATAATACTGTGTATGTTTAAATGTTTAGTAACTTTGGATTTTAATTATAAACCAAGCTAGCTGTCTTTTATTATGCCATAATTTTAAGTAGGTACATGTTTTTAAAAAAATATATTATGTATCGATATTATGTATCCTGTATTTTAACGTTTACATAAAGAGTAATATATTAAACCTCCTTAAATAACGAATGTAAATATCATTATATAAATAGGTTAATGCATAACAATTTTCTATGTCAATCGATTTTCTTTTCCTTTTTGTAGTGTTTGGTTGTTACTGACGTGCAATTAGTGTCATCGATAATAAAATGAAGGGAAAATTTATGATCGTAGTCAAATTCCGACTCCTACTAGACGAACGCGTACGTCTATTACTCGTACATATAATCAGGCAGAGAAAAAAACTGTTTGGTGCCTTTATCTCTATTATTTGTAAATCTATATGTTATTGTTTTTGTTTTTTATCTATTGACAAGTGTTTAGCGATAAAAAACATAGATTATTTATTATTGTCGAATTTTAACCATTTAATAAGTATGGCACGAAATTGATCCGACCGAATCGCCTAAATAGGTTAATTTCATTCAAAGGCAAATTTTGTATAAGGACAAAGACGCCACGTGAAATAGCAAATTGCCGTGCCTGTCATTTAAAGTAAATGTTTATAATACCTATCACAGACAACAGTGTATTTCTTTATTTCAATACAATATTTTGTTTATTATTAAGTTGTCTATTATTAAGGGAAGGATGAAAGATTGATATGAGTGGGAAATAAATTAGTAAAGTAGGTGAAATCAGCACAAGACAAATATAGCGGAATGAAAGTGAAGAATAAAAGAAAGAAATGGGATGAAGAATGAAAGTACGAACAGTATAAAAGAGAGAACTGGAATGAAAGGTAGTAAACAAACACAGTCTCTGATTATGTTAGAGGATAGAGGAAAAAAAATACCTATCACAAGCGAATCTAATCACACTATCGTTAATAACGTACGTATTTTTATTGTTTTCTATTACGTTATTGTTGTTATTATATAGCGTAAACGAATAAAAATTGCACTGTCTCTTTTTTTGTAAACTAGTTTATAAGTTTTATCGTATAATTATAATATAATATTGTATGTGTAAAATTGTATTTCAGAACTTGGAGTTTCATGGCGTAATGCGCTTCTACTTCCAAGATTCGGGTCAGAAGATAGCCACGAAGTGCATCCGCGTCGCCTCCGATGCCACCGTTAGCGATGTGATAGGTGAGTGTGATTGATAAATGTGATTAGTGATGTGCCAACTGGGGATAACCACGATTCAAGTTAACTCGAGTTAGTAACTCGAGTTGGACTGAAGTAAAAACAAAGTATATCATTACTACTAAACTACTAAAACTGAGTATATCATTCTTCATAATACCTATAATACTTTTTAATATACTTTGCTACATAAAATTATAAAAAAATAACAGTTTCATCATGAACATGTAGTTAGTATTAACTCGAGTTACCTGGATAAAACTGAGTATATCATTATTCATAATACCTATAATACTTTATAATATACTTTGCTAATGGTATAAAATTATAAAGCAGTACAGATTCATCATAAACATTTATTTGGTTAATCACAATAATTAATTATATTAGGTACAATTTGAACAAAGATTTTTTTAAATATTCTTAGCAATTATCACAAACCTTGCAAAGTATCAGTCTACACAAAAAATCAATCTCGATTTAGAAGGAATTTAACTCGAGTTAAGCCGAACTCCTTAGTAACTCGAGTTGACCATCACTAAATGTGATCAATGAACGAACAGATTCGTACTGGAAATTTGTGATGTATAATCAAAATAAATGAAAGTACAATTTATCTTTATTATTCATCTTATAACCAATCGTCTTCATAACTATAAACAATTTTTTACGAGTTTCCGCTTACGTGTGTAACTGTCTACCTCTGTCTTGAATACCAGAGGTAAAAAGTTCCAGCAAAATCTATGGTCTTCTCAAGAGGTTTCACTATTTATAAATCTAGGCCCCTAGTTGAAACTGGTAAGTTTGATTTAGGTATGCCAAATTGACGTCTATGGAACTTGTTAAAAAAACCGAAATCTGCCGATACTTTTTTTCTAAAACGGAGGTCTATGTATCTATATATCTCGTTATACGAAGCTTTATAAAACGCTTTTTTTAATGGGTCACCAGTTTTCTAACAATAATATAAAACGTTAATTTGACAAAAACCAGACTTATTACACTTTTAACTAGTCACAAACACGTCGTCTAAATAACACACAATATTTTTAAAGTATTTTTTTTTTCTGTTAGTTTACATAAATTAATTTTACGATTTTCTACTGTCACGTAAATTACTTACTGGATACAAAAAAAACTGTCTTTGTGTTCTAAATTTTTTTATGATTCTCTACAGTTTCGCTTGAAAGAAAGAATAACCTCACGCCTATATCCAGGATGCGTGGTGCGTTCCAATGCGAAGGTTATTTATATACGTGACAAAACTATAAGAGTTTCATCGGTGATTGTATCTTAACAATTACTGGACAATAAGTAACTGCCAACGTTTCGTGTTTTTATTTACTTAGATTTAGTATTGTTATACTAGTATTATTGGTAATAGGAAATGAATGGCGAAAGTATTTTTAGTTTAATTGCCATGTTCGCTAATATGCTATAATCTGCTACATTCAGAAAACATCATAAAATGCTTTTGTGATAATTTGACATCCCTTACAAGCATTTTGCTTAAGCTTAAATATATATAAGATTATATCTTAGGGTTTTGGAAAATAAACAAATGTGTTGCTTTTGAAAATAAGAAACGACATTTTAAGTTTATTATTCCACCAAATCTTTCTTCACAAAATATGTTCTGAAGTTTTAAAATTAGACAGACATGTCAAATTAAAAAAAGAACTAAATAATTAAAGAAAACCTATTTTCTTTATATATATATATAAGTTAAAGTAATTATAGAGCTATAATTATATAATCTTTTACTGTATTATTGTCGTAACAAACAGCAATGCGATCCATCTGATTTTATGGTAGGTCACAAATTGAATAAGTAAATACCTCTGGGGAATCGTATTGAAAAGTCTATCTTATCATATGCTTTAAATCAATATAAATTGACTCTGTAACTACGATATATGTTAGAAACCTCTTCACGATAACGGATCGTATTTTTGCTTACCCTAGTTTAACATTAGGCGAAACATATTGCGACAAAAAATAAAAAAATCATTTAAACAATAACACCTATGAGTCTTTGGAAGGAGTTAGCGTAAAGAAGGTCCTTATATAACCGACTTTCTCATTAAAAACGGATTGTCTGCGGTTGCGAGGTTCATTCATTTGAAACTTTGCGGATGAATTTTTAACTTGACCATTTATATTATGCTTGTCATGACCACCAGGTATTTGCAGTTCAGTAAAACTGCTGTGATCGAAAACTATTGTGTACAACCGTTCTTTATCGTTTAATCATCTGTTCTGTGAATAAAATAAAAAAGCTTTTAAACAATAGGTAATAGCTGTGAATCTTTGGAAGCCGTTAAGAGTAAAAAATATCCTTCTATTTAACCGACTTCCTCATTACTTTAAAATAACAGATTGTCTCCGATTGCGTTCAAATCATTTAACACATCGCCGACTACTTTTACAATTCTTTTGCGGACCACCAGTGAGTCGCTGAGTGATTCAGTGATACGTTTGTAACAGCAAAATTGTACGATCCTTCTTTCACCATTCATCTATTCCATCCCCAGAAACGTTGATCGAGAAGTTCCGTCCAGACATGCGAATGCTGTCGCTGGGTTCGTACTCGCTGTGGGAGACGCACGGGCCGGACGACGAGCGCCGGCTGGAGCCGCACGAGAAGCCGCTGCTCGTGCAGCTCAACTGGCACGCCGACGACCGCGAGGGACGCTTCCTGCTCAAGTGCCTTACTAACAATGAGGTACGTATATTGTTGTTGAAAAGGTACAAATTGATATAAAACAAAATGGCAGAAAAATGCTTAAATGGAAGTCAAACGTGAAATTGTTAGCGCACCTTAAATAAAGTAAATGATGTCAAAAACTTTATTTTAGAAAAAAAAATTAAAAACGTTCTCCTGCTTTCATTGAATAGACAGAATTGACAATTAACATTTTTAATTACGAGGAGCAGAATTGTCTTCAACTGTTCTGTATCTCCTGTTGAGTAAATTAAAAGTACCAAAGAAATGTTTTATTACTTTGAATTGCAGACTTACATGACGTAAAAATATTTTTAGGGGATATTGCCTTACTTCATTATATTTTAGTATATTGTACTTTACATATGTGTATTTTTATAACGAAAGAGAAATAAAAAAATAGATAATATTACAAAACATCAGTGAAAGTTGTACACTACCGCGAACCACTCGCTTAGACATGGCGCAAACAGATTTAGTCTGGCATTCCGGAAATAGGCGTAACGGTTTAGCAATACATAATGGCAAACGGAAATCTTATCCAATCTCCGTCAATTTGACCACCGATCAACGTATAATCACAGAGAAGCTAAATAGATGCTGGTGCCAAACATGATTCTGCTTATTTTACGAGTAGACCTATGATTTCTATTTAGTATTAATTATTTGCGACATATTTACTTTAAAAGTTGATAGAAATAGGTAATGGTGAATATTTTCTTTAAAATTCGGACAGAAGTGTCAAATTACTCTATTAAATTGTATCAGGTATGCAAATATATTTCTTGCAGATCTTCACCTGTAATTTTGTGTTTTTTACAGGTTCCATTGTCCACTGTAAACGAAAAGGCTGATCAAAACTTTAAACGAAAATTGTCGAAACGTGAGAAGAAAGAGCTTAAGAAGAAAGAAAAACTTTCGCGATTGAAATCCGATACTAACGATGAAAACCGACCCGTTGCCGAGAAGCTGTACACAGGTGAGTATCGCTGCGCCGATTATTGCCACTTTAATATTGTTTTTCATTGTACAAAGTTACAATATTTTTAAATACGATTGATTATTTATTCATGTTGGTTGGGTTTTGCAAATTATCTTATATGAATGTTGGTTTGATTGAAAAGTTGAGAAATTTATAATTATATGCTGTGATAGCCAGAGGAGCGATAGCTAATAGTTCAGCGATAGCCTATAGGTTGAAACTCGCCCTCTCGATTTTTCTAAAATTACATGCGTATTAGAAATTAATTATCACTGCTTTTCGCTGAAGAAAAACATCGTGAGGACACCTACACATCCGAGAGATCTTAAAAAATAAGTTCTCGGAGGTGTGTGAAGTCCACCAATCCGTACTTGGCCAGCGCGGTGAACTATGGCCTAATACACTCTCATTCTGAGAGAAGACCTGTGCCCAGCAGTGGGACAATAATGGGTTGACGAGAGAGATGCTGTGATATAATCGCCACCGTTATTTTTAACAATTATAATAAATGTCATGTAAAACTGTTTAGTTTTAGTTTTCAAGATGTGAAATGTTTTAACTATCTTCGTTTTTCCTCTGATATAGATCACCACGCTGTACATGTTTTTTTTATAAGATTGAAGTAGCACAGAAATGCTTCAGAGAAGAAGTAGGTGTATGAATGAGTATGAATAACCTCGAAAAATCTGTAGGATTCAAACCCTAGATCCATTTTTTATAATATAAAAGTAGCGACCTAGCATGCACTCTACCTGAAAGTATAAGGCTACCGCTTGTTCATAGGCATCTGCAATCTACACTAGATAAGATGAGAGTTAGATAGTTCCACTTGCGTTGCTACTCCTGAGGACCAGGTTGGAACGTTTGGTATAAAAATATTGGAAGTCGAATTTCCTTCCTGGTATCTTTCGTAGTTCAACACGAGAGGAGCAACATCCTTTCCATTCTTATATCGTAGATGTTGGTCAGATCTGAGGGATGTGGTAAGGGAGCCATAATTATCCGAGGCATTCAATTTTGACCTCACGGGTCCATCTATGGTCAAATTTAGGTAACACTAATTTGAATTGGGCTTAAATACAGATTCAGGGCCGGCAGTGAACACTTACCATCAGGTGGAATGCATCCTCGGTAGCTACTTCTATGTCCTATTATCTTATTTTTTATTAATATTTTAAACGCGAAAAGGTGAGAATGTGTTTGTTACGCTTTCACGCAAAAACTATCGGTCGGATTTCACTATAATTTTATCACACACATTATTTATAGCCTATATTAAATCATAGGATACACATAACCGTGGTAGAAGCTGTAATAACCTAGCATGAGTATGAATCCGTGTGCAGAGTTGCCGGAGACGTCGTTCACGCGCAGCATCAGCAACCCGGAGGCGGTGATGCGGCGGCGGCGCCAGCAGAAGCTCGAGCGCAAGCTGCAGCAGTTCCGCAGCAAGGACGGCGGGCCCGACACCGGTGAGTAACGCCTACATTATACTGCCCAGCTTATTTATAACTTAGAAGTAAAAAGAAACTAAAGTATAATACAAGTGATTTATGTTGCTAATTTTGCCCATGAAAATAGGCTTTTATCTGATTTTTGACTAATTTTAGCGATATTTGACTTTAGCCGTAACGGGTACTCACCATAATTTTTTTCATAATTTTTTATGATATTCGACCCATTCGATTCGTTAAGTCTTTAAGGTGGTAGAACCAGTGTAGTTTGACCGATGAAGTATGTACCAGCGCCACATCTATTTCTAGCGTGAAGTATTTCTTGCGTTTCGATGGAAGGGTGTGGTTGCCGGCACACTTTTAGATGAGGCGACCATCATAGTCCTCGGGAGTAGCAACGCGTCTGTGATTGACTTCAAATAGAACCCAAGTTCTGTATGAAGTTGATTACAGATGTCCATTGGCGGCAGTGACCACTTACCATCAGATGGACTGCATACTCGTTTGCTACTTCAGTCCGATAAAAAAAAGAGTAATGCCTAAAAAGAGTACTGGCCAGCTTATTTTTAACTTAGAAGTTAAAAAGAAACTAAAATATAATACAAGTGATTCAAGTTGCTAATTTTGCCCATGGATGTAGGTAATTATCTGATTTTTGAATATTTTTAGCGATAGATTTTAAATTTAGCTATTATTCATGCATAGCAGCGATATGTTTTACTACCCCACCAGGATTAAGTTGGATTGTCCCAACTAAGTATGTCTCGTTATCTCAACCCTCTTTTATAAGGCAGAAATTGGTGTGGTTGTGTATCTTTAGTCTCATTAAACTTTTAGTTTATATTTTTTGCTTATTTATTGACTCATTAGATATATTCATTATGTTTATGTGTTAGTGCACACTTCTAACGATAATGTTGCATGTTGTTAACTAGCCAACAGATTTTTATGCATATTTTGAGAGTGAATAAACTGTCTTTATACTTTAGATAGATTTCACAAGTCCTCAAAGAAAATGTTTTGTTGAGTTCTGGGTCTGTGATCTGTGTACACAGTTATATGTATACTAAGTGCGGAGTATATCATTCTGCGTTAAAAAAATCTTAGGTATTTAATTAACCCCATATTGAATTGATTTTTAGTGGCTTTGTATTAGAATAATAATAAAAATAATAATATTTTAGAAAACTGTACAGAATTTGTTTTAATTAATTTATTCCTTAGTTATTTATGTAACTATTAAACAATGTAGGTTGAGAAATTTATAATTCTATTGTAATTAATATTTCACTACGGAAATTAAAATGCTGGCACCTCGAAGTTACGGGAAAATTTGCAAAGTAGTAGAAAAGATCGTACGAGGTTCGATCGTAGTTCTAGCATCTTAGTGCTCGGGAAAAGCACCGCATTTGTGATTGACTTCAGATAGAACCCTTGTATTGTATTTATTTGCATATATGATATATGGTCGAGGGGGTCAGTGACTTACTACTACATGAACTACATGCTCGTTTGCTAATTAAATCTATTAAAAACGGCAGTCATGGGGACTTCCTATAAAAGTGTTAACTTAAGAATATAACGCACGGAGGTATTTTTATGTTGCGTTTTGTACTCATAGCTCATGAAAAGCGTTCGGTGACGATGACGAGAGTTTCATGATTTTTGCTCACCCCAAAAGTGCTCAACCCCCAGAAACTTAATCATTACAAAAGTGTCGTTTCCTGTAGGCGGCACGCTGAAGATCTACGGGTCGTCGCTGTGCCCGGACGTGCCGTACAAGACGCTGCTGCTGTCGGTGGGCGACGCGGCGGCGGGCGTGGTGCGCGAGACGCTCGACAAGTACGGGCTGGCGCGCCACGAGCCGCACCACTACTGTCTCGTGCAGGTGCGTATGAAGAGGCTAGGGTGCTGGTTACATTGCCTGATATGGGACTAAAAAACAATTGATTATATTTTATGTTTTGTCATCGATCTATTATTTATATTGTAGTCTCACTGGACGATGTGGTCGCCAAGCAACAAAGTTCTTTATTTAATAAATAAATAATAAAAATAATAATAATGAAGAGAATTTAACAAAACTCGTTCCGATTTACAGCGAATTGCCGTGGCCTTATAATGTCAGGTATGCATTTCTCGCGTATTAAACAACGCCGCTTAAGTAATTTTAACTGATTATTTATACATAGAAGTAAAATAACATAATTGGTAGTACTTTTCAAGAGTATATGTGTAATTGACTTTTGTTTTAAAACGAAACTTCGTGCTAATAAGTGATAGCAAAACGTCTTGGCCTTATGAGATTACATACATGTGTTTGTTTTTAACGCTCTAAGCCAGCTATGCAGTCCCTGCGGCCCGCGGGCTGCATGTGGCCCTTTTGATTGGCCCTGCTGAATTTATATTTGGCGACCTTTTTGGAAGTATGTAGGGTTCGCGCCCCTTTTTTATATTTTTGTTTCGCCTGGGGCAACTTATCCCCTCGTTACCCCACTGCTTGCGGCCCGGGATCATTCCGCTGAAACATGTTTGTGGCCCCTACAATAAAATGGTTGAGTACCACTGCTTTAAGCTGATGCTTACAGCGCAGACCCATTGGCCGTTGTCCTTCAACGAATATGCAGGAACTCACGAAATAAATAGTTTTATTGTTCGCATTTAGCTGTTTCCATATTTATTGTTAGCTATTTCTTCCTATTACGTCCAAAATAATAAACGGAAATGGAATTAGCGGGTTGAAATAGCGCCTAAAATTATAAATTAAGAAGATATTCTTTAAAATTCGTAAAAGCAAGTGATGATCGGAGAATTGCCGTGTATCCTAAAGATTCATCTTTATACTTCAAAATAAATGTCACCATAGGCTTGTTTTCTTTTTATGTATAAGTAATTCTACCGTGTAGTGACTAACTTTATCGAGTTTTGATTTGAGTTTGAAAATATTTTATTGGATAATTTATAGAAACAAACAATAATAGGGAATATGCATGTTTTTTATGTCTTAAATTATTCATTTACGTCTATATGATATCGAAAAAAATATAAATGGGTTAGAAAATGTCCACACGGGCTAAATATACAACATTTTTGGTACTAGGTGGACACCGCAGACAACTCCGAATACATCCTGGAGGACGACGAGTGCCCGCTCGCCATCGTGATGACGCACCCACACCGCAGTGAGTAATGTTTCATTTGAAATATTTTTTACGCCATATATATATCAATACGTGAAGCAAAAACTTGTGACGCATTTTTAAATAATATGCCGCGGACGGATTAGTATGAAACTTTGCACGGTTATAGTGGACGTAGAGAAGGAGTGCAGAATGTTAATATTTTTTTCAAATAATGCTTAAAACATACATAAAATTAACTAAAAACACATTACACTCACCACCGTGCATTTGTCACAAACACATAAATAATAAACGAAACAGAACATTCAATGTCTTACTATGAAAACACATAACGTCAGAAATGTCAGTGTCTTCGTCAAAATACCTGCTTTTAAATGCGGTTTAGCTAATTAAACTTATTTTTATATTTAACGTGTGCATTCACAATTACTTCAAATTATTATATTTTATTTGAATTTAAGAAATATTCGTACTACTTTGGGCAATATGTTTAGTTTTTTAATTTAAATTACGGTCGAATTTCGACCGATGTGACGGGTGACTAGTATAATTAAATATACCCCTTTTTTGTATACCTGTAGGAAATTAAGCAGCTTATTGCATTATAACATACGAGTATGAAGCATGGTTATTTTATAGCGTCAGTGATATTAGTTATATTAAAAAAAACCAGCTGTAAACAAGATCGTGAGAATCAGTCCTGGAGTGATAAATATTTATCATGATATCATGAAGCTCTAAACATTACTCTATTAATAACATATTAAAATGAAAACTGATACCTTCAACTAATAGCTCAATAAATCAAAAAACTTTTGTCTTCAGATTTGTAACATGCTTAGAATATGACTATTTTTAACCGACTTCCCAAAGGAAAGAGGTTATCTATTCGTCACGTATATTTTTTTTTTTTTTTTTTTTTAAGCAGTATATTTTTTAAGTTTCTGTAGTAGTCGTATACTTTAGTATAATACTTTAGTTTAAATTGCTGTTAAGAAAAAACACGGACACTTTAATTTACAAAGATACAAAACAGTCGTTGTTACAAAGGTACTCCTTTCTAACATATAACTTTGCTAAAACGAGATACCTCTTCTTTTAGTAAATATGTCTTGTTTATAATTGGGCTAATCTTACATAAAGATTAAAACGAGTGACATATGATAGCTTATTTGATTTTCAGTTCTTTCAAAGCATACCACCTTTCGACGTTACAAAATAAAAAGAATTCTCCTTCTTTGTGTAGCGCTATATTCTTAAGGATACATTTTTATTTAGTGGCGGGTTGCTTAGAGTAAAAATTCCTTTTAAAATGTTTCTATGAAAAATTTTGCAAGAAAGTATATTGCTAAATGCTAGGACATTTATTACCCTTTTTGAAGGAAATAAACAGTTCGATTTAATCTAAAAATTACGTTTGAAAATTACTAGTGGAAAATATGTTATCAGCCTTGAATTAAATAAATTTGAAATACGTTTCAATATTGATATTTAAACAATGGGACGGAAAATTCTGAACATCATATTAGAATAAATTATATCTTTCTCGCATAGTTTTGGAGATAAGGGAACTTTCGATTATTTTTGCAGTTTGCTGTATAGCTAAAATTAAACTACTGTGTTACTATACTGTGCTAGGATCATAAGGGATTCTTTGCTTGTTGTTTATGCTAAAAATATATTCACTGAAGTGGTCGATCCTAATTGAACGTCCAAAAAACGACTTAGTTTCATGATTTTTTTTGATGGGTTTAAAATATGAATATTAAAATAAAAAGTGTTAGGTTTCATAAACACGTTTACAATACACAAATAAAAAATGTTTTAGTAGACAAAAAATTGGGGCAAGGGGAGGTAATAAATTAAGAATAGTGTGCGTTTTTTTTTCTCGTAAAACAGTACTATAATTAAAAAAGTTAAAAATTGTTTGAGGTACGCTTTATCTATTGTCATAAAGAAGTTAGGAAACTTTGGAAAGTATCAATTCATTCGTTTCGAAGATTTTATCAACAACCCGTTTAAAAAGGACATTTTGTTGCACGATGATCTTTCTTTTCAATAAAATAAATGCAATTACACCTCATTAGTATTATTCCTATATATGTCGTATTACTTAACAATCCGCTAATTATAATGATTGGGTTACAGCATTCATATAAGTCAAAATGTTTAATGCTTTTGCACGACAAAGTCATGCATAATCACATGTGTGACAAACGTAAGCGCCAAGTGCATATCTACCTATTAGAACGTTTCAATTGACCTTGACATAATTTGAGCAAGATACATTGTTGTGGTATCTGCAGTGCAACATGGAACTAACAATGTTTTAAATTCGCCTACTTCTCTTTTGCTTCATATACCATGCTGCATAATAATGGTTTTTAACCGACTTCTCAACTATCATAATGTTAGTCGAATGAAAATAAAAAGCTTCTTCGAGACAAAAGTACATATTAATTAAACAAAGAATGATATTATTAATGAGATTTATTATGTTTTACATTTTTTTCATATAACATGTTTGAAAAATTCTCTTTACGCAAAATTTTTAATTTGTCGAACTGATAAAGTGCTGCCACACTGCTGTTGAAGAATGTTTACAAATATTTTGTAACACTAAAACATTGCTGACAAATGTTAAGAAATGCACAAATGTTGCACATTACAGGTAATGTTCGTATTGATATTTAAAACTTATGTTTGTATTTAAAAAGTTTACGACCTTGATTACCAGTTATATTTGCTGCTCGTAACTTTGATGTACATTAAAATAATTTGACATTTATCCCAACATTACTTAAATTTGACATTTTAGATGGTATTGTACTTTTATTTCAAAATGTCATTGTAGAAACCAATGTAGAGCGATACTATGCTTTAATAGCAGTATATTTTAAATTATATTGATTTAAATACCTGATACATCAATCTTGTTATTTTACCTATTGCCATTAAATAACATACATACCTGGCTACACCAACTAACACGAGTTCACCGTACTTTGTATTTGAGTAGAGACGTTATATGAGACATAACGAAATTGAATCGATCCCTTGTTATTTGACAGGCAATCTGATATCGAATCCTGAAAAGCTTTTACGACTCGGGTCGTACGAAATGAAGGTGTTAATATAAATTTTACGTAGCGCGAAAATATACTTTTATATGTTAGGTTAACTATAATATTGCAAAATTACGTAAAATAACATAGACTTGATGGATTTTAAATTAAATGTAAACAGACGGCTTAAAGTTAAAATTAGATATTTTTATATAATAACATTAACTATATAAAGTGGTTCATACACATACACCATATTTATCATCTTTGATCTTTTAGCGTTGTAACGTGACTTAATTATAATATAGTTTATGCGGGAAAACAAAATGATGCATTTACATCGTATATTCACAACGAGTCAAAATATCTTAGTATAATAACTAGCAGACCCGGCCACGCGTTGCTGTGGTTAAAGAAATGTTACATTAACAAATTTTAAATTGTATTATTTCGTATTTGTAAGAAATTAATATACTACAAAGTTGTTAGTAGACAACATGTAACATATAAACATAAAAATAAGGTAAGAAGGGCAGATGGTATTTAAATTTCAACAATGACATTTATATTTTTTTATTAAAAAAAATTGACATTCAATTTAATTCAGCACTTCTCGGTGTACAATATTTTTAGTTAACCTGTCTTTATTTATTTAAATTAAAGTGTCGAACAATGAAGCATTATTAATTAAAAAGCAGGAATAGTTTTATTGTTCACTATACTATACTTCAGTCTAAGTAACACGTAGCCGTCTATGATAACTCCAAAAATTGAAAAACCAAGAATATTGAGATTTAACTGTATTGCGATCACCACAACATAAAATCCACGTTAGTTTGACTTTCCTACAATATGTACATCGACAAACAAAAACAAAATAGGTTAGGTAGCGCCACCTAACGGTCACATCAGTACGAATTTAAATGTAATTTGCGTTCAAAAATACTTCATCAAAATAAATGTTTTCTATAAATAAAGAAAAATTGTTTGCAGTAAACTATGAATAAAAAATAACTATAAGTAATATTGAGTCAACTGTTCGATTGATATAATTTTACACTTTGTTTTTATGGAAATGTATGTCAGGTGAACGTATCAATATTATTTTAGTCATAATACATGCATTGTTGCTAGTAATAAATTAAAATTGTATGGGTAGGTTTATTTATGAATAAAATATTTTTCCTTTATCTCTTAAATTGCTTTCAAAATTATTTGTCAATTTTAGTTTAAGGAAAAACGAAATTAAAATAAAAAAAACTGACTAACTGAAACGGTATTGATTTATCGATACATTCGGTTCATGTAGATGTCCGTAACGTAAACAGCGCCATCTAATATCTCAGACATATTACTATTTCGATTTGGCGGTAAGGTGGCGTATCATCGCAGAATATACTGAGATAGCTTTGTATTACTTTAGTAACTTATAAGGATATATTTATATCCGGTTATAATATTAAATTGTCGCTCATATGAAACGTTTGCTCATATGAAATTTTAACAAAGCGCCATCAATACATTCGGTTCATGTAGATGACTGTATCGTAAAGAGCGCCATCTAAAATCTCATATACATTATTTGGCGGTAAGGTTGCGTAATGCGTATCAACGCAGAATATACTGAGATGGCTATGTAATAGGTACTTTATTAACCTTTGATCACAAATAACATTGATCGAAGTTAGTAACTTAAACTTATCTTTGGTCATGATATTAAATTGTAGCTTATGTGAAACGGTTGTAATTTTAACAAAGCGCCATTACTTACTTAATCAAGTTAACTGATAACATTACACCGCCATCTGTTATTAGGATTATATAAAGCTAAAAGCTGAAGCTAAAAAAAATATTTGCAATTAAACCTATAAATTAAGATATAAACTATCCTATCTTTCAAGTTGGATCGAAATGCATACGTTGTGTAAATTTGATTATAATCGGTTCAGAGGTTTAAGAGTCCATTGCGGACAAATAAAGTGACACGTAATTTATATATATTAAGATAATATTTATTAAATAAAATTGTTTTTATAGTAGCAAAATAAGTCCACGGAAGCGAAAATGTACTTCACGAAGTTTTATTAGAGAAAAATACAACAATAGTTTTGTTATAAAACAGGTCAAGTAGTCATTCTGATAAATCATTATTCGTTTTATCAAAAGTTTTATGTCCGTCATAAGGGGGTACTAAAACGTCGTTTGCTATCCAACTCAATGCCAATAAAATCTACTTGGGGATCATTGAAAGACACGTCTTAACCCAGTTAGCGTATAAGCAAAATGTCACGCAGTGCTGTTTATTGCCGACATAGAATCAGAGAAGATATAAATCCAAGGATATTCTTGTCAAGTTCAGGGGCTGAGACGGTTTGGGATTTGATATAAATGTATAAAATATATTTGTTCTTTATCGCTGATCCTGTGTATCTGTTAGCCTTTGAAGTATTCTATATAGAGGGATGTGTGCGAAATTATAGATCTATTTCTAATATTTTTTGAGATAACTTGCAATATTTTACAATAGTGACTAGCGCTAGGACATTCACGCCTCATAAGTTTATTTACAAGACAAGAAAGATGCTATTTCAAATTCTTAATCGTTTAATTTGCGAGTGACAAAAGTAAAACAATGCATTCTTTAAATGAATACTGGGGGATGTTTTTCAAATTATGTCGTTGAACACAGCACTTGTACAATTAGGAACTTCTGAAGCACCTACATACTTGTTTCAGGGATTCCAGAAGTTTGGTAATGTATTTGTGCTAACTTATATCGACAGTATAATAACATTTAAAATTAACACCATCATACTATTAATATTGAAATGTAACATTGTTTGTGCTTTTTATATGTAAAATGTCGAAAAATTTTCATTTGTACCCAGTTTGAAACTAGTTTCCATTATTATCAAATTTACCTAATAAGGCAGTAAATTCATACAATAAAGCTGCATATATTAGTTAAATTCATTAAAACATTTAACAATTGTACAGATCTCTCTCTTTTAATTTCTATCGTTTAATTGAATTAATAAAAATACTGAGTTGTAACAAAAGGTTTTGATACGATATCTATGATCGAGATCAGGCTGCCTCTGGTCCGAGCGCTGGTTAGGTGATAGGTATCCGCAATTTCCGAGTCTCCCGGCTAACAATGGTTGGCGCGGTGTACAATAGGAACATATTATGAACGGGAGTGTGCGGGCGGCAGGACGCGGCAGTCGTCTCGCAGACGCCGCGCCGCGTGCCGCCCGCTGCGTGCGCCTCCCTGACATGGATTGGGGCATTCGTCGTAAGTTGCCACGGAACGACTAATTTTTAGAGTTCGCGACCTCTCCTTACCAGGAACTCGGCCGCCGCCGTCGCCGCGACCGCGGTCGATGTCGATAGTAAACAAACGCATGTGGCTCCGCGGAGTAGTCTGACCGGTGTGCCCGCTGATGCCGGTCCACTTGCCGGTGGTATTTTTAACTCGTTTTGCGGTTCGATGCCCGTAGATTCGCCGAATCGATATGCATAATACCGTCCTTGAAGGTTTCTTTCCGAAAATTCTAAAGAGGTGTTTATAAGTTCACTAGGATTATAAGTTTGATTCGCTTACTTTAACATTCACCGCGCATTCGTAAGTTGCAAACTTGTTTAGATCTTGTAACGCATGATTTCATTCACTGCTTCGAGTAACTTTGAACTTTCTTATTTATGGTGGTACGTTTAGTCATAAAGATGAAAGACTTTTAATGTCAATCCATCTTATTTCGCCACGATAAAGAACAGTTTTATAGTCCATAAAACGGTGTATCTACGAGTAATTTGACCTTTTGTGAAAACGAGTATGGAGAGCATCCCTAAGCCCCTAAGGATGCTTTCGCGTTACAAACACTAGTAATTTGCTATGTAGGTAGCTACGTGACTAGAAAAATTAACTGTCGTATTCTTTGAATGTCACTTTTATTTTTATAATTTTCTACGGCTAAAGCGTTCTATTACTTTTTGTACCACGGCTCTATCTTTTATATTTAGTAATAGTGTCTAGGCGTACAACCAGTTTTGTATGTATATACCTTCTTATTGAATAAGCAATAAGCACATTTACTTTTGTACCTTAAACTTATTAACTTAGTTTCAACTCGCGGGTTTATAGCTTTATTCAGTTTCTACAAACAATTTTCGTAAATGTCAAGGAGAGTAAGAGCAGGCACTTGCCCCAATAACCTGATAAAATCATCGTTGAAGACAAATAGCTTTTGCACCAGTTCTATCTAAAGTAAATCTTCGGGTAATTGATGTCTTTTTTATTTCCAACGATACGGCTTTAAATGCCTCAGCTGCGATAACGATCAGTAAGTGAAAGTAACGTACATTCTACTCGGATGTATTTTTGTTATACAGAAATGAAATTCAGTTTTATTCTTGCAGGAATATCTATCTACAGGTATGAACAAAATTTAAGTATAGTTACCTAAATTTTGTTCATACTCCTGTAGATATTCCTGTGAGTTGTATAGCGGCTTAAGTTTATTATAAGTTGAAGTACAAGCTGCGTAAGCATATTATAAGCTTTTGCATAAGCAACTGCTTCGAATAATACCTACAAATGTTTGATTGTTTTGCAAGAAAATGTAAATTTGTTTTTACTCTGAATCAATCCTGGAATGTTTTAAACTCATGACAGTAAGAAAGTAGGTAATGTATATTTTGTAGAAAATATAACGTATCCTAAAATGTTATCTCTGAGAGATTAAGTATGAGAGGGGAAATTCGTAGGATTTGTGTGAGTGGTCCTCAGGTGAAAAGCTGAGTAATATAACATTAATGTCTTATGTCTATAATTACGTATTTTTACCACGATTAAAGCGTAATTATGAGTATCTACATTTGAAAGTTATATTTGTTGGCACACATTTAACATTGCAACGATATACCCGCAAGCTTTCACTAGAAGTCGTTAAAAGTTTTAATCCGAAAACGTCATTGCCATTATAACATTCCAAGCAACGTATACATTTGTCTGTTGGATAACTGAATAATTAACGTTGTGCCCTTTTGAATAATTAACGATTCTGATGAAGTGACTGGCATACGACTACGTAATTGTTTTTTATCACAGGGCCAGACTTGGCCTTGTGTAAGTTGTGTTCGCCACATAATACAAGCCACATGCCCACGAGGGTGAATTGGAATCTATTGGCTTTGTATTGGTATTATTTATTATATATCCGTATGTACGCATTCGTCCTACAGTGTGTAGATAATAGGCTTATTTCGTATACATCAAGTCCTTGTACATAAGTACGTTGACAAATGGGAAGTAAGTTTTCCTATATTGAATTGCCCTTCTAAGTAAATACATACGAAATGGTTTATAATACCAAAAGGCTGAGAGTTAATGTCGCAAAAACCGAAAAATGCGAGGCAAAATATATGTGATCTTAGAATCTTTTCTACGACAAGTGACCAGAAAAAAATATCAATAATCTTTATTAACGTCGTGTATGTTACCGTTTTAACACGCTTTCTACACTAGGAATTTTTCCCGTGTTGTGGGTATCATACACACAAAGACGAATAAACAAACACCCAAACCCAGGACAGGAATCTAAACTCATCATTCAGATAGGTACCTGTCTAGCCGGGAATCGCACCCGGAACCCATTGCGCGTCAGACCGGTATGGTAACCGAAACTGTTAATGTTTAAAATTTAATAGTATCTCACTTTAATATTAGGCTACCATCTTAATCTGGCTTAATCCGTGCGGTGGTAGCGGTGGTAGGTAGGTAGTGGTAGTGGTGAGTTATATAAAACCTTTGTTCTGCATTAAGTTGGTTAGGGAAATCAACGGGCGGCAGTCGCCACTTACCATTTAGTAGACTGGATGCTCGTTTGTTACTTCAATGTTATAAAATAAATAAAAAAAAATAGCGGTCTAAGTTAAAGTAATAATGTACGTTTCCATTTTTTTTTTCAGAAAACTGTATTCTTGCCATTCTAATACTGAACAGTTAATAACCAAACGCGTGTCATAAAGTGTACGTACGTGTCAAAGTATATAAAACAATGTGTTGAATATATACGTAGGAATTGTATACCAAGATATTTGCCGTCTAGAGCGGTGAGATTGTCCCAAGCGTGCAAAATGACGTGGGAGAGGATTCCACTTGGCAAACAGGCGGACGTGAGTTGAAAGCAAACGCGTTATTCAAAGACGAAGAAGCTCCACGATGTAGCCGAAGGTGGAATTCAGTTTCTATCACTGCATTGGATTAGGTTATTAACCCATAAGGAACTGTACGTTCTTTTACATTTGCCCGAGACGTTCATCCGTAATCGATATTCAGAACCATCTAGATTGACAGCTGACTCCGGCCGTTATCGAAGCGAAGTTTGTGTTTGAATTAATCCATTCACAAATTACAGCGACGTCTCGTCTCGTTGAATATTCATCGTGTTTGTATAATATGACGTTCCAGTTATGTCTCTACGCTTCGAGTTGTGGATCATTTCAAAAGAGAATATTAATAATGCCGTTTTGTAGTGTTGGTTCTATGACATATATGACATGATGTTCCGTGATGTTTTTATTGTTTTCGTAAGCAATGTTATCTGCTATATTTTTTTAATTCAAGAATACAGTTATTAAATGAAAACTAAGCCTTAGTTTCATCTCACTCTTTTCGTACATGTGAACTATGGACAAAAGGTTCACCTACATTACCTACGTCTTAATTTTGTTGGTCCCTAAAGTCCCTAACAACCAGGACACGTATTACTTTCAGAAAGGTCACCAGGGTAGCATTTATGTTTATACAGTTAGATAATATAGAGTTAGTGCTGGGTTTATCCCCAGGGAAATTGTCTTTATTCAGCTCATTTTTAGAGTTCCATTGCCAAAGGTAAAAGGCGATAATTCAATACCTACATAATTTCATCCTATGTATCTGTTCTTCCGTCTGTGTGTCCATATGACACAGTTATTAGATTTTGATACTGTTTTCATATTATTCTGTCACACGTATGTAGAGTTTATTAGGCAACGATATATTGAAATTATAAATGAAGTAACCTCGATTTGGGTAACTTTGAACATTTTTTACAATATTTGTGATATTATAATCTGTTTTATATTTATTGCACCTTGTTTTTATTAAATGAATAGTGTCCTTTTTAGCTGGTTTATTAATCTAACACAATAAATTTACGGAGAAAAGAATTAAACTATCCACAATTACCCCTAAAACTCAAATTCAAAGTTATCCTTAGTTTTGGGTAACTTTGAATATAATTTTTTGAGGATATAAAATCCGTCATTAATCGAATATTTTAAGGTCTGAGTAAAATTAATTAACATATTTTTGTTAATTAAAACCAAATCTATAAAATATACATTTATTTTGATATATAAATACAATAGACAACTTGGTCTTGCCATATGAATCAAGGTCGATCCATTTGGTGGTAAAATAAGATACTAGTTTTTTTTGATTATTTATTCCATCCATCCATAGGATGGACGGAACATCGGGTACCTTTGGAAGGTTTCCCCCTCGAAAACAAAAAAAAAAAGGATGGACGGAACATGGACATAACATAGGCCTCCCCTAAATGGCGCCACTCCAACCGGTCCTGTGTCCTCTGAATCCAACGGTTTCCCGCTGTCTTCTTCAGGTCACCGGTCCATCTGGTAGGGGGGCGACCGGTACTCCTTTTGCCTAAACATGGTCGCCACTCGAGGACCTTTCTTCCCCATCGGTTATCGGTCCTACGAGCGATGTGGCGGCCCATTGCCACTTCAGCCTGCCAATTTTGAGAGCTATGTCGGTAAGCTTCGTTCGTCTACGGATTTCATCGTTGCGAATCATGTCTCGTAGCGAAATTCCGAGCATAACCCTCTCCATAGCACGCTGAGCGACCCTGAGCCTCCGAAAAAAATATTTTTTTATGATACAGGTAACTTTGAACCGTTCAAAGTTACCCATATAACATCCAATTTCGACGTCGTCAAAAGTTTAACAGTTTTACGCAATATTCAACATGGGATACGGATAGTACAGTTTCAAAATAATAATATACAATATACATTTTAAAGATAAACACCAAAACACACCTGTTTACGGTAAGTTTTATATTATAATTGCTATTTCAAAATGAAGCATCAAACACTTGCAACAACTTCACTACGGAAAAGGCGGTATTTTTTAAAATTATGCCATTGACAGGTACCTTTTTTTACTTTCATTGATAATACAACATTTTGGCAAACCATTTTACGCAGGTACGATATTGAAATAACAAGAAGTTTCCATGTAATAAATTAATATATTTTTTTCACAACTTTGTTCAAAGTTACACCGCTGTTCAATGTTACCCAAATTGATTGTAATATAATCTACAAGTAATTGAAATGTTAAATTAAAAAGAAAATTATGTTATAATTAGTTTGAATAAGATTTATGTTAAGATATAGTAGTTATTACTTAAATTCATAGACATATTTTAGAAGATTGATCGCTGTTCAGTATTCGAATCTCGCTACATACTAAATTAAATTATTATGTAATTATTTTTTAATAAAATCACCCAATCATGATGAACGTTCTAAAACAAATTCCACGCTTAATAAAATAGTTGGCATTGTTTTTGATAGTCATAAAATATTTATCTAGATTATGGAACCACTCACTTGGTCACATTTTGAACGTGTCATCCATTCTCAACGCCCCGTTTCTTACTCCAGAGATTCGATATTGATCTTTCCATTCTAGATAATTACCGATCTATACTATAAGTTTCTTATTCTCAATACGAAGTTGATACCAGGAATTGTTGCAAAACATTAGGTAGAGTGAGACTTGTTTTACGACAGTGTTATTTTCTGCTACATTCACACATTCTGATGCAGATTTGAGAGGCTCTTGTTTGCAAATGTCCGCTCAGCAAGATTTCTGTTCTTGAACTTTAGCACGCGCTAGGAAAACACAGCAGAAAATACGAGTAAGACCAAGCGCATGGTACATCTCACGACCTCTTTATCTTCTTTTGTATGTAAACACGGCGAGCCCAAATCGTATAACGTATAATGAAGAGCGACGTTTCAGTCCGACGCTATTCTAATGCCCGTGTGTACATACAATAGGCTCGCATGGGAGTACGTGCCACTCCTACCATAAACGGTTAAACGATCGATAAAAATCATGATAAAGATCTAGTGATGAAATATTTTATGTAAACGAATATATAATACTTTCATTTTAGTCGTAATGGTGTAAGTGGTGGTCGTCGTAAATTTCTTGGTACAAGCGTATCGATATGATAGTGCAGTAATTGGTTAATGTGTCGTTGAGCTACATGTGAGTGAGCAACAGGTGGGACAATTTGTGGAGTCCTAGGAGTCACGCGAGTGGGGCACGGCACGCGACTTTACGGCGCGGCGCGGGCGCGGTCTTTGCCGACACCTTGGCCATTTGTTTTAAGTAATATTAATCCCTTGCCTATGTTATATTAATCAGTTTTTACTATTTCTGTGTTATTAATATACTAGCCATTTTAAAGTAATGAAATCCTTTCTGTGACATTCGTGTACACAACGATATTCCAGTCCTTAATTCACATAAATGGTTATGTAATTAATTATTTTAATTTTTCAATTTCTCACCTAATTAGTACACCCATAGGGCCCTGGTGCAGGGTTCTTACTATTACGAGTGTCGTGGAGTTTTATGATTAAGGTCTACCGACTTGATGAAAGCATAAATAGGAAACTTGGTATAGTATAGTTTTCTAAGTGCCGGTCGGGTTTTCAATATTAAATACGTACATAATATATACTCAGACTTGTACTAGAAGTTCGATTAGATCATGTATTGTATTCAATATTGCGAACGTTAGATTACTTACACGTATTCTTAAATCAGTCGGAAGATGGTAAATAGAGCATGAACTCTTTACTTTACTTAACCAAGGAATATTATACAAAATACTATTTAATGAAACATTTTAATATATCGGTCGTTAACCATGTCTATCGTGGAAACGGTCGGGAGATGGTATCTCTATTTTAACGCATCGTGATTTCCGGTGCACGTGGCTTCAAAAGTCAGACCGTATTGCTTTTGAAAAATGAGTTTAAAGTTTGTCTTTGCGTGATTTAAATATCTTCGAGGGTATTTTTTCATTATCCACGAATGTTTATGGTATTTGAGTTATTAACAAATTGTTTTGTTATCGGAAACCTAGAAAGTTTACGATAAACAATATAAACAAAAATAATTAGGTAGACACTCTATAGGTACGTTCCATTGTACTGTTTCTTAGAATTTTTCTAAGTCTCATCGGTTAGAATGAATATACAATTTGAATAGGAAGAAGTCAGTGACAGTAAAAGAGTGAATGTAATATCATCAAAATTGATTGACTAAAGGCTTAGTTGTCTTTGTGGAATCGCTCAGTTTGTCTATCTATACAATTAACCCAGTTAATACAATTTACCCCTTAACGCTGGAAACCTGTAATTACTGGCAACATGGTAGAGCGATAGTCACGGGGCCAATCTGTGACGACACTAATCGAAGGTATCAATATAGTGACGTGGTGGTGCTCAGTGTATAGCCAGTAACGATCGCCATACGAAGCAAGCACGTCACGCCGTGCCGACGACGCCAATGCCGCCTCTACGCGGGCCGTCCGGACATGGCTCCGAAACACACCTCGTCGATCTATAGACATGTTCTACAATAGATCCCTTGGGTCGCGACTACGGTGCGGGAAAAAGGAAATCGTTCTCGGTAATACTATTATGGACTTGCTGTATTGTAAAAGCTTTTGTTGTTTGGATGTGGAAATCAGTCTTAGTTTCCTCGATAGTACCCTAAATCGTCGACGTAGCAACTTAAGTTTTCGATGTAATTTGTAAGATATACGTATGAATAAAAGATAAATGAATCCAAGTAAAGTTGTATGTTCGTTCTACAAGGCCTGTTTAAAAGTGAAAAAAATAGTAGTTTATTCGTTGTACATTGTGTTGCACTAATAGCGTCAGTACTTTATATGCCTTTAAACCTATAGGTATTAAAATTTATGTTCCTTGCCTACTGCTTATTGATCAATTCGACCTGTGAGTTTTTCAGTAATAGGCATTCGGTTTGGAATTAAGCAATTGCCCTCTATGTAAATATCTTATTTTCCTACCAGGTTGAAAGTCGTTGACCTAGTTTTTCTGACTAATAAAATGATGGTCATAAATCCTAGTATTTTACGGGCTTAATGATAAACTTGCTGTTAGATATATGTTTGTAGAATTAACCAAAGTGTGTGCGAATGATAAAATTGGTCTTTGGTTTGCACAATTCTATTCTAGGTGTATTAAATGTAATTTTTAGTTACAAAAAATTTCCCTACTTTATTGAGTCCTTACCTACCTTCTACCTATTTCCAGTAATGTAGTGAGGTGCTTATCTTTTAAACTTGCATCATTACACAATGTTTTCGGTTCATAAAATGTCGATAGGATTTGGTGTATGGGTGTAAGTGTGTAGTTGAAGTACACATACATACTCGTTGGTTGGTAGATGGCACGCTTTCGTGGCGCGGCTCGTCTCGCCGCACAGTAGACGCTAATGATGTTGACACTAGACGCGCTCGTTCACTCCGCAACCAGCCGCGCTCCCCGCTCGCTCACTCCAGCGGTGCCCTGGAGCACTCTCATTGCCGGAGCGCGGGCTCACTTAATGGAACGCTTCACAAATTTCCTCAAATCGAATTTGCGAATTTCCCACCACGCTCGTTCGTTTGTCGCGATGTCAAAGGAACTCTGAATGAAGATGAGCAGTCGCTCTCAATTACTTACACCTCTCTGCGTCGTCTTTTGTGGAGTTTTTTTCTCTTTTATATATAAAGTTATCAGATAATTTCGTAATGATAATGATTCCGACGTTCAAATCAAATGGTTGCAATAATCAAAAACCAATATATTTGGCTGGTTTAATTTACAGTCTATAAATGTTACCGTAATTCTCGCGAGCACAAACGACTTCATTCAATTCATCTTATATCGACAATTTAACAATGAATAATCTCTACAATGTCGTGGGTGTCATTGTGAATTGTTTGATACAAATCCCTGTACAATTCGTGATAAGTTATGCGTATATTTTAGTAGGGACCTACTTACGCGAAGTTATTCTCTTGAATCTGATATGCTAGCTACATTTCGCTTAAATTATTAACACAAACAAACGTATTATTGAACCTGTTATTTTTATTTACCACGCTATAAATGTTACTTTAATGTGTAAATAATATGTGGGTACATATGTATATTGATTGAATGTAGTCCTAATGCCACCGAGTTCGGTAAAACACAGTGTTTAAGCTTTATTAGCTAATATATACTAAGCTAATATATACATAGTATTTTATGGTGTCTTTATATTACAAAATAGAAGGTGGAATCGCAATGCACGTGGTTCATCTCCAGGGGCTTGATTTTCTATGGCAAACATAACTAAACCGGCACGACAAAAGAGCTTTCAAAAATTAAAATAACTTAGAACTGGTTTTAAGACGAAAGTACTTTCTACTCTTTTACTTCGATTTTCAACAGCTTGTCATATCGTTAATTAGTATCAGTAGTTACTGCGTAATTTTGACAATAAATAACGTGCAGATATAACGGTTTTTATTTTTAATGTTTGCAGCAAGAGTTCCAAGTACAAGTGTTTTGTAATTGAGATAAATTTTAACAGTTATCTTTTTTTTATTCAAATTGACTAAGATATGTTTCGGTAATATTTTGAAAGCAAATTTTACGTCTCATCTGAGTTTATTTACAACCCACAATATGATACAAATTACGATGAACACATGAACGTAGCAATCGCACAGCTGGATCATAAGCTATGCAATAATAACACGAGCGAGAGCGTTCCGTACCTGCGTCGTAGTGAATAAAGCCCTTGGACGTTGGTGTGTCGTCTTTAGTGTTTAGGATAGGTATGGTACATAAAGCAGGTGCATAAGTTTCCAACGTTGTCCAGGCTCCATCATGTTCCACGTGCGGCGGCGGCCTACGGACTCGCAGCCGCGGCGTCGCAAGAAGAAGGCGGGTGCGGGCGCGGGCAGCGCGCGGCCGGGCAACGAGCCGATGCTGCTCGAGGTGGCGCCCGACGGCTCCACGCTGGAGAACGGACGACGGCTACGGATCACTGATATCGTTGAGGTAACATTCCTTAATTTTCAGAAGTCGTATGTACATTCAAAGCTCGTCGGCTCATTTTCAGTAATAGTTTACTTACTTGTATGCGCAGTATTTTTTTTTTATTCTTGGTTGTATTCGGTATAAGTAAAAAGATAAAAGGCCTTCTCTTTGCGCGTCAGCTTCTCTTTATGCTAATTATTCGCGGTGTCTGTATTCGCGGCATTTGGGCGGAACGTTACTCTCTTGAATAAAGAGATTAAGGATGGCGCGAAACAAATAGAGATTTTTTAGGATTACATGAATAAAAGATATTTTAGCTTCGATGATATGATGACAGGATTGTATCCTTAAAACGCTTAGGTTCTCTGGATCCATAATTCCAAAGATTGACTTCATACAAAATTACTGGAATTATTTCATTTGACCTTGCGTCTTGAACACAAGGCGTTTCTGTTGCTAACGTTTATATGAGATATTCCACCGGTATTCTAAGAAATATTTTTGTTTTTAGAATGTTTAAAACACAAGAAACTGCAGACTCATTTTTGACGCTGACAAAATTAATGTATATCCCGACTGCGAGTCTCTTCAATGTGTAGAGTCGGTCACGCGCCTGGCCGCTATTTACTTTAGTAGCAATACCATTTTCTCTTTGCCATTTATCCTCTTTTAGCGTTTAGGTCAAGTTACAAAAGAAAACACTTTACTCTATTTCAACGCAAGTATTTTCTTCTACATTGTATTATTATACAGAGTATTTTCTGTGGTTAAACATGTCAATCACAGGACAAATTTGACGATTTGACGGCCAAAGTCACTATTCTCGTTTTTTTTTTATATATCACTCATCCTCTGAAAAACTGTCATAACACAAAAAAACAAGTTTTGAGATAATCGCGTTTTTATTATTTTGTTCCTTAATGAACGCTAATGCTCACTTACAGGCATTTACGCCATCTTTTGTGAACTACTCACACTAAAATTGTGGCGGTTTTATCGATCGATAGAAGGGAAAAAATGGAATCAAACTGCATTTTTAACTCTTTGGCAAAGGGAGATCTCCCGCCAGGCTAGGTGATCATGCCTGGGGAGCGGCCGTGCTCCGACAGTTGATGTTCGGAACTTGTATATATGCAGGATTCTGAAAATGCTTCGATAGCGTGTTTCAGAATACTAGTAGCGCCATCTCTTGATGAGTAGCGGGAGGTCGCCACATCACCCCCTGCTCAGACCGGAGGTCGATACGTTCCGCGAGTCTTCGCTGCAAGTACCGTTGGATCGCCCTCTATCTGCGGTGAGTCGAGATGGGAGGGCGAAGTCAGGTCTTGGGATGCCCTCTATCCACGGTGAGTCGGGATGTGAGGGTGGAGCGAAGCGTGGAGGCGAGCAATGGCTGCTCAAGCCGTCCGAGATGTCGCGGAGAGCAGCTGGACCAGGCACAGGAAGCGTTTCATGACGCGCTGCGATGCACCTGATGAGCTGCTGATCAGATGTTCTGATGCTGCAGTCCATCCAGGGAGTGACGTTGCCACCGTCGAGAAGGGACGTGTTCTTGTCAGGGGTCACCACTTTGGCAAAGGGAGATCTCCCGCCAGGCTAGGTGATCATGCCTGGGGAGCGGCCGTGCTCCAACAGTTGATGTTCGGAACTTGTATATATGCAGGATTCTGAAAATGCTTCGATAGCGTGTTTCAGAATACTAGTAGCGCCATCTCTTGATGAGTAGCGGGAGGTCGCCACAACTCAAAACAATGATGTCTTGTGTTATGACAGTTTTTTAGAGGATGAGCGAATTATGTAGACTCAATCATCGGCTAGGTATTTAAATGATGAAGATGGTTTTCTGTTCTGAATGTTAATTGTTTCTGCTCTGGATCTTTATTGTCTTAATTGTTTGTAATTCTGTCACAGGAAGTCTTAATGAGAGGCAGTGTGTAAAAAACGTTGTCATCTGTAAATCAAATCGAAGGTTTTAATCTTGTAGGATTGTCTGAGGTTCCATGACATCAGCAACGCCTACACGCTTTTACTTGCTGTAAAGCAGCAGTTATTATACTTCATTTAAGACCTTTGAAAGGCAAAAAGTAGCAATGTAACAGTAAGCATGCTGATTTAACCCTTCGCATGAGTAATCGTTGTTATATCGCTATGATAATGAGGGCTATTATGTCGCTAGGTATGTGTAATTTGGAGCGATATAGTTTCTAATAAAATAGGTATTGCATGCATTGTAATCCCATTTCTACCATTGTTACATGTAAGTAACAGGAGTAAAAATACTTACGTAGGTATAGTAAGGAATAACTATCACTTGCCTTTGGTCCTACCTACCTATTTGGTCTAGTATTATCTGTCATTGTTGTGTCATTGCAAAAGGGCATTTGTTAGAAACTATTATTATAGTAGGTAATATAGAAATTAAAATATTAAATCCCGTATAGATGTGCTCTAGATCTTAGAAATGAAGTTCACAACATTATGGACTACCGAATACTCGTAGCGTGTAGATATACGGCTATATAGCAACAATACAGCAGGATCTTCGAAACTCGGCGAAGACAAATTGGCTACTTTTATTGATCGGCATCGCGGAGGTATGAAAAAGATATGCTTTTAGACTAATGCGGCGCGTTCTACATATGTCTGTAGCCATTATGAGGGATGAATTTAAAATTAGGTTAGTTAGACTGTAGGGGCGCCTTCAAATTAGCCACATCGTAATGGACGGCGGCAACGTTGTGGTTACACGGTTATAAAGCTTCTATCCCATAGCTTTTACAATTTCGAGATTCGTAGTGTTGTCAATCCATTTACTCGACAAACTCATCAGTTCTTTAGAGTTTAATGTTTTTGTAACCCAGTAATATGATTTATTTACATATGTACCTACGTAACCCCAAAGAGAATGTAAATTAGTCGATTATACGTCTCGATTTATGTCAAACGAACGCTAAACAAATTTTTAAAATGATGAACGGCTTACGCACGAAACACAATCGAATGATCCAGGTGGGTTCCGGCAACGGCACGGCGCTGCAGCTGTACGGGCCGTCGATCCAGCCGCGCCACTGCGTGCTGGCGGCGGACGGCGGCGCGTGCAGCGTCACGCCGCTGCACGCCGACGCGCATGTGTACGTCAACGGACGACGCGTCATGCACACGCAGCGGCTGCAGGTACGCTTGCCACACTACTTTTTTAGGTTACACAAATGAGTACGTTGTAATCGTCGGATCGCTGCTAGCCGCACGCGTACCGCTCGCAGCAGGTTCGCGAACCACGTACACACTATATTTTTTTGGTAACAGCGCATGCAACAGTTACAGTTACGGCTCGCTAATGAGTACCCGGCTTTATTTTGCAGCAGCAAACGAGCATGCAAGCCACCTGATGGTAAGTTAACTGTTGCTCGTGTACCCTACTTTTGTAAGTTTGAAGCAGCAAAAGAGCGTACAGTTTTGCTAGTGTTTTTTCGATTGAAGTAGCAAACCTGATGGTAATTAAATACTGTCGTACATGGACAAACAAAAAGCAACTTCATATAAAATGTTTAATTCTTAAGCTGAAGTCGAGCACAGATGCCTTGTTAATCCCGAGGACTAAGTTGATCGCTTCATATATAACTAACTTGGTAACCAAATCCTTCTAACCATAACTGGTTCATGATAAAAATGGGTGTAGCGATGGTACCTGGTGCCGGTTAAAAATACTACCTAAGCGGTAACTGCTGCTTGTGGATCAATCACCTGTGTAAAACAGAGGTTCGTTTTGTGGCCGATCATAGATGTGGTGACAGTCGTGATAACTAAGATTATCGCATCATATGGAAGTCAGCCGGCAGTAACTCTTCCACCGAAACCTATAAACTGGTTAATGTTGGAAATCGATGTGATAGTGCCTCATTGCTTCTACCATATTGATTCTATTTTACCGCTTTTAAACTGTCAAATTCTATTCCACGATACGGACTCTCCCTACAACTGAAAGCAGCTTAAAGTATATTCTATCGATTTATTTCAATAGTGTTTAATCAGCGACAGATGTTTCAAAACGCTCAAAAACTACTGTCTAATAATAACGACTAAGACCAGTGACCTTATATGCTCTGCCGAAGCACAGAAGCGCCATTGAAATTTTAACCACTAGCGGTTACCCATCAAACTCTCAAGGGACCGTCCGTGGCCGACTTTGCTTAACTTTGTATATTTGTTGTAATCTACATACATTGGAGGGTTATGACCGAATGATGACCGTAACTTCAATGTATTATATATAATGTGTTACGTGGTATAAATAGATTGCTTAATTTAAATCCCGCACATGTTTAGTAATGGAATGATAGTACAAGGACTTTGTATCTTATATCTTTAAATGCCATATCTTTCAATTACATTTGCAGTAAAACTGTTTTTTTTTGACTTGACAACCGTCTTATAATTCGATGGTGGTGCATCAAAACACATGACTTATGCGGCGTTACCTCGCTCTGAGACGTTCCATTTAAGGCTTGAAATGCAAGCAACAACGCGGAATGAGTGACAAAAGGCACAATCGGCTAAGACGCATAAATACAATAATGTCAAAAAATTTACATAATTGTATTTATGGATACAAATAAATGTAACTTGATCAATGATTTCCATTTACTGCCTTCTCAATGTCCATACAAAATATCTAACAAACAAATAAAAATTTATTTTGAAAAAGGCAACCGTTTTCCTCAGTATTTTCTTATGACGTTGTCACGTTCAACTATCGTCAGCAAACCGACTTGACAGACAACCGATTTTTGTGAGTTAAAACCTCTGATACTCTGATATGAAATTCTATACACGTTACCCCCCCTCGGGATGAGAGGATTTAGCACAAAGCCTCCCTAATCTGATATTAATGCGTCGTGTTTTCCGCAATAGCTATCATGCGTCCACACGCGAGGAATAATGTTTACTCTGTTGCGTATTATCTTTAAAAAGCTCCCTACCCTGCTGTGAAAATGTTAACTGAAATCCTTTATGCCTTTATTATACATTGATGCTAAAAGCGTTGCTTCATTGTTTCAACTCCAAACTAATTACATTAATGGACATTTATGCGTTTTTATTTAAAATTTTAGCAAAACTCATATGATATACTTCAGTACGAGTACTCGCGTAAAATTTATAATTTTATGCAATGGTACGATTACGCAATATACTAGTGATGTAACGAATGTTCGTATTCGCGAATATTAGCATGTTTTTGGATATTCTTATTTCTTTATAACATAATTATATAATTTCTTTACAATCTATAATCAATCCCAGATAAGAAATAATTTTACAAGAGGGTGGCCATATGTTTGTTTACTACCTTTGAATATTAAAATCGAACGCCTTGCAAAGAACATGCTGGCGCTTAACACTGGTGTTATAAAACACAAATATGTGTGCCGGTGGTGCCTCCGCAGCCGAACCACAAAAGGTTTCTTCCATTTTTGTATTTTACGTCATATTGACAAGATCACAACAGCGCCTTGGGGCAAAATACATATACGTATATCATATATATATTTTTTAATTATTTACAGCACGGATGTTTGCTCAAATTCGGCCGGGTATCAACATTTCGATTCGTAGACCCCGCCCAGGAAAACCTTATGAATAGAAACCTCTCGCAATCGCAACACTTCGGCTCGGGATCCATATACGACAGGTATGCGTCGCATGTCTTCATTGATGTGCTAAACACTTAAATGTTGTGAATAGCCTTGCTCTAGTCTAGTAGTTGTCACAGTTAATCACCCGATAGTTGACTTCAAAATAGTGTCCTAGAATTGCACTTTCATTGCCACTTTCAGATTACATTTCAAGTTATTATTGTTGTCACTTAAACCTTATCAACTCTCTCCATTGACGGGCCATACCTCAGTACCGTCGCTTATCTAATCACCTTTGATGTTATGTTAACTGTTTATGTTTGTCGTTTACCTCTGTTGTTTTATTTCCGTTGCATGTTTTATTATTGGCTCACGTGCGCTTGTGTATTGCCCTTGTCGCGGTAGATCGCCGACGTCGGGCGGCGAGAATAGCGGGGCGATGTCGCCCACGTCGCTGGCGTCGCACCAGCCCGACCCGTACGATAACAACGCGAACGCCAACGAGCCCGACTACCCGCGGACCATCAGTCCGGTGTCGCACGACACGTACGGGTACAACGCCAACGACACCATCCCGCCGTACAACAACAACACACTCAAACTCGACAACGAGTCGCTGATGATGTCCCAGCACTTGAACGATTCGAAGGACGACTACATACGGGACGAGCACTCGGGCTCGGTGTACAACGATCAGGATCAGAGCGCGACCGGGAATCGAATACCGAATTCGCAGTACAAGGACAATTACGAGACCACGTTCGATCTGGACGGTAACGTTGAAACCAAGAGTATCTGTAGCGCGAAGAGCGGTGGCTCCGGACACGATAGCAGGTAATTAACATTTTTTGTATGCTTGCTAGTACATTCAACATATTGTTTTACATTATTTTTCACACATTTCTTTTACATCTCACATTAAGTGCTTTAGGATTTAGCATAGAAATCTATTGCGTGGTACACAATATATTTTCTTTTAACTTAACGCATAATTGTAATGATATTATATGTAAAGTAACACGTGCTTTTTCAGCGACTTCGTGGTGTCATTTGTGTTACTAATAAATGAATGTAATGTCTAAGATGGACTAATATCAACATTTTATCTTTAAGGCGACGTTTATGTCTATAAAAATTGAACGTGTCAGACACGGGATGTGGCACAGAAGATAACATTTTCTTATACAATATATATAAAATTATTTGACCTACCTTTCAATAATATTGCAATGCAATAATATAGTATGAATGAAATTATTTTGCCTATCCCCACACGTATCAAACCTTAACGGGTACTCACGATATGCAGTTTTTGAATCCTTTTCGGATTCTTTTTGCCGATATTTCGACCCAGTGCGACACTTTTCGACGTAACCACGATCCATGCAACTGGGTCGAAATATCGGCAAAAAAAATTCGAAAAGGTTTCAAAAATCGCATGTGGTGAGTACCAGTTAAGTATTCAAATGTGTCAATTTCGCGATAATATTAGTCTAAAATCATACGTATCGAACACGTTGTTAATCAATAGACATAAATGAACCCTTATTGTCGTAGGTGTGGGATGGGATTAGAAATAAGCATAATATATTATTGTCGTTTGCAGGCTGAACGCGATGGCGAGCAGCGCGCGGCCCGGCCTGGAGCCCATCCTGCCCGCGGTGCTGGAGTTCCCCGAGGCGGGGCAGGCGCAGTTCCTCGCCGCCGTCATCACGCGCCTCGACCCGCACGCGCCCGCCTTCAAGCTGGCGCCCGTCTACACGCTCTACCTGTGTGCCAGGTACACACATTAATACGCACTCTTTCATTAACATGTAAAAAAAACATGACTGTAATTATATTTAAAAAAAATGGATATAAATAAGAGAAAAGACAAACTCGCTGAGTTTCTTGCCGGATCTTCTCAATTGAGGTTGTATTCCGATCCGGTGGTAACAAAAAAATGTAACTGACAATTTGTAAGTGCCCCCGTAGGCCTATACAAAATAAAGGCATTTCATTTCACTCTAATACGTTATTCGTGATTGAGATACTCGCAGTTTCTCGAGGAACTAAACGAATAAGAAGCGACCTCATGTTGTACAACAATAAACCGCACGAAAAATCTTATACGGCGTGGACGATAGACGAACATCGTAGCGAGTACCGATTACGCTCGTGTACAGGTCTATGCAGTAATACTTGGCAAGTAACTAAATGTTGCTATGAAGGTTCACTTCTCACAGTTAGTATGCATAATGTGTGTCACAAAAAGCGGATTTTACTGTAGCCACGTTATGATTTAGTAAGAAGGAGATTCTATTTATGTCCTTATTACTATGGTTGTCTTCTGCTATATTCTCGAGGGTATAGAAATCTTTATTTCTTACAAGAATTAATACATAATTCACTTATATGAAAATTTACAATATTAGTTCATATTATTATATAGCTTTAGCCAGTGTCGTGTTGCTTACAAATGTCTTTAATTTTTGCCTAAAACTATTTACTGATACTGCATTCTTAATAGTATTAAGTAACTTATTGTAAAATTGTAAAAACACTCTCGATACCAATCTGAAAAACGCTCGCAACTTAAGTTTGTTTTACAACTGTGTATAACATTGCAGATATCGTGCTTCGACCCACTATCGGCCGGAGCTCACGCCAACAGAACGTGCACACAAACTCACCGCCTTTTTGCACCACGTTGCTACGCTAATACATGCTACTGTACAGGTATGTCCGATTTTATTATATATCTAAAACACACTAGTAAATGTTTTAAGCGACTCAATCCAATTACCAGCAGCAGTGATAGCCTAATGGTTGAAACTTGCCCTCTCGATCGGGAGGTCCGAGGTTCAAACGCACCACTGATTTATGTGCGTATTAGAAATTAATTATCACTGCTTTTCGGTGAAAGAAAACATCGTGAGGAAACCTACACACCCGAGAATTCTTTAAAAAAAAAGTTCCCGGAGGAGTGTGAAGTCCACCAATTCGCACTCGGCCAGCGCGGTGATCTATGGCCTAAACTCTCTCATTCTGAGAGAAGACCCGTGCCCAGCAGTGGGGCAATGATGGGTTGCACCCATATATTTGATGAATTAAATAAACATTTTTGTCATTCCAGGAACGGTGTTCTGACTCGGCAGCGCAAGCGTTTTGGATGGCAAATGCTAGTGAATTATTACATTTTTTGAAATGCGATCGGCACATATCTTCATTTTCAACGCAGGCGCAAGATTTATTACCTACGACCGTTCAAAACGCATTCAGGTATGCTGTCATCAACTATTTTATTTATATGCAAATAAGATTGATTTACGTATTTGACTTACGAAGCACCATAAAACTATCATAGTAATCTCTAAGATTTTTACAGGCACTGCACTTTTTCAGATCAGATATTGCATTTTCAGATTAGATAAAACAATGCTTGATTCGTAACTTTTACATAAATAAACTGATACGAATCAGTTCAGATATTTTTCTATTTTGTCGTCTATTGATAATCTTTTCCTTGTTTCTTTTTTTTTTTGGAATTTATGGAGAAATTTCGTATAAATAAGAAGAAAATCCTCGAAAAACCATTCACAATAATTTGTATATTAATACGTGAAGCAAAAACTTGTGATCCGTTTATAAGATACTTGCCGCAGACGGAGGAGTATGAAATTACGCACGGTTATAGTTGACGTAGAGAAGGATTACGCAATGCTAATATTTTTTTTCAAATAATGCATAAAACATACATAAAAACAACTAAAAACACATTACAAACATTACTTTGAATTTGACACAAACACATACATAATAAACAAAATAGAACATTCAACATAACGTCATAAATGTCAGATGTCTTTGTTAAAATACCCGCTATAGCTTTTTACTTTTAACGCTTAAAATAAC
The DNA here is from genome assembly GCA_949699795.1 of Spicauda simplicius. Lineage (NCBI taxonomy): Eukaryota > Metazoa > Arthropoda > Insecta > Lepidoptera > Hesperiidae > Spicauda > Spicauda simplicius. The sequence goes on from OX453059.1 coordinate 16,771,830, forward strand.
TTGAAAATTATTACAATTTATTTGAATATGAGAAATATTTGTGCTACTTTGGGCAATATGGAGCTTAGTTTTTTAATTTAAATTACGGTCGAATTTTGATCGTTGCGACGGGTGACTCGTTACGATTAAGGCCTTTCGCACATGAAGCTACTCAAAAAGAACTAGTCACAAACTTAAAGTACTAACAAGTTGCCTGAGCCTCACAGCCCATACATGTTCATAGGAGGTTTGCACACGACGCGACTAGTCACTAACTTGTTAGTAGCGCGTTAGCAACCGATCGCGCGCGACGCTTCGTGCCGGTCGCCACGCTACTGGTTTCCCGAGTTCCTTTGTTTTCTTGTTACAAAAATTGTGCAGGACGACGCCTAATTAACAACATATAGAAATAGCATTCCATTGTATTGAATAATAGGATTTCATTGTTTATAGCTCTAATGTATATAGTTACCTTATTTTATAGCTTGTGCTGCAACCGATAATCTGCAGTTAACATTATTTCGAATATACGGGTGAACCCAAATGTGCGTCCATGTGCGGAGGGCCTGTCTTCATGATAACAATGTCATTGCAGCAACCTAGTGACGTGTTTCCAAGAGGAGTTGTCCCGCGCGCTGGGCGAGCTGACGCGCGACGCGGGCGCGGGCGACGCGACGGACGCGACCGCGCCCACGCTGCAGGCGCTCGCCGCCGCCATGGTGCTGCTTCGGCGGTGTCGCGTCAACGCCGCGCTCACTATACAGCTGTTCTCGCATCTCTTTCATTATATCAACGCTGTTTGCTTTAATAAGGTTGGTTGCTTTGGTTTTATCCGGTACAAATGATATTTCGGATGATAGAAGATGATGGATTTATTGATTTTGTGATCTGTAAGCTGTATCCATGTAATATTTTGATCTTGTTATCTGATCTGTAAGCTCAAAATGTATTTTTTATATTGCAAAAGAAGTAAACCAATAAGACATACACATGACGAAAGACTAAATTGTAATGACTTGTGTAATTATTGCATCTTCCTTGCTACATCCAACCAACCATAATATCCAACAAACCATAAATAATAAAATGAGCACAGATCTGTTGATGTATTGTTGATGTACTTTAGATGCGACATGCGTGCAATATAATAACGTTTACGTTCGTTGATCAGCTGGTGACAGAACCAGGCAGCGTAAACGCGCGCTGGGGCGCGGCATTGTCGGCCCGGTTGGCACTGCTTGCGGCTTGGGCTGAGCGACAGGGCCTGGAGCTGGCCGCCGACTGCCATCTGGCACGCACACACCAGGCTGGTAAGTTAGAAAAAATTAAAACATTTCTGATATACTTCTTAAGATACCTTTTATGATACGTAGTTGTAACGCTTAAATACCTACGAGAACAAAATTTACTATGAATAAACACTACGCGTGGATACGCACCCAGACTTTATTTGAAATTTCATCACCGTATCTACACCTTACGGAGCATGAACGAATTAAGCTCCGAATGTCGAAGACACTTGAGTAAGTTGTTTACAATAATGTTAATCGCGCCTATTAGTTTATACGCAACAGGATTTAGAGTGTATTTTGAAAAAGAGTAATAAACTCGATTCAAAAGATCGATCGATATAAGTAGTATAAATAACCATAACTTGCGATCGTACACTAATTCCATTTCCTCCAGCCCGGCTGATTCAAGGCGAGTACCGCACGCCGGAGGAGGCCCGCGCGGCGCTGGAGGGCTGCTGCAAGCTGAACTCGGTACAGGTGCGCGCGTTGCTCGCGCCGCTGGCGACGCCCGACGCGCTTGAAGCGGCCGTCGCGCACACGCGTGCGAGTACCGACGAACTCTACCGCGCGGACGGCAGGGAGGTATGCTGTTGTCACTCTTTAATCATTTCTTTGAGTATTTTTTTAAAATTACGATTTAGTCACACACAGTACACTATCGACTCCATAAAGAACAGGTGTTCTATCTGAAGCAGATGCTTGACTTTTACGTCCTTCCAACGATACTTATGGCCTGCTTCACGCTAGTAGGTTGTGATGGTGACGTTCAAACTGACTGCTTTTTCGATCTCCTGAGCTAGTGTGCTTTCAAATGTGCACGTTTTTAAGAAGTCGTAACATAGGCATATTTATAAAGTGTTTTTTGTTATTTTATTTTTTTACGTTAATCTTTTTTATTCAAATCTGATATGCGACAGCAAACAACCGGCTTATGCTTTTAAAGCCTGTTATTTGCTGTCGTAATCGTATTTGAAGTTTTTATTGCATCGTAAATAATATACCTATATGAGTACACGTTTAAAGTATTCTTTTTTTTACATTATACAAAAATTATAAATGCTGTAGATTGTGACATTTTTTTTTTATTTGACTGAAGTAGCAAACGAGCAGGCAGCCCACCTGATGGTAAGTGGTCACTGCCGCTCATGGACATCTGTAATCAACTTCATACAGAACATGGGTTCTATCTGAAGTCAAACACAAATGCGTTACTACTCCCGAGGACTATGATGGTCGCCTCATGTAAAAGTGTGCCGGCAACCACACCCTTCTATCGAAACGCAAGAAATGCTTCACGCTAGAAATAGGTGTGGCGGTGGTACTTCCCCGGTCGAACTACACTGGTTCTACCACCTGCAAACAACAATGTCGGCTCATCTCAGATCCGGCTGGAGGAGTCAATGTGGCTGGGCGCCGCGCTGCTGATCCCCGGCGACGGGTTCAGCGCGGAGGTGGTGCGCGGCGTGCCGCCAGGGCTCGCGGAGTTCGTGGCGCCGCTGCAGCGCGGCGGGCTGTGCCGCCTGGCGCACCAGCCGCACGCGCTCGGCCTCTGGACCGTGTACCTGGCGGCGCGCGCCCGCCGCCCGCCGCACGATCCCCGCCCGACGCTCGTGCAGCTACACAAGAACGCTAACGGAATGGGCCTCAGCATCGTCGCTGCCAAGGTACGAACGTAGACTCTATTGAAATTGGAATGCTTATAACTGGTCTAGTGTTTACCGGTTGGTTTAGTGAAATCGGTTAAAAAAGTCCATAGAGACAATATTTTTTACAGTTTTTTTTTTAATTACCTTTAAGTTATTTTTTATCCTAACCTTTTAAAATCATTATTTGATATGATATGATTATGGATTAGTTTTAAAAAAACGATGATAAAACTTTTTGCTTTGTACTCCAAAAATATTTAAGGGGTCATATGATTTTAAGACAATATTTAAGTCTTTAATATTAGGACCTTTATTACTACTACTGCTTTTACTTGTCGTTTATAATACATTTCTGAGTAAATTTGTACAGGGAGCAGGGCAGAGCAAACTAGGCATCTACATAAAATCGGTGGTGCCGGGCGGCGCCGCGGCGGCGGACGGGCGGCTGGCCGCCGGCGACCAGCTGCTGTCCGTCGATGGCCATTCGCTCGTTGGGATCACGCAAGAAAAGGTACAAAAAGGAATGATAATAAATGAGTGTCAATAAGTAAGTGGAAAGTAGGCATTGTGATAAATCTTAGTTAAATATTTTGCTTACAATAATTTTAAATGATTTAAAATATACAATTTATAGTAAATCATACATTTATTAAAGTGAAAGTGTTTACGTGTATTATTTAAGTAGTTCATGCATATTCACAATTATTATGACACATCCCTCGCCTTTGTAAGTGAAATATGTCTACATTGGTAAATATATTGACAGGCAGCAGAATATCTGGTCAGGACAGGACCGACGGTGACACTGGAAGTTGCCAAGCAGGGTGCAGTACTTCATGGATTGGCGACATTATTACACCAACCCGCATACAATCAACGACAAGGTTTGTGAAAATACCTTACCAATTATCTATCAGGTCTACAATAAAATTATGCTAACATTATTTTTTATTGTAATGAATTCTATTGTTCTATAATTTCTAATTATCGTGTTATTTTTTCAGTGTTTCAATGTATTAATTAAAAGAAAATCAGCAATTTAAACAGTATTAATTAAAATAAATTAAAATAATTTTCGGTGAAAGGTTGGGGCTGCTGGTTTACTTTTCTATAAGGCGACCGTCTTAGTCCTCGAGAGTAGCAATGCATCTGTAATTGACTAAAGACAGAACTCTTGCTCTTTACAATGTTGCTTAGACATGTCCATATGCGTCAGTTACCATTTACCATCGAGTGGACGCCGTGGTTTTTTATCACTTTAATCAGTTGAAAAAAAACGTTGAGTGTCGATTAACGGTGAGTGGTATGTCCCGGGCAGAGAGCGTGCCGGGCGTGGCGCACGCGGCGCGCGACGCGGGGCGCGCCGTCAACCCGCACCCCGCGCTGCTGCGGCCCGCCTCGCCGCTGTCCGAGCTCGCCACCGCAGGCACTAAACTATCCTATTTTTCTATTTGAGTTGCCGTTTTTGTTCTCGTCGCAGTCCTCAGTTTGATTTCGTCGGTTTTGTGTTCTTTTATCGTCGAGTTTTGTTTCGCTTCTTCTCGAAATGCAGTCTCAGTTGTTGTAATTTTTTACCAGCTTCTCTATTCCAGGATACGGGCGACGCCCTTGCCACACGAGGTGTCGTCTTCTCAGAGATGAGTCGACTGAATCTAGCACGGACGAAAGCGAGGAGTTTAGACCTCAATATCACGGTTCGATTCCTAGACTCGTCGTGACTTTAGATCGGGAGAACAATCAACTTCAGGAGGACTTGTCTCCGGATACCCCCAGCTGTCCGTTAGAATTGAGAAGTGGTCCTCCTCCGCGACAAATCCCCATATTTACGTTTACATGTGAAGACACAGACGAGAAGCGTAAAGACGATTATAGTAGTATACAACAAGACACATATGTTCCTCAGGAAGTTCCACCGGTCGTCCCGGAACCTCCTGCCTATTACGAGCAGTCTAGTGAAAACGGCGAACCTATTTGTTTGCCCCCACAAATGAAACCCATAGATACTAAATTAACATTGGACCTATTTAATGCACGAAGCAAAGAAAATGAGCCATACAGACGGAGATGTACTGGGATCGATGAATGTGTCAGTGCTTGCGAGTGCTGTCGCTCCCCACAACCAGAAGCTCAACAAATTCCCTATATCGATGAACCAAATTCGGAGCCTGTAATTTTTGAAAATGATACGTGCGTTCCAGATAAGGTTCCGACGCCAAAGATACGCCGAATCCTTCCGTCTTTATCACTGGATCAATCTGAGGAAATAAAGCCCGAAATGGCTGATGCTATTTGCCAAACTTCATCGTCCCCATTTGAAGCTGAACCTATACCATTATTGCCACCTGAAACTCCTCATTATAGGAAACCAGAACTGAGTTTAAATCTAAAGGGTCTGACAGATGAAACTAAAAATATAGAAAACATGCATTGCCGTTTAAAACGAGCACTGTTTAGCATGTCGAAATCTTATTCTAAAGAGTCCGAAGACACCGAAGCTCTGTCCACGTACTCGACTTGTGAATCTTTTAACGAAGAACTCGTTTTAAAAAAGCACACACTTGCGAAAAACGTCGACAATAAAGCTGCAGAGATCGGAGTAAAGCAAGTACTCGATAGCGTTGACAGAAAATCGTGGAAATCGCCCGATGAATACAGACCAGCCTTCGGTAAAGTTAAAGCTCTGGCGAAACATTTTAACAATATTAATCTAAGGTATTGTGTCAAAAATTACAAACGGAATTGTCAATCTAGCCCAAATCTCAGTATTCGGCCCGACTCTAGTCTTAAAATCAAGGACACCTTACCGTTAAGCGCTAGCTTAGCTGACATACAGTACGACCAAGCTAGAACAGAAACCGAAACGAGCGAAAGCAAGACTGGGAAAATGTCCGAAGACGAGGTGAAGAGCATTCTGATCCAACTAGAAGACTGGTCGCAGTTCGGTTCGCGGGGAAGTGAGGACACCTTGGCGCAGGGAAACGAATTCGAGCTGCCGAACCTGCCGTCCGAGGAGCATTCCGAGGGCTGCGCACCGAACGGTGGAAGCTTAATCTTCACCGAGATAGTGGACAAGAAGCCAAGAACGATAACGCTGGACAACATAAGGCTCAGGTCCAACCAGTCGTCGCTGGCGTCGGAGAGCGGCGCCCTGGCGTCGAGCTGCCCCGACGTGCGCGCCGCGCCGCCCCTCCCCTCGCGTAAGCCTCCCCCGCACGCATGAAATAGGTGTGTTGACGCCGAATGCATGCTCACACCTATTTGTTTAGTTTTCTCATGTTCTGTCGTTATTTTATTTACGTTATTTTTTTCGATGCGAAGTGGATTATAATATAGTGCTCGTTATTCGTTGTTTTTATTTTATTATGTTCTTTTTCAGGTTTTATTTTATGGCGTTTGTCATTATAATTGTTGCACCTATAGCATAGCGTCGTCGCAATATTGTCATAGCAGTTTCCTTATTTTTTTTTATTTGTAGTTTTTGTTCATCTGATTTATTTGTTGTTCACGTTGGTAACTTTTTTCGGGCTTAAGTACATTAGTACTGCTTTAATTTAATTGCTTATAACATGGTACTTTGATGTTTTTTATCTTATGAACATGTATTTTCATTAAAAAGTCAGTCGTTATTTTTATTACAATTTGGCTAATTTGAAGTTTAATGTAACGGTCAATTTACATCTCACAATTTATATTATTTATCAGTGTAACCTTTTTATTGTATCTTACATACTGGAGGCCAATATATATGTTAACATTTAATTAACACATTTGCCACTTTTATCACATAATATTCACGTAACACGTGTATAAATAGATGCATACATCTGTTTTGAAATGTTGTTAATTATCGTAATTGTATAGCGAGCGGCGTCGCTGGCGCGGGCGCGGGCACGGGCGCGTTGCGTCGCGCGTCGGAGCGGGACCTGCCCGCGCGGCTGGCGGCCGAGCCGGTGAAGCCCAGCAAGAGCACGCCGGCGCTGCACCACGCCGCGCACCTGCACGCCGCGCCGCACGCGCCGCCACACGCGCCGCCGCACGCCGCGCCCGCAGCGCTCGCGTCGCCACCGAGGTGAGAACACACTTGTACTTAACTTGCATTGCTATTGTACATGTACTCACTAAGTTTACGTAAAAATATCGCAAACTTTATATTTAGTTGAGGTTAGGTAATATAAATTTATTACATAATATGTAACGCTCGAAGATTTTTTATTTTCGGCTAGAATGGATCAACTATGGTATATCCATCACGCTCCTAACTATAAGTAAAGGTGTTGTACTATATTTTGTTTATCCGCATCCAATCATTTTTAACCGAGGTTATCAATTCGCCTGTTTTTTTTTTCGAAATTAAGTTTGGCCGAATAAATTGATTGATCATTTATTGAATGAATTGGATGGATTGATTTGATTTAAGATACTTGTAATTACTTAAACATCATTGTATAAACATACTTTAATTATAGTATCTACTTGTGCTTCTCTTAGTATGCCTCTTACTTATCCTAGGGGTTCTAATATAATCCGCACTTGGCAATTCACCTGTACTCGACCTGAAATTTGTCTTATCTGGAATTGATCACAAGTATTAATGGGCAGCTGTGACTATTTACCGTCAGGACTAATACTACGATTGACTAATATTAATAGATAGCATTGTAAGCAATAGTATATATGATCTTATTATGTGAGAATGTATGTGTGTTTTCTACTATTTCACGCAAAAAGTAATGGTCGGATTTTGCAGATTTTTTTGATTATGACTTGGATTATACACACATAGGATACTCATTACATAGTAGACGTGTTCGGAACGGACGAGGCCGCGGGAAACACCTAGGGCGCATTCCAAAACGCCCAAAACGTCATTCCACAAGACAATCGCGATCGTTGTGGTCGCGGCGAATACGTTACTCATGACGTCATGACTTACGCCCACGCGAAGCTCACGACGACCCATCTATTAAGGTGGGTCGAAGTGGTCGTTCCACTAGAGACTATGTCAGTAACGCTCCCAAGCTAGTGGAACGGGAAAAACCGCGTTCGTGAGCGTGAACTTTGTGAACGTTTAATGGAACGCACTCCTAGTAGATTGATAAGATTAACGAGTAGCAATCCTCGCAGCGGCGCCAGCGGCAGCGCGACGGGCTCGTGGGCGCACAAGTCGCGCAGCAGCCACAACCTGGCCGCGCACCCGCCCGACGCCTTCTATCAGAACCTGGCCGCCGTGCACTCGCAGCACAGGTATACCACCGATTGTAATTTGTAAACATTGTCGTTGTCAAAATCAATCAATTCCTTCGTTAATTTATGCATACGTCACTGTTAGTTAAACTTTACAAGAATTGATTTTGTTTCCTTGTAATCTGTGACATAGTAATCATCTAATTAACATTTTTTTTTATTAGGTTTTATTTAATTCTAATTCTTATTAATATAGTAATACCCCAAACTTACGCGATAGGTAAGACTGACTGATAACCGCGTAAGTCGATACTCCTCCGAAACGGCTTGACCGATTTTTACCAAATTTTATATGCTTATTCAGTAGGTCTGAGAATCGGCCAACATCTATTTTTCATACTCCTTAAGGGTTGTCTACCCTTAACATTTATTTTTTATTTTTTATATGGCAAAACAACGTTTGTCGGGACAGCTAGTATATTTACTAATATTTAAATTGGAGCCGTCGAGTCGAGCCCGTTATTATTACTTTAAGTTAAATATATCATATTACTTCAGATGGTCATCCCTTCGTAGTTCGACCGGCAGCAATCGACCACAATCGGCTCATTTCTCGGCCGCTGCCGAGTCTCCAGCAGACAGCCCTGCTGCATTACACCATCAGGTATATTCACTTTCTTTTTTTTACAATTCACATAACATGACACTACAATAAGCATAGAAAAAACAATTGGACGAAAAATAATTTAAAAACATAAATGTATGTCAAATTCAAATATGTACTATGAAGAAATCGAAACGAAATCTCACAATCACGAAATCAATTGTTTTATATTTTACAAAAATATTGATTAAAATAAATATAAAACGAATTATCGCAGGCCAATCAGTCCAATGCTGCGACCGTCCGAGCGGCGAAGCTAGCGGAGATGTCAGAGGAGGTGTCGAGGCGGCAGCAGCAACAGCAGCAGCTGCAGCAGCAACACCAGCAGCAGATGCAGCAGCAGCAGCTACACCAGCAGCAGCAGCTGCAGCAGCAACAGCTACAACAACAGCAGATGTCGCTCGGGCAGCAGAAGGCGATGTCGCAGCAACAGCTCAACCAGAGCCAGCTGCATATAGCGGCGCAGCACTCGCCGCACCAGCAGTACGCGCAGAGCCCGCAGCAGCCCTACCACAACCAACACCAACCGCAGAGGTACACACTAATATCCGTCGAGAACTAATACCCGTAGAACTTCATAGATCCTTCCAATCAATGCTTATCATAGGTAATAAAGCAGAATCAACTGCGAATGCGATTGGATGAAAAATGCGCCCATTATATCTGTGTTTTTGTCGAATTTTTATTTTATTTCGTTTTCAGGTATGAATGGCATCCGTCTGGTCCTCCTTCGCCACAAAGATCGCAACCTCCAGTCGCACCGAAGCCTATGGTAAAATAATTTTCAATAGTTCATTCAATACATTTATTATTAGGTGTTACAATTGATTAACTTGTATTACATTATTAATGTGATTAACAATGTTATTTTTTTCTCTTAGGGAACGAGGAAATCTGAAACAGAGCTAGAAGAACAACACCACCTCCAGCAACACCAACAGATGCACAACAGTTCTATTATACAACCAACCGAAGATGGTAAGTTTTCTTACATTTTTTTTCTTCTAATATTAACGGTTATATTATTTTTATTGACAATTGATAACCTGTGTGGCGGGGAGTCACCTTAATGGTCTGACATGCAGTGGTTTCAGGTATCTGAATAATCAATATCGATTTCGAGTCTGGGTGTTTATGTATTTGTCTTTGTGTGTATGTTATCCACGACATAGACGAAAATCCTAGTGTGGGACTATGAGTGTAATAAGCGTTACTCATTTATATATACAATTTATATAATTTCTAACATTTTGTACGTTGTAGAACGATACGTGGCGAGTGCGTCGGAGCCGCCGGCGGTGTCCATGTACCCGGCGGGCGGCGCCACGAGCGGGCCGCGGCCGCCCGCCGCGCACAACCCCTGGCAGCGCGAGGAACGCGAGCGCCAGGCGGAGGCGCGCCGAGCGCAGGCACGCGCGCGTAGGTGGGTACCTGTAACATCTGGAATTTATATGAATGGTAACTAAAAAAGTAAAGAATCTGCACGTCAAATGCAACATTTAGTTATTTGCCGAGTAACGAAAGAGAGGCTCGGTTCGCCAGGTGGTAGAACCAATGTAGTTCGATTTAGCGCGAATCACAGGATTGTAAGTTTATATTTGTTAGCGTCATTATTGGCAAGTTGTTTAGTTGCGAGTTCTCATTGATCACAATTTTTGCAAATGCAAACTTTTTCATGTATATGCACTTGACAGGGACGCAGCTATCGCGCAGCTGCTATCGCTGGGCGCCGCGAGGACGCCCGTGCAGAACCAGCAATTGCGCGCATTGCAACTTGAAAGAGATTTTGAGCGACGGGCTACACAACATGATCATGTATGTTACAATATATTTGAAACTTGTTAGTAAAAATAGTTAACAATAATTATAACGTTTATAATTATTGTGTCTACTTTTGGTTATATGTTATCGTTTTATGGCTACTATGGCAGGATGATGGAGGAAATGCTGAGGCAGAGCCTGATGAAGAAGACACTTCACCGCCGCCCTCGCCCCCCGCAGTACCATCGACACACTTTGTACACACACACACCACGTACAACCAACACAGTCAACATGCATCGCACGTCATCAACACTACGTACGGCACGCACGCGCCACACGCCGCACACGTGCACACCACACACGCCACGCCTCCTGCTCACGCCACGCCTCCCACACACGCCCCGCCTCCTTCACACGCCACGCTCCCCGCGCACGCCCCGCCCTCGGTACACTCCGCACCGTCAGAAGACACGCGAGCGCCGCCTCACCCGCCGAAGTCCATACTTAAGACGAACAGTCGCCCGGAAGTCACAAACGGATATGCACCTGAAAATGTAAGTGTAGTGTATGATAATATAATCTTTTTAATAAGTGATCAAATATTTATTGATAAAATTGAACTCGAATCGTTAAGACGACTCTCGTTAAGTACAGTGTCTGCTTGACGGGTTAAGATTTCTGCGCTTTAAATCATGAATTGCATAGTTAATTTATTTCTTCGATTCTTTTTGTGTACTCACCTCATGATGCTTATGATGAGTTTACAATACAAAATCTTGATAGGGTGATATGACTTATTTTTGATATTTATAAAACACGTTCAAATAGTTGCTATAGTCAAGTCTGTTAATGTATGATATAACGAACCAAATTTCAGAGTATCGACGAGAGCCGCGTGTCGGAGGTGACCAGCAGCATGGCGAGCGCCATGGTGTCGAGCTCGTCGGGCGGCGCGGCGGGCGCGGCGGCGGGCAGCGGGCCGCCCGCGCCGCCCGAGCGCGGCTCGTCGTTCGCGGTGATGGCCGGCCGCCATCTGCACGCCGCGCACCAGCAGGAAACCGCTGCGCCGCCGCAGTCAGTATTTTACTTTGAGTGCGTTCCATTAGGTGTTCACAAAGTTCACGCTCACGACCACAGTTTTTCCCGTTCCACTAGCTTGTGAGCGTTACTGACATCATGTCTAGTGGAACGATCACTTCGACTCACCTTATTAGATGGGTCGGCGTTAGCTACGCGTGGGCGTAAGTCATGGCGTCATGATTGACGTATTCGCAGCGACCACAGCGACTGCGGTCGTCTTGTGGAACGACGTTTTAAGCGTTTAGGGCCTTGTGAGCGTCTTCTGGAACGCGCCCTTTTGAGTGCTAGTTCTTGACTACACCAGGCATACGATGTCTTACTCGAAACTATATGTGATACCTTTCATATTTCTCTGATTCAAAGTTATTGCTGTGAGTTGAGTTCATTTACAAAAATTAAGACTCCCATGAATATATGTTTTAAAAACTATATTTAAGTTTGTATAAAAGGATTACATATTAAAAATATAAACATTTCGAGAAATATCTTTACTAAATTCAATTATTCTACGTTACCTAACAAAATTCAGATAAAAAAATTGTATGTTAAGTGTCATTTTGTAAATTACTACTTGCAAATGTTAAATCTGTGACTGATTGACTTCAGATAGAACCGTTGTTCTATATGAAATTACTTACGGATGCACATGGGCGGCAGTGACCTCTTACCATCAAGTGGACTGCATGCTCATTTGCTACTGCAACCAGATAAAAATCCGATCGGTCCGACGCAGGTCACCCCTGGGAGCGGCGCGCGACAAGCGCGTGTCGTTCCACGAGCGCGCGGCGGCGGCGCCCGCGTCCCCCGCGCCGCCCGCGCCGCCCGCCAGCTCGCCGCCGCCGCTCGACGCGCCGCTCGACGCCGCGCAAGAACCGCCCGCGAGAGAGGACCCCGATGTGAGTGTGTACACTACGACAAGGGTTCTAGAATTCATTATACGCGCGTAGCCTGTTGTTAAAACGAACCCAAATAAAAATCATTTTAATTTTCATCACCTCGACTGTGACAAATGATCAATTTAGTGCATAGTGACATTATCTGGCAGTATAATCTGGAGGATGAGGCTGATGTACCCGTGCTTCTTATTCATTTTTCTTCATCTCTTCGTATATGTAGTATAATATAACAACTTTGTGTTTTACAGAGATTTATAGAGGAAGCTGAAAATATGTTGGCGGGGCCCGTGTCGCCGGGTGCGGCGATGTCGCCCGCCGCCGTCACGCACACGCCCGGTGTCATCGGCGCGCAGGAAGTGTACCGGTAAAATATTATTACTATTATTAAAGTCTTTATTGCTTTCACTATTTTATATAATAACAAAATGGGTAATGGTAATTTATAATATAAATAACAAAATGGGTAATGATATCCAAACAAAATGCTTCTCGCATGATAGATTCTTGTTATTGAAAGCTTTATTTAGGGATGGCGCTCCTGTTACATATTTAAAAATACTGTGCCATTTTTATCTGATTGAAATAGTGAAATTACTGCCACCCATGGAGTCATGAATATCTGTTAGAAACTTAATACAGAACAAAGGTTCTATCTGAACCTCATAGGACTATGATGGTCGCCTCATGTAAAAGTGTGCCAGCAACTTCACCAACAATGCTTCACGCTATAAATAATACTTTTCTAAGGACGCATTCCAGAAGACGCTCACAAAGCGTAAAACGACCAAAACGTCCTTCCACAAGATGACCGCGGTCGTTGTGGCCGCGGCGAATACGTCACTTGTGACGTCACAAGCTAGTGGAACGGGAAAAACTGCGGTCGTGAGCGTGAACTTTGTGAACGTCTAATAACGTGAACGCACTCTATGTGTACCTGTCGTGTGCGCAGGGACCCGCGCGCGCGGCGGCTGGCGGAGGCGCAGGCGCGCGCGCCGGCCGCGCCGGTGCCGGAGCACCTCTCCTTCAAGGAGAAGATGAAGATGTTCGCGCTCGAGTCCGGCGAGGCGTCTACGCCCAAGGACAAGGTATCGTCGCCCATGTCGCATTTTTTATGGGAACGAATTACCGAGTGACCGTGGTGTTCCGTAAAAATTTTACTATTCTATTCTCTTGACCAATTGGATTGTTTAGATTTGATTAACTAAAGTGATTGTCTACTTTATCTAATAAAGATAATCTATTTTTGCAGGTAAAAATATCACGTGCGCAACGCGACATTGACGCAGTGCACTAGTAGTTCCATTTAGTTTTCGACTCGTCAATAGTACTTCCAAAATTATATTTTACGATATCACTTATGTCTTCGCGACTTGAAGATCCAGTGATGAATTCGTTAAAGCGGAATATTTGATTAATTACACCTTATCGGTTAACGATTATCCTGGATCCATATTTTCTTGTATATTTTAACCTTGGACCAGATATTATGTACTCGTAGATGTTTCCTAACGACTAAATCCTACGGTCTGCCTTTATCGGAACATACACCAATTTACACGACAAATGTAGATGTAAGCAACTTTTTAAATCGATTAATATTTTATGATAAATAGGTTTTGATCAATATTTTAAATATAAATGCCTAAGCAGCTAGTGCAATGAATTGTAGTGATGTCAAAGCAACTATAATGTATAGAAATTTATTTGGTTATTATATTCCAAATAACATATATATTAAGTTTATAATAATATTTTCGTGATAAATTTTAGTGGCACGTTGAAATTATATCAAACTTTTCCAAATTTATCCATGTGCCATTGTAATAAAATATTTATTACATTGTTAATATTTTACGATTTTTAAGGAATATTTCGTCCGGACCAAATAAAATTTCGAAATTAGCCGGTGCCTTTTTGTGTACCTTAGAAAATAACGCATCCATCATATTTATTGAATTACTAAACAAGTTCAAAGCTTTTCACTACACTATTTAAATTTAAGCTTCGTTACATTCCAAAGAATGAGTCTTTATTGTTTTTTTTCTATCTTTTCACATAGAGCATTCCTATGAAAATTACTTGAGTCATCCATTTAAAATTTTATGTGTGTGACACAATGTTTACTATGAATTATAATTAAACTGCATTATTCCCTACCATTTCTTTAACATTCTTATGATGAAACGAGTGCTACTTCAATTTATATGATAATGACATAAAGCAATAAGACAGTGTGAGCCTTTTATATTATGTAAATACACCTAATATTTATATTTTTAAGCACATATTTGTGCCAAAATTATACACTTGTGACAAAAATGGGAACCAAGAGTACGTTTTATGCGGCAGCTAAGTTAGCAAGCAGGTCCCAGCGGCCGGCGGCGAGGGCCCGCGAACACTTCGGTTGCTATTTGCATCTGTACTCGTGGCACCAATATTTTGTATATAATTTATAGCAAGTAAGCCCTTTGTAATGAGTTGAAGTTTTGTACACCTGTTTGTATATGTAAATGTTTATTTAAAATATTACAACAATTATATCAAGAGTTTACATATGAAATGTAGGAGAAGCGAGGCCTATACGAGAGATAGATATTAGTATATAGTCCCTGAGAAGATTTTACATTCTCAGTATTTCACCCAACGATAGTCAATTAGCAAAAGTTGAGATTTATTTGTAGAATGGTTTTCAGTTGTTTCTTATTTGTATATACTTACTATTAGAAGAAAAATGTAATAATAGTTGCAATCAAAATTTAATCTAAATTGCAATTAGATTACTGATACTTACTACACGAAATTAATTGTATTTTATCTATTTGAAGAAGAAATAAATTAATTTACAATTTATGATGTTTTTATTTTTTATTTTGATACCAAAATATTTGATATCACAAAAGTTTATTAACATATCGGCTTTAACACAACACAAAACTTACTGCCTAATAAATATAAGGAAGTTTTCATAAAATTATAGTTTTACTGGACTCATTAGATACTGAGCATAATTGTTATTTTTTAGTTTGGTTGTTCTAGTAATAAATTATATATACATGTCAGATATATTTTTAAGCAAGATATTAACCTCAAGTTGATCGAGCTGTAGTATGGGCTGTCGTATACGAAGAAATACAGTGAAACTTGTTATAAGTGATTGAAAAAGGTTTCGTAAAAATGACCATTCCTGTAAAATTACATTATGAAAACTATGAAGATCTATTTGGAGATAAAAACACAGATTGCTTCCATCAGGTCATTCATGAACTAAAAAACAAATAGCCTTTATATACAAAAATCATCCTCTCAGTAAAATACTAAATTAACTTAACGCATCACATAGTGCTTTCTACACTCACAGCCCCACAATAGGATTTTCTTCCGTGTCTTGGGTGTAATGGACACACAAAAGGCCAGACCCAGAACAGAAACCTAAATTCATCTTTCAGATACGTGTCTGTCGAGAATGGAATTCAGAACCCACTGAGTGTCAGATGGCGACCGCTCTGCCACACAGGTAAGGGTGGTAGAACTCTTTGTGATTCGGCACACCACACCTATACGTATTTATTACTAATAATACGGGCTTCATAACATGTCGTTAATGTACCACCACCATTTAGTAAAGTAGCTTTAATCATTTTCATCTGAAGTTACAAATTAAAATAAATACAGTGGCCTTACGTATTTTCTTATAAACACAAATTAATTAAAAATAGTTTAGTACATCGAACACGAATTTTAGGATTTTTGACCTTCCCCCCCCCCCCCCCTCCCTTAACAAGTGGTCACATTTGTGAAACCCCTAGTGTGATGCCACATATTTTGCTATCCTACACATTTAAATTTTAACGGTTTGGAACTTCTATTTGAATTGCAATATGACATTAGTTGGGTTTTGATATAAAAAAAACTTTGTTTTTTTAAAACAATAAACTTCAGAACAGATAAACTAGTTTCGAAATAGCGAGGAAAGTTAACTAACCTTAGCATTTTTATTCCTCGCATTTTAGCGGCAACCAAATAATTATTTGCTAATAAATAATAGGCAACCATTAGTGTATTAATTTTAGATAAATTATACGTTTGCCCATTTAAGGATCCTTTATCCATTTTATGTATCGAATACAAATGTTATTAACGTTAATCCCGGTTAGAAACAAAACAATGAGTAACGAAATCTAGGCAAGCTACCCACTACTACGTTGTCGACTTGCGGAGCCTAGGAATATGACTTCACGTGCGGCCACGTGACTATTAGCGCGACTCGATATTTATCGAAAGTTTAAATGCCTGTAAAATCAAAACTACCAGGTATTTTTAACTAAAACAAAAACAAGTGTTTTTTTTTATATTTTTTAATGTCTTGTTTCACGTTGTTACTTCGGTCACGTAGGTAAATATTTAAATGTGTTTTACTGACTATTGGGATATTCCGCTGGGTGCTCTTGTTGCAGCTTCGTTCGGCGAGTGTATTAAATACATACAAGCTTTACAGTGACACTCAAGCGATTTGGCATACCTAGTAACATTCTCCATTATGTGTCCTAGTACATTAGCGATATATGTATATTATGAATTCCATTTTACTTTTTATACTACCGTCAACGGTCTAACAAGTGAAAGAGACATATGTATCTCCATTGCTATGAAAAAAAATTGTCAGTATATTTTTGTCTCACTTGCACATTAGTAACTGTATTTGCGACCCGCTCACTCTTTGACCACGTTTAGAGCGTGAGAAACGCAGAATCTCTGAAAGAATCGTTCACCTCCTCCATAGTTATATTTTTGCGAGTGTGTGGTACATTTTCTATAATGATTTGACTACATTATGAATATTGCATGCAGGCCTTACCTTCAAACCAATAAAAATTGTACGAGCTAGTCTATTCTAATTGAGTTTAATCTATGAACGCATAGATATTATTTTAATCTATTTTTCGCACTTTTATTCATAAAAAGAAATATCTTTAAATTTTTGAGTTTATCACTTAGTTCGCTCGCTATCCTACTAATATTATAAATGCGAAAGTTTGTGAGGATGGATGTATGTGTGTTTGTTATTCTTTCACGCAAAAACTACTCAACGGATTTGGTTGAAACTTTACAGTAGTATAGGTTATACATCAGAATATCACATGGACTATAACTTATACCGATTTTTTTGTAATTAGGTTATAATATAACGAGAAATATCCGGTTAGTCGCAAAAAAAGTTGTCCTCTGAGAGCTATCTTCGCGTACGCTGCCTAAACCGTTGGAGATACCCAAATTTAATGTACCGTGGGATTGTTTGGCTCACATAGATCTAAATAAAAGTCCGCTACAGCATATGACTATATTGTATGTATAATCCACAATAACCATTTTTATACTTTGTAAATTTTAAAAATATAAAATGATGTTTCTATGGGTTTTATACAAACTAAATATTAATCCTTATCAAAATAAATGATTTCAAAAAATCAAGCATCTGATACAGATTGAATTTACTTTTTACACCATGTAAATTGGATAAGTAGTTTAGAAGATATTACGAGTATAACATATTGCGTAGTCAATTGATTGACCGGCAGTACGCGCCGTGCGCCGCCGCCGTATACAACGAAGTTCTATGAAATTAATACTTCAATGGTTATAAAACACGGAGCAAAATGCGAAAGGTCAATATAAATGACGTCCCTGTAGTTCCGGGATCAGAATAAGGTTACGGCATCCCCTGTCTGTGGGGCAATGCACTCAGAGGACTCCAGTTGCGTTCCTTTGAAGATCCCGGAGTCCTGGTGCGATAAGAATCCCAGATAACCCTGCGTCGCACCCACGGCGTATGGTACCTTTTGAAGGTTTGCCCCTTGACAAAAAGAAAAAAAGGTCAATGAGAATGAAAAAGTTAAATATGTTATTAAATCGTCATCGACCTTTTAATGTTACACAACTCGGCACATATGTCAGATTAGCAGTAGTTTAGGTCGTTAGGTTGACCACGCTAGCCAACTGCGCGTTGGTAACCGTCACGCGTTTTGAGACCCTTTCTTAAAACTTTTAATTTCAGAGTAAGCATTAATATCTGTTGCCGACAAAACTAATTAAAATTAATACACGTGCCTGTGATATGAAATTTGAACACACAGATTTAGGACGTAGGGCAAGGATTCAATCTGAAGTCAATCACAGATGCGATGCTGCTCCCGAGGACTATGATGATCTCATATAAAAGTGAGCCGGCAGCCACACCCTTCTAATGAAACACAAGAACTGCTTGACGGTAGAAACAGGTGCGGCGGTGATACCTCCCTGGTTGAACCATTGTTCTACGAACTTGCAAACTATATTATCCTTAAATAGATAAAAATATTTGTGTATCACAAAAAAATTAGGGTTCTTTTGTGATACACAAAAATTTACTATGAATCCTGATTTCTATTAACTAAAAATATGGGGTGAATTTTGTATACGGGAATGTAATTAAAACACAAGATAATTTAACAGTGTTTATATTTTGTTTTGAGGTTAAAATTACTGTGCCCCATATCTCATTTATGCCATCGAAGATAGTTCCACTTATCCATTGACAATGAAAATCGCAATGTTATTATAATTGTGCAGGCGATTTATCCAATCTCTCAGTGTTTGGACAAGAGGCTTATATCGACAGCACGCCTAAGAAAAAGCACTAAAATATACCTTAAATGTTATATCAACATCATCAATTCATTCACATATAATAATTATGTTACATAAACAGAATTGTTAGAATCATATTTACACAGGTATAAGAACATAATATGTGTTGTAATTGTGATCCGGCGAGGGGTCGCCCGTTGGTGACTTTGTGCACTAATTTATAAACATTATAATAATCTACAAATATAAAACTTGAGTACATAGTGCAACAAACGCTTAAAAAATAACATTACCAATTGGAGAAATCAACATTATTTATATAGAATAAACCTGATTTACAGTGAAACCTATTTTCAACAGTTTTGAACACAAATATTGAAGGATCAATCATGCGTATCGACAGTATTTCAACGAACAGATAGCTATAATAAATGTTGGCATCGACTGTTTTAGGAAGCTGAATCTCAATGAAGTCTTAACCTATAACAAATTTACAATTTGTAACAATTTACTACATTATTTTCATAACATACTTACCATTAAAGCTTGTTTTATTTACACACGTAAGAGGTCTGATGATGAAACTCATTTCGACTACATAGAAAAATATAATTGATAGTGATAATATAACAGCAGTGAAACTATTTAAACGGCAATGAGAATAGTATAAAAAGGGCAAATAGGTTATTACTGGCGGCAATGGAGCTGTCCGCGTTACGAATGTGAAACAAACGTGAACAAACTCCAGAATGTGCAAACAGGTTACCTCATATAGTTGATATAAAAATATTCATTTACTAGCAAGACGTTTTTTAAATACATTCTTTTGGTAAATACATACACCGTTACTGGACCCCACAGTGTAAGTCGCCGTCGGTGTCGCTATATGATTATAAGACAGATATTGCAGAAGATTGATAAAAAAATAAAAGTAATATTTATTTTAAATCCTATATATATTCGCTATAAATATTCTCTTAAGTCTTCATAAAAAAAATAAAATGCGAACTAGATTATAACTTAATTTGTTTAAGACAGCTTCACTGTCCGGTGCGTGGAAGGGTCGAGTGTGCCACAACCGCGTTTCTGTACAACACAAATTGTATGTAATACACAAATCTACACATATCATAATTTTGGCACTATATAAAACTATCCGTGGGACATAAAAATACAAACACACCGAGGTTGTGCCTCGCGCGCGGGTCGCTACCCTCGAGCCCACGACGCACCGCGCCACTCATTCGCTCACCTTGGGACACATCTACACAACAGTAGTAAGTATATATTGTAAAAAAATGTAAATATTATCATGTGTCAATTGTTTAAACACATTACATTCTATTTAGTGCTATATATAATTATATATTTATCTGTTTTTCTTTCATATACGCTCACACACATTCATTTACATACTGATAAACATCAACAATAATGGAAGAATTATCAGAAGCCCTCTGTGTTTAGAAATAGCTATAATTTAACGTAGAATAATATATTTTTGTTTTCTACGCAAGAAATAATCACGTTAAGTCCAGTTAATGAAATATTTCATGAGTAAAATAATTATAAATATATACTAATATAAAAATTCGATTTCATCTTTGATATACGATTAACTCATCGGCAGAGCCGATCATAAAGTACTATACAGTCCTCACGGAGGAAAAAACAATGACGGACTGTCCATTAGTATAGAAATGGATTTAATAATGTTTCGTAAATTAATTAATTCGAATGGATACAAAATGCATAACGTAGTGGAAGAATATTCGGGAATGCATTTCAAGTCGCGTATCCATCGTCCTAAATATATATATTACGTCTATATATCAAACTTATAAAATCGACTTAACAAATAGTTCATAAAGTACATCTCTATACGCTAACAATCCATCTCGCTTACGACTACAATAACCGTACAACCGTGGCACTAAACGGACCGGCCGTCCGCGTCGTCGCAGGTGCGTCGCTAACGTGTCTAGTTTATGAAGAGGGTGAAACGGTTCGCAGCGTGCGTGAACGACTATACTCGGAACGTGCTATTAAACGAATTACACCATAGATACAAAAGTGTCCGGGGCGACGGCCGGCGCGAAGAACCGTCATTGCGGCGTGTCGCGCGCCGCGCTCCAGCGGTCGAACTCGATGCCCGAGTCCGGCGACACGCCCGCCGCCGCCGCGCAGCCGCACGCCGCGCCGCCGCGCGCCTCACGCGCGCCCAGCTGCTCCAGCACCTGCCACAGACACCGCGCGTCAGTACGCCGCCCGCCGGTACGGGGGAGGGGGAGGGGGAGGGGAGGGGAGCGGGCGCAACGTGCGGACCTTACTCAGGCTGGCGCTGTGCTCGTGCAGGCCGAGGTCGCGCTCGAACGAGTGCAGCTGCCGCATGAAGTGGAAGTTGGGCGCGATGTCCGTCTTGCGCGAGCGCACCAGCTCGAAGGCGTCGCGCAGGCTCAGCCGGTGGCGCTGCATGAGGTACGCCAGCGTCACCGTCACGGAGCGCGACACGCCCGCCACGCAGTGCACCAGCACGCCGCACTGCGCGGACATCGCCTCCTCTGACACACGGAAAACACACACGTTCAATCTTCACTACAATAGACATGTTTTAAAATACATACTAACCACTCGTTTCTTCGACAGTATATTACAATGAAACAGAATAAGATTTAAAAAAAGTTATTAATACAGTAATTAATAATTACAATTATTGCAACGAAAAACAAATGTACTACACAAGCAGACTTGTTTTTCATAAATAAAAACAATACTACATTATATTAAATTCCACCGCACTAATAAGTTACAGATATAACGAACAATTTCATCACTTATTAAGAATGTCCTTTTAATGAAACAAGACAATAAAATAAGAACTTAATTGCCCGAGGCGCCACCTCTTGCTTCATACAAACGCTACAAATTAGTACCCACTACAATTAGCTTTAATTGAAGTACGCACCGTCGCATCCCACCAATGCAACTAATAAGTACACACTATCCAAAAGTTTGCATATGCAATGAAATAATTTTAAGAGATCTAATTTTCAAAATTATTACTGTAGTTCATAATTGTGTCTTTATATACAAAACTCCTGTACAAAATTTCATGTTTTCTTTTTCAAGGTAAAACCAATGCCCCCACCTATGTATGTGCCATACCAATTTCTTGCGTGTGAACTTTTACATAAGGCGACCATCTTAGACCTCGGGAGTAACAACGAATTTGTGTTTGACTTCATAAAACGCATGTTCTATGTGATGTTGCTTACAGGTGTCCATAGGCGGCAGCGACCACCTACCGGGTGTATGGATACATCTTTGCAAAGAAGTATGCATACATACTCTTTTGCTACTTCAATCGGATAAAAAACTACGTGTTGTTTATCGGTCTCATGTTAGTTTTATTAAGTAGCATACCATATATTATAGTGTGTATAATACGCGAGTTACTTGTAGGTGATATTGCAATGCACGTTACGCATCGAAGTACAAACGACGAAGGTGACAAGCCATATACGTATGTGTCCCTAGTGAAAAGGGTATAAGTCTTATTCGCTTCTGATATTCGAAAAACTTTTTTTAAGTTAATTTTAAGATAAACGTGATCTATTTTTTCGATTTACGTTATTCAAAACGTTTTTATGCGCTTTTTAAAACGTTTTTAAGACGAGGTTTGCCGATAGATCTACCTATTAGAAAGAAGCAGATCAGATCTATTCAAAGATTCGATCCCTTTTTGAAGTGAAACTTCTTTAGGCGCATGAGGGTAAAATTTTTACAGATGAAACGTCACGCCGGTACGCAACGGAAGTGTCGGAAAAGAGAGAGAGAGTGATCGAGACCGATTGAGAGAGAGTAAGACAGGGCGAACGTAGCATGAGCAACTAGCCGTGGAGTGAGAGTAGGGAGCAAGCGAGTGAGAAAGATTGAGAGAAAAAGTGAGACAGAGCGAACGTCGTATCACGCCTTTTTCCCTTCCTCTTAATCTTGGAAATTTAAAGTTTTAGATTTGTATAAATATAAACAAGATTTATAAATTAGTTCGCCAAAGAAGTTTCACTTCTGACATGTGTACTTTGTACGCACGCATGTTTTTTTTTTTTTAACAATTTTGGTAGTCAATTTAGAAAAAATCTGACTTACTTTCTTTTTCACTCGTCTACACTTAATTTCTCGTCTACGACAGCTTATATTTCTTTAACACCTATTCCCCTTGACTTATCTGTTAAATGGCAGATTCAATTCTCAGGTAACCTACTGTCGGCAACATACGATTCTCCCACAGCTCGGCACGGGTCTTTTACAAAAACTTTTAGAAAAGCTTTAGGCCACAGGCCCGCCGCGCTGGCCAAGTGTAATAACCGAGTAATTCGACCGTAATTTGAATTAAAAAAACTAAACTACATTTTGTCCAAATTACTACTTTGGACAATATGTAGTTTAGTTAATATATTCAGAATATTTCTCAGATTCAAATAAAATTAATAATTTTCAAGTAATTTTGAACGCACCCGTTAAATATAAAAAGAGGTTTAATTAGCTACACCTCATTTAAAAGCAATAGAGGTATTTTGACAAAGACATCTGACATTTTTGACGATATATGTTTTCATAGTAAGACATTGAATGTTCTATTTCGTTTATTATGTATGTGTTTGTGACAATTGCACGGTGGTGTTTGTAATGTGCTTTTAGTTGATTTTATTTATGATATATGCATTGTTTAAAAAAAATATTAACATTCCACACTCCTTCTCTACGTCCACTACACTACAACTACAAAATTTCATACTAATCCCTCAGCGGCATATGACTTAAAAATACACCACAAGTTTTTCTTCACATATTAATATATAGATAAACAGAATTTTGGTGACAATGATGTTACACATAATAATAGACAAACCAATGAAACGTATCGCCTGCGGGAAGTGCACGGCGAGGTTCTGGCTCCAGTGGTCCGCGATGGGGATCTTCAGGTAGTTGATGCCGCAGCCCTCCGCCTCGAACGTGTTGGGCAGGTCCGGCGTCACGTTCAACACGTACTGGAAATACGTACAACTATTTTATAACACACATTTTTTAAAGTGAAGCTCCTCCTTCTAACGTGAAGCAATTATTGTTTTGGTGGAGAGATGTGGTTGCCGACTCACTTTTATATGAGGCGACCATCTTAGTCCTCGGGAGTAGCAACTCATCTGTGACTGACTTTACGTAGAACCTTTATGCTATATGAAGTTGCTTACAAATGTAGATGTTTTTGTAACACGTAAAGACGCTAGTTGGTTACAAATGTGGGTCTTAATGTAACAAGTCAAGACGCTGCTGCTTAAGTCCTAAATTTCTCCATCATTCGTTTCTTAAAACACCCACGGGAAGAGAGGGAGAACTGCTAAACAAAGCGTCACAATGTTATCTAATAAAAACAACGTTTTGAAATATAATGTATGTCTAGGTATATTAATATACTAGTACTAGCTGTCCCGACAAACGTTGTTTTGCCATATAAAAAAAATGTTAAGGGTGGACAACCCTTAAGGGGTATGAAAAATAGATGTTGGCCGATTCTCAGACCTACTGAATAAGCATATAAAATTTGGTAAAAAATCGGTGAAGCCGTTTCGGAGGAGTATGGCAACAAAAACTGTGACACGAGAATTTTATATATTAGATAGGATAATGTGAGCTTAAAGAACCTACGTAATATATTGTTTGCGGAATTGTATAAATTATAATATTCCTTGTCTTACTAAAAAAAACTTTAGTAAAACTTGTGTAAGGCCGTGACCTTTTCAGTGGGTTTTATTGAAATATTTTATATCTTTCAACAATTTCAAACTTTCAGTCGAAGAAGTTTCTGTGTGTACAAGCTGTATAAATATTATTCGATATTATTCAACGACGGTTAGTTTAGTATACCTACTTTGAATATTTAATATAATTATAATTATCAAACGATATTTACATTATGACGTGGTAATGGGAAATAAAATACGACGACAAAATAAATTAAATATAATTATGACACTACCATTACAGGAATAATTTTAGTGAGATTATTGTAGAGTCAATTAGGCGGCAAACAATTATTATGATTAATTAAAACTCAGAACACACTTTTTGTGTGATTTTATAATGAGCGTATAATGATTCCAATATTAAAGATATTTTTCTTAGCGGCAACAAATGAGGGAGCACCCGATGATAAGTGGAAACCGCCGCCCAGAGACATCTGTTTCAAGATTGGAGTTCTTTCCAGTAGTAAGTCATACATGTTTAGCTCTAAGGACTAAGTCTCAATGTTTCGTATAAGTAGTCAATCACTGATCACCCTTCCAACCAAAAGTATATGTGATAATTGCCACCGAGCTCGAACCACGACTTGTTCAACTTCCTATCAAGTATTAAGTCATCTGCACTGTATGCATTGTCACTACATAGTATAAAACAAAGTCACTTCTCACTGTCTGTCCCTATGTATGCTTAGATCTTTAAAAGTTTAAAACTACGCTACGGATTTTAATGCAGTTTTTTTTAATAGATAAAGTGATTCAAAAGGAAGGTTCTAATGTATAATTTTATTTATTAACTGATTTACATAAAATAAACAGTGAAGTACAAGTGAAATTAAGTGAAGTTTCCCACAATACATCGGTGAAAATTATATTCAAATTGGATGAGCCGTTCCTGAGATTAGCGATTTCAAACACACACACAAACCGACAAACAGATAAACAGACAAACAGAAAATATTTCTAAAAACCATTATTTTGGGTTCTATATCGTAATAAAGACCTCTAGAAATGGTTTTCACCTAAATTTATTATATGTACAGACAGCGACTTCTTACAGATTTATTATAGGTAGTATAGATAGATATAGAGAAATACTGATAATTTTAGATTTTTGACTTTTAGGCGGAACGAAGTTCGCCGGTTAAACTAGTGATATTATGTAGCTTACGTCCCTGTCGGCTACACACCTTAATATTGTGCCTGGCGAGCGCGTCGCAGTCCTCGCTGTTAGTGGAGTTGCCGAGGTAGAGGTTGGGCAGGATCTCGATGGGGAAGTCCTGCTGCACGTGGATGTGGGTGTCCTCGCACTCGGAAGACGAGCCCGAAGACAGTGCGTCCTCGCTGCCCGAGCCGGATATGCGAAGCGATCTGGAATATTACGTGACATACGTACATGAGAGAGATGACAATCATCGTGGAATATAAGGACGAGGTCGTGGAAAAAGTCCTAAAACAAGATTGGAACAAGTTAGACAACGCGAGAAGATGCAATAGGTGATCCAACGAATAGTGGAAAAGTAGGCATAGTTGTTATGGTAAGCAATTAAATAAATATTCTATAGATACCAATGTTTTCAAGATTAAGTTGTAATTATAAAATTATTTCTATTTAAATTAAGCTATATTATATTTATTAATGTAATACTATTAATGATTCCGAGCGTCTATTTCAATTTACCCCTCGTCACGCAACTAATTACAGTGTAATGACAATAATCTGACCTAAAAGCGCGATATAATAAGCGCCTCCCACGATAATCTAGGGCTCGATTACATCATATCGTGCCACTAACACCTTTCAGCGGTTGTATGTAAAAATTGCAAGCGAAATGCGGAAAGGCGCCGGTGTGGGGTGGCAGCGGCGCGAAGGCTGGCGGCCCGGCGGCGATCGATCGCGGGCGGCGGCTGCTCAATGGGGGTGGAGGCCTCGGGGGTGGAGGCTCACCATTCACCTGCCCCCGCGGATCAATGGCCGCCCACACAGCGCCGCGTCCTTACTCCAACGCCCCCGCATTCCCCGCGCGACGCCAACGCGTCTACTCCCACGCTATACTTTTCCGAATTCGCCCTCCATCGTCTCGACGCCATTCAATATGCCGTTTTGAAAACAATCAAATTAGTCGAGCACGCCACCGAACGATGCCAATCAAATGTTTCTCACGCCGCCGCCGGCACCCGACGGATCAACAGTTTTGGCAGTTTTGCAATAAAAGGGACGTTGCCTGCTATGGCTTTCTCTATGTATTTTAACTTTGTATACAGCTGTTATACACTTCAGGTATGACATATGTCCCACTTGAAGCTGGACCACAACATTAGGATTAGGGCAAGAAAATTAAGACGAACTGATCAATAAAATAAAAAATAAAAAAAAATGTAGGTAAAACTTAACATGTCCATATATTTATTTTATTTATTTATAATTTTCTATTAATCTTGCGCTTTTCTTAATCTAGTAGGTATAAGTATTTTGAAAACTCCTTATGCAAATACGAATTAATTGCAAGCAACTAGCCGTCTGCACCCGTTATTTCAACACATAGGTAATATGACTGTATGACTTCATATATTACATGTTAAAAAGTTGTCTGTTAGTCATGTGTAAAAAAAATAAACCTAAAACAATTTGGGCATACCACGCTCTTAAAAATTAAAATGGTCACATGCTAACTTGGTCAATCTGGTGAACAACAGCCTTAACTTTTCTTAAAATAAACAGAGACTTGTTGAAATACAGCTAAGCCCGCAAAATATTAACTGGTAATAATAAAAATGATTCATAACTCTCGTTACTATATAAATACTATATAAATAGCCTTCTCAGTTCGGTATCTACGCCTACGTAGATAGTTACTAGAAATCACAAAAAGTTCAGGTCAATTTGCGATTCCGCCCACCAGCTCTAGCTTCAAATTGAACCGTGGGTTTGGCGCGTAATAAACGTGCTCCTATTTTTATCGAGAAATTCCCTTTACTTGGAAGAGCAAAGGCTAATTTAGGAATCTCACGTGAGCGGTCATCAAGGTAATTGTTAGGAAGCGTGGACTGCAGGGTCGGTACGCACACCGGCCAGGCACCGTAGGCCGGAGCGGAGGCGGCGCGTGGGCGAGCCGGCCGGCGTGCCGCGTCCATTCAGGGAGCGCGCCCACGCGCCGCCAGCCGGCCTCGCCGATCAGATAATGACAACTTCGATTTTAATGTGGGTGATTCCACGTGACACCTCATGCCGCAGTTTTATCGCACGCTTGCGACTACAGGTACCTGACATCGTCGGCCACACGGAGAAAGAGGTTTACAACCTATAAAACGTTAGTTCCTAGCACTTAAGCATTGTAGGCAATCGAACGTCGTCCGTTTCGTGCGAATCCAATTTGTATTTGAATGGCGGCAAGCACGGCGCGGCCGCCGGAAGCCGTGACACGGCCGGTCGTGTTATTAATGAACGAGTCCTATGTGCGGGTGTCCGTTGCCTTTTAAAGCCGTTCGCATTAGGAGGACGAGGGAACCGGTCGCGGTGGGCGCAAGAAAGGTGCGTCGCAATCCGGCCGGCTTATACCATGTAGGCTTATGGAGCGGTGCGTGTGGGCGTGCGGTTGCGTGCGGTGCGCCGGCGCACAGGAATGCGGCCCGACCCGCCCGCTGCCAATGACCGCCTGCAAGGGACGCTTTTTTAATGCCTCACTTACTGCCCGGCTCCCAACACTCGACGCTCTCATCCTGTCCTGTCAGGATTGTAACGAGCCGACTCGCTCGGGGAACAAATTAACTGACCGGACAAAGCGACGGCTCTGGGCGACGAGTTCATTTATGTTGTGAAAGTAATTAGTTTGAAGTTTATAATTAGTATATATTTTATTCTAAAAATAAAATCAAATTACTAAAACCACAACACATTTACTGCTCTACAATACAGTTGCGTTAACAATGAAAGAGTTCTGTTATACAAAACAGAAAAAATGCACAAAATTTCTAAAGATAAAATAGAGGAAAAACTCATCAATAGAGAAATCCGTTACAAGAACGTAACCTTTTAATAAACCTAGTACACATAGGATAAGATATCGAAAATACTAATTCTCAATAGTCTATTTAAATATATTGGTGGAATTATGTTCATTTATGTGTTGTGTAATGCGTATTGTCCGTTAGATTTGAAATAACGCCCGAATATTTTAAACATCCGGTATTCCTGAGCCGGTTTGATTATTATCTGGCTAGTAGACGATATATTGTCAACTTGGAGGTTAATGATATTTACCAATTGATGAAATTAGTAAATTTATCGTCTAGACAGGCTATTATCCGATCGTGCCGGACTATTTCATATGTATTTAAATTGGTATTTATATTTAACGTAACCTTCTTTGGGTTTTTAAAGTTTTCCTCTCTAATACTAACGTCACTGGGTTCCTTCAGGTATTTAGATGGGTTAAGGATGGACCATCAATGAATAACCTATCTCCCGACGAAACAATAAAATTAATGGAACCAAACATGCTTAACGATTTTTAGTCCATTAAAATGTGACTTTTTTGGACTTAGCGTGTAAGTAACTATATTTTAAATTTTGGATGCGCGTCTAAATCTTTGTCTAATCAAATTTTGTGAGGGCGACTTTTGATATACCGTTCATAACTAATGTTATCTTAGGTTGTAGGACAAAAAGTTATATAAGCTAAGTCGAGAGACGCCAAATGTTTTTACAAATTTTCTTGCGACAAATAGTTTGCCCGGTTAAATGTAGAAACGACTTGCATCCTTTTTAAGGGGGTTGTCGGAGCATGATAATTGCGACTCAATAAACCAGAATGTAGCTTTACACTAAACGCCTTTGACACAATTTAAAAACCCTATTAATAAATATATGTCTACTACTTTGCGTCATCTAATATTTCCACCCCATACAAGACTTCAACGGACTATTTCCAAATAGGTACACATATCTAATAAAAAAAAAATAACAAAATCATTTTGTATGTTCGTTTTCGATATTCAAAATCGAACCACCGATAAGGATACGCGCCAGCGAATCACTATGACAGCGTTGTTGTTGCGAGTTCGCGAATTGTGAATGAAATACGACCTTGAATACATTTGCACACCAGCCTTCCACAAAAACAGTGGAGTGTATCAAGGATATCAAGATCGAGGCTAAGCGCTCGACCGGTGTTTTTTGCCGACGCGTAATTAAGATGTTGCTCTGTAATTTAATACAATATTTTAACCACATATAACATTGGTATGTGGGCAGGTAATCAGCTGAGATAAGAAGATCCGTTTGGGAGAAAAAATTAAGTATTGTATTATCTGTCGCTTTTTTAACCCTAGTACTGCGTACCTACAGAAAAAAGTATTGCTTACACGACGTACCTACTCTAATACAGTTGAGATGTCTAAGACTCAAATTCGATAGCACCATCGTCTCACGTATTTCTGCCCTATAGGTGGCGTAAGTGAAAAACACCAAGGATTATAGTCCTGAGATAGGTTGTTCCTATTTGGCGCAGTCGTAACCTTCTACAAGTTCGTTTGCTACATCAGTTTATCTACATGTAGTATGCGGCCCCTCTATGTAAACAACAATCGCACACCAATTATCATCACCTTACAAATTGTTTTGTTTATATAAAAAAATGAATACATACCTAGAGCTCCGTCCATGTAGTTCCGGCATCACAATAGGGCTACCGTATCCCCTGCCTGTCGTAAGAGGCGACTAGAAGAGGTTACCGGGATTGCGGGCGGCTAGAGTGGGAGCTTGAACCGTCCAGCCAAGCGATCCCGGGAAGGACGGCAGTACGTGTATGCGGAAGGAAGGCGGTGGTCGCATACCGTCGTAAAGACTAAGTAACTAAAAAGTACCTAAATCTCGCGCGGCGAATGCCAGCTATTTAGTTACTTTGTGAAGACTACTTGCACTCAAAAAGTGCACGACGGCTAAACATTTTACTGTCGTTTATTATCAGTGTTAGGGCTTTTGTATTCAGATTGGAGAGGAGTAGTAAGGGAGACATACTTAACCGATGCGTACTAATTTAGTACTAAAACTAAGATAGCACGTATCTGTGACCGATCTAAGGAGGATTCTAATCTTATATGGGGTTAATTACAGATGCCCATCGGTAGCAGTAATCTTTTACCATTAGGCGGACTTGTTTTCATTTTAAATGCCAAAAGGTTATGCAAAATAATATATTGTAATAGTCGAGTCGGAGTCACAAGTGCCTATGATACCAAGATATATTTCCATCTTTTTTCAACTTCATCCGGATCATCAAAAAATCCCGACCATTGATACTATGAGGTGACTGTATATAGCTACACGTAAGAAACAAGTGATGGTTGTTAAAGAATATGAAAAAGGATATAAGAAAACAGTACGCTTACAGAACTTTTTTTAATTTTAAGAATTTCTTCTAAAATCATTTAGATGGTCGTTGAGGTGGGCGAATTAGCGTGATAAAACCTTGTTCCATTATTGGTAATTCTTGGATTGTATTTATTTTTCTCATATGAATGAACAACAAATGACATATTCAATGATGTGGAAATCAATGAAAACACGTGATCACAACAAAAGTTCAAACAACGCTAATGTGCACTGAGACGTGACGTCACTCGCTCTGATTGCTATTTCAGCTAACATGGCCGATTGCATAGTTTTATGCATATATATTATTATAAATCCAATTAATACCATGTTATAAACGTAAAGTGGCTCTCTTTTTAGAATCCTTTCTATTTTTGAAACAATTTTGGAATAAGTATCTACTGTTAAAGTTCAAAAATATTTATTACCATGCCATGCGTGTTCAAATAGCGATGACAACAATACAATGCTGGCACACGACAAAATGGGGTTAACGTAATCAACGCTTATTAAACAAATGAAAAAACCTATTAAAATTAAATACACTTTAAATTACTTCTGTAATTATTTTATTTGTTAATTGTATCTAATATAACTCGTGAATTAATTACAATGTAACAGACACTCAAGGTGTTTGCGCTCTATGACGGTATGTATGTGATCGTATATTTATTTATTATCGTCTCTATAACGCTGTAGAACAATTAATACAATTAATACGAGAATATAGAATCATTAGTGCATAAGAATAATTTTCTTCAAAAAGATATTTGATCAATCATAAACCGGTAACTCCTGTCAATATATGTCTCATGACAGTCAGGGACGACATTGCCGAATCGACGCGTTGTCTCATCGGAAGACCTATTTAGAAAAATATATTTTGAACGTGACGCCTCGTTGAATCATCAGTTTATTGATGGCCGGTGCTGATAAATGAGTGCACATATAACGCGAGACGTCCGTGGCCGTGGACGGATAAATTCGTGAATGAACTCACGCGAGCGCCTTGACGTCAATCCGTGACGTCACGCTGATAACCTGCGGCTCGCCACCAGGATCCTGGAGTTTCATCACCCCGATACCGTGACACTGACGATGCCATGCAATCAGTTATAAATAAGATCGGAGACAATTGCTTTAGCCTATCTGGCTTAATTGAGAGTTTAGTGTGGACTTAAATTAATGTTTAGTGGTAATTAGACTTATATTGTAAGTCTGTATAACAAGTACTTCTCGGTCGAGCTAAACGTACATATTTTATCTGATCGAAGTAGCAAACGAGCATGCAGTCCATTTGATGGTAAGTGGTCACTGCCGCCCATGGACATCTATCTATAAGCAAATTCACATAAAACATGGGTTCTATCTGAAGTCAATCACAGATGCATTGCTACTCTCGAGGGCTATGATGGGCGCCTCATGTAAAAGTGTACCGGCAACCACACCCTTCCATCGAAACACAAGAAATGCTTCACGCTAGAAATAGGTGTGGCGCTAGTACCTGCTTCCTCGGTCGAACTACACTGGTTCTACCACCTGTAAAACTCGCACTTATTCGCAAAATACATTAATCTCCCATTAAAATCATTTCTCGTAATATTTTATGTTATTTTGTAACTGCTCTACTTGCAGGTTTAGAAAGCCGGGAGCGGTCCTCATTCGAGCCATCGTACGTTTTCTAAATAACGTTAATATTGCTGAAAAAAGTATTACAAGCCGGAAATTGCCATTAATTAATAAAACTGTGTTAATTTACCACATTTGCCATTTGTCTACTTTGCAATAGAGGACATTCATTTTGCCTTATTATGTCGATTAGCTTACATTGTGCAGAATCTTATTGTTGTTTTGTTTTAGTAGGTTAGTAATCTCTATTACTTCAGAATCCACTGAATCAACACATGTTAATTGAGTTGCACATGTCATCCATTTATTATATCAAAGACTATTTAAAACAAACAAGAGACAAGCAAATTATCATTACAGTAAAATTAAGAATGCTGTGTTTTAAAGGGTTCCATGTGGAAAAAATCTTTTCAAACTGTGCATTCATTAATGGTTCCAATTGAATATATTTTGCAAATAACCACTTAGCGTTTCCCTATCAATTCTTACAATAATGCATGAACCATATTTCCTAGAAAATAATGTAGTCGACAGATTGCATGAGTCGTCATTATTCAAACCGCATTACATGTTTACTAACGGCGCGTAGATGTAAAATAACGCATATAGTTTTTCAAACTTTCTGTGCTTGTGACAGACGACACTCCACTAGCCAGCATGCCGCCTTCAACGTGTCGCAAATATCAAGAACCATTACACTAGCGATGACGTGCGAGGTTGTTGACGTCAGTGTCAGTTCTCAAGCTAAGTGGAGAACCGATTCTTACTCACGTCGCGTGACTAAGGATCGTGCCAAACTCTAGAACGAATTACGCACTCAGGTATAAACGGTCGAATGTCATCTGATATCGAGTCGAACTATTTACCCCACCTTCGTGCGTGTGCCCACGCATTTAGCTGCTTTTGGTTGTACAATAAAATGTTAACGTCAAGATGCAACCTTGATATTTCTGAGTTTTTGGTTCTCGTTCTTAAAACATTGCTACAACTTATTTCAAGTCTAAGCAGATTGTTTTATTGTGTGGGCACTAGCCGTAGACGTCTCTCAGTTGGGCATAAATTTTGCCGACCTATGGTGACGCCCGGAGCTTACTCTAACGTTTTCAAGTACATTAATGTTGAAACGATCGAAAACGATCGATGATTTAGCGAGTTGATACATTTTTAACAATGGGTCGCCTCACTCAAGTTTTTTTTTTTTTTTATTTGACTGAAGTAGCAAACGAGCATGCAGTCCACCTGATGGTAAGTGGTCACTGCTGCCCATGGACATCTGTAATCAACTTTATACAGAACATGAGTTCAATCTGAAGTCAATCACAGATGCGTTGCTACTCCCGAGGACTATGATGGTCGCCTCATGTGAAAGTGTTCCGGCAAGTATTGGTGAAACCTGGTTTGATATGTAGCAGTATATGCTTGCAGTCCACAAGTAGGTACCAAAGCAGAAGAAAGGGTCCATAATATGCTTTACGCAACTAATACTTGTTGATAAAAGAGTACCATGTTATTGCTTCAAAAGTTCAAATTAATGTATTCAATAAAGTTCTAACAATTGAGTGATAGAACCCGATTCATTCAATTGTAATTGCGAGACAGCAGGGAAATGTCATGGTCGCTGTTCCCAATGCGAATATAACGATGGTTCACTGTTAGCTACCGCTAATGTGACTATCGTAGGCGGTGTTTGGTACTTGGTAGGTACTAAGTTACTACTCACTTGGTGGAATTGTATGTACACGTTAATCTGACATCGCATTAGTTTGTGCGCAAAGATCTATTTCTGTTTAAGAGATATTTTCGTAATAATTTTGCAAAGAGTAATTATAGGTTGCAAAATGAGGCACAATACCATCCCATTCATGGCTATTTATAGCCATTACGGTGTATTTATCTATAAAATTTACAGGTTTGAAATAATAATAAGAGCTTTCCAAATACAGAAATTCTAACATAATTATTATAATCATAATACAAACAAGTCGAATTTGAGCGCGAGCCCACTCGAATCGCGGCATATTCGGCAGCGCCCGCGGCAATAGCCCCGCGTGGGTGTGATTACATTTACACCATAAATTTGAATGTTGCTATTTATAGTTGAGAAACGATAACGTGGAAGGGAGTCGTCAAACAACCTGGCCGTGGGCGGGAAACGGATATCAATAGGTGCTTTATTTAATAAAATCTCGAGTGAACGATTTCTTTCAGTGACGTCAATTGGTTTATTCGTCAGTCGTATGATATTTACGAGTTCTGACGGGCGAGCATGAATCGTAGATATGATTCAGGCTCGCAGTCGAATAGGCTAGATAGAGAACGGCGCTAATCGGCGAGTAAGTTGAGTGCATGAATGGAACGGTCGCCATTGAACGCGCAACTCTGCGTTTCTAATGCAATAACGCCGGTAACTCGGTTAGCTCACCGTCTCCGCGCCACGCACCGCACGCCACATCAATGAGACCGTGCAGCCGCCACGACGTAGTCACGAATGAAAAATGATGAATGAGTTTATTAACCAAGCTACTTTTAATGCCCCTCGCAACCCGTCGCAATGCGTCAGTGTGGCACGTTTATAACGAACTAAGTTTAAAGATGAAATTATATTTCCATCTCCGTACGACATTCATTAAAAACTTCAAGTAACCAGCGATATTTATACTTATAACTGTTGAAACTTGAAAGGTACAAACTATTTAGTGCTGTTTACGAGTAGTGGGTTTACGAAAGTAAAGCTTATGTACAAATCCTATTAACATTAATGCTGTCGTACTACTTAGCATTTATATTTGAACACACGGCATCGGTATGCGATTACAATGTTTGTTCCATGCTTATGAATGGAATATTTGACATTGACGGATCATTGTAAGGCCAGCACGACATACATAGGTACCTAACCTATTACCACGTACGTTCATCAATTAGATACAATCAAATACATACACGGCTAGAGGAGTAGGTGCGCACCTAATGATGTTTCGCAGTATCATCGTTGTACACAATTCATACACGTGATCTGTTTCTTAGCTTATTTATGACTGATTCACTTTACACGAGTTCTTACCGAGAATTCCATCGGTTGGTTTTATTCGGATTGCTTGTTTACACGAAACCCACGTTGATCAAAGTTCAACTAATCGAGCTCGCCGACTTCTTTATAAACAGTGAAGACGGTTGGCTCATTAGCATAAAATTTTCGCATATGTATCCTATACAATAACTTTACAAGTGCCTACAGCAACAATAATACTTTGCCCTCCTGTACTTTTCCATGGCTTCCAATGCAATGAATGCTTCTGCCTTATGCGTTCGACCGTAATTCCAATTCAGCAGAAACTACTATTATTTTCATTAGCGGAGGTTGTGGAGACTTGTGACGGCGGTGTGGTAATTAAAGAGCTTTTCAACAAGGCCGTTTGATCGAGAAAGCCGGTGCCGGTATCCAGTCGTGCCGGAATGAGCTGGCTGCGGCGGCCGTCGGCTTTTTCCGTCAATAAAAGGTGGTCGAAGAAAAAGTCACACGCGCATGAAATCGAATTCCCACGCGTGCGAGGTTTCTTTCTTAGTTCTCGCAATTAATAAAAAGCGGTAAGTGCAGGGTTCAGGCCGCTTGCCAGCTTGCTGTAATACTTGCTAACGACTACAACTGTATGTATTCTCGTATTCTAAGTTTTCTATTGGACTACGTTTTAAATAGGTACCTTGTATGCTGAATGAAAATTATACAGGTGAATACGCAAAAGCATTTAAATGACTTCACATGTATATGCGAAATATTATGCAAAAATTAGCTATCATTAATATGACGTTCTTATATTCGGTCCCCATAGGTTTAAAATGATAAAATATTATTTAAAAATAATTATAAAAATACAGATTTTCCCAACGATAAACGTCTCGAAATGAAACTTTATCATTTGTATCTAAGTTATCACACAATTTACTATTCAAAAGTATATCACAATCATAACATTCAGCAATTTCTTTCTTATTTAGCTAAACTTAAGGTAAGCGGGCTATTTTTGGCATTACAACCATCCGCCGCGACCTTTACGTGGGTACCTGCCTATTGTAAAACAAATTAAGCGTCTTGCCTTCGGCTTTCGCTCTACAATAAATTGTTATTTTCAGTTGATGACGCAAATTATGTTCTACGTCATCGACTCGGCAACCTTTATAAAACAATGTTATAATTAATGTACACTTATAATATGATCGCTTATTAAACCTGATTAATGTATAGAACGTATGTATATGGTCCGACCGAAGATGTACCAACGGCACACCTATTTCTAGCGTGAAGCTGATCTTGCGTTTCGCATAAATGGTGTGGTTGCCGGCTCACTTTTATATGAGGTGACCTTAGAGCTCGGGAGCAGCAACGCATCTGTGACTGACTTTCGATAGTACCCTTGTTCTGTTGAATGCAGTTGCCTACAGATGTCCTTGATCGGAAGTAACCATTTCGAATCAGCATCGTTTGCTTCTTCAATCTATTACAAATACTTGCTTGTATACATACCTAAACGTTACTGAGCCAGTGAAATAATCGTTATAATAAGTACCTCTTAATCTTTGACCTGGGATCACGATGATATTCTTGTTATCAGCAGTGGTCATACGGATCGAAAATTGCACAATTTTACGCGCAATTAAATATTAACTATATTTAAAAATTCGCACTACATAAAATGATTTCGTATCAGGTTTAGAATTGCTGGTTAATTGGTGAATTTGTTGCTACTTATGTTAATTTCACAATGGTAAAAATACATTTCGCATCTTCAGCGCATAATCTGAACAGGAACTATTTTAAAAGATCTAAAGTAGACGGGAACACATGTTCACATAAATCCCGTATCCCGGTAGCAGTAAGCTGTACTTGTGGTGGAGATAAACACTTTGAACCTACACTCGAGTGCATGAGTCCAACGCGTTACGGCGCTCGATTGCGTAATGCGATCGTATGTATTTATCAAGAGCTTCACAATATACGCACCCGGCATTGAGTCATAGGATTAATAAGACTCTTACGTGAATAGTTTTCGTTTTTATACTATGACTATATTATAATGAAGGCAAAACATACTTAATTGCAATCCACGACCCGCGTAGCGGAGCGGTTACAATGCCCGTCTGTGAGTTCTGGGTACGATCCCCGGCCAAACAGGTATCTGAATAATGAGTCTAGGTTCTTGTTTTGCGTCTAGGTGTTTATGTGTATTTGTGCACCTAGGGCACCCCCGACACAGGAGATGTCTTAGTGTGGGACGGGCATTGAGAGTAATAAACGTTTATTAAAAAATGTGATCACAAAAACGTTTGGAAGTGTAAAACTCACGCAAAGTTAATTTGAGACCCGATTGTAGCCGAGAATATAATACGTATTGAATCTTCCTATTTCAGCAATTAAGGCAGACTACATCTTCAATGAATACTAACCGTAGCCCCATGAGCGGCAGATGAGGCACGTGCTGCGCGCCCGCCTCGCTGCACCACTCCGGATACGAACGACGGAACTCCGCGAAGTCGCCTGCAGACAATACATAAAATATTTTCAAAGTGAAGATATCGTTTTGTATAAAAAGCGGTAGAATAAATATGGTTTATACCAATTTTTAGGGTAGAGTTTTTTTCGTTTCATTAGAATGGTTTGAACGTCGGTTAAGTTACGTAGATTATGTCGTATGACCTTTACAGTCCTTCGAAGATGCAAAGCATCTGTAATCGGCTTCAGGAAAAACCCCTGTTCTATGTGCAGTTGGCTATACCTAGATGTCCGTGGGCGGCAGCGCCCACTTACCGTCAGGGGAACTGCATGCCCATTTGCTACCTCAATCTTATAAAAAGAAAAAGAACAGAGCCAATCAGTAAGCTGATCTATTTCCATATTTCATAATAAAATTGAAGTAGCTTGTTGTTTTTGCAGACAGCTCAATCTTGAAGTTAAACACGATGTTAAAACGAACGGAAGTAAATTGTTGTACAACCTTTTGTTTTATGTAGGCTTAGTAGAAGATTTGTTTTGACTTTGCACCCATAGCGTAGCATCGACTGAATTCTTAATTTATTCATTCATCTTGCTACTCACTCAGATTAAGATGTTAAAGTATGAAAATGAGTAAAGTGATAGGTATCTTTACGTATCATCTCACGCCTCAATGTTATACTTTGGTTAACAATCTTCATTTGCCCGTTGATAAGTTCCAGATTACAACAAAGGAGAAACGGAGAGGAGTATAAATATAGATACTAATGTAAACAGTTTCAAGGAGTGATATTTGGAAATATAGCTTTTCCTAATAGTTTAAGAGTTTTATTGAAGGAAAGTTATAAATACTATCGCATATTTTAATGATTACAATTTTGATCTTTCAATTTTAAAATTATCTGAACATGGAGAACATTACAAATTTAAGCCGTAATAAATTTGGACAAATTAAATATGATTAGCGCCAAAGAGTAACAGATCTGATTGAAATGTTACATTTAAGTATTTAACTTAATAAAATGCCAACATATATTTTGACATAGGTATGTAATAAAAATGCCTATTATGTTTATTATACACAACTATAATATCAACATTTCTTATAATATTATCACATACTAAAATAAATATGTGACCTTTGTCCTTGCACCGTTGGCTATATTACACTAATTACAATAAGAGCATTATGTACATACAATGACTTTGTCGTATGACTTGTATCACCCAGCGTGCCATATTATGATTGTATGGTAAAAAAAAACCATGCGTGCGTACAAAGTACACATGTCAGAAGTGAAACTTCTTTGGCGAACTAATTTATAAATCTTGTTTATATTTATATAAATCTAAAACTTTAAATTTCCAAGATTAAGAGGAAGGGAAAAAGGCGTGATACGACGTTCGCTCTGTCTCACTTTTTCTCTCAATCTTTCTCACTCGCTTGCTCCCTACTCTCACTCCACGGCTAGTTGCTCATGCTACGTTCGCCCTGTCTTACTCTCTCTCAATCGGTCTCGATCACTCTCTCTCTCTTTTCCGACACTTCCGTTGCATACCGGCGTGACGTTTCATCTGTAAAAATTTTACCCTCATGCGCCTAAAGAAGTTTCACTTCAAAAATCTTTCATTGACACTTCTTTGAGCTTCTTCATGTATTCATTTTTCATATTGAGTAGTGGGCTGAATTCAATTCAGATAGCTTTACTATGTGATGAGAATGTAATGCGGTATCCATGCTATGAAATTGGCGTTAGTACATTCTATACACAAAAGGAAAATCATTGAATCCTAATTGAAATGATACGACCTACTAAGATGTAGTGTGTTAAATAGACCCAAGTATATTTTAGTACCTATAGGAATATTTCCCGCTAGGCTTGGCAATTATTACTTCTTAGAAATAATTAAAGTCTTTAGTACTTTAGTTAGAACTTTAATATAAGCAGGATAATGGCGTGATTCAGAATACATGGAGTGATCTCTTGATGAGTTGCAGAAAGAAGTGACGTAAATCAGTTTAGTTTCCTTAATTTCTAGGGGTCCTTAACACTAGCGCGTTTTTAAAGCGCAGGCGTCAGATTAACGCGTGGGCAGCGCAAACGTCGCGATAACGCGACGTAAACTTTGTTTGATACAATCGGAAACAAAATAAATTTCCCGTAAAACAGACTACAGTATTGCTTGTCAAAATACAGATTGCTTATTAAAAACAATAATAATAACAAAGACTTAAGACCGAAATTAAAAGTGTGGACATGTTATGAATTTAGCGATTAAATGAAAGTGGTATTTCTATCATATTACAAGGATATATAAATAATGCCTCCGTATATTTCCGTTCTTCTTTTCATATGACGAAATCTATATTTTTAATATAGTGTATTAAATAATATTTTTTTCTATTGAACTCATTTTAGGGTGTACAAGGATACAGATGGTCCATTATAGTCGAGAAAGGTCGGAGTGGGGATACGATTGTACATACTGCGTTAGCGTCGGGTCAACGTTAACGCTAACGCTGCAGGAAGAAACGCCAGTGTGTAATAGCCTTTAAGCTATGATGCCGGCAGTGGTTTTAAAATAATGGTCTATACATATCATTTCGTACCCCAGTTATATCAAAGTTGATAGAAAAACGAATTTCTATCTATTTATATATCTCTATTTTTCTAACAATTTTGGTACAAGACAAATTGGAAAAAATGGACTTATAACCTTTTTCAAAAAGGGGCACAGTTGTTACATAATATACAAATAAATAAAATCGTAATACCTTATCTTTGCCTTATTCGTTGATAAGCTATTTTTGTTCTCAGAAAACCATTTCTATTTTTCAGCGCGTCTGTTTGGGCTAATCTCGGAAATGACTAAATCGTAGCCTTCGGAGCTGTGAACCGATATAGTATAAATGACGGAAACCGTGAATTTGCGGATACTGTCTATTTGATGTTTGGTTTAGTGCCTATGAGATCGATAGCAGGTGCCTTGTCAAAAGTGGATGTTGCGTACTAGTTTAAAAGAAATAAAGTTGATTAAAAACGCAATAAAACCGTATAAATTTAAAACAACAGATCCGGCTGTCGGATTGAAGAAGCTGACGGCGGCTACAACGGTCTTAAGTGCTGCAGTGTACTGGA
Organism: Spicauda simplicius; assembly: GCA_949699795.1. Lineage (NCBI taxonomy): Eukaryota > Metazoa > Arthropoda > Insecta > Lepidoptera > Hesperiidae > Spicauda > Spicauda simplicius. Next base: position 16,813,387 of record OX453059.1, read on the forward strand.
GTTAAGGCTCTGAGAGTCATACATATCTCAGGCGTTTCAACTTAGTTGTCAGGTATCAACGCATCTATTGTCAATCTCAGTCTTACCTGAGGTGGTGTTATTATCTGTGGTTGATTAGAGATGTCCTTGAGTGCAGTGATCACTTACTATCCGATATTCTGCATGCTCGTTAGCTGCTTCCATATGAGACAAACAAATTGCCCTCAAGTGAACATAGCTGATATAAACGAAAGCTAATTTCAATCGTCACTATGACGTACGACGAACAGATATGCAACGACCTTCGATCGCGAGGAAGTCGGTCATAAAGCTACAGTACAGAAACATCGGTCTAATCAGGTCGTTAGCAACGGTGGCACGTATCCGCGGCTGGATGAGACAGCGTCCACGTCGCCACGGCCGACACCGACGCTTCCGGTGGCGCTGCACGACGCCGCTTCCGCCCGTCCGTCGCTGCGTCGGCCTACCTACCTACGCTTATTGGCAGTCTTTGTTTGACCAACTGTCCCGTCATTTCATTTATTTACAGTTTGATTGAGTGTAATATTTTTTTACATTTAATTTGTCCATTACAATGATCGATTTATTTTAGACTTGTTCAGTCAAAGGATAATAGTCCAAATGTCACCATTCTCTCTCTGCTTATGGATGTCCTACGAGACGATTAAGAGAAACAACTCATGAGAAAAGCAGCCTCGACTATGTGTGAAGTCACATATACGCACAACCAAACGCATTGACTAGCGCAATACCCGTTTGTAGGTGACTGCAGCTGACAGATAAAAGAAAATATAAATGAGCTTTTCATTTTTGATGTAAAGAATTGAAAATTTGCTCCATTGAAATATAACGGGCGCAGAAAATTAATACTCATTTTGTTTTACGAGAGCTTCACGTCATTTCTATAGTAGCGCAGGCTGTGGAGCTAGCTGTCTGTTGACTTGCAGTGATGAATGTAAAAAAAATTGGGCCGAGGCATAGTTGCAGGCTGAGGAGGCGCAGCCGCGCGGCGGCGGGGCGGGGAGGGGCAGCATCGATCCGGTGACTCATCGCTCGCCCATTCATCCGCCGCACTCAATGAACCCGCCGTACCGGCCGCACCCCGCCCGCGCGCCCCTCGCCCGCCGCCCCCGCTCGTGTCTTCGTCAGCAAGGACTCCCATTAAATTTGCCCCTAGTCGGGTTGAATCAAATCCTTCAGCCCGCTACACCCACACAGCACGAACGTTATCGCTTTACCAAACGACCCATTTCGCACTCTGACGCCCACCGCCGCAAGCTGAAGGTAACTTATGTATGTGCACGACGTCGTTTCGTAGATATTCTGGTACAGAATGTAATAAATCTTCCAGTTATAAAACAAAGCGATTCGCAAGCGAGATAAACGGTGTTATCGCATGGATAAAATTTATTTAATTAACACCACGTGGCGTTGTTATATCAATAGATAAATTCCAACAGAGATATTGAGCGGCAAACCGCAGCCACGTGGCGTTAAGTAACTAAATCTGTGTCGAATTATTCGCGGTGTAAAGAGTGGGGCACTAAAAATAAATAAATCTACGCCTACACAGAACTTATATCCTGGAAGAATTCCTCGAACTACATGAGTCAGTCAAGAATCACGGAAAAATGTTAACCATAAACAAAGTGTTCATCAGTTTCATCTTATTGTTAGTATAAATAAATAATTTCTTGTATTCTAGGCCAAACTGAAAATTTTGAATTTCAAAGCCCAGTATGTAACACAGGTTTAAATGCTACCACAGGTTAAAATACTCACCAAAATTTGCTCAATCTGAACCAAACATTGCTCAAAATAATCCCATGTCATGTCATTATTCCAATTCGTATCAACAAAAAGTGATAATACACATAATAACATTTACATACGTGCGCTTATACGGCGCATACGTGCGCCTATATTAATCCTTTGCAAACATAGCACGGCGAACAATCAAAAAACAATGAAATGAGGATATTGAGGGGGTGTGAGAGATGTCAGAATGCGCGGCGGCGGGCGGCGTGGGCGGCAGGTGCGGACCTTGGCCCGCCCGCGTCCTTCCACGGACCGACAGCCTTGCGAACTTGCATTCCCACGCCGAGCAAATTAGTATCACACTTAAAAATCGTAATCTGCACTCGATCCATTTACTGTTAATTACAGTGGAGCATTTTTACTTACTTTAATTTTAATGGTTTAAGTATGAAATTGTAAGTATGAAAGAGCAGTGATAGCCTAATGGTTGAAACTCGCCCTCTCGATCAGGTCCGAGGTTCAAACTCAGGCACGCACCACTGATTTATGTGCGTATTAGAAATTTATTATCACTGCTTTTCGGTGAAGGAAAACATCGTGAGGAAACTTACACACCCGAGAGTTCTTAAAAAAAACTAAGTTCTCGGAGGTAAGTGAAGTCTACCAATTCGCACTTGGCCAGCGCGGTGGGCTATGGCCTCACCTCTCTCATTCTGAGAGAAAACCAGTGTTCAGAAGTGGGCCAATAATGGGTTGATCTGAAGTATGAAATTACTGGGTTATTCTCGCGGTTTTTGTCATGCCGCCGACAGTAATTAGCATCATATATGTTCATCTGGGTCATAATCTATGTGCCATCTCAACGACAGTCGGCCATAGAAAGTACTTCAAACTGAAGTGTCTATATGAATGTGACATCATTCGACTTTCGTTTTCTAAATAAGTTCTTCCATGATAACAAAACAAATGTCCCCTATTATCTCTACATTAACAATCTTATTTTACGCCCTTGTGGAATTCTCCGCAACTTTAGATAGTACGTTCTAACTCGCATAAATCAAAACAGATAAACTAAATACCCACTTAATTCTAACCTACAAACAAAACTTATCCTATTAAACATCGTAGAATATAGTATTGACACCAACACAAGTGTAAAATTGAAAGAAGCATAAATCTTGATCAACATAATACACATATACATATTCCTTATATGTAGAATAGTTTATTATGTTATCAGAGTTTGAGCACTGGTACTTCACTTCTTTACGGAGCGAAAGTACTTACGTCTGATAAAATGATTGTCGTCTTAATGGAGTCTAATCAAGCCTGTTGGGACAATTTGAGCCAATTTGTAAGGCTGGTGGTGGGCGATATATAAATATGTCCCGCGCATGGCCTCCGATTGACTCTATATTTACACTAAAAGCTAGGTCAATTCTATCAAGAACCTACTTCGTTTATGTGTTTAATCTTAAAAGCGAACATTGCATCATTCGAATGAGTAGGTTTGTTTTGTTACATTTCATATCCGCTGATTTAATTAACCGCTCCTATGTATAACGTGTACATACAATATATTTCTAGATGAAGAACCGGCTAAGTGCGAGTCGGACTCCCGCACGAAGGGTTCCGTACCATTACCTATAAAAAATGGCAAAAATCACGTTTGTGCTCCCATACAGGAGCCCTTCTTAATTTTTTTTAGGGGCAACAGAAATATATCATCTGTGAAAATGTCAACTATCTAGTTATCATGCTTCATGAGATACGCCCTGGTGACAGACAAACTGACAGCGGGGTCTTAGTAATAGAGCTCCGTTTGTACCCTTTGGGTACGGAACCCTAAAAATGTCGAAGTAGGAGCAGAGAGGAGAAGGGGGAGTCATGAAATATAATAACACTTTTAATCTCTTTTTTAATCTGGACAACATACGAATATGTTCAGTGCAGTTTAAAATTTTTATTTGTTGTTTATTCACAAAAAAATTAATAGGTCATAAATAGTTATGAAAAAATCTCTAGAATGAGACTTAACTTAGTATTGTTTGTGCGTTATTTATTTCGAACGAAGAGTTATTACCACGTTGTGATAACATTATCATTTGTAGGAAATTCGAAAATAACGCCCAGCACGTCCTAATACAAAAATAGGGGCCAAATATAAAAAAAAATCTCATGAAACATGAAAAACCTTAAAACTAAAAAAAACATTGCCACGGAGTGGTGAGTGCCGCGGAGATTCTTACGATTTTGATGTTATTAAGTTATTATATCAATCTCTAAGTACTTATTTTATATAATATATCACTTATGTAAGAGTTTGATTATAATCTTCTAATATATGACAGATTTTTAGAAGCACGTACTTGCCACTCAGGGTCTATCTATTCATGTTTGGCGTCGTTCTGATACCAATCTCCATGACTGCGCGATAAGTATTGTATTTGTAGCACATTATATACTTATAATGTATGCTACAAATACATCCTAAGATTCTATCTATTTCTAAGATGAGAGTTCAATACTTTATGCGTGCACGTTGCCTGCCAATTTTTTTTCTTTTGTTTAATATAATGATTCATTGGTTTCAGATAATAAATTTAGTTTATGTTAAGGAAACAATAGTGATAAAAGGGTAATAAACGATCAATATTGTTGGAATAGCTTCTCGGAATATATCAGATTGACGTCAGAGATTAGATTTGGCTACGCTAGAATGGAATATTTGGATATACAAAACCTTACAACAAAAATAAATCAATGTGTGAAGAGATAGAGAAAAGATAATGAAAATCCTTGCTCACAGCTACTATTCATTTTTTTTTTTAAATATTGAAGTTGTAAATAAATTAAAGGTGGTAGAACCAATGTTGTTCGACCGGGGAAGGACCACCGCCACACCTATTTCTAGCGTAAAACAGGAAGGGTGTGGTTGCCGGCACAAATCTATATGAGGCGACCATATTAGTCCTCGGGAGTAACAATGCATCTGTAATTGATTTCAGATAGAACCGATGTTTTATATAAAGTTGTTTACAGATGTCGACGGGCGGCAGTGACCACTTACCATCAGGTGGACTGCATGCTCATTTGCTACTTCAATTGGATAAAATAATAATAAATCACCACTTTCAACTGATAGAAAGTGGTCAATGTCGCCTGCATGGTCACCTGCAAGCAATTTCATATAGGACATATGCCCATATGAAGTCAATCACAGGTGCCTTGCTACACCCAAGGACTTAAGATTGTCACCTCACATGATAGAGAGCTGATTACTACACTATTCAATTAAAACGCAAGGACTGTTTTAAATAACCATAAATAGCTGTGGAGGTGGTACCTCCCTGGTCAGTCCATACCCCTTTGCGAATTTATTTTCATGTGACCACAATTTAGAGTTACACGTGCCTCAAAGACAGTTACTCATCACTTACTTATCCCAGAATAAAATATAAAAATATGAAATGAAATGTTAAGTAGCTACAGTACGTTGGGCCAATTACAAGCTTGCTCGATTTCAAGTCGATAATGGCCCTGGCGCCGTCGTACTAAATAATTTCACAGATAACCGTATCAGCGGAACAAAGCGGGCCGTAGTGCTCCCCGACCCCGCCGCTCATGCATTTCATCCACTGATGAAACTACAAAAATCATCTCGATACGACCATTCCGGCAAATGTAGTTTTTTATTGAACATCAACGTAGCGTAACGGAGTATAAATAAAATCAGAACACAATGAATAGAATAGCTCTCTGCAGTTGTAATTCGCGGATTCGGCGTTACATCAGCGAACAAAAAACTGTCAATGCCAATGTCGGCAATTAATATAATTTATTGTATATAACTTTTATAGTAACATTTGGGTAATCCTGATATGATAATTAATTTATCGTAATTCTACTCTAATCTTAATCCAATAAAAATGATACTTATACACGTGTCTGTACATCCTATACAATATTTGAATATAAACAATAGATTGGAGGGAGGACTGAGAATAAGTAAACAGTCCGTCTGTTTGTCTGTATCTTTAAAATCTCATCAAACCAAAAGTAATGAATATAATTTGACAGAAAAAAAAATATAGTTCGAATCTTTTGGTAATATTTAGTATTATACCTATTAATTTCTATCTGCTCCAGTGAAGTGATTATAATTTAAAGTTAGGTAAGTAAATTAGGTATGTTTTAATGACACAGATGATACCTCGGGGCACGGCTAGTACTTACTGGGATCAAACGACAGACAATAATAAATCACAAATATTATCTTACTAGCTGTACCCGCGGCTTTCCCAGCGTGCAAATCAACGTGTCACAAAGTTTTTCTCGCGCAAATCTCGATACCGTGGGAATTCTATGATAAAATGTAGTAACATTAATATCGGTTTGGCCGCTCAAGGATTACCTGGTCAAACACAGAGTGAAAAAACGAATTTAAAGTGTGTATTTGCGGGTAGAAACGTAGTTATGTATTTTTTTTTAATTAGACGAATTCTAATATTGTAAATCGCTTTTTTGAACCAATTTACATTCTTAGTGGTCTAATTCACAATATCGGGATACTTTTTTCAATCAACTCCTCCAGATTTGAACCAAAACGTATCGATTATAAATATTTATTTGAACTTTTCCGAATTGGAAAATACTATTTGAAGTAGGTAATTTTGGCGGATTCAAATTTCTAAGTAAGATTATAAACCTACTTTTAATATTAATTAAGGAATTCAAAAATTCTGTTGGATAATGTACTGCTTCCTCCATCTGAATGACTGTGTCTACCGAATAGTAGATCTGTGACGCTGCTTTTAATTTTGAAAAAAAGATTTATTTATTTTATCGACACGTTCATTGGTGGGTGGGTATATTGCCGTCTTTTGGAACCAATTTATAGTGTTATTGGTTGTATTAACAATATCGGGATATACTTTTTCAACCAACTCCTCCACATTTAAACGAAGACGTATCGATATAAAGATTGATTTTAACTTTTCCGGATAACAAAGCACTATTATCTAATTGAAGTAAATCATTAGAAAATTGGAATATCACTGAACAGCGATATATATTCTAAGTTCATATTTTGTTTCATGTGGCCAAATATAAGATCTTTTAAGAGGTGCATAAGGCTATTTGTGTGCGTAAATCCCGTATCGTTCTTTGTAAAGCAAAAGACATAATCAAAACACTTTTACAATTCATACGAACAGGGCGCACCCGCTCGCAGGGCGCTGCCGCACCCTGCTCGCTTATTTTTTATGTTCTCTTTTATGTTCCAACCTAACCCATCCTGTTTAGAAAGCTACAGCTAAATCCAACTCTTATCAATAACATGACAATACTCCCGCATTTTCAGGATTTAGGTATTCAAAGTATGACACTTTTCATCATAATGTACTCTCAGGAACGGATTGTAATATATTGTAATCAATAAGTACCAAACTCATACGGCTTAAGTAAGTTGTGTACTTAGATTATCAGGGTTGATGAATTGAAGTTTAATTTATTAATCACATTTCAGTTTAATAAGCTGTCATTGAACATAAAATATATATTAAAAACAACCGTAAGCATTATATATATCTTTTATAATTTAGGCTTGCACTATCCCGCATCATCAGCGAGGAGTTGAAGGTAAAAAAAAATATCCCGTGTCTTTGCTTAGTATTCTTATTACTTATACGTAAGCACTTGCGAGCCAACTTCTATAGCTTGCGCTTGCATCAGGGCTGAGGAGCTTAAGGTCGAAATTGTCATCATGTGTCTTTGTTTAGTAATTATATTACATACCCGAAAGCATTAAATGGCCAACTCCTATGGCTTAGACTTGCAGCACCCCTGCATCATCAGGGTTGAGGAGATGATGGTCAAAATTTTCATCCTGTGTCTTTGCTTAGTAATTATATTACATACCCGAAAGCATTAAATGGCCAACTCCTATGGCTTAGGCTTGCAGTACCCTGCATCATCAGTCTTGAGGAGTTGAAGATCGAAACTTTCATCTTGTGTCTTTGCTTAGTAATTATATTACATACCCGAAAGCACTAAATAGCTACCTTCTATGGCTTAGGCTTGAAGTACCCCTACATCATCAGGGTTGAGGAGGTAAAGGTCAAAATTTTCATCATGTGCCTTTGCTTAGTAATTATATTACATACCTGAAAGCACTAAATAGATAACTTCTATGGCTTAGGCTTGAAGTAACCCTGCATCATCAGGGTTGAGGAGTTGAAGGTCAAAATTTTTACCGTGTATCTTTGCTTGGTATTTTTATTACATAACCGTAAGTACTAAATAGCCAACTCTTATGGTTTAGTCTTGAAATACCCTTACATCATCAGGGTTGAGGAGTTGAAGATCAAATTTTTGTCCCATGAATTTGTTTAACAATCTTATTATATATCCATAAAAACAAATTGACTTACTTCTACGATTCAGGCTGGCAGTACCCCTGCATCATCAGGATTGAAGAGTTGAAGGTTAATTTTTTTAGGAAATATCTGCTTAGTAATCTCATTCTACATTCACCCCAATTGGACTCCTACAGCTTAGGTTTGGCCGAGTATCGCTAATTTCGTTAATTTGCTTCAAAGAAATGGATCCTATGATCAGAACCGTATCAAACTCATCAGAGTATCCTTGAAGTACATTCTTTCAAATAATACAAAAATCATCAAAATCGGTTGGCGGGAAATTGAGTTGTTCATCTATTTATCGCGCACGTCGTTAATGCAAATATCAGACTTATGCGCTTTTCTTATGGATGCTACTGTCAAAAGTGAACTAAAAATAAATGGGACCCGATGACACGCACTATCTTTCAAATGTAAAAAAAAATCATCCAAATCCGTTCACCCAGTGCGGAGTAATCGAGTAACAAATATAAAAAAAATAAAAATACAGACGACTTGATAACCTCCTCCTTTTTGGAAGTCGGTTCAAAATCAAAGCGAAATACTAAATTTTATTGAGGTGGCCTCAAAATTGACTGACTTTCATACAAACATACATCTCCTATTTGGGTTAAAGTGGGGGGGGGGGGGGGGGGAATCAGAAAATTCATTCTTAACTGACGTCTACGTCATAAAAGGAACCCCTAGTAAAAACATATTCGTATCTTTAGCAGTTTAGGCTCTACGATGTTTATTCAATAGATGAGTGAGAGAGCATCCTTTCGTTTTTATATAAGTACTAGCTGTACCCGCGGCTTTGCCCGCGTGCAAATCAACGTGTCACAAAGTTTTTGCCGCGCAAATCTCGACACCGTGGGAATTCTATGATAAAAAGTAGTAACATTAAAATCGGTTTAGCCGCTCAAGGATTACCTGGTCAAACACAGAGTGAAAAAACGAATTTAAAGTGTGTATTTGTGGGTAGGAACGTATTGTTATGTTTTTTTTTTTTTAATTAGAAGAATTCTAATATTGTAAACCGCTTTTTTTGACCAATTTACATTCTTAGTGGTCTAATTTACAATATCGGGATACTTTTTTTCAATCAACTCCTCCACATTTGAACCAAAACGTATCGATTATAAAGATTGATTTGAACTTTTCCTTATTGGTAAATACTATTTGAAGTAATTTTGGCGGATTCAAATTTCTAAGTAAGATTATAGGTAAACCTACTTTTAATATTCATTTGTGTTCAGGAGTTCCGGAAGGCACTAAGGAATTCAAAAATTCTGTTGGATAATGTACTACTTCCTCCATCTCAATGACTGTGTCTACCGAATAGTAGATCTGTGACGCTGCTTTAAATTTTGAAAAAAAAATCATTTATTTTATCGACACGTTCATTGGTAGGTGGGTATATAGCCCTCTTTTGGAACCAATTTATAGTGTTATTGGTTGTATTAACAATATCGGGTTATACTTTTTCAACCAACTCTTCCACATTTAAACGAAGACGTATCGATATAAAGATTGATTTTAACTTTTCCGGATAACAAAGCACTATTATCTACTTGAAGTAAATCATTACACAATTGGAATATCACTGAACAGCGACATATAAAGTTCATATTTTGTTTCATGTGGCCAAAGATAAGATCTTTTAAGAGGTGCATCGGGCTATTTGTGTGCGTAAATCCCGCATTGTTCTTTGTAAAGCAGAAGACATAACCAAAACACTTTTACAATTCATACGAACAGGGCGCACCCGCTAGCAGGGCGCTGCCGCACCCTGCTCGCTTATTTTTTATGTTTTCTTTTATGTTCCAACCTAACCTAACCCATCCTGTTTAAAAAGCTACAGCTAAATCCAACTCTTAACAATAACATGACAATACTCCCGCATTTTCAGGATTTAGGTATTCAAAGTGACACTTTTCATCATAATGTTCTCTCAGGAACGGGTTGTAATTTATTGTAATCAATAAGTACCAAACTCATACGGCTTAAGTAGGTTGTGTACTTAGATTATCAGGGTCGCTTAAGGTCGAAATTGTCATCATGTGTCTTTGCTTAGTAATTATATTACATACCCGAAAGCATTAAATGGCCAACTACTGTGGCTTAGGCTTGCAGTACCCTGCATCATCAGGCTTGAGGAGTTGAAGATCGAAATTTTCATCTTGTGTCTTTGCTTAGTAATTATATTACGTACCCGAAAGCACTAAATAGCTAACTTCTATGGCTTAGGCTTGAAGCACCCCTGCATCATCAGGGTTGAGGAGATGATGGTCAAAATTTTCATCTTGTGTCTTTGCTTAGTAATTATATTACATACCCAAAAGCATTAAATGGCCAACTCCTATGGCTTAGGCTTGCAGTACCCTGCATCATCAGGCTTGAGGAGTTGAAGATCGAAATTTTCATCTTGTGTCTTTGCTTGGTAATTATATTACATACCCGAAAGCACTAAATAGCTAACTTCTATGGCTTAGGCATGAAGTACCCCTGCATCACCAGGGTTGAGGAGTTAAAGGTCAAAACTTTCATCATGTCTCTTTGCTTAGTAATTATATTAAATATCTGAAAGCACCAAATGCCCATCTCGTATAGTTTAGGCTAGCAGTATCCTGCATCATCAGGGGTGAGGAGTTGAAGGTCGAAATTTTCATTTTGTGTCTTTGCTTAGTAATCATATTACATACCCGAAAGCACCAAATGGCCATCTCCTATGGCTTAGGCTTGAAGTAACCCTGCATCATCAGGGTTGAGGAGTTGAAGGTCAAAATTTTTACCGTGTATCTTTGCTTGGTATTTTTATTACATAACCGTAAGTACCAAATAGCCAACTCTTACGGTTCAGTCTTGAAATACCCTTACATCATCAGGGTTGAGGAGTTGAAGATCAAATTTTTGACCCATAAATTTGTTTAACAATCTTATTATATATCCATAAAAACAAATTGACTTACTTCTACGGTTCAGGCTAGCAGTACCCCTGCATCATCAGGATTGAAGAGTTCAACTCAAGTTTTTTAGGAAATATCTGCTTAGTAATCTCATTCTACATTCAACCCAATTGGACTCCTACAAATTAGGTTTTGCCGAGTATCGCTAATTTCGTTAATTTGTTTCAAAGAAATGGATCCTATGATCAGAACCGTATCAAACTCATCAGAGTACCCTTGAAGTACATTCTTTCAAATAAAAGAAAAATCATCAAAATCGGTTGGCGGGAAATTGAGTTATTCATCTATTTATCGCGCACATCGTTAATGCAAATATCAGACTTATGCGCTTTTCTTATGGATGCCAATGTCAAAAGTGAACTAAAAATAAATGGGACCCCATGACACGCACTACCTTTCAAATGAAAAAAATATCATCCAAATCCGTTCACCTAGTGCGGAGAAATCGAGTAACAAATATAAAATAAAAAAAAAAATAAAAAAAATACAGACGAATTGATAACCTCCTCCTTTTTGGAAGTCCGTTTAAAACTATGTTTTAACATAAAAATTAAAGCGAAATACTAAATTTTATTGAGGTGGCCTCAAAATTGACGGACTTTCAGACAAACTTACATCACCTATTTGGGTTAAATTGGGGGGGGGGGGATCAGAAAATTCATTCTTAACTGACGTCTAAAAAGGAACCCCTAGTAAAAATCATATTCGTATCTTTAGCAGTTTAGGCTCTACGATGTTTATTCAATAGATGAGTGAGAGAGCATCCTTTTGTTTTTATATAAGTATATATAGATATAGAGGTATAGATTTGTATAGTATCAAATAACATAGGTACACACGTAACCAAAAATATTACATAACAAAGGAATACATTTTACAGACCTGACATGTTTAGTTTCAACCAACAGTTACTTAACTTATTAACACTTATCGAACACAGAATAAATACTGCGTAGTTTTAAATTGACATAACTTTTTTATTTATAAACTGATTTACATAAAATAAACACTAAATGTTAAGTGAAGTTTCCCACAACACATCCGTGGAAATTATATTCAAATTGGATAAGCCGTTTCTGAGATTAGCGTTTTCAAACACACAGACAAACAGACAAACAGATAAACAGACAAACAGACAAACAGAAAAGATTTCTAAAAACCATTATTTTGGGTTCTATATCGTATTAAAGACCTCTAGAAATGGTTTTCACTTAAATTTATTCCATGTACAGACAGCGACCTCTTACAGATTTATTATAGTATAGAAGAAGATATAGATATAGAGATATAGATTTGTATAGTATCAAATAACATAGGTACACACATAACCAATAAAAAATACATAACAAAGGAATATATTTTACAAACCATAACATGTTTAGTTTCAACCAATTCAACTATGCAGATACTTATCGTATTAACACTTATCGAACACAGAATAAATACTGCGTAGTTTTAAATTGACATAACTTTTTTATTTATAAACCGATTCACATAAAATAAACACTAAATGTTAAGTGAAGTTTCCCACAACACATCTGTGAAAATTATATTCAAATTGGATAAGCCGTTTCTGAGATTAGCGTTTTCAAACACACAGACAAATAGACAAACAGACAAACAGATAAACAGACAAACAGAAAAGATTTCTAAAAACCATTATTTTGGGTTCTATATCGTATTAAAGACCTCTAGAAATGGTTTTCACCTAAATTTATTCCATGTACAGACAGCGACCTCTTACAGATTTATTATAGTATAGATGTCAATATGTCGTGCCTAGCCAGATGGTGTTAATCAATAAGCGACATGTTCTGTCATGTGCAACCTAACGCTGGGGCGTGAAGGATTTGTTTCCATGCGGTTACCAGTCAGTGCATTCTGTCTTCATTACAAGTTTCTATGCAACAGGGGTGGCAGCAAGAGGGACTGATTAACAGAGATAATATTGAGTTTTTAGCGAAGAAGCTCTGTGGGATCTGCCTATTACATACTTCTTAAGTATTTTTTTAATAAAATACCTAGTATTGTTTTTAATGTAGTATTTTATTTTATCGCATTAAAGTAGCAAAAGAGCATGCAATCCACCTGATAGTAAGTGGCCACAGCCGCCCATGGACATCCGTAAGCAATTTCATATAGAACAGGGGTTCTATCTGAAGGCGGTCACAGATACGTTGCTACTCCCGAGGTCTAAGATGGTCGCCTCATATAAAAGTGATCCGGTAATCACTATTAAAAGGAAAATAAAATTTAACTTTAGGACGATATTCTAAATACTTTTTATTTAATACATAAATGTTAGTTAGGTATATACTTTAACGTATAAAAATTAAGATTAAATTAATTTATGGCCTGGCTGTAACCGACTCGACAAACAACCGCTATCGACTGATTGGCTAGCTATGCACTCTATGCAGTATACACAATCGGTCAGTTATATGTACGGCTACGGTTTCCTCTGAAAAGTTCAACGCGGACCAGATGCGTGCAATATCCGCCAACTCACAGAGATCTGGTAACATCCTGTTGTTTGCACGCACGTGCCATTCATTTTGCGATTGAGCGCTTGCGACACTACACAGAAATGGCCAGATGATTTCTTAAATCCGGATCTTGTTATACTTTATATTAACACGCTTGCGATATATTTTATTTTATCCGTTTTGTACAACTTCATTGGTTGTAGTGTGAAATAAATACAATAAAGTTATACCTATTTAACGAATAACTATAAATATCAACCATCCAAGCTGAGTATACGTGCTCTGATCCGGTAGTAGTGTACGAAAAAATATTCTAGCTGACAATTTTAAAAAAATAACGTTCTTTAATTTTATATAAGGATTGGTCGCTCATGGTCGAAATCACAATAAACACAAAGGAAAACTAAGCCTGCGATTGACCAAAGTATAACATCACTTGTTCTCAATTTCAACACATAATAATAAATACAAAACAAAAATCTTATAATATACCTACCATATTTTTGTGTTTCGGTATTAATTTTTGAGATATTTGAAAACATTCATATGAATAATGGGGTTTAGTGTTACTAATTGTAAGTCATTTTCAAAAGCTATTACCAAACCGTTTTCACCACAGGTTAGATGAACAATGTTGATATCGGATTATTGTGTTTTAGGTTGTCAGTATACATGGAAACATTGAATGTATTGTACCTACACATACGACGTGGATTTAATATTTCTGCACTTCTAACTCTATATTAACCTATTTTTCAAGTAAAACTCCTTCAGCTAAGAGTTAATATACAGACCACTTTCTGACAGTTCGTTTGACATTACAAATACATATATCTGTAGTCGTACAATAGTACACATGTTGTACCGGTAACGAAATGTAGTTGTATAGATCTATTTAAGACGATGGAACTTTACAACATCCGTCATAGGTACATGCTCGTAAATCTCATCGAATATTATAAGATCTACTACATATAAAATTCTAAATATATCATACAAAGCTACGTTCTATAACTTGTATAGCAGACATTAAGCGGCAGTTGTGACTGAAATTGGCAGGACGTGAGTGAAACGGGAACTTATTAATAATAAAATTGCGGCACTCTTCCGCCGGCCGAAGACCGCGGCAATACAGACTTCCGGTCGCCTTTGATCGCATTAGTTAAATTTAATGCTCCACTCGAAACGAACCCCGGTATTCGTTACACCTACCAATCTTATCTTTATTTAAACCGCGCCTTAGCTCATAACTTAACTGTTGTTGCATAATTATTTTTATTAAAATCATTAGTTTCTCAACACTTGCTGTTACTTTTGATCTTAATACGCATCGAAAGTTCGACGCAATTTCGCTATTAACCTATTGGAGTTTTCTGTCCAACACTTTGCGTAGGCTCATTTGAAGAATAGAAAGCTTTCAGAAATAAGTGCCTAATTCGTTAAAATCCCAACCAAATTAAATAATTAAATAGGTGGGCAGCGTAGGTACTGAGAAAGATTTCAATCTTCAGTAGTCTCATAAAATCACCATTTAAACAAACAAGATTTACCAGTTCATAGAAACCAGTTACGAGTTATACATAATCATGCACATTGAGACCATAAAATGAAGCAAGTCGGAAACGTAAACGAGCGCGTTCGAGTCGGTGCGCCGTGATCATAATCTATCGTCTCGCATTGAGGAGCACAATAAGTAGTCGACTTCCTCTCCCACGTTTGGAACAGCGGATGCCTCGACTTGCGACCTCCGGCTTCGCTACAAGCCCCTCATACTCATACACTAAGCTCCGACCATTACGTAAAGTGTCATCAATTTACTTTATCGCGTACATTCCGTTTTATAACCAATCTTTACGTTGAGCTCTTATGTAGGTAAGTACGTTGAGGCCATCGATAATTAAGATTACCGCAGTCGTCAATCAGCGGTCGGTAATTATAATTGCATGTACAATAACAACTACATCGAATTAATATTATTCCAATAGTGCAGTTTGTAATGTAATTAACCCAGACTTATGCTGATAAAATATGATTATTGATATCTGTACGTATTTATGTTAATTAAAACATGAATATTTTATTCAATGTAGGTACACGTGTGTGAGGCATTGCAGACTGAATGAAAAAGATGTAACTAATAATGATTTTATGAATGTTACGTCAAGGACGAGGTTTTAAAGAATGAATGGTTACGAAATTACCAGCACACTAACATACGTTATTAGTCTACGTGTTGCGTCGGTAGTTAATGATTGTAATACTAAATGAATTTAATTCCCAGTGAATTCATTTAGTGATGACTGAGGGCTTGATCTAGAGGGGGAGGAACCAGCCGGTCAATAGTATAAAGCGGCAAAAAAGTGGACCGGCAAAAGTCATTATGGTATATGTATTGATACATATTAGTGATATAACGAATTCTTTATCGATATTCGTGAATGCGAATTTTGTTTTTTTTTTCAGTCCGCGGTGTAGAGTGACGGAGGATATAAATTTTGGCAACCTTTTTTTGTAGTTCCAATTAAATTTGGCGACCGTTTTTTTTGCAAAGTACCGCAATTCAATATTTGCAATATTCGCACAATGCTTGCGAATGCGAATGTCTAAAAACATGCGAATATTTGTTACATCACTGATACATATTTCTAGAGTATGTAAAGAGCGTCAAATTCAACTTTCGTTCCGTTGGCACAAACCTACATACTACGATAATGATATGAAATTGAACAATTTACAAAAGTAAAGCACAGACAATTTTACTAGTAAAAAAAACCTACTAGTTTTATATGATACTTACCAAATAATCAATCTTAAGAGAGAAGATTAAACCAGAAAAGGTATCGTCAAGATTGTCCAAATATAAACTAGCTTCACAAGCTACACAAGTAAGTACAACTGCAGGTTGCACTTACTTGTGTAGCGTGCAAGACTCTTGTATGAAGGGTTCCATACATTATCCAATACTTTTTTTTAGTATTTGATGTTATAGTAGCAATAGAAAGACATCTGTGAAAATTTCAACTGTCTAGCTATCACAGTTCACGAGATACAGCCTGGTGACAGACAGACGGACAGCGGAGTCTTAGGAATAGGGTTCTGTTGTTACTCTTTGGGTACAGAACTCTAATAATTCATATTACACAAATATAACACAGCTACTACTTAGCTGGCCCGTAGATTTTGCACGAAGAAGTCAAAACACATAACACACATACATCCTCACAATCATTTGCACATAGCTATAATACAAATAAGGAATAAGATTTAAGCATATACTACTTTAATACACAGTATATGAACAAGCCTATCAGGCACAATATTAACATTTTAGGCATTCAGTCTTCTAAAATAATAATAATTTGCAAAATGTTGACACCGTTTACAGTATAAACCGACCATCTTCATTGAATTGTTAATTTGCTTGAATGAGTATTCAAGAATTGCATAAAACACATTTTTTCGCTTTTAATCTGTTTTATTCATTTTGGAGCTATCTTAAAAGATAGAGGAACTTAGGAAATAACAAGAAGATTAATTTACTATTTATTTTAAAGAATAGTAAGCACATTTATACTGCTATCGAGCAGTATAAATGTGCTTCAGCTACACCAAAGTACCCATTTAATAATAGACAATACCTAAGTGAAGATTACTCGCTTCAAGAATTTATCTGTATAATATTTTTAGAATAAAATAGAGCTGCAGTTAATTTTTACATTG
Organism: Spicauda simplicius; assembly: GCA_949699795.1. Lineage (NCBI taxonomy): Eukaryota > Metazoa > Arthropoda > Insecta > Lepidoptera > Hesperiidae > Spicauda > Spicauda simplicius. The sequence continues at coordinate 16,830,718 of OX453059.1, forward strand.
GTGCATACAGTCTATCAGAAATTAAATTTTGCATGCCTATATTTCTGTATGTATGTACCTAATTGTCCACCAAATCTCACTTGGCCAGCGCAGTGAACTATGGCCTAAAGAACACTCTCATTCTAAGAGAACACCCGTGCCCAGCAGTGGGACAATAATGGGTTGCCCCAATGTACCTAATTAGTCTACAATTTATGAGAATTTTTAACATAATCTTTAGACATATGGGCGGTCTGCACAACCATAATTAAATTAATTATGACATTAGCATAGCAGAAATTTATGTGAATAAATGTGAATTCTATCTAAATTTCTTGTGGACAAATGTTATTATACAATAGATGAATTTTCAAATGACAATTCTGATAATTAATTAATATTGACTAGTAATTCCATGACCCGCTGATGTAAATGTTAATGCAAGAATTATAATATAATGGTAAGATCTTCCTAAATTATAAATATTTTTATATAATATTGTATGAACATGTGGCCGGAATACGGTGAACTATATATAATTTAAGAACTCTGCATGTACCTACCTGTATTCCACAATAAAGATATTTGATTTGATTTGATTTGAGATTTTTGTCAATGTCTGTCTGTTCTGTCAATATTGCATATTAAGAAAACAGATGGAGTTAATAGAGGGTCATTTTTGTACAGATTTTAGATTCAGCATTAATTTAGATATTAGTTATTTATGCATAAATTAATGATATATTTTATATCAATTGAAGTAAACACATTCCACAACATCCTGCAATTAATGGCCATAAATCATAGGAAAAATGTAATTTCTTACAGAATAGGATATGGCATAAACACATGTTTTTATGAGTCAACAAGTGACACACAGACCATATTAAGAATGAAGTAATATGGATGGAAATATACTAAGTTAATAGATTGCAATAAGTTGAAATGATTGAGGAATTTAGTATTGTGGAATAATATGACTATTTAAATTTAACAAGCCCGCCCACTATTTTAATCCTAAATGTGAGCAAATAAGCAACAAATTAAATTGTATAATTTGACATGATATGATGATACATATAAAAAAGTATGATATTACACAAAAAATTTAAGAAGTTACTTTTTCTTTAGTTTGTAATAAAGCAATATTGGACTTTTGTATAACTAAATTGAGAATAAATTATAAACAATATGTTTTAATATTCATATAATTTAAGAATAATTTACCTTCCAGGCAGACGACTTGCACTCCATCTTGTTTGAGTCTCCGGAGGAGGATGCCGTGCACGGAGTCAGGGTCCCGCGGGGCGCCATCAGCGTACAGCACGAAGGTTCCGCGCGAGCAGCACTGCGCGATGCGCGCCTTCAGCTCCTTGCATTGCACGGTGGAGGCCAGCTCGATCTTGCCGGCCGCCAGCCGCCGCAGCATTATACTTGGAATGGAGAAATTAACTGCCGAGCGGATGTGACACTGGGCATACTCGTTGGACCCCCGGCAGTCGATCAACACGATATCCCGCTCGTCAGAACGCAACTTTGCCAGCAACCACTCCTTCGTCACCAGATCACACTCGCTTTCCGAATCCGTAGGCATCTTGTGATCGTAACGTTCTACTGTTTACACGGACCCCTCGACCCGCCTGTTGCACTCTACACTATTGCGACTAGATTGAAACCAACACACCAGTTTATAATCCCGAACATGATTAATATTACGCGATGACAAATATTTTTAATACGAGAGCTTATATTCGATTACAAGGGAATCCATCTAAATAAACACTACACCAATTTCACGTCCACGACGAACGAGCTATCCAACGCGAGGCGAAACAAGCAAACACTGGCATTGGCTAGCCCCGCGATCCCAACATAAATACACTATATAATAAACTACAGACATACTACAATCTGCATTGCATAGACAAGTTCTTCTACTATAAAGCCTCTGTAACACTAGTAACAATTAGATATATGTAAGAATTGAAAGTTATTCATTTGTTTTGTTCAATAATGATCAATAATATGTACTTCAATCTAAACTTTGAGAATTTTCTTGGGATGTTTGGTAATTCTTCTCATCAGACCATTACACGATGACAAATAAAATACTAAAAAGAGATTCAAGATTATTTAAGAATACAAGAATAAAAATCAAATTTCAGGAACAACGTAAGTGCAACCACGTGAAATAAATGTCGTTTTAGTGTAAATTAGTGTTATATGCTTCATTTGATAAAATGAGTATGAAATTAAGAAAAGGAAGTTGGTTCATTTTTGTGTACCAAGCGTAATGTTAAACCTCTTGTAATAGCAACACTGCATTCGTTGGCTGACATTTTAATGTTTATGGTCTTGTTTTAGGAGCGTGTTCACAATTTTACAATTTTGCTGGATATTACTAATAATCTGAAGTTTTAAGAAAGAAAAGATTGTCAGTTGCATCACAGCAAAAACTCTCGTTTTGAACCAATGTGAACGGATCATAAGTTGAAGCTAAATTTAAAAAAAATGTATTACGACCATTTCGAAAACGAAATTTATTTCACTAAATAGTACAGATGTTCTGAATTCGTATTTATCATAAATTATTTTATTTAAATTTAAATAATTAAAATTATATATAAAAATATACAAAAAGCAAAGAAGCATTTTCAAATTCTACGTTCCAGTTTCTTTTTGTTTTGGTGCCATTATGTTGTTTTTGATCAAAACAAAAATTATGAAATTATTACACTTTAAATAAAACGTGCATTCTCGTTACAAAAATAGCCTATTGTAGTTCAATTAGAGTCATCATTCGAGACGACGATAGTGATTCCATAAACATAAACGTATAATAGACATTTATTTATAATTGCTACAAAATAAGGTTAAAATTGTAGTCACTAAACGAGTCGTACCTATCAGGGTGCGTTCCAATAAATGACCACAAAGCGCACGCTCACGACCACAGTTTTTCCCGTTCCATTAGCTTGTGAGGCGACCGCGGTCGTCTAATGAAACAACGTTTTGGGCTTTTGGGGCGTCGTGATCGCGTTCTGGAACGCGTCCTAATGTTTTTTAATGTCATTTTGACTTTGACATTTTGTTATTGATCAATGGACAGAGAAAGTCAGTTTACAGAAATTATTTTTATTTTAAGTAGTCGTCAAGTTTTTAATTGTGCATTAAATGAAATATAATTTATTTTATATTTTCTTTCACACTCTATAAAATGAGTGACATATACGGGGACTTGGAAAATTATGAACAAGAAAATATTATTGAGGAGGTATACAATTTTAGCGCCAAACGATGTCTTATGTCAGCGATGTTTATGCTTTCTATGATTGCGATTTCTAGAATATACGCTTTTGTAATGAACTAATATGTATTTGCCTCACATTTATTAAATTTAATTTGTTGCAGTTGCGAAATGAAAACAAGGAACTAAAATGTAAATTGGAACAATACGCTTCCACTTTGGATACTTTACAAAAAGTAGGTATTTCTCACATCGATACAAATATTAAATATTACAATTGTCTCGCTATTTAAGATCTATAACTACTTGTGTTGGATGAAATATTCATACATACAATAGAATTCAAAATGATTGTTCAAAATGATGAAGTGTAAATTGAGCACCTAATTAGAAAGGAATTAATAATCTTATAATAGGAGGACCTAAGCTTCCCCTAAACCTAAAATCCTCCATAATAGAAAATATATTTTTAATACTATTCAAATGCCTATACTTGCCTAGTTAAAACATGCACTGCCCCAAACGTGACTGCCTTTATAACACTAAGCATCACCCAAATGAAAACGTTAGATCTGCCAGTGAGATCAATTTTGTATTACATACTTTCACCCAGTTCTTTCTATTATCATAGGCATATTCATCTCTGAATGGAACAGAGTTGTATTTATACTTAAATGCAGGTGTGAATTTACCTGAGGTCTATGGACATAGCCAGGGGAGAGTCTTGGGGGTTTAAATGCCATTCGAAAACTTAAAATATTCATATATAATATTAAAATTAATTTATTTTGCTTGCATTTAAAATTAACACTTGCCACAAATTTTCCAGCCACCTAGGGTTGACTGGTATAGAATGCCATTAGGCATTAAGTTTGTCCTATTGTAATTTTCGTAAAGGTGCGATAAATATATAAATAAATAAATAAATATATAAATAAAATACGAAGTTTTAACCCTTAAATATGTGGTTTGGATTGGCTGTCGGGAAACTACTCTCATATATTAGCTCTCAAGCTTTTAAGGATGTAGAGCATATATGGTTTGTGCAGTTACCACCACCTTTCAGTTACCACTGCCAACCTATTTGATTTCTTTGTACCCCCCCAAAACCGAAACCTGACTACTGCCCATGCTAAGGTCAGTCTAAAATGCTGAGTATGATGAATTATAAATCATATTTTTTTCGCAATTGCCATAGATCTCTATTTTGCTGGGGTGTTTTTGTGCTATAGTCAAAGTTGCTTGCTAGATACCAAGTACTGTCCCTGTAGCCTCGGGGTTAGAATAGGGCTACGGTATCCCCTGCCTGTCGTAAGAGGCGACTAAAACGGGCTTCCGGGGTTGCAGACGGCTAGAGTGGGAGCTCGAACTGTTCGGTCAGGCAATCCCGGGAAGGACGGCGGTATGTGTGGTCGCATACCGTTGTAAAGATTAGGCGGAGCGGTGGGCCCAGCCGCCCATCTGGGAGGAGCCCGATGGGGCAGCGCGCTCGAGGATTCCGGTTGAAGTCGTTTCGAGATCCCGGAGTCCTCCTTTTCAGCGCCGGCCACCGGGGGGGTTTTAGTGCGGTAAAAATCCCACATAACCCTGCGTCGCTCCCACGGCGTCGGGTACCTTTGGAAGGTTTCCCCCTCGAAAACAAAAAAAAAAAAGATACCAAATACTGGTCCTCCATATCAAATTGTTACAATAGCCTGATTATAACCTCAAATATTAAACATAATGAAAATTCATATCACCTGAAAGTTAAGATGCTCAATGCTCTGAGCTTTGGCTGTCCTCTAACAATGCAAGTTGAGTATTATATAGTATGAGAACCTAACTTATAAACACCTCTCTGTTCCTGACATAATCTTAACTTGTAAGCTGCTTTATTGGAAGTATTATAATGTTCTATATATGTGTGTCATCAAACCATTCCTGTCCCACACACCTTTAAGAACTTTTTTAAAGCACTTTCAGGTGTGAAGGTTTCCTAACAATGATTTCCTCCACCAATCAAATCTAATTTGTGAAGGCTCTAATTTGTGAAGCATTGATAAATAATTTCTAAGACACACATAAATCTTAGTTTAATCACCAGTGTGTGTCTAAGATTTGAACTGTGGACATCCAGATCGAGAGGCCAAGTTTCAACCATTAGGCTACCACTGGTCTTTGAATCTTATAACCCATTTCTAGGTATAATTGCAATAATACTATCAGTGAACGGATGTGCATTGATATTATAGAACATTTTGCAGGATTTTGATAAACTATCAGCAGAATATAAAAAGTTGGAATTGAATTACTCATCCTTATTGAAGACAGCGAGAGCAGAAATCGAAAGGAAAACTACAATCATAACTAACCTCAATGTAGAGTAAGTATCATTTGGATTATTGTTAATTTAAAAAATCACTAGTGTTTTAATGGATAAAAATTTGTAGTTATTATTGTTTAGGTTTTTTAATTGTCTTTTATCCAAGAATTTATTAGATATATATTGGACAGGCTTGTCTTGCTTTGTAAGGAATACAGGAAATGAAAATGGTAACGTTTTTTTCTTCTTATTCTTGTATCTTATTGTAGTAGAAAACAAGCATGCAGTCCATCTGATGGTAAGTGCTCACTACCCATGAACATTGTTAATCAAATCCATATAATCCAGGATTTATTCCTAAAGTCAAATACAGATGCATTACTTCTCCTGAAAAATAAGATCTCATGTCTATGTAAACAGGCAACCGGGTGTGGTGGTCCATATATATGCTCATTGTAATGCAGAAACTGCTTAAATTAGAAATAGGCAATGGTGATATTTCCTCTCGATGAACAATATTTTTATACCATAACGTTTTCAATAGAAGCCACTTTTATAACATAACACTTAATCCTGTAATATTAGTGGGATACAATAAATTTTCCAGGAAAGACAAGTTGGTAATTAGTGCATTGCAAAACAGAGGTAAGGCTCATACCAACCATCAAAATAAGAGCCAAAATGCAAAAAATACCAAACAGCCAGGAAAAGGAGTAGGGTGTGATAAAGGGAAAAATGTAACCAGTGTTTCTAATGAAACTAATAAGATTGCTCCAAGAACATTACCCAATGATAGGTATGTGAACACATTAATTATTTTTATTATATGGCATTGATACTTGAACATACATTTTAATATGTAACAGGTCCTTATGATAGTAATGATATTAGATAAAATTAGTTTAAAATCACGGACCTTGTAAAAATATCTAACACTCATTTATTTGCTAAACCACAATGGTAGTGAGGTAATTGAAATTTTATTGGTGCAGTATTTAAAAGCAATTGTCATAGCTTGATTTTGTAATTTAAAGTTTTATTAAGTACATATAATATGATAGTTTATGTAATGATCATGTTTTATATGCCTTTTGCAGAAAGGATACAGTTGATAAAATTACTTCTTTCTCTGGTACTTCTAATACTAAAGTTAAGACTTGTTCCGATAAAACAGAAAAGGGACTAATACCGAAAACTGCCAACAGTGACAGAGATAAGGATAAAGATAAAACTAAGAGCAAGGAAGGCAAACAAAACCATTTACATGAATTTATTGATGGGAAGGGTAAAGTCGAAGTTAAAAAAATCTTTAATAGACGGAAATCCATGCCAGTACTCAAGTAAGTGTTAATGTATTTTAAGTAATGATGTACAGATATTGTTTTTCATCACTATATATAAAATTTTCATGATAAAGTTTTGTAATTACACATGTATTTACATTTCTTTATAGGCGAGATGATATCCAATTCAGTTCAGATGAAGAACAAGAAGATAATCCTAGGGGCTATTCTGAGAGAGGTCGTTTTAAAAGAAAAGCATCTTCCAGGGATTTAAATGAAAGAAAATATGATAATGATCGTACTGGAAGAAGTAGTCCAAAAGTATTTGACACTATGAAATTCGATGACAAATACTCAAGTTACCATGATTCATCGAGGGATTATCGCAAAAGTAATAGTCGATACAGTGACGATAGATACAGAGTTAAAGATACCTGGGACAGATATAACACAAGTCAAAGATTTAGAAGACATTATAGTCCGAACAGATCACACTACAATACACGCAAAGAACATTCAAGTGATAGGCCCCATAGGTCCGATACTATAAGTCACCGTATTCTAGAAAGTCCTCCACCAGATAAGTATAATCAATATCAAAAAAGTCATGATGTCGATAGGCATAGGATGTATAGTGAGGAAACAATGAAACATAAAATACATGATGTCATGGATGAACCTGCTTGCAAGCGAATGAGGACTGAATCCTTAAACAGGCAGTCAGATGAACATATAAACTTACAACCAGACAGGGATAATGGAATTAACACAGCTAGGATACAACCTCCTCAATTCTCATATTTATTCCTCCAATCACCAGATCATGTTCATCTGGAAAATAATACTCCATTTCATCAAGTAAAAGGTATAGTATAAATGTTTCCCATTAATATTAATTTATAATTTGTATAGTACTGCATGTAGTTTGAAAGTTTATTTAAGACAAAGAATACAGAAATCTGTTCATTACAGAGATAATGAGCACAGCAGCTACAGATCTTGAAGACCCCAGATTAAAAAGTAATAAATATCTAGTAACAACACATAAAGATAAAGTTACACTGTCAACAGTTGCTGGTAGAGACGTGGATATAAAATTGGTCAACGAAATTACTTGGGACAAGAACAAGGACAAATTACAAAAAATGCCTACTCCTCTTAGAGAAAAACCACAAATGACGGAAGATCTTATTAAGGATATTTATATGGATATTGATCATCCCATACTAAATTTATCATTGGAATCTGGAGAAATCGGGTGCTCAGAAGATGATTTAAGAATCAATAGTATAAATAAAAAAATAAATGAAGAAAATACAGGCGTAGCCAACGTAGGTGCGGTTAAAGCAAGTGTATCCAATACAGACGCAGTCAAGGCGGCCATAGAAGATACGGACGTAGGCAGCATAGTGCATGCAGCCGTACCCAGCGGGGGATTAGGCAATACGTGCGCAGTTAATACAAGCACAGTAAACAGTGGTAAGGACATCATAGATGTGGCCAATGAAGGCGTCGCTACCATAGCTGCAACAAATTTAAAGTTAGATCTAAAATGGAACAAACCTGTGCATAACAACATCCAAAGCCAACATCAAAATCAAGGCAATAAAAAACAAATACCTGATCCAACTGATATCATACAGCAACAAAAGTCTTCATCGCTTTTTAAGAAGTATACAATTCCAAAAATTAATAAACCTAATACACACAAACCGTTAGAAGATGTTATTACTAATATTATGCATAAGCTAGATAAAAAAGAACAATGCCTAAAAGATAATGTAGAAAAAGAAACAATTAAGGAAAAAAGCACACAAAAGGAATTTGATATACACAATCCATTAAAACTATTTTCTTCTGCCAAGCAAATACGTAAAAATAAAACCAAAGAACACTTGGTTGATGAACGACGGGAAAAATATTCTCCGGAAAATGTGACGAGTTCTGCCAGGGACACTGTTGAAGGTGATTTGGAGTTGAGTGATGAAACAAGTGATTGTACCGAATTCACTGATCAAATAAGGTATAGTAGAGAGAAATGCGCTTTGACCAGTGAAAATCCTAATACACCAGTGGTTGAGATTACTCATAAAGAAACACTTAATTGTGAAAAACAGAGTTCTGACAATATTGATAAACAACGCGAAGATTTAAAACATGGAATTGAAAGTGTGTTTGACAATAATCATGCTAATGCACCAGTCACACTTCCCGAAGTTAAGCTTCAAGGAAGTAAAACGTGTAATGAAGGCTTGAAGAACAAAACTAAAGACATGAAATCGAAACTTTGTGATTTGTTTGGCGACAGTAGTAGTTTGATAACGCCTGATGATTTAGGGATCGTTGTAGCACCAATCGCAAGCCAAATTGTTAATGATTATGTACCATTATTTGATAACACACAAGATGCAATAGATTTAAATGTTGAAGAAATGGAAAAGGTTCAAACTAGATCATTGAAAAAGGAATCCGATAAAGGTGTTGCAAATAAAGAACATCAAGATACAAAACATGATAAAAAGCAAAAACATAAATCAAATAAAACCAATAATGAGGGCAAAAAGAAAACTAAAAGCAACAGTGAAAAAAAGACTGCTATTGAAACTGTTACTAGGAATGACAATGCAGAGTCATTAAATGCAGAACCTGATGTTGTAAAAACGGTAATAATATCTACAGGTGTCCAAAATAACTGTAATTCTGAGGATTTGGTGCTTGATAACAGAAAGGACAGTCATTCGACAGACTTGTTAGCTAAAGTCGATAATAATGTACCAAACTGCAATTCACTTCCTTGTTTAAAAGCTCTTGCGACATCCACACCACATAAAATAATCCAAGTTGAACCAAATTTATCAGTACCTGAAATTAGTTGCACTTCAAATAACAACTTAGCAACAAGGGATGATCATAGTTCATCTAACACCAAGAATATTGATACAACCGCGCAGCACAGTTCAGATATACCTGACGTAAGGATAATTATAAAAAGACGCAGGAAAGGAAAAGCGACCGCAAATTAGTTTTGGTTTATTATGCATTTTGGTTAAGTATTATAAATCATATTTATTTATAGAGCAATATTGATATTTAAGAGCAATATTTACGGAGGCATTACTATATATCTATACTATAATAAATCTGTAAGAGGTCGCTGTCTGTACATGGAATAAATTTAAGTGAAAACCATTTCTAGAGGTCTTTAATACGATATAGAACCCAAAATAATGGTTTTTAGAAATCTTTTCTGTTTGTCTGTTTGTCTGTTTATCTGTTTGTCTGTTTGTCTGTGTGTTTGAAAACGCTAATCTCAGAAACGGCTTATCCAATTTGAATATAATTTCCACGGATGTGTTGTGGGAAACTTCACTTAACATTTAGTGTTTATTTTATGTAAATCAGTTTATAAATAAAAAAGTTATGTCAATTTAAAACTACGCAGTATTTATTCTGTGTTCGATAAGTGTTAATAAGTTAAGTAACTGTTGGTTGAAACTAAACATGTCAGGTCTGTAAAATGTATTCCTTTGTTATGTAATATTTTTGGTTACGTGTGTACCTATGTTATTTGATACTATACAAATCTATACCTCTATATCTATATATACTTATATAAAAACAAAAGGATGCTCTCTCACTCATCTATTGAATAAACATCGTAGAGCCTAAACTGCTAAAGATACGAATATGATTTTTACTAGGGGTTCCTAAAAAGGAACCCCTAGATAAGGAACCCCTGACGTCTAAAAAGACGTCAGTTAAGAATGAATTTTCTGATCCCCCCCCCCCCCCCAATTTAACCCAAATAGGTGATGTAAGTTTGTCTGAAAGTCCGTCAATTTTGAGGCCACCTCAATAAAATTTAGTATTTCGCTTTAATTTTTATGTTAAAACATAGTTTTAAACGGACTTCCAAAAAGGAGGAGGTTATCAATTCGTCTGTATTTTTTTTATTTTTTTTTTTATTTTATATTTGTTACTCGATTTCTCCGCACTAGGTGAACGGATTTGGATGATATTTTTTTCATTTGAAAGGTAGTGCGTGTCATGGGGTCCCATTTATTTTTAGTTCACTTTTGACATTGGCATCCATAAGAAAAGCGCATAAGTCTGATATTTGCATTAACGATGTGCGCGATAAATAGATGAATAACTCAATTTCCCGCCAACCGATTTTGATGATTTTTCTTTTATTTGAAAGAATGTACTTCAAGGGTACTCTGATGAGTTTGATACGGTTCTGATCATAGGATCCATTTCTTTGAAACAAATTAACGAAATTAGCGATACTCGGCAAAACCTAATTTGTAGGAGTCCAATTGGGTTGAATGTAGAATGAGATTACTAAGCAGATATTTCCTAAAAAACTTGAGTTGAACTCTTCAATCCTGATGATGCAGGGGTACTGCTAGCCTGAACCGTAGAAGTAAGTCAATTTGTTTTTATGGATATATAATAAGATTGTTAAACAAATTTATGGGTCAAAAATTTGATCTTCAACTCCTCAACCCTGATGATGTAAGGGTATTTCAAGACTGAACCGTAAGAGTTGGCTATTTGGTACTTACGGTTATGTAATAAAAATACCAAGCAAAGATACACGGTAAAAATTTTGACCTTCAACTCCTCAACCCTGATGATGCAGGGTTACTTCAAGCCTAAGCCATAGGAGATGGCCATTTGGTGCTTTCGGGTATGTAATATGATTACTAAGCAAAGACACAAAATGAAAATTTCGACCTTCAACTCCTCACCCCTGATGATGCAGGATACTGCTAGCCTAAACTATACGAGATGGGCATTTGGTGCTTTCAGATATTTAATATAATTACTAAGCAAAGACACATGATGAAAGTTTTGACCTTTAACTCCTCAACCCTGGTGATGCAGGGGTACTTCATGCCTAAGCCATAGAAGTTAGCTATTTAGTGCTTTCGGGTATGTAATATAATTACCAAGCAAAGACACAAGATGAAAATTTCGATCTTCAACTCCTCAAGCCTGATGATGCAGGGTACTGCAAGCCTAAGCCATAGGAGTTGGCCATTTAATGCTTTTGGGTATGTAATATAATTACTAAGCAAAGACACAAGATGAAAATTTTGACCATCATCTCCTCAACCCTGATGATGCAGGGGTGCTTCAAGCCTAAGCCATAGAAGTTAGCTATTTAGTGCTTTCGGGTACGTAATATAATTACTAAGCAAAGACACAAGATGAAAATTTCGATCTTCAACTCCTCAAGCCTGATGATGCAGGGTACTGCAAGCCTAAGCCACAGTAGTTGGCCATTTAATGCTTTCGGGTATGTAATATAATTACTAAGCAAAGACACATGATGACAATTTCGACCTTAAGCGACCCTGATAATCTAAGTACACAACCTACTTAAGCCGTATGAGTTTGGTACTTATTGATTACAATAAATTACAACCCGTTCCTGAGAGAACATTATGATGAAAAGTGTCACTTTGAATACCTAAATCCTGAAAATGCGGGAGTATTGTCATGTTATTGTTAAGAGTTGGATTTAGCTGTAGCTTTTTAAACAGGATGGGTTAGGTTAGGTTGGAACATAAAAGAAAACATAAAAAATAAGCGAACAGGGTGCGGCAGCGCCCTGCTAGCGGGTGCGCCCTGTTCGTATGAATTGTAAAAGTGTTTTGGTTATGTCTTCTGCTTTACAAAGAACAATGCGGGATTTACGCACACAAATAGCCCGATGCACCTCTTAAAAGATCTTATCTTTGGCCACATGAAACAAAATATGAACTTTATATGTCGCTGTTCAGTGATATTCCAATTGTGTAATGATTTACTTCAAGTAGATAATAGTGCTTTGTTATCCGGAAAAGTTAAAATCAATCTTTATATCGATACGTCTTCGTTTAAATGTGGAAGAGTTGGTTGAAAAAGTATAACCCGATATTGTTAATACAACCAATAACACTATAAATTGGTTCCAAAAGAGGGCTATATACCCACCTACCAATGAACGTGTCGATAAAATAAATGATTTTTTTTTTCAAAATTTAAAGCAGCGTCACAGATCTACTATTCGGTAGACACAGTCATTGAGATGGAGGAAGTAGTACATTATCCAACAGAATTTTTGAATTCCTTAGTGCCTTCCGGAACTCCTGAACACAAATGAATATTAAAAGTAGGTTTACCTATAATCTTACTTAGAAATTTGAATCCGCCAAAATTACTTCAAATAGTATTTACCAATAAGGAAAAGTTCAAATCAATCTTTATAATCGATACGTTTTGGTTCAAATGTGGAGGAGTTGATTGAAAAAAAGTATCCCGATATTGTAAATTAGACCACTAAGAATGTAAATTGGTCAAAAAAAGCGGTTTACAATATTAGAATTCTTCTAATTAAAAAAAAAAAAACATAACAATACGTTCCTACCCACAAATACACACTTTAAATTCGTTTTTTCACTCTGTGTTTGACCAGGTAATCCTTGAGCGGCTAAACCGATTTTAATGTTACTACTTTTTATCATAGAATTCCCACGGTGTCGAGATTTGCGCGGCAAAAACTTTGTGACACGTTGATTTGCACGCGGGCAAAGCCGCGGGTACAGCTAGTTTTTAAATATAATACAATGCCCTGCGCTATGGATAACATTGCGATATAGAAATGTTACAAATAAGTATAGACTTGCAAAACTGTTATTATTAATTTAAATAAAATATTAGAGCCTAACTTCTGAAAGTATCTAACTGCCAAATGTAATGTAAATATAGTTTTATTAAAGTCATGCCTGTATTTTATTAGGCATTGATTTGATACATGTACATAAATTTAATTAGTATCCTGTGTATATAACATTTATAATTACATAACGTAAAATCTGAATTGTATACTAGTAACACTATTTATACAGTTTTTATGTATGCTTCTACTGTCATTATTATGTATCTTTCATCGATTTAGCTACTAACATTTTCTATCATGAATTACTATATTTTGCTTATAATAATAAGCTCTATGTAAAAACATGTAGTCATACAGATAAAAGACTGCAATAATTATGATAGGTTTCAGAGCATATCGCACGGTGAAAATAAGGGAGGAAATGGGAAATATGCATTATCAGGAAATAATAAAAGTGTGTGAGCATTTTGTGTAGTTTCTTGTAGTGCACTGTTATTAAAGGGTTTTAGCCTAAGGTCCTAGCTTTGCTTGTCTAGCATGAAATCCTCACTTAACATCTCGCTAAATGATAGGCTACTTTATTAGGAGTGGTTGTTTTACACAATTTGCAGCAAATTTTAGTTCGGTCTCTTTTTGCTGTGCGATATGTATGCGATAAATATTTTTGTTCTCTTAACTTGCTTGTTATATTTCCAAAGTGAAAGATATTCGATAGAATTGAATGTTCTTTATATAACGTTAATATGATAACAATCATATTCATATTACAGTGGTTTTACTCAATGTCCTAACTGTGAACTAACAATGTTTTTATTCAATTATTTTGGATTCTTAATGAGAACTTTTAGTTGGAAGATCTGATGTTCGTTTCTAAATATCGGAAACTAAACTACTAACTTTTAGCGAATAAACCTGTTGCAACGTATTACTATAAATTAAAAATAGTCCTTTTTTATAACGGACGCGTGGGTTTAATTCTCACATTCGAGTACTGAGAGAGAACATAGACAATAGAAAATAACAATCTATGAAGTAGTCACAGACTAAACAAAAAGGAACCAAGCATCTATTATTTCGATATCCAAAAATAACACTTTTCATAGTTTAATTTTAAAACATGAATATTTGTAAGTGTGAATTAAATGAAAAATCCATTCTCTACCCCATACACGATTTTTAACGCTTGAAAAGGATACCCGAAAAATCAAGGCTCGGAAACCGGTTCTATTTCTAAACCGGTTTCGGTCATTGACCCCAAACCTAAATGAATATCGGTTAAAGGTTGTACCTAACCGGTTATTACCGGTTTATGCGAAGTACCGGTTTTTCACGAATTTAGGTTTTGGTTGCCATAATTAACCGGTTAAAACCAAGTTTATTATATTCTACCGCGTTTTAGACATGCTCTGGACGCTGCGCTCACTATCACAAAGTATACGCAATCGCACGCGCTTCAATTTTTAACAGACTTCAAAAAAGGAGGTTTCTCAATTCTACCGTATATATATATATATATATATATATATATATATATATATATATATATATATATATATATATATATATATTTTGTTTGTTCGCGGATAACTTCATCGTTTATGAACCGATTTTGAGGATTATTTTTTTGTTGGAAAGGATACATTCCAGGAATGGTACAATGATGAGGAAACCAGGATCTGATGATGTCATTCTAGAGAAATCGAGGGAATATTTCAAAAATCGTAGGGGTGACTAGTGCGTTTGTTAATTTTTCTATTAAACAATTTAAAGTACTATAATATAATCAAGGTCTGGAGTCGATCTGATGATGAAGCCGAAAGACAGTCGAGGGGACTCCTCAACGATTTACAGCAATTACCTTGTGTTTGAGCTTGTTTAATTTGTATTGATGGAAACGTTACACCTGTCTGGTCTGATGATGAAGACGAAACACAGTTAAGGAACTCTTCAACGGTTTACAGTAGCTACCTTGTGTTTGGGCTGAATTCATTTATATTGATGAGAACTTTGTACTCATATGGGTTTTAAATATCATTATTTAAATACAAATATCACTATATAGTCACTAAAAAGCGTGAAATAAAAACTTTTTAACAAAAAATATCTACCGACTTCAATGTCACTAAAAGTCTAAAATAATTTCTATTAATTTTGGTTTCGAACACTCTTAGTACTTAGTACATAGTCCCGAAGTCGGCGCTCATATAGGACATAGTGCCGTCCAGCCATATTTGTTTAGCGGAGCCCTGAGCCTCCGAATGAGGCCTACAGTGAAGGACAATGTTTTAGCGCTGTAGGCCATCACTGGCAACACACATTGCTTGAATAACTTAACTATTGACAAATTGAATTGTGGACGATAAGATACTACGTAATTTCCCGAACGCAGCCCAGCCGAGTTGGATTCTTCGAGTTACCTCCCTCTCAAAGTTGGACTTACCCATCCGTTTGTCCCAGGCAAATATACTCGTCAACAACTTCGAGAGGAGTGCCGTCAACAACTACCAGTACGGGTGTGACATGGACATTAGACATGATTTTTGTCTTGTCCATGTTCATCTTAAGACCCACCCGTTGTGAGGCACTGTCAAGGTCGCCTAGCATAGTGCTGAGGGCCGTCAGCGAATCTGCCGAGATAACTATATCATCGGCAAATAGTAGGTGTGTGACGTGTTTGCCATTGATGTTTGTGCCAAGACCTTTCCATTCCATCAGCTTGAACAAATCTTCCAACGCAGCGGTGAACAGCTTCAGTGATATGACATCGCCTTGCCTGAATCCCCACTTAGCTCAGAAGTGCACAGGCCCATTGCGCTTCTGAGCTAAGTGGGGCTAAGTTCTTCAAAAGGGTTTCATCGCCTGTTTTGAAGAATAGCACCACTACGCCTTTGCCTTCTCTTCCGGGGAGGTCCCGCTATTGATGACAGAATCAAACAACTTTTGAAGCGCCACTAGTACCGATTTCCCACCAGCTTTTTGCAGCTCTGTTGTGATTCCGTCATCTCCCGGTGCCTTGTTGTTTTTCAGCTGTTTGAGAGCCTCTCTTATCTTGTACAAGCTGACGTCCTCAGTATAGTTTCGGGTCAATTTGGCACGTTTGTCGACCGCCATATTTCTACAACTGTCCGTAGTGTTTTTTAATTTCTCTCAGAACATCGGGTTTAGACGAAACTATGGTGTTCGAGTCTGTCTTCAACCTCGTCAGCAGGCTCTGCCCAACGCACAGGTCCCTGGCGAACACTCTTGAGCCTGGGTTTTCGCTCAATAGCGTCTTTTATGCGATGGGTGTATGAGCACGCCAATCGCGTCGCCTACTCTGAGAGATCTGATTATTGAGCAGTCTGTATTTCGACATTGAGGTTGGAGACTGCACACATAGTTCTCGCCTCTCCCTCATAAGACCGAGAGTATGTTCTGAGAGAACCCGAGACCTAGAGACACCACAGAGACATCATTAAATATGTGCCGTTTGTCTGTCTTATCCAAGTTCACTTTCGCCCTCTTCTTGAAGAAAGAGTTCATCATAAAGAAGTCTTCCCTCTCCAAGAAGTTGGCAAGCAAGTGGCCTCGGTGGTTCCGTTGTCTAATTCCAAAGGCCTTGCGCTCGCCATCATTCCGTGTGCCTAATCTGGCGTTAAAATCCCCCCATAACAACGCTTAAGTGCGTTTTTGAGGTATGTATGGCTCCTCTTACGTCCTCATACATTATCTCGACCTCATAGTCTGGGTGTGTCGAAGTCGGCGCATATATGTATGTACCTGTATGACCTTCAGCGAATACCGTTTAGATATTCTGAGTATAAGATACGCTACCCTTGGCGACAAAATGTCGACTGTTACCACTTTGTTGACGAGGGATTTGTGGACGAGGACCGCATCACCACCCTGGGACAGATGTTCGCCCTCCCGGTGATAGAACAAGTTGCCTGATTTTAGGATTATCGTGTCCTCTCCTTGTCTTCGGACTTCAGACAATCCCAAAACACTCCAGTTTAACTTGTGCATATCGTCGTCCAGCTCCTGTATCTTCTCGTCGGTGCTCAGTGTCCTGGTGTTGTATGTTGCCAGGTGCAGAAGTCGTCGATTGTGGTAGACGGATCTCTGCCGGAGATTCTTAGCACCCCCTGCCCCGCCGTTACCTTAGCCGCTACCGTAGGGGGCAGGTTTCTCTGCACCTGTCATTTTGGGGATTTTGCCGATAGTCACCGCGCCTGGGAAGCGAGTTGGTGACCGCAGTAGGTGTAAGAATTACGCAAGGAGATGCTGCTGCCCATCTCACGGATTTTTGTTACTTATACATTCCTCTTCTCCTTACCACCTTTGAGTTAGAGTCTGAAAAAACGCGCCTACGGAGTTATACGAATTTAACAAAAATTTTCTAAGAATATATTTACAATTAAAAAAAATGAGAATCCGGTCTAAGCGAAATGTTTAACTTATTGTTAAACATTTCGCTTCGACCGGATTCTCATGAGCATTGACGAATCCGGTTAACTTTGGAGCGCTGTAGCAGCGTTTTAGATGTATAAAATAAAAAAAATATAGTGAATAATTTTCCGCAAAAGATCATCTACAAGATGGGTCTGAAGTATTTCTTTTTTTTTTGTAAAACATAAAAGTTGTAGAAAAATAAAGAAGAAAATATAAAAAGAATCTTACTTTTTTGCTTATAACTTCTTTAATTTTTAATTTAAGGCAAAAAGTTATATAAACATATCTGTAGGTGAAACAATTTGCTACAAATTATGACGTAACATTTTTTTTGTAAGATGCATAGTTTCCGAGATATCGCGAAAAAAGTGTTTTTACCCTTTTTTCGACAATAAAAGACATAATTGAGAATTTTCTTAACACTTTTATTTCGATTCTTCTACTTATATTAGCTAGGTTATAGTCACCATTATTCTTATTCTAGTTAATAGTCACCTTTATTTGGCACGTGGTAAATTACCTTAAAATTAATATTTAAATTTAAGTTAGGTAATTTCCCATTTTTAGGTATTTACAAAAATAATGAGATGGTTACTGAAAGATAAAAGAGGGTGAACGACGGCGTTATCGAAAATTGAAGCGTGTGCGATTGCGTCTAAAAACTTTGTGATAGTGAGTGTTCATTATGAGGCACGTCAAATCAATACGAATAATCTAACAACCATCCATCCATCCTTCCACCAGCCCTTTAAGGTCCACTGCTGGACATAGGCCTCCCCTAAATAACGCCACTCCAACCAGGCCTTCTGAATCCAACTAACAACAATGGATGATAATAGTATGCGCCCGATGCGATGCTTCGACGTAAACATTTCAAAACATGAATCTATCCGATTCACTCCAGTTTATTAAAATAGGAATTATGGAATTAACCGGTTAATTTGGGTGACCAAACCGATCGTACAAAAGTAACCGGTAACCTTTATCATTTGGGTTAATTATAAACCGTTCACCTGTTTAACCGGTAAATGAAAGAACAATTATATTTACCGGTATTTAATCGAAATTAACCGGTATTTTTAAACCGGTTCCGAGCCTTGCGAAAAATGCTTTGGAAATGGAAAATTTTGTTTCCTAACTAAATTTTATTAAAATTTATGAACTATAAGATACAGCAATATTTTGTACAAGTGGAAACGTGCATACAAGTTAACCCAGTATGTGTAGTGATTTAATAAAGATCTCTTAAATTGTAATCTAAGGGATGTATATAATATATATAGCATAGATAAAATAAAACAGCTGATTAATTCCCATAACAGTCTTTATTGTCCTTACTCTAATTCTAAGTAATTATTAAGCTAGGTACAGTATTTACACATTTTAAATATTTCTTACATTTCCATAATATATACATAATGTTGATAATTGTATGCAGTGACTAAGTCACAAGACCGTTTGGCAGTTGTTCCTTGATTATACTCTTTTGGCTAGGCCACATGCAATTCGAGTCCATTTTCTATTGTTTACATGAAATATTTCACTTAACAGCACAAAAACCTTGAAAGATTTGCAACAAACAAAAAAACACAAGTCAGCATTACATAAATCTGCCATATTATAACTATGTCTTATTATTATAAACGTGTTACTACCCGCCCGAAAATATAAACAATTTTAACAGTACATAATCTGTTTTAAAATTACCAACTCATTTGAATTAGGAATAAAAATGATAGATGTTACTGATTCGACTTTCTAAACCAGTCAATATACATACAATCTATACCAGTCATTACGAGTGCGGCAAGATATTGTTATTTAATAGGAATCAAGATATCTCGTCGTCAACCCATTATTGTCCCACTGCTGGGCACGGGTCTTCTCTCAGAATGAGAGTTTTTGGCCATAGTCCACCGCGCTGGCCAAGTGCGAATTGGTGGAATTCACACACCTCCGAGTTTTTTTTTTTAAAGAACTCTCGGGTGTGTAGGTTTCCTCACGATGTTTTCCTTCACCGAAAAGCAGTGATAATTAATTTCTAATACGCACATAAATCAGTGGTGCGTGCCTGGGTTTGAACCTCGGACCTCCCGATTGAGAAGGCAAGTTTCAACCATTAGGCTATCACTGCTCATTAGGCTGTCAAGATATCTCGCCGCACGTGAAACGCTGATGATGCATGCAGCGTAATGTAAGTTCTTCACTTGCACGTCCCGGCTGCAAGCTATTTCTTGCACAACACCTGCATCAACAGTGATCATTATAGATGGGCATATGGATATCAGTCACATTTTAACAGTTATTCTCTGTGTGAATCACTTCTATCATAATTATGAACATTACAATCGTTTGCTCCTTTGATAGAAATAATTCAAAAAATATATATTTATGCTGTCTCAAAAACCGTGATGTATTTGATCAATATGGACGAGAATTAGGTGTATTTTTAATTGTATATGAGATATTATTTATTTTGTAAGATACATATAATTCGAGCGAGTGTTAATATGTGTTATATATCTTCAAGGTATTTTCTAAAATAACTGTTGGAAAAGGAATGTATGTTAGGTAAGAAATTGTATTAGATCTAGATTTTACAATAGGAAACACTTGTGCAGCGATAAAAAAATGAAATTAAATGCCATAAGAATATAAAATACATACAAACTCGCATTTTCTGCTCGTATAAGGTTCATTTTATTGTTACATAGGTATCATTATGATAATTGAACAGCAATATAACATATTGTAAATAAACATTTAACCAATAATTGTAGCAAAATGCTTTTTTATATATTTTAATTGAATTACCAACGTTCAAAAAAGTTTCACTTTTCTCATTCACTGAACATCGCGGTCAAACATGGCACAGGTTTTGTCTAGTAACAATCACGTTAACTTCTAATCGTAATCACAATCACATTATTAGTCATGATTCACCAGTTTTTAAAATACCACGACTCCCCAAAGAAATATTCACAGACATGTAAAAGTATTTACTGATCAACGTATCAACGGTCGCACGCGATCGAACGAATTGTCACTGGCGCCTTGTACAACTACAACATACAACTTCGCAGCCATTACTTACGAGGCGATACAAGATAAGTGCGTGCATGCCTTGCGTCTCATGTCGATAAACGCACTTAGATTACGACAATGCTGACAATTATAGTATATTATTTATAAAAACTAGGGGTCATTTAATAATTACAAGCTTGTTTTGCTTTTACATGCGCTTTTTCGACACTACGACAAAAGAATAAGACTGTTCCAGCAAGCCGTAGACGTCTCGTTCACATGTTTAATTTTTTCGAGGGTAACCGTCGCGTCGCGATAATGGTTGGAGGATATAATAAATACCAATAGTCACTTGTGGATTACTACGCACCGTGCGAATTGGGGAGCGTGTCGATAATATTGTTGAGCATGGGTGCGTCGGTTGGTACGGCAGGCGAGTGAGCGCGGCCCGGCAGGATGGTCCACGTGTACACGTTTGAGAGCGCAGCGTAACAGTAACTAGTAGTTCGCCGCGCGGCTGATTGTAGAGCGTGCCTATGATAATGTTGGGTGTGGGCGCATCTGTGGACGTAGCGTAACTAACAGTCACTGGCAGTTCGCTATGCACCGCGCGACTGATTGGGGACCGTGCCGATGATATTGTTGGGCATGGGAAAATCTGAAGGCACGGCGTAACTAACAGCCACTGGTTAGCTACACACCACGCGGCCCCGGATTGGATAATGTACCGATAATATTATTAGGTATGGGCGCAGCGGGCGACCGGGCGCGGCTCGGCAGGACGGACACGTGAGCACGTCTAGAGGCGTAGCGTAAGTCACTGGTTCGCCGCAGATGGGGTAGCGTGCCTTTGATCTCGTTGGGCATGCGTGAGTCGGATCAAACTCAGTCGCGTTCGCTACGCACCCCGCGGCCCCGGATTGGACAGCGTGCCGATGATATTGTTAGTCATGGGCACGTCGGCGGGCGCGGCGGAGCGGCGCGTGAGCGAGCGCGGCGCGGCGGGCGGCTCGGGCTCGGGCGGCGCCACCAGCTGGTAGCACACGGCGGACGCGTGCCCGGAGCGCGCCGACGACAGCTCCGTGCCCGCGCGCCACGTGTTGCTCGCCGGCTCGTACACCTCCACCAGGTCCAGGAACGACGTGCCGTCGTAACCGCCTGGCGACACATACACATTGTTCGTTACTGCTATTGTAATCGTGCTTCGATTAGATTTTAATTAAAACTTAAAAAACTTAAGACGCTTTCTACACTCATAGCCCCACAAGATTTTCTCCTGTGTCGTGGGTGCCATGGACACACAAAACCGAATACACAAACACCTAGACTCAGAATAGAACAGAATCTAAATTCATCATTCAGATACCTGTCTGGCCGAGAGTCGAACCCGGGACCCACTGCGTGTCAGACCGGTATGGTAACCGCTGCGCCACGCGGGTCGTTAATGCCATGATTTACCAAAGATGTGAAAGTTGATTTTGCAATCTAAATTACCTACAGATTATTGTAATTGAAAATTGTAGAGTTGATTGTTTAGAAATAACTATGTGCCGTTTAGTTTATAAAAATACGGTATCCTTTTTATTTTACATAGTATTAAATTTCGCAAGTGTAAGTATTGACATTTTTTTATAAGATTTAAATATAGCATGTTTAATAATGTAACATGCAGTCCACCCCTTGATAAAGTGTAACTGCCACCCATGGACAGCTGTAAACAACTTTATTCAACAGAACAAGGGTTCTGTTAAAAGTCAATCACAGATGAGTACTTTCGAGGACGGTCTTAAGACGGTCGTCTCATATAAAAGTGAGCCAGCAAGCACACCTTCCCACCGGAACGCTTAAACTGCTTTACGTTAGAAGTAATAGTGGTGGTATTATGTCCGAACCATATAAGTTGTACCACCTTGCAAAATAAATATACAAAATTGCAAACTATGTCTTGTTTGGTTTATAAACGGTTTTCTTTTTTCATATCAATATTATACAATTCTCATAAAGTGTACCAATATTAGTAGTTATTAAAAAAAATGTATATGTACTTACTCATAGCAGACAACAGTTATTTTTCTTAATAACCCCATGGATGATAACATAAATGTTTTCTTACATTTGTGTTGTCATCCATGGCGTACACCAGTTATAAAAGATATTCATACACTCACCCATAGCGTACAGTTTGTTGTCGAGCACAGTGAGTGAGAGCGCGGAGCGTGCGACACGTACGGGCGCCACCACCTCCCACGTGTCGCGCTCCGTGTCGTAGCGCTCCACTGAGGCCAGTTGCTGCGCGCCGTCGTACCCGCCCACCACGTATATGTACTGATTCAACGCTGCCACGCCTGGATCATTACATTTAAAATAAAGTATCCGCCCTTGAACATATGGAAGTTTCATATAGAATAGGTTTACAAGTTAACTTTACAATTTTTTTTTACATGTATTTTTTTGTGAACCGATTTTTAGTTTAGATATTTATCTAAGTTATGCGTGAATGTAGGAAACGGTAATAATAATCTGAAATATTCACTAACTTTATTAATATTGAAATCTCTTTCTTTGATTATTGTTGAATTTCGATTATAAAACAAAAACTATTTTAATTAAAAAAAAGTGAAACTCCTTTGGCAAAATATTTTATACAAACTAAAGGTTTAGAATTGAGAGAGTTGAAGAGAGATGAAGAATTTCCTTGAAGTTACCTCCTCCACAGTTATATCTCTAGCATTTCCGTCCCCATTTCCATCACGTTGCATCCGGTTTAAATCTACCCCCGCGCAAAGAAGTTTCACTTCAAAAAGCAATGTTACGACCGGCCCCGCTGCGCGCCACGTGCATGGGCGCCACCTCGGTCCAGCGGTTGTTCTCGGGGTGGTAGCACTCCACGGTGTTGATGCGGCGCGCGCCGTCGAACCCGCCGACGGCGTACAGCAGCCGGTTGACGACGGCCACGCCCACGCCGAGCCGCGCGCTGCCCATCGGTGCCGCGTACGTCCACGAGTCCTTCTCGGGGTCGTAGCTGAGGGAGAGACGAATGGTTCTTAGTTTACCGAGCTCATAAATATACCCACACGTCGCGGGGTAGCTGCGGTGTGAGAATATTGAAGCAGTGATATCAATGTAATGTATAGTCGCTTTTATTTCTGAAAAAAGGTAATTCAATTTATTTATGCAAAATAATCCATTTTTTGCTTTTATTTTTCTACTTAAAATCAAGTTATATTTTGGACAAGCTTTATTTTGCACATACATAATTATAGTTATACTCATGATAAAAAAGTCAAGGCATTATAAATTTGACTTTGTCTAGTGGTATCTTTTTCCTCTCTGAGGAAATTTACCACAGTAACGTATATATTTTAATACCATCAGAAAGTAGAGATTTCAGCGAACGTAAAGCCCGCTGACTTAAAAAAAACAGATATTTTGACACGTGGATTTTAGATTGAAAATTACATTGGATTTTCGATATTTTGTCAATATAAGGTAAAAAAACAAATCAAATCCAAAAAAATACAGTGTATTTAAGACATTAAAATATACGAATGTATGTTTAGCAATAATAACTTAGTAATACAAAATATAGAACTTCCTATAACTATCATGATATTTCTTAATTTAATTGACTATAAATGTCAAAACCAATAATCTATTACATACATAGTATATGTATAAAACTCACCATTCTACAGACTTATGATATTCAGATCCCGCCGAGCCACCAACCGCATATAGTAAACCATCCATAACTGCTACACCTACCTGAAAGTGGTTAAAATACCTAATAAATTATACAAAGTGTATTTCCTTAAGTCCAAGTAAACAACTATTTCTTTCGCAAAAATTAAATGATACCCATCAAGCAACTGTAATGGGTTAATTTGAGATTTAAATTAAATAACGATAGGTGTATGATTTCAGGTCTTTTGTGATAATCGAATAATAATTTAGACTTTGTTTATTACTTTTAATAGAAAAAAGATACATTAATAACATTTCGGTGCAAACATAATCGCCAAATGATTGCACATTTAATGAAAAATTAGTCATCTGATGAATTTCACCAACATTTCTAGAAGGTTCCATGACCATCGCAAAAATAGCGGTATTATAAATATCTGTAATCCGTATTTATATGAGTAACTTGGACACGTCAAGATATTTCAAATTTTGAATTTGTTCACCTTTTTTAGTATTCCAGCTAGTCCAAAAGTCCAAGCAGAATATGTTTAGGGGGCGTGAACATGACGCCTGGTACAAAAAAAAAACAAGCAGTGTGCATACTGACCCTGTGTCTCGGCGTGGACATGGGGCTGCAGGGCCGCCAGTGCTCGGTGGCGGGGTTGTACACGTCCACCCAGTCGCTGTCGTACGACGAGCCCGGCGACGTGTTCCGCCCGCCCACCGCGTAGAACAGACCCTGCCCATACACACTAACATACAAATCACCCATATAACTCATATTGTTGCATGTAATACCAACGTAACATGAGGATGAAGAACTCCGATATTGTCCGATGAAGAACTCTCATATCGGAGGCCAAGACCCTTTTTGGGGCGCTGAGCCCCCGGAGTAAGTAATTCCAACGTGATCTAAACAGGCAGGCTATGACAATGCTAATGACATTATGTGGTCAATGCATATGCACGTTTCTTTGACTCATGCTTACTTGGTTAAAGAAAACCAATGAGTAGATACACTTTGTATTAAATTTTGTGATTATTATAATGGAGAGAAGTCATCTTACGTGTGCTGTCGGTATGAAAAGCAACACTCAGTATTTTCTGTGGACGTAATAGAAGGTAAATGAGCGAAATAAATCGGGAGATAAACAGCAGCGTCTTATTAGCAGTTCAACATCCACCGCTAAAAATAGGCCACCCCTAATCAACAAAAACCAACTCATTAGAGAAGGCCTATATCCAGCAGTGACCTTCAAAGGTTCGCGAATGGATATGCGATAACAAAATATGATTGCTCCAATCAATATAATCATAATAGTTGTCTAACCTTTAAAAACGCAGCTCCCAATCCGGACCTCGGTACCGTGAGCCTGGGCAGCGTGGTCCAGCAGTTGTCGTCCAGGTTGAACGCCTCGAACAGATCTATAGAATGTCGGAAGTAGCCGCCCGCCACGTATATGATACGGGGCGTGTTCGGCCGCCTCTCTTTAACCACTGGCTTCTTGTGTAATGTCAGATCCTGTAATCATATATTTTAAAGTATTGAATAAACATTAAAACGGATAAAAAGTACAAAGCACACATGTCAGAAGTGAAATTTCTTTGGAAAACTATTTTTTAAATCGTTTATATTTATACTAATCTAGTTTTAATTTCGGAGATTAAATAATAATAAAAAATGAATCGGTTATTAAACTAAAATACACCTTAATAATATATCGATTTCCCACTAGAGCTAACATGATCTTAGATAATGGAGAAATTTACCTTTGTAGACTAATGATATTGTAGCAGATTTTCGGCAGTATATCTATGTCTCACGAAAACGTTAGTATCAACTCTATTTGCATTATTCAATAACAAACGTTTTCGTGTCACATTTTGTAAAAATACATTCTGTAAAAATTACCCTTAAGCACGCAAAGAAATTTCACTTTCCCTGTAATTACAAGTTTGAAGCTTTTGTGTTTTTAACAGACATATATTATTCCTGCTAGCTTTGAACTCGTTGGAAAGTTAGAATTTTACAGGTGTTCTATCGTATTGCAAGACAGTGTAAATGAAAAGAAATTTGCAAAATAAAAGAGACCATGTGGGCTATAACGGGTAATGCATAATTGTATGACAGTCAAACAACAAACAAAAACGACTTTTATTAATTCATGTTTTACACGCTTGTGATGATAAAGCTATTTTTTATCAATTTAACACAACTAATCATTGTGATAACAAATCATATATATGTGCGGTAGTACTTAATTAACTTAAAACATGCAAGACTGATGAATCGCTAAGTACCTACCCTGTATTAATCAGGATCATATGAGTGACGTCTGCATTAAAGTCATTACGAGTTACCGTTACAATGACGCATACAAATCGTAAGCATGACTAAATCACTCAATTACACAGAAACGGTACAGACGTAATGTCGATCGTCTATATAATTGGAATAACAAATTGTTATTGAAAGGACTTTCGAATTATGACGTTTGTACCTGAATATTTCGTAATTCGCGTCATCTTTTGAGATAGCAAAGCTGGCAATAGGGAAAATTAACTGAGTACAAGGTCAAAGCATAATAAGCACAATAATTTCCTTAAATTTGTACTACGTGGAGTTTTGGTCTCAATTACTGCAATTATGTATACAAAACCTTTTAGAGGACAAAACACTTCATTTTTCGAATTCGAGTAATGACCGCCACATTAACTTCTATTTTATAAGTTGTATTACATTAATATCGTGCGATGCTGTATTCTGGTTTGTCGTCATCATTCTCATTACAGAAAGATACGATGAGGCATTACAATTTAGACTTCTAGGGTAGCATCGCATCTGTTGTTCAGCTACCAGTGATGTAATGACATATCTTAATTTTGTATCGGACAACGGCCTCCTTACTTATTAAATTATTGTCGGTAACAATATTTGTTTAACACAAATGTGGCGACCTACCGCAATTCACCAAGAGATGGCGCTACTAGTATCAATAAAAGGTATCAAAGTTTCTCAACTCCGAATGGTTGGAAAGTGAAGAAGTCTGTTAAAAACAGAGGCATTTCTGTCTTTCAATCCAATGACTGAACTTGTCCTTCTAACTAATTCTAAGTACACTATAAACGTGAACACAACTCACCTTAAATATCTTAGCTAAATATTCTCTACAGGCGGGAACTTTCTTGAGCACGGCGCACGTGCTCATCTGCTCCTTGAGGAAGCTCGGCGTGAGGTACTGGCAGCGCACCGCTTGTAGAATGTGCTCCATACGGGGATGCCGCCTGTCTTCATCGTACTTTACCTGAAAGCCAACAAGTATTTACTCGAATGCATCAGGAGGGTAATGTTTCTCGAGCGAATGTTTGATCACACGCTTTCAACACTCATAACCCCACAGCAGGGTTTTCTCCTGTGCCGTGGGTACCATGGAGACACACAAGACGAATACACAAACACCCAGACCCAGAACAGGAATCTAAACTCATCATTCAGATACCTATCTGGCCGGGAATCGAACCCGGGACCCATTGCGCGTCAGACCGGTATGGTGACCGCTTCGCCACGAGAGTCGTCGTATGCATGAGTATATGTATGAATGAATGTCCATTTCTTAGGCACACACTAAAGTCTACAGGCTTGATGGATTTTAACTAACGCAATATCATATTGGAAGAAATCAATCAAAGAAATGAGGGTAAGATAACAACGTTACTGTAAAATTTTTGTCACGCCAAAATTTATTTAGCAATTGCGAAAATTATCTTGACAAACAAGCAGGCCGGGGAAAAAGGAAGGCAAACAAGAATCTAGCTGATTTGAGACTCGATGAAAACAAAATACATCACGATAAATAAACAAAATGTATAGGATTAAGTCGCTAAATTAATGAGATATGAGAGAGAATATATTGCACAGTATTTTATATTTTCAGTGACATCTTCATGCGAATCTACTCGATTATTTTTCTCATTTGTAAAAGAAAGCAGATGCCCCTTCTCACTCTATCACAATTACTAAAACCTCTTAAATATTAGATTTCTACCTTTCGACGTCACTAAATAGTGCAATTGACCAGTTTAGAAATGCAATGCCAAAGCCATTGCTCTATATTGCAACTGTTCCTATCTCTGTCGAAGGCTCGTGAAGTTCTTAAACAACATCTTAACACAAAATATTTGTTTCAAATTTTATTTTTTTAGGTGGAAGAGTAACAAATATGTCTATCTTTCCATTGTCACAAACTTTCGCGTGTATAATAGTAAAAGTAAGATAAGATAATAAGATTATCACGATGAATATTTTATATTGTGAAATATATATACAGACTTGCACAATGATTGTGCAAAAATACTGATTAGCACTGTAATGTGCTGAAAGTCTAATAAAGTAAAGAAAAAACAATAATTTTGCCAGTCATTCGCAATCTGTTTAATTACTAGAATTGTTCAATAATTCATTATCGTGTATCGATTGTCCATTCCTATTATCTCTTTTTATTCTATGAATACGTTGAAGAAAATCGAATTCGTTAATATTTATAGTATATACTACTTAATCGGTATGTATATACATACCGATTAAGTTCCACGTGGCACAGCCAGTGTACCTATTTCCAGTATACGGGTTTTGGAGATAAAATAGCCTATCTTAGTGAAAGATTCGTCCAAATCGGTTGATTTTTGTATTTAGCATATTATTATACCAGACCATACTACTACGTACTGTCAGCCAAAAATTGTACAACTAGAAATTATTTGTCTAACAAATTGCTTTAACAATTTTTTAACGAATTGTTACTATACTTAACAAACTTCAAGCTAGTTTATTGCTATTATGTAACACTGCATACGTTTTTGTACCGCCTGTTGTAGAAAACACAAGATTACCTACAGATGGCTAGTTATTTTCCATGTTTTCTGGCTGAAAGTTTCTGCGCAGTGTGTCCACATGACGTGTTTACCCTTGCATCGTAAAAAGTTGCTACTCATTCGTACGAAGCAAGTTTACTACTTATGAACTTACTCTGGTAATAATATTAAATTACTCATTTGAAATATTTTCTCTTTTTCTTAACAAAAACTGTTGTTGCATAAAAAGATGCAATCTGTAGACACGTTAGTGTTTTATTTATGTACCGCATTATCACCACACAGTATAAAACAAAGTCGGTTCCCGCTGTCTGTCCCTATATATGCTTAGATCTTTAAAACGCTACGGATTTTAACGCAGTTTGTTTTAATAGATAGGGTGATTCAAAAGGTAGGCTTTTAAGTATAATATATGTACAATATATTGGATGAACACTGATAATTTTAGATTTCTGACTTCAGGCGCTACGAAGTTCGCTGGGTCAGATAGAAAGATTATTCGGTATTAAACCTAGAGAGGGCGTGGTTCTCTCTTCTTATGTACAAAAGGTGACTAAACCCGGAAATGTGCAGCAGCATCTTCTTTTACTAACACTAACGCATGCAAGACTGTTGGCAAACAGAACCTATTAGGGACGTTAAAGGACGTGAGTTAGTCGTAGGTTGTAGGACGACGTAGCATGCAGTCCATCTGATGGCAAGTGGCCTCTGTCACATGGACATTAGTAGCAACTTCATACATCATAGATGCGTTGCTGCTCCCAAAACAAATATGATCGTCTTATATAAAAGTGGGCGGGCAACCACACTCTTCCTACGAAACGTAAGAACTGCTTACCGCTGGAAATAGGTGGAGCGGTTGCATCTACCCAGTCGAACTAAAAAATTTCTACTGCCTACTTTAATGCTAACTTTCTACCTCATCGGTCATTGGCTTCTAAGGGCACAAAAAAGAGGCACAATAGGCATATAAAGGAAATGATTGAACATACTTGTAGGATACATTATTAAAATTGAACAACTAACAACCATACCCGGAATTCAATCAGATCATTTAGCTATTTGGGAGTCGAACCCGAAACCTTTTTCGGCTGCATATCAGACACCTATAAAAGTGCGATAAGCATTTTCATTCAAATTTATTGTTGCGCGCTGCAGGAAAGGCGATTAACGCATTACTTACAGTCATCATAATATTTGCTGTGTCATTTATTTATATTCGTGTTTCGTATATAGCATTGTAAAATTCGTCCAATTTCAATGTTCGAAATAGTTTTATGTATGTTTATATAGATACTTTGGTTAATAACATTAAAAGAACTGTAATTTATAAAAAATACACCAACATGCTTACTTGACATATTATATTTGAATAAAAAAACGCATACAACTATACTACTTTAAAATCTCCGCATTCCTTAATGATTTTGGTAACAAAACTTGGCCTACATATATTTAAAAATTGACTGAGTCATGCTTCTTGACAATATTCGTTGTCTACATTAAACAGGTATTAAGTCGTATAAGGATGACGTAGCAAAATTAACTTTTAAAGAAAAATGATAAAATCTACGAAAAACGAGTTTCACGTTGACTCGGCAACGGCCAAAATATTTACTAAAGAATTTTGATTGCATAGTGTATTATGTAATATTTTGTTGTAATCTATGCCTACCTACATATACTTAAAACGTAAACATTATACACATTGTTTATGTTCGTTTTTGGCCACATCTTGCAGCTACCGTTGCAATGTATGAGCGAAACGTAAACGGCGATCGTTTTGAAAACGCAATAAACTCAATCTGAGGCCCGGGTCTATTTTGTTTTGCTAAAGTTTTTTGACAAATAATAACAAATAATTAATTTACTTTAACTTTAACTTTAACCAAAACAACTGTAAACGACTGATACAAATACTATACTAGCCAGGTGGATGAACCAGTGTAGTTTGACCGGAGAGGTACCACACTTGCAAACGTGAAGCAATTTTTGCGTTTCGATGGAACGCTGTGGTTCCCGGCACATTCTTATATGAGGCGATCATCTTAGTTCTCCCGAGTAGCAACGCATCTGTGATTGACTTCAGATAGAACCCATGTTCCATCCATGAGCATTCTGTCCATGGGCGGCAGTGACCACTCATCAACAGGTGGATTGCATGCTCTTTGCTATTCAACTATAAAAAAAATCACCGGCACTGCATGGGTTCTGAGTCATCTCAGCCTTCCGGAATAGACACCCGAGTGGTATATCCCCGGTAGTTTTAGCGTTCGCGCTCAATCATTACCACCATTTTACCATCTACTATCTAGTCTTTTATTTGATGTTTATGTCAACTATTTTGCTTTGTCATTCTTACAAATGAAAATAGTATTTACTGACATAATAAACGTACCTACGATAAGAAAATACCCATTAATATTATAAATACGAAAGTTTGTGAATGGATATGTGTTTGATATCTTTTACGCAAACATTACTTGTCGGATCTTACTGAAATTTCGCACACAGATAGTTTATGGTCTAGGCCCAGTGCCGGATTAGACACATAGCAAGAGTAGCAAGCGCTACGGGCCCCGCGGTCCAACGCGTACTATTTATACTTTACTATCTTCGCTATCCTGAAAATCTAAAACTGAAAGAAGTATATAGAAAGTGTCATCTCTAAGTTTTCCCAGATTGAGTCCAGAAAAGTTTATTAGTAACAGTTTTGTTTTATTTAAAGCCCTTATTTAAGGCAAACTATGGGCCACTTGTCAGAATTTGCTACAGGCACCGCGCAGGCTTAACCCGGCGCTGTCTAGGCCTAGATTAATAGGTGGGTTAATCACTACAAATGAACTTCTTACCCAACTAAGTACTGCGTTGTACACCTCCCTCTCCTCTCGGACGTTTAGTTCATCTTTTCGCACTAATGAAATTAGTTCAGCTGCCGTCAACTGCAGGAATTCTTCCTCTTGACAAACCTGGAAGTTATACAATTTGGTTATTGGTTTATAGTATGAATATTAATCGCTAATATCTGCAATAAACCTGAAATATTGTATTTTATTTCGTTCCAATTTAGTAATATATTGAATAAACATTTTGAAGTCCTTCGATATATTTTAATACTTAACGGGTACTCAAGATATCCCGCTTATAAATTATTTTCGAAATATTTTTGCCGATATTTTTTAGTTTATGTTTATCACGTAGAGTTCAAAGTTCGGTGCGTAAGGGTACAGTTAGTGTATTTTGTTTTTCTTTTTTTGAACCTAAAAAAAAACGAACTAGACGTAGGGTAGATAGGTTAGTCTATCACTAGTGCTTGTCAACGGTTTCTCCCCGCCACCGCAGTTTCGCCGTGACCACGAGTCACCACGATCCACGCAACTGGGTCGCAATATCGGCAAAAAGAATTCGACAAGAATTCAATAACCGCATATCATGAGTACCCGTTAAGTATCAAAATGTGTCAGTACCGCGATATTAGTCTAAAATCCTTCGATAATTATAGTTTAATAATTACAACAAAGACATAACACGACCTGGCACAGGACAGAAAGATTTGATGCAAAGATTTGAATTGAATTGGTCACTATTTTTGATTACAAGCCTGCAGTTACAATGAACATTGGGTACTCTTAAGGTCATGGTCGATTAGCCAGCCTGGCTTGCAGTCTCTGTGTAATGTTTTGTCTCTATCTATAACCAAACTTGCCAAATAAAAATAAAAGTAATCCAAAAAGTTAGCTCTGAGGTTAAAGGTAACATAACGAATTAATTCAACGTACATAATAGGTAAGTACTCAATTAGGTATCCTAGCGAAAACTAGGTTTCGGTTGTTATGTAATTATTTAGAATAACATTATGGACGAAATTCAGTCTAATTTAAAATCTCAATACTTTAGAAGGTAGATATTTTCGTACAAAAATTCGTCTGTTTGACCCAAGTGTTTTTGATAGGATATATTTTACGGAATACGCTTAATGCTTAACAAAATACTGACAAGTTATATCGCATTACTGCAATTTAACGCATCAACTGTTTGGTAAAATACACAGTCAGAATAATAATAAACCGAAGATGACTTGCAACTGTAAGGCGACGCCGCTACGGAGGTGGCCGTATACATAAAGATAACAGGTTCCTTTTATCCTTTACGGACTCTATGTGACTTCACGCCATATGCTATGGGGTTAAAGTTGAAAACTCCTAATACTGTTCTCGTAATAAACACTCGCCTTTTTTGCGAGATTGATTTTTTTGCGGTAATTGCATCAATAGAATGTTGGTGTTTTTTTATTGAAATTAGGTTAAAACCTTCCGAACAAATACTGCGCTGGATGAGGAGATCATTGTTAATTTAAATACAGTAAGTTTCATTTACAAGATTAAAATTTATATTTCTTTTTTCCAAAATATATTTGGTTGTTAAGCCAAATACGTTTTTGCTTGCAATATCAATAAAGCGATAGATTTGGAAAAAAACACGTTTATCTCAGTTTACAATTTTGAAATTACCACATTTTCCATAACGATGGCAGAATGAATACTAACTTTTGTATTTCTGTCTGTTACTCTGAGGAAAAATAAATTAATTTTAAACTCACTACTATACATATTCATCCGATTCATTCTGAACCATTAACTATTCACTTCATCAAATATCATATAATATCTACCTATGCAGAAAAATTGCACTGACAAGTAAGGAGGAAAACCAAAAAACAAAATTATGACACTTATAGCGGGAATAAGACGCAGACTTGCGTATGACCAGGGTTGGCAATGTTTAAAACATTTGTTTTAAACATACGTTTAAAACATGATTAAAACTAATTTGTTTTAAACATGTTGAAAACACATAAAAAAAACTCTTTATACTTTTACACTCAAGAAATTAAAAACCTAATGGTATATTTTTTTACTAAAGAGTTGGCAACATCGATATTACTAGATGGGATTCCCCTGACTGACAAGCTTTAATGCGGTGAATGAATGTTCATAAAACGCGGGGATTTCCCGGTTCGCTTTTGTTCAGTTAGATAGAACGAAAGCCAAACGAAATCGATCAATTCATGTTTTGCATGTGTAATGTGGTGGACACGTATTTTGTTTACGTAATTGTTTTTGTTCGGCGTTATTAATAAACTATTACAGCTGTTGATTTATCTTTTTTTTCATTTTATACATATTTACGTGTTTAAAACAAGATTAAAACATGTTTAAAACAAGTCAATTAAAACAGCAGTGAAGCATTAATAAAAAACATGTTTTTTTGTTTTTCAATTAAAACATGATGTTTTTTTCTTTATAAAAAAAACATGTTTTTTTTCCAACCCTGCGTATGACCACGGTAATAGTATATACCGGTAATAGTATATTACTATTCTCTGTAGACAGGCACTTGAGGAATTGAAAGGAAAATAATTGTGTACTTTATGACATACAAGATAGCTATAAATCTTAGTAATTCATTATTTAATTAACTACAATTACCCTTTTACATACGGCTATATTACCCACCTATACTAACATATATTAAATTAAATAATAAAATATTATTGTTGTAATCACTAACTTTTGATTGGTTATAATTTTTATAACATTTTTGTGCGGATTCGTACAGCACAGGAGCCATGTTTGAGATATTCGAGTGACGG
Organism: Spicauda simplicius; assembly: GCA_949699795.1. NCBI lineage: Eukaryota > Metazoa > Arthropoda > Insecta > Lepidoptera > Hesperiidae > Spicauda > Spicauda simplicius. The sequence continues at coordinate 16,865,863 of OX453059.1, forward strand.
AAATAACTACTGTTATATTCGCTTGATTCTCCTGTTACAACACAGGAAGAGTTTAATGAAGACAATACTTATATACAACTTTACTGCACATTTCAAAACGCCAAGCGTTTGAGCCTTTCGAGGTAGTGCTCTCCTTTAACTTCGTCAATGTAAAGCAAGTTTAAGACTTTAGTTACCTATATGATTTTAGACTAGTATTATCGCGGAATGGATACATTATAATACTTAACGGGTATTCACGATATGCGGTTTATGAATTCTTATAGAATTCTTTTTGCCGATATTTCGACCCAGTTGCATGGATCGTGGTCATGGCCAAACCTTAGTTTAGTTACCTAATTCTGTTGAATTATTACAAATACTCATTTCTATTTAAATTGTAATTCAGATCGGTGTTCATGCATCGCGACCAATATTTAACAGCAAAGGATTACGTTTCCGTTTCACTCACCCAGCTTGGAGTATTCAACTTAGGAGGAAAATGCTTGCAGCATAACTCTACATCTCACTATCGCCTTTCTTTAATGGTTTAACCGACAACTTTAATGGTCAGCCAGCCAAAATACTATCTTTTTACCTTTACTTATCACAGTTCTGTTCTACGTCAAATTCACACAATCCCGTATATGTTTTATTAAATATTTTAATTCGTCCACCAATTCGCACTTGGCCATTGCGGTGGACTATGGCCTACACTCTTTCAAAGAGTGGTTGTGAAAGAAGACCCGTGCCTAGCAGTGAAACAATAATGGGTTAGCACTACTACATATTTTAATTTAATGTCATGTAATGACCTACTTACACTCATATAGTTGTTCTTTATGTAATTAATAAATTATTTACCTAAGGCCAAAAAGACAAAGCTAAAGTAATAATAAACAAAAAGCGCTACAATGGCAGATTAGCTGCCATTTGCCATACTAGTTTTTTTTTATTATTTCATGAATTAAAAAAATACACAACAAATTAAGTACGTAGTAATGTATTACAAATAACAATCCTTTAATGATTAGTCTGTGTCTTCATTGCCAATATATAAAACAGCGTTGTTTATTCAAAATTTGTTCATGTGAAATATTGTAATGTTAAACGAGTCCTTATTTAAATAAAAAGATATAATAATGATCATTGTAATTCAGACGCATCCTAAGCAACTGTATATCTTGACGGATCCTTTCTACGGACGTTTCGTGAATTTAGTGATCTATAAACACACGTACAATCAAACGTGTGCACTCGTAAACGCACACACATTTGAATATTGGAACTAGAAGCATTATTTATAAATTAAAATTAGAATAGCATATTTATGGCATAATTATGTACCTTTAATATCGTAAATTACAGTTGACGCATAGGTACAGTCTTTACGGCCATTTGTTAATTTTATGCAGTATATCTTTAAAATTGTAGTTCATTTGTTAAAAGTCAATGATCAGAAATTTAAAAAGAAGAATTAGAATAGATTTTTAATATTTTAAATTGCAGTTGGAGCACTATATTCGCGTCCAGAGGGCGCTAACGGTTGCGACATAGGTTTAATAAGAAGTGTAGTTAATAGATTAAGATCCCACTGCAAATATGTGTAGTTATCGTGTGCGTGCTAAAATCCACATTTTTACTCATATTTATGATTAGGAGAATAAAAATCTACCAGGTTGCCAATCAAAATGTGGCCGATAATATTTTTAATTAAATTATTATTATTTGATTTCGCGGGAAAAATTTCACTTATCAAATTTTGAAATAAAATATCGTTCACTTCACGGAAATAGGTATAAAGACTTTGAAAAATCGTAGTTGCCGTTGCGCACTTTCCCGCACCTCTTCGCAGCCAGATAAAAACAGGTATGATTTCGATATATTATTTCGTCCATAACGAATGTTTATCATTTTTACATCAAAACAAAGCTATTTTTTTTCTCATTATTATGATATACGGCAACCTAATTAAATCTGGCCGAAAGTTAGGGTTACTGGCTGTTAAAGATGGTTAATATTGAAGGGTGAGTGAGAGGAAGCTAGCGCGTAACATCACCAATCTAACAAGGATAGCGATTGCCAGCTGTACGACGTTTTAAAGCTGTTGCGAATGCGTCAGATGCCAGTGTTCTCAATCACCAGTTCCAACAATAGCAAGAACGACTAAGAAATAAATACTCCAAAAGAATTGTCATCCTTTTAAAACTACAAATTTTATATTAACAACAAAAACTTAATATTGATCAAAATAAAGCCAAGGTTACTTATGTAAAAGAAAATTATATTTTGCAAGTACCCTATGAAATAGTTTTCTATTTTATTCAAGTACTCAATCATTTATTACATCTAAATTAAACATTCAAGTGTATGGAAAATTTAAAAAAAAATCTTGTAATTCCGTGATGCGCAATAGCTTTAAAACGTCGTACAGCTGGCAATCTCTATCCTTGTTAGACTCGTGATGTTACGCGCTAGCTTCCTCTCACTCACCCTTCAATATTAACCATCTTTAACAGCCAGTAACCCTAACTTTCGGCCAGATTTAATTAGGTTGCCGTATATCATAATAATGAGAAAAAAAATAGCTTTGTTTTGATGTAAAAATGATAAACATTCGTTATGGACGAAATAATATATCGAAATCATACCTGTTTTTATCTGGCTGCGAAGAGGTGCGGGAAAGTGCGCAACGGCAACTACGATTTTTCAAAGTCTTTATACCTATTTCCGTGAAGTGAACGATATTTTATTTCAAAATTTGATAAGTGAAATTTTTCCCGCGAAATCAAATAATAATAATTTAATTAAAAATATTATCGGCCACATTTTGATTGGCAACCTGGTGGATTTTTATTCTCCTAATCATAAATGTGAGTAAAAATGTGGATTTTAGCACGCACACGATAACTACACAAATTTGCAGTGGGATCTTAATCTATAATAAATGTACAGTTTATAAAATTCTCTATTTGTTTTAATTTTTTTGAGATCGTAAGTCTTGAGATATCCGTTAAAAGTCAACGACATTATGACAAAAAATATGCGTGTCCAACAAATATATGATAAAAGATAACGTTATTACGAAAAAATTGATAAATAATTTGTTAGAAACGAACGTTAATACGACAAAAAATGCTAACGACGAATAGATAACCACTTCCTTTGGGAAAATTTGCTAAAAAGTCTTGCTAAGTTTTTTTTATCTAACTAAATAGCATACGAGAATGCAGTCCACCTGATGGTAAGTGGACACTGCCGCCCATGGACATTTGTAACCAACCTCATATAGAACATGGATTCTATCAGAAGTCAATCACAGATGCGTTGCTACTCCCGAGGACTATGATGATCGCCTCATATAAAAAGTGTGCCGGCAACCACACCCTTCCAACAAAACGCAAGAAATGCTTCGCGCTAGAAGTATGGTGTGGCTGTGGTACTCTCCTGGTCGAACTACACTGGTTCTACCACTTATTTCTTATGTTGCCTTACAGTGTAGTTCGCACGGAGAGTACCACCGCCACACATATTTCTAGCGTGAAGCATTTCTTGTGTTTCGATAGCGGGGTGTGATTGCTGGCACACTTTCACATGAGGCGACCATCATAGTCCTCGGGAGTAGCAACGCATCTGTGATTGACTTTATATGAAACGTATGTTCTGTATGTAGTTGATTACACATGTCCATCACATGTGGACATGTGTAATCAACTACTAGTACTGATGTGGACTGCATGCTCGTTTGCTACTTCAGTCAGATAAAAAAATAAAAAATAAAACTTAAAAGGTCACCTGTGTAAAGTTTCTCTCGATGAATTGATTGGCCTTCTGCTTGAGTTCCGCGCAGCCGTGCTGCTCCGCGAAGTTGGCGATGCCGATCGCGTTGGACGGGTCCAGCTGCTGCTCTAGGAACGCGCAACACGCGTCTATCACGTTCGAGATCTGCCACACACGACTACGATATATGTCGCTTGCCCTTGTCCAAAAGTTTATCACTTAGGTAATTGGATTTTAATAAGGTTGAAATAGCTGACGAGCACGCCGTTCGTCTTATAGGAAGGGATAACTGGGCTTAAGGGATCACATCTGTAAGCAACTTCATACAGAACAACCAAACAAACCAGTAGCGCAAACCAGAAACTCCTGACGATTTCGGCAAACAGTTTAACAAACAAACGTATGCAAATAACAAAATTTTTACCAGTTTAGTCATTCATGTGTCGATTACAACAAACTTTGATAACTAGTACATTATGTAAATAGTCTTAAATCTCAAATTCCTCATGCGCCGCTCGGGTGCAAAGCGGTACTTTTCATTTGACGTAGTAGATAACATACGTGGTTCGACAGAGGAGGTACTGCCGCCACACCTATTTCTAGCATGAAGCAAATCTTGCGTTTCGTTGGAAAGGTGTGGTTGCCGGCTCACTTTTATATGAAGCGACCATATAAGTCCTCGGGAGTAGCAACGCAACTGCGATTGACTTGAGCTAATACCCATGTTCTGTATGAAATTACAGGTGTCTATGGGCGACAGTGACCACTTAACATCGGGTGGACTGGACTGCATGCTGGTTTGCTACTCCAATCGGATATAAAGAAATGTTGTATTATGTTGCATTTCAAAATTATCATAATGATACGATTTCAGAGAAAACAATTTGAAGTGCATGATGAGTATCTTTTTTATTATCAATATAACATTGCATCAACATATAACATTACGATACGTAGTTAAATTTTACATTATATAATTTTCGAAGATATATTGGCAATATCTACAAGTTATGGTAATCAACTGACATTATTGTATCAATTGACGTTATCGTACATAGATAGCCAAATCTGTGGGCACGGCAGTGCTCCCGCCAAGTCGAGCAAAAAAGCGGCACGATCGTTCCATACTAATCTCGAACGAATATACGATAGACATATTACGAACAGTATGGAAACTGCCTACAAGCGTTCGAAAACGACACACTTACACTAACATACGCATTGACGAGGCCGCTAAGGGGTTTTCGCGGTGCTTCAATAGAGTGTAGGTAATTATTTCATAAACAAGGATTAGTTTCCATACTGTTCCATATTTGTACTGTAGTTCTGGTCTGGAGGATAGTAAGAGAGACATCCAATGCACTCCAACTTAGTAGTTAGTAGTTAGAACGAATATACGTTACGTTAACATCGTAACGTATATTCGTTCTGGTTATAGGTAGAAGCTCAAAATTTTAATACCCAAGTAAACATGCAATAAATAATTAAATGTACTCGTTTATAACATATGTATTACTTGTGAGATACATTGTGTTAATAAATGCGATTTAAAACGTTAGAGATTTTTATCATTGATATGGTTACTAGAAGATGTTGTTAGGTTAGGTAATTACGTAGCAAATTAAGACAGAAGAAGAAGAAGGTCCCTTAAGTAGAGACTGAATAAATAAATAACCAAGTTGGTATTACATGCATCAACCTTTTTTGGTAAAAGAACTGAGTTGCGGGACTTGGATTTTTGATAAGTATTGTTTCTTTTTATGGGTTTAGTGGGATTTTACACAATTCCTTTACAGAGCGATGACGGGCAGATAAACAAATATATCGCAAGGGCTTCATATTAAGTCTTAGTGGCATATTCTAAGTACGCGTTCAAACTAAATGTAATGACAGCCGCTGAATGTGAGTGACCGTTACGGAGGCCTGATTTTTTATTCATATCCAACACACTAACAATGCTGACACTGACAATACGTTACGTGTACTACGTACAATAGTGCCTATTTCTGCCCAAAAACAGATAAGTAAAGCGCTGTTGTGTTTTGGCTTTAAAGGTGTGGTAAGAAAAACATAGGTACTTGTCCCAGGCGTTACAACTTGGTCCTCGGGAATAGCAACGTATCTGTAGCCACTCACGGATAAGACTGACCTTATCTAAAGTTGATTACAAATGTGCATGGACTGCAGTGGCCACTCACTATCACTCAGTTACACTTATGACATCACTCACCATCAGATGAACTGCATGCTCGTCTGCTACTTCAATATAAAAAATCACTAAAACTTAATCCTAGCAAAAAATAGGACAATGTTCAAAAAAAGAATCAAATACTAATTTCTGAATAAATAAGTACGAATGATTTGGTCATCGTATGTAGAATCTTTAGCGAAAACTAAAATACCTGGAACATAGTGGCCGCGGGTAGCAGCTGGCACACGGTGACCTCGGTGATGCGGACCTTGCCCGTGTACATGAAGTAGACCAGCCACGCCATGGCCGACGGGCATACGCCTTGCAGACGGACCCTCGACATCTCACTCTCCTTCAACCCACTTGTGAACATCGCCTGGAAACGTGCTGATGTATTGAATAACAACTTAACACCGAAAAAAATTGTATTGGACTCAGTTTCAAATGTTTTTATTTTTTATTTATAAGTTTTTGTACACAGAGAATACATAAAAACAGATATAATGTAAATACAGTACAAAGGTTAAAGTGCTGATACAATTATCGGATTTCTATTTTACAACAGTCATTTTAGTTACGTTTTTAAGCTAATTTTACTTTGCTTTTGCACTATGATCTCTCTAAAGTTTAGCCTTTAGCTATAAAGGTAACGCTAAAACATGTGTAAACAAAACATAGAGTAGTTTGATACTTACATTGAGTAGAGTAAACAAGAACATTTAAAATCTGTAAATTATGATTAGCATTTGCGTCATCTTTTTACGATGCTGCCTTTTCGGTTAATACTAGTAAAAGCAATAGTAGTTATTATTTGATCCCAAATTTCTCATTATCGCTGATATAAACTAAAGAGTTGTTATCAGTCACAATGAGAAAATTGGAATAAAAGTAGTTGGAAACAGCTATTTCTATTAGCTTAGTTGGTAATCAATTTTTTATCGTTGTTGTTATTAATTTTTTTATCAAACGCACCTTGAAATATGGGCTCCCCGCAGCTAATACAACTTTGTGGACGTGAAAAAGCTCGTTGCCAACTTCTAAAACGACGTCTGTCAGCATGTGGTGAGATCTCATCGTAAAAAGCATCTGTAGACAAGATAGAAAAACATAACTCTTTAGAAATCTGCAATTCATAAATATAAAAATGAAAATGTACATGTGTATAAACATTAAATGGGTTTTTTTTTAACTATGTGTTAAAGATTAGTGATTTCATTATGCTACATTTCAAATACTGTTAAAATGTGTGTAAACAATGTTTTTGATTAATAAATAATACGCCTATCCAATCCTGTCTGCTCTAAATTTGCTCTTAAGATTCTGTACAAGCGACAAAATTTTTTGGAAACGAGGCATTTTAAGTTATAAAGTCAATAGTTCATAATTTAATATGTCTCGTTTAAAAAAAACATTTGTGTAATTTATTTAAGATATAAGAACGAATTTGTCCTGCAAAAGCGACACAGAGCGGAGTGCTGAGAGCAAATAACACCTACACACAAAGCATGTGAAGCGTTTTACACAAGCCAAGTTAAAATTAACCTATGTTTTTGTTTTAATCCTTTTGATGAATGAAGTTAACACAATAAAATTTAAGAATTAAAAGGCAACAGCACAGTATAGTCATAACACTAAGTTTTCGATTCTAGGCTTTTTTGGATAAAACTGAGGCTTTAACTTTAAATTGATGAAGTTGGGGTTGTCAACCGCACGTTTCGTGCTAAGTGCAAACAGCCGATATTTGTTCTACAGCGCAGGAAAGGAGCAATTACTGATCCTAATGTGATAATTTTTTATCTGACTGAAGTAAACTAGCATGCAGTCCACCTGATGGTAAGTGGCCACTGCCGCCCACGGACATCTGTAATCAACTTCATACAGAACATGTGTTCCATCTGAAGTCAATTACAGATGCGTTGCTACTCCCGAGGACTATGATAGTCGCCTCATGAGAAAGTTTTATTATATTTACAGAGACATATACATTTTGTAAACGTTCATTTAAATTTTAAAAGATTCAATCAGAAAAAGTATTTCAATTTTATTTATTCAATCAACGAGAATAAAAAATGGTGTGGCGTAACATTTTTTCCCACCATTTTAAAACTGCAAGGTTAATTAGATGAGAGATAAATCCACTTAATAGGTTCATGTTAATATCACCCAAGTGACTTAGTAGCTACTAGGAAAGTACTTAATACGTGCATAACTTTGAGGAAATTACGTTATTTACGCTGGTTACGTTCAGAATGTCGTGAGTAATTTTCTTGTTTTAATTTTAAATTGCAGCAATAGGTACTTTATGACACGATAATAACTAAATTGTACACTCGGGTTTGTTGATAGTACTTAATTTAGGGATTTTTAACGCATTTTCCGAGGATGTTATTAGTAATATAAAATCAACATTATGAGCGAACTACGATTTTTATTTGATCAGTTTTCCGAAGGCCACGAAAGACACGAAATATTTGTTCTCCGTTTAGCAATGCAAGCATCAACGTTTACCGTTACACAAGAAATGTACGAATTTTACAGTAATTTATAGCAAATTTGTTGAAATGCGCTTAAACACGGTAATATAGATATTATTACCGTGGCTTAAGGCAGACGCTCGCAACGCCAAGCTCAATAAGCAATATTTCGTGGCCTTCGATTTAGGGAATCCGTGCACAATGGACGCTTATGTTTGTTTTAGGTAAACATGAAACAGCAATAGATATCGATGTACCTACGTACAATTATCTAACATACCTAATATCCTGAATATTGTATTATGTATCTGTTCTTGGTCACATAGTTGTGTTTACCGGCGCGCGTGTTATGTCGTTAACAAAAATCTGCTGCGTCATGCCGACTTGCTATATCGCTGCGTGATAAGTACGTCAGAGGTTACGAAGTTTATACAATTTCAAATTTCGATCATATTATTATTTGCTGTAGGATAATTGCGCATATTGGTTGGTGTTGGCACAATCTGTTCCGTTAAAATCGGTCAACAGCCGTTGAACTCATATATCTTCTGTATCTGAGATTTGAAAGGATGTAGAGAATACGATAATACGCCGCGCATAAATAGGTAGGTGCGATTTTTTAACGTAACAATGCATAAGTCCTAGTAATATTTTACACGAGTTTACACACAATATGTTTAATATTATAATTGCAAAAGTTTGTGAGGAAGTTTGTGTGTTGGTTACACTTTCACGCAAAAAGTCGGTCTGACACTGAACGTTTTATAGATAGTAGAACCAGTGTAGTTCGACCGGGGAAGTTACACCGCCACACCTATTTCTAGCGTGAAGCATTTCTTGCATTTGGATGCAAGGGTATGGTTGCCGGCACACTTTCATATGAGGCGACCATCATGGTCCTCGGGAGTAGCAACGCATCTGTGATTGGCTTCAGATAAAACCTATGGCCTTTTTAAGTTTCTTACAGATGTCCATGGGCGGCAGTGACCAGTTACCATCAGGTGGACTGTATGCTCGTTTGCTAATTCAATCAGATAAAAAAATACAGTCTATGACCTAGATTAACATATAAGATTCTCATTATCATAGCAGACGGGCGAAGCCGCGGGCATAACTTAGTTACATCATAAATACAAATTAGAATTATATCATCGTTTTTCACAGCGTAACTTACTGTTTTCATAGAAGCTTCTTAGATCAATTGTACTTTTGAAGGTGTACTACGCTTACGTTTACGTTTAGTTCAACACAGTGTACAATACAATGAACAGTCATCTTTCGTTTTTGGCCATACATTGCGAAGTACTAGTATTGCGTACTTTGCAATTATGCACATAAACAATCATTGGTTTCAGGATACTTATTAATCTAGTCCTAGGAGCATTGGTACTGCAGTCATAATTGGGTCATGTTATTGGTATGTATTTGCCAATAAACTCATGGTGCACCTTTAACCTTTGCCAGTTGGATGTAATCGTAGTGAGATAATTAATCAAAACCTATGCAGGATCAAATTGTTTTTTTTTTGGGAAACCGGGTGCAACCGGTTCTAAGTGCTAATCAAAATGTACCTATAGGGTATTATCGTCATAAGCGGTATCTCGCACGTACTTTCCCGAGTTCTATTTAATAATCGTTGTATTTTCGCGAATACTCACAAATGAGCTGTGATAACCTTATACATAATAAGATTATCTAACGATGATATACTATTGTAAAATTCACCGATGATACTGTTTTTTTTTCAAGAACCAAAGGTCGGTCAGTAGTTTTAAGGGTCCGGAAATTGATGAAAAGCTTTGTCGAGGTCCACGCTTTGTAGAAGTGATATCAACCTCCCATTTCCTTATCAAATCTGCATTACTCTCCACAGGGCTTTAAACGTATCGATATAGAGTCTAGAGTTCTATGAACATACTATTTATGGATGTATATTAGAGATATTTGGCGGTCGTAGATTCCTTCCACGGTTCGGGCGGTGATCGTGTTGTTGACCGTCGTTTTAAACATTCTCTACCAGCCTATCCTTAACGCATTTTAGGCCAAGGGGTCGTGTGCGCCCCAAGGACTCAGAATTTACTCTCCCCGCTCCCGACTATGTTCTTTATCCGAAAATTATCAAACTACATAGTTACCCATCGTAATGGTCAAAATTAGACCGTAATTGAAACTCAAAACTAAACTTGATATTGTCCAAAGTAGCAGTAATATTTATTAAATTCAATTAATGTGTATTAATTTTCGAATAATTTTAAATACACCCGTTACATACAATAATAAACAGAGGTTTAATCGACTAAGCTACATAACGAGTATTTTGAAAAACCCATCTGACATTTTTGGCGTTATTTTTTATCATAGTAAGACATTGAATATTTTATCTATATATTAATACGTGAAGCAAAAACTTGTGATTCGTTTTTAAAATACTTGCCGCAAGCGGAGGAGTATGAAATTACGCACGGTTATAGTTGATGTAAAATTTTTCTCAAATAATGCATAAATCATACATAAAATCAACTAAAAACACATTACACACACTGCCTTGCATTTGACACAAACACATACATTGACATTTTTGACGTTATTTGTTATCATAGTAGGACATTTAATATTTTATCTATATATTAATACCTTATTTATTAATTATTGTTAATAATCGTGCTAATAGTAGCTATAGTCCAATAGGGGATTTTGGAGTAACTTGAGCGCGGCAGATTAATATAAGGTAGGCTACTTCATATATTGCTAGCTAGCTTCAGCCAGTATGAGCCCTTAATGTAGGAGAGAGCGCTAAAGAGAACTTTGTTCCTCTTCCCCTCCCCTCCCTTAGGTTACATTCAAATCGTCAGATTAGCAAAGTGTACACATTTTGGTTTGTAGGTAATTAACCTCCCCATACACTAATCTGAACATCTGAAGCGCTTGAGTGAGTTAAGACGTCGTTCTTATTTTGCGACTTTGTTAACCTCCCACACCCTTAGGATACACTCAAATCGGCAGATTAATTTTTATATACCTCCCCTTATCCTAATATGATGCACTCGAGTAATTATTAATATATAATAGTTTATTTTTCAAAATTTTGAAACCCTGTATACGCTTCCCCTAAAATGTTAACATTAAAGGACCACTTATTCTTCGTATTATATAATCTACCAAACCTAATAGGTTTCCCCGATACTCGAGTAACACCACAGTTAGCATCGTGGGCTCCCCCTACTATAAATTTCATACTCTTCCGTCCGCGGCAAGTTTCTTAAAAATGGATCCCAAGTTTTCGCTTCACTTATTAATATATAGCTGTCTCTGTTATGTATTCATTAAACTTATGAAAATTTCATTGCTTAAATCAGAGTTTTCTCTGGCTAGAAAAATATAATTTAGTTTGGTCAATATTAAGCTTAGCTTGGTTAAACATTTACCAAACATATTAGCATTCAATAATTTTTGCAATTCATTAAATATCATCGCCAAAGTCATTGACTGCAACTAAAAATATAAGGACCATCTTCACCCTGAATATTTTATGTATGAAGAATGTATGGATACTGTTTTCCCTTAGTTTTAATCGTAATTAAAAATATATATGTTTATATGTTTTTTTTTTAACCTTTCCCTAAAGTGGGTTAAAAGCAAGGAAATCAATGAGGAGGACGGTACAGAAAGAAACAAAGATAATATACAAAATAACAATCATCATGACAAACAGTTTAAATAGCCATGTATAATAACTGGCTGATATAGATAATATATAAAATATTAACGCGGAAGGAATATAATAAATTTAATATTACCGCGGAAGGTGACAGTGAACTTTTCATAGTTATCTTAAAAATAAGGATTTAAGTTACCTAATACATGAAATCAATTAAACTTATATTATAATGGTTTCACAGATTAGATATAATAGTTTTAGTTTAAAATGACATATTTGCAAAATAAGATACTAGAACGTCTCATCCATCAGCCTTTTGATGTCCACTGCTGGACGTAAGCCAATGTAAATGGTGCCACTTCAACCGGTCCCTGTGCCCTCTGAATCCAACGGTTTTCCGCTGTCTTCGGAATCGGTTATCAGTCCTTCGAGCGATGTGGCCGGCCCACTGCCACTTCAGTTTACTTAGCCTTCAAATGAGGCTTACAGTGAAAGACAATGTTTCTGCGCCATAGGTAATCACTGGCAACTCACATTGCTCGAATAATTTCGACTTAAGGCACTGAGGAATTGTGGACACGAAGATACTACGCTATTTCCCGAACGCAGCCCAGCCAAGTTGGATTCTTCGAGTGACCTCCCTCTCAAAGTTGGACTTACCAATTCGAATCGTTTGTCCCGGGTAAATGTGTTCGTCGACAATTTCGAGAGGAGTGCCGTCAAAAACTACTGGTAAGGGTGTGATATGAACAATGGACACGATTTTCGTCTTGTCCGTGTTCAGCTTGAGACCCACACGCATAAGCATTTTACTGAGATCTGCCAGCGAATCTGCCAAGATGATAATATCATCAGCAAATTGATGTCAATACCAAGACTTTTCCAATCTATCGGCTTAAACACATCTTCCAACGCAGCGGTAAACAGATCGGCGATATGACATCGTCTTTACTGACTCCCCACTGCAGTTGGATTGGGTTTGTTCTTTGATCTTGTACTCGGACTGACATGGCGGCGGCTGTGTATACACACTTGAACATTTCGATGTAAATATAGTCGATCTGGCATTGCTGTAGGGACTCAAGTACCGCCCAATGCTCGATAGAATCGAAGGATTATTCATAGTCTACATAAGCTACACATAGCGACAGATTATACTCCTCGGTCTTCTGTATAACCTGCCCGAAGTGTGTGTGTGTGTGTGTGTGCTCCATGGTGCTGTAGCCTTTTCGGGATCTGGCTTGTTCGGGAGGCTGGCAGTCGTCAAGAACATCTACTTTAAAATTAGTGATTTTTTTATATATATATTTCTGACTTTGGTGTGAGGTCGCACGTTTTGATATACAGGGTTACTGAAAATGGGAATGTATCGAATTCCCTTGGAGGGTTAAAAGTAGAGGTCAGTTGCAATGGATTTTGTCATTAAGTACCCTAGCCGATAGTGATTCGTTTTTGAGATATTAAAGTTTTTGTGTTTTCATTTTTATTAAATACCGATTTTAGACAAAGAATAAAATCCTCCTATGTGAATATCCTGTTTTGATCCTACTTTTGGGCGTAATCTTATACCTAACATTACGTTATGGAGGTTAATCTGCTAGGGTTCAATAAAAAACTCCTTTTTAATTCCACTTCAGTATGAATTTGCATGAAAAGTATGTATGGAATGTGTCGTACAAATTATTAAAATATTTGCTCTATTTTATAACAAGACTGCTTTCCAGTGTCGATATATATGACTGAAATGGCCTGAAACTCATCAAATGTGAAGAAAGTTCTGATATTAAATAAGTAAGTTCTGATATAAACTTTCCTTACAATATACAAAACACAAATTTAATTTCTGATTTATAGTTTTAGGTGCCAAGTGCACCAAGTGCGAATTGGTGGACCGGTCTAGCCTTGCGGCTCGACTCCCTACCCCGGTAATTAAAGGGTGATTGGTGATTGTAGGGTGTTTGCGACGGTTTAGTAAGTTAGGAATGTTAATTTTTAAAATACGTTGAAATTTTGATGAAAAAATAGTCATTGCACTGTGACCTAGTAATATTATGTAAAGTTTTGTCATGAATAAAACTTGGTGATCTTTACTTGCTTACAGGTGGGTTAACTTTAATGGATTTTAAAAGTAGTTCGGTGCGTAGTCGCGCTAAAAGGCTTATTTAAAGTTCGTCGTGGTCGAATATGATCCTACCCTCCTTAATATGTGCCGAAGCCCGTAATCAGTTACGTAGCTATGCATGTAAAAAAAACATGCGTGCGTACAAAGTACACATGTCAGAAGTGAAACTTCTTTGGCGAACTAATTTATAAATCTTGTTTATATTTATACAAATCTAAAACTTTAAATTTCCAAGATTAAGAGGAAGGGAAAAAGGCGTGATACGACGTTCGCTCTGTCTCACTTTTTCTCTCAATCTTTCTCACTCGCTTGCTCCCTACTCTCACTCCACGGCTAGTTGCTCATGCTACGTTCGCCATGTCTTACTCTCTCTCAATCGGTCTCGATCACGCTCTCTCTCTTTTCCGACACTTTGCATACCGCGTTGCATACCGGCGTGACGTTTCATCTGTAAAAAATTTACCCTCATGCGCCTAAAGAAGTTTCACTTCAATAAATAAAAATAAAAAGTGGGTAAAATACCTTCATAAAGTCAGGTATATAGTTCGGAGAACAGAACGTCATGTCGCCAATGTCTTTATTGCTGGGACCCATTGAGCCCTCCAAGATGACGTCACAGTTCATAGGCGGCATATCGTCCAACAAGTTGCTATGCCTGATGTCCTCGTCGGTCTCCATTTTGTCTAAAACAAAGAGAAAAATAAATATTAGAACTTGTACCCACACAGGTTATTTTTATCTGATTGAAGTAGCAAACGAGCATACAGCACGCACCTGATGGTGAGTGGTCACTGCCGCCATGGACTGTAAGTAGGTACCTAAAGTAATATAGAACATACGTTCTTTCTGAAATCAATCACAGATGCAGTGCTACTCCTGAAGACATAGACTGTCGCCTCATATAAAACTGTGCCGGCAACTACACCCTTCCATCGAAATGCTTCACGCTAGAAATAGGTGTGACGCTGGTAGTTCTCCGATCGAACTATATTGATTCTACCGCGTGGTATACACATAGTTGGTGGTGGGGGTGGTGTAGAATATATTTTGTATTTCGCGATCATCATATGCTAGCCGTAGAATTTCGAAATTAAGTACAATCAAAGCTCCTTATTTACGGTGTCCAAGTTCGCGTTTTCAGTATTCTCACATAAAAAAGGGGCGACACCTAACTTCCAGGAAAGAAGCTTTAACTGTTACTATATAGTTATATACTACTATATTATACTAGCTGAACCCCGCAGCTTCGCCCGCGTTAAAAAAAATAGATGTATCGATTGTCCCATGGGAATAAGATATTTTTCCATATTAAAGAGTAGCCTATATATTAATCCAGAGTGTCAGCTAACTCCCTACCAAATTTTATGAAAATCTCTCCAGCCGTTTAGGCGTGAAGAAGTAACAAACATACGCACTCACAAACTTTCGCCTTTATAATATTAGTATGATATTGCTATGTCAGAATGTTTGAATTTATGGTATAATCTTCACGGAAACATCAATATCTAAGTTTCTGTGGCAATCTCCACACCGTGAAATAACAGTTTTCTTCATGACTAAATATATATTAATGTGAAACCAGAAGTGTGATAAATCATAATCTTTACCGGTACAACTTAAGAATTACAAAGATAAGTTGGGTAATGTACAAATTTATTAAAAAGTTTGGTACATATGAAGATTTCACTAATGGTAATGTTGGATGGCAGATTTTGATGGTACTATGAGTTTAGTAATAGTAATACGTTACATATAATACAGTAAATAAGCACTACGAAACATTTTTTGTAAAGTCTACGGAAACTACAGAAACGTCTATTTTGCCGTTTGTGGACTATCACCTCCAAAGGTGTTTAAATGCGGGATCCTAACTACTTGACAAACTCAATTTTAAAGCGAGCTTTGTAAAAAATAAAATTTAACTTTCTGATTACATTTCTTTTTAACTGAAGCAAACGACTATACTGTCCTCCTGATGGTAAGTGGTCACTGCGATCCAACGACATCTGTAAGCAACTTTATTTAGAATAGAGGTTCTATCGGAAGGCAATCACAGATACGTTGCTACTGCCAATGACTAAGAAGGTCGCCTAATATAAAAGTGAACCAGCAACCACACCCTTCCGAAGCCCAAGAACTACTTCACTCTAGAAATACTGAAATACCTACTTATTCAGCCGTTTTAAGTTAACAAAAAACGCAAACCCGCTAAATTTGTTGCCAGATCTTCTCAGTTGAGGTCGTGTTCTGTTCGGTGGTAGTGTAAGGAAAAATTGTAACTGACAATCTTTTTGAAGGTGGCCCCGTAGGCCTATACAAAATAAAGACATTTCTTTTCATTACGAAAATATAACATTAAGATGGTGAAAATTAAGGGATGCAATAAATAAGAGGGAAATAGTGGATATTTATAAATATGATTTGCGAAATTCAGCGTTCTCCAAAATTATTCGACGAAAAACTTCTTCCTATGAAATGACGATTAACATTTATGTAATTTGGCCGCCCTTTTAAAGTTATAAAACGTGATTCTTGGAAAGCAAGTTGTACTTGCCGTTCAGGAAGTAGATCCACAAGACATCTTCTTGTACCGAAATTAAATTACATAAAATTATTGTAAGAGATCCGACGCTTGATGCGTATCCATGCAATATACAAAAGAGAATAAGATGTGAAAATGAGAATGATCTATGCGTTACTTTCCGTAGCAATTCTGCAGACTTGAAATTGTAAAATTTAAATCTCTGGTAGGCGTAAAATTTTGGTGCAAATAATGTGCTAATGACATTATTTGCCTACCAGAGATTGCAGATAGGATCTTAAAAAAATTAATCCGTTGCGAATATCTGGCGTGGAAGACGTTAATACCTTTAACTCCCTCGTCAATATAAAGTGCTATATCGAGCGAATGTTAAACGAGATTGGGCTGTTAAAAACGAGCTATGACTTTAACTTTCTGCTATGATCCGATTTCTGAGTGCCTATACACATATTGGGTGAAATATTCTTTCGAGTGATTTTTTTTCTGTACTATCGTTTATAACATTTATCCTGTTACACCAACAATAAGTTGAGTACTATTATATTATATTAGTGATCCTACACATTATTAGAGAGCAAAGTTCATCTTAAAGTAAAATTTAAAGATTTAAGGTGACAGAAAGTACAGGTTTTTTTACCAATGTAATTCTTGTGAACTAGACCTTAAAAAGTGTCTGTGTTAAATAGAAACGTTTGCGCTGAAATCCATACTCCTGTATGGTAATAAACTAACGTCATTGCTACAGCAGCATTAGTATCAACTAAACTGTTGACCTGAAGAAGACGGCGGGTAACCGCTGGATTCAGATGGCTCAGGACCAGTCGAAGTGGCGCAGATTAGGGGAGGCCTATGTCCAGCAGTGGACTTTCAAAGGCTGATGGATGGATGGATGAACTGATTTCTTAGAGGACATCTCTAATTCCTAGAGACATTTAGTGAGGGCGGGGGAGTATAATCGAATGTCATTAAATGTCACATGGGGATGTCTCGTCATAACATCGCGTATATATTTCCTAGACAAGTGGAAATTCAGCTTCTGAACGATTTCATGTGCATTTCAAGTCGAGTCGGGGGAGGTGCGAGATCAAGACAAATCTAACGACATCTCACCTCACGCAATCAATGGACACCTTTACAGAAGCTCATTCAAGTAAACTACGGTGTCCAGAGATCATTGAATTTTGAAGTTCAAGACTGATCAGATAAGTAGGTTTAAACTCCTTTGATAAACAGTGCTACAAAGATAAGTTATACATGAGTCATACAGGTAAATTGTCGAAATACGGTGCTCGAGCGTAGACGATGATTCTGTCCTGTCATTATTACACTTACATAGGGATAAACTTTTCATTTTCCTTCTTTGCGAAACTAGGTAAAGGTATGAAGCATTTTGTTCATAAGAAATTAGATTGCTTTTATTAATACACAAGTCAGGATGATTAGTTAGATCTGTCATATTTATTATTTTAGATGGTTTACTAAAACCATCACTTATCCATGAATTTAAGGGTTTTTGACAGAATAAAATAATTGTGTATATAATTAATATTATGACATACCATCTTCACACAATCCTAAAGATTTACATACGCTAAGCATAAACTTCATTTTAACACTAAACGTAACACTATTAATACTGAAACACTTTGGATACAGTTGGATCGATTTTTGAAATAACCGACACAGCACTTTTTTAATTTTTAAAAATAAATAAAATCTTCAAATAGTGGCAAGACTATTGGTATAATTATCACAGTTAGCACTCATAACTTGAGTTTTATAGTAATTGATTAATATAATACTGTAGGAAAACGCCACGAACTATACGAGTTCGTTTGGTTTGGCGTGTAACCGCGGACGCACTGAGCGATATCGGCGTCGCACGTCGCAGCATCGGTAACAGTAAAGCCAATGACTAAGCTAAATGTTTACAAAACAGTTCCTCACAATATCAATTTCTTTTTGAAATAGCAGCATGATTTGCAGAACTGGTGTGATTTTGATCCTTCTATTATAAAACTGCATAATAAATCAATGAAATGCAAAAAAGCAATGTCGTTGGACAGATCACATTGGTCGTAGGGCAGATTACCGTGGGATAGTCTTCGAATGGACACCACGTATGAGTAAAAGGAGTATAGGGGTCTATACTGATAAAAAAAAACATGCGTGCGTACAAAGTACACATGTCAGAAGTGAAACTTCTTTGGCGAACTAATTTATAAATCTTGTTTATATTTATAAAAATCTAAAACTTTAAATTTCCAAGATTAAGAGGAAGGGAAAAAGGCGTGATACGACGTTCGCTCTGTCTCACTTTTTCTCTCAATCTTTCTCACTCGCTTGCTCCCTACTCTCACTCCACGGCTAGTTGCTCATGCTACGTTTGCCCTGTCTTACTCTCTCTCAATCGGTCTCGATCACTCTCTCTCTCTTTTCCGACACTTCCGTTGCATACCGGCGTGACGTTTCATCTGTAAAAATTTTACCCGCATGCGCCTAAAGAAGTTTCACTTCAAAAAGGCTAAAGATTGGTTGAAGGGGCACGGACTAGTGAAGGCCTAGGTCCAACAGTGGATCAAGGTCAAGGGCTGAAGGATGGCTAATAAATCAATGGAGTATACATAAAGTTTAAACAAACATTTTAATGTGTATATACCTATCAAAAATAAAACCACAGTTAGGATCATAGTTATGCTGAGTAAATGTGAAAATGTGTACAAAAAATGACGTTTAGTCACAGGGAGGTGGCTGGGATTTAGGTTCACGTAATGTAGTCAATATCCAACATCCTAAAGGAAACCCTGTGCTTTTTCAACCTAAATACGACCATTCAGCCTAACTACGAGTTATTAATTACGAATTTATGAATTACCACGTGACATCTACGGGGGAAGGGGGGGTCTAGGCAAGAGCTGGAAGGGGGATCAAAACTTGTCAAAAATTAGTTACGTGGTTTGGGTACCTTCCCTAATGTATAAAAAATGTAATGAGGTCTTGAATTGACGCAAAACGCTCATCGGTGTATTGTATTGCGTTATCGCCCGCGCCGCTTATATATGTATGCCGGCCTTTAGTGTTATCAGGTGAGATGCAATATGAAAGTGATAAAAAATAAAGATATACTACCTATATAAAAAACAACAAAACAAACCAAAGTAACGATAGTAGTAAAGTTTTTCATTCATAAGGGCGGTTGAATACAATTTTTAACTCTAATGATGGAGCATGCTTCCAGTTGGGTGGAAAAATGTCCTATAATATGTGTTTGCAACCAACGTGTGCCCTACAGATGACCATCTGAACATAGTTTACGTAAGTCTGTTATGAGAATTGTAGGTTGAAGTAAACATTATTGTGCCAGGTGAACGACATAGAAGGACGTTGGTAGGTGTTTGATGTTTTTAGGAAAAATTTTTTTGCAGTAAATTTTCCAAAACATAATATACACTAATATACAAAAATAAGATGATGTGTATTAATTGTTACTCAGCCATTGAGAACCACTAGTCAGATTTACACATTTGAATGTTTGGATGTAGCTTATGTTTTAGGTCAATGTATAAACCACTTTTGATTTTGATATTTTGTATTAGGTATTTAAAGATGGTGTCTATTTTTGTGCCATTTATGTGGCATAGTAAAGCATGGACAATTCAGTTAGTAAAAATTGTTGTCAACCTATTATTTTCTCACTGCTGGAATACTGAAACATTCTGCGAGAGATCACCCATTTCTTCTCTTAAAATGAGAATGTTTTAGGCCATAGTTCGAATTGGTAGACTTCACAGACCTCCGAATTTTTTTTTTAAAGAAATCTTGGGTGTGTGGATTTCTTCTCTTCACATTTTTTTCCTTCACAGTAGAGCATAAGTAATTTCTAATATGCACATAGTTTTAGAAAATTTGTGGTCCATGAATGAGCTTTGAACCACGGACTTCCCGATCGAGAGGGCAAATTTCAACCATTAGGCTATCACGGAATGATTATACGAAAAACTGAGCAATGATTAAATCAGAGGAACAAATACTCCACTAAACTCAAAGATCTACATGCAACTGACTCTATGTTTCCATATGGATCACCAAGATCTAATTTAGAGAACTTAGTGGTTCCTTGCTCCTTTTTATAACAAATCTTGAAGGTTACAACAAATTTTGAGGGTAGTTATATTGCCAATAAGGGTATAGTTTATAGCAGTGGTTCTTAACCGTTTAGTGACAAAGGACCATTTGACAAAATATCTGGCTACCCATAGACCTACGCATTTTACCTATAAGTGGCCCTGGGCACGTCAGGATTATGACCATAATAAAGCTTATTTGTTTGTTATTGAAGTGAACTAATTTACTGAGCTGAGAACTAGCACTTTTTTGGTCATCGCACTTGAATCTGTATACTTTTGACAACCTTTTTTATTTTATTTTGTAGGCTTCTTATTTTATAATGTTTCAAATGGCTTTGCGGACCACTTTGTATGCTTCCAGGGAAGAACAGAAGTCCACGGACCACCGGTTGAGAACCATTGGTTTATAGTATACAACATAAGGATTGGAGACAGATGTGTTGTGACCACTGAAGGCTAAGTTGGAATGACTCCGCTAAGTATTTTTCCTTTACCATATCATTAAGAATGCAACATTTGGCACAACACTGTGCTTTAAGACAGAAATAGATGTGGATGTGGCATAGTCTCCTTAGTTTAACTTCTAGATAGATCTTCTTTGGATTCACAAGGTTATATGAATATGTAAGTGTTAATTTATATTAATAGTGTTAGTTTTATGTAAAGTGTAGATAGTTATATCCAATAAAAGTAATTTTTAGAGTATTCAATATATTATACCGAATATTAATGCTTTCTATAATGGAAACCTAATGAATTTTTGGGATTATTTAGATGTTTTGCTTAAAGTTGCTATGGAACTCTGGTAATAGAGACAACTATAAGAACTATGGCTATTATTATTATTAATGGATACTACTTCTCTCTTTAATAATGATATGACCAGTATTATTATGGGTGTTCATTTATTGTGCTGTAAGATCAAATGTCACACATCTCAGTAAATGAGTACATCTCTCTTGAAGTACTTTAAATGTCTTCATATGCATGTTCTAATAAGAAGAATCGACTATACTTTCTATAATTGTGGCACTTTTTCGTAAAATAACTTCATGGGTTAGGTACTTATTTTGATACTTACAGTCTACTTATTTTAAGTAGTAATAGCAGTTTGATATTTTGTTGATCAATGATGACAAATGACAAAGCAAGACATGCAATCAACGATCATAACTTTACATACATTAAATACCTATATTATTATCAACTTACCTAAAGTAGATTAAAAAATTGTCCTCATACAAGAATTATACAATTAAATAAACTGATAGCCTAGGTATGATGGCACTTTGAAGCATTTTACAACGATTAATGTTGAAACATTTGTATCACTTACAAATGAGTGTAGTTTGTTTTAAGCACAGGATTGTTTATAAATTTTGTGTCACAAACAAAATTATAACTTAAATTTTGGCGACGTATGAATGTTTTCACACTGGGAATGTTCAGTTATAAACAAAATATGATTTATCAAGTATTTTACAAAAAAAAAATACTTTACACGAACGAGCGCTATGACATGACAGCACTACTCCATGCGCGATACGTGACATCAAACGAATGAGTCAAAATGGCAGTTATCAGCTCACAGACAATGGCATCGTATCAGATAAACCCAGTGAAGCTAGTTGAGACTTATTTAAAACTCTTCAGTTCTTTTACAAAAAATAAATAGATTGCTTTTTTGGACTTGTAAGATTACAAATTCATAACGATATTTTTCTTGAATCGATAATAACGTTAACGGCCTGGACGGCCGTGATAGACGGCTTATAAATTATCTGTGCTATAACGTCATAGGCAAAAACAAAAATTCGAGGATTCATGGAATTTCCACTTTTGACTAAGATAAATTGTTATTTATTATTATTTAAGTTTATACTAATTATTTAGCTTAATCTAGGTGGGTGCCATCCAATAAACATAACATAAATGTGCATGTGTCGTACACATGTTTAGCAAGGAATATAAATTGTATACTAAAAATATACTTTGCCAGACGTTGCTGTAACATTTATGAATGTAATTAACGATTATTTCGTTGATGTTATAATATTTTTCAAGCCACTAAAATAATTAAAGTAAGTTTAGTTTTAACCGTTATGTATCTGTTTTTCTTACTCATCTCATCATAGCAGAAATAATTGCCAGTCTGTGGTTTGCAATGTCTGTGTACTCGTGAAACCTTGTATTAAAAAATTGTGAACATACGACAATGGCAGATGCGAAGCAAGGTATGGTTAATAATTTTATATTTTAAAAGTATGTTTTAACAAATTCAACCAAACAATATAAACAATCATTAGACTTCAGTTGTTTATTGCAATTTTGCTATCGAAATACCGTGAGTTTATGCTTTTCTTTTGCTATACTTTTACTGCATCATCAACGAATTTTTTGTGCTAATTTCCACAATATACAAATTTTCGACACGGTTTAAATCACGAGTGTTAGGATATTAATCTATCTTGTTTAACAAAGATAAGTTTGTCGAAACGCTTTAATTGTTAGGGAATGTTTGTGGTAAGTAAATATTTCAAAGATAGCTTTAATGCAAACATAAACCTTTATTCGTTCGTATCATATATACTTTTTTTATTTATGTTAGTAATTAATGTTTTGTGTGTAGATAAGGAACTGCTAACTATTATTTTAACCTCAAAAGATCACGTAGTGCTGAAAAGTCTTGAAATAGATTGTGTTGATGGTTCGAAAAGTATATTTTCCTTAATTTGCTGTCTACGTAAACTGCCTGTGCTTTAAAAGCTTGAAAGTCCTGTCGCTGTTTTAAAAAGTTTAATGAATGAATTAATAAATGGAGTAACTGTTGAATTAATTTATTTGATAATAAAAGAATTGTTTTTTATATTCCAGGGAAAACATCAGAGGACTTCTACAATGGGTCATCACAGTCCAGGGTGGTGTTGGCAAAGCCTCGGCTCGGAGGCTTTGGATCATCCAGTGTTGCTTCTAGTTCTGGAAAAAGTTGCAATCCATTTGGTTAGTACAAGAGTGGTATTATGCTTTTCATATTCAATTCATATTGAGGTAAGCTTTGAGTAAGATTAGAGCATTTAACTTTGTATATTTTAAAGTTTTAGGCATGCAAAGAGTAGATCTTTGCAAGAATTTTATTGCAAGTAATATTTATTCGATATATTTATTTTATATAACACTGGTTTCTTCCGCAAATAACCTTGATAATTTATGTGTTGATACAGTTCTCTAATTAACCTTCTTAAAATATACATTTTTTTAATAAATAATTGAGTATAAATAGCTCTTCGCAAATTTATCAGACCGTTCAGGATACGTCAGTTTAAGTTTACTGTCATCTAATTGCTAGATCTTGCATTTAGTAAACGTGCCTACATTTGAATATGCATTGATTGAGAATGATGTGATTATTAAAATGATCCTGTCACATTTTTTTTGAATTGTTACAAAGAGACATTGAATAGTTTATACTCATAGTAAACTTGAATTCTACATATATTATAAAAATGTAACACTTTCAAGCAATAAGTTCATATGAAGACTTATATGAATAATATAATCTTTGCAGGCTCAGTGCTACGACCTCCACAGTTAAAACCGAGTGCTAACCCTTTCTTGAAAGTCTCTGATAATGTACTTGAAGAAACGGAACCCAATTTGAACAAGGACAAGGAAACAAAACCTTCTGAGGACAGATTGAAAGACACCAAAGAAGATGCAGAGGCACCCAAGTTTGTCCCTTTGGGCTCAGCCAATGTAACTCCAAGAACCAGTAACCAAGTACCAGCTCCCAGCCAACCAACAACGAGTGCTTCGTCATCTGGTTTTGTTTTTGGACAGAATTTAAGTCAGAGAGTTATTATGAATGAAGCTGTCAACAATGGTGAGGCGGGCGGTGTTGATCATAGCTGCTCAAATGGCACAACGGAGCTATTGTTCACAAGCGCCGCAGCATCAGTTAAAGAAAACAATCAGGTTTGTATAATGTTGGGATATGTTAGTGACTTTATTATAATATGGTAGTAGCAAATGAGCATGCAGTCTACCTGATGGGAAGTGGTCTCTGCTAATTAACTTTTGTAATCAACTCCAAATAAGATCAAACGGCACAAATGCCTTTTCCTTTGGCTACTTTTCTTACCACACCCTTTGTACTAAAACACCACAAAAAGTGTGGCAGTGGTATCGAGTTGAAGCTTGCAGGGTTTTGTCACGTTCCTTATAACTTTAAACATGCTGCTAAACAATTGCCATTTACCACCAGGAGGACTGCCTGGCTGCTACTTCAATCTTATTAAAAGAAGTATTTTTGGAGCTGCAATATTTTGACATACATCTAGTTATGTTTACAAACATACCTTGAAGTTGATGTTCCTATCAGATATTTTTTTTAATTCAGCTAAAATGTCTCAATACTGATTGAATCAGTTAAAAACCCATCAACCCATTATTGCCCCCACTGCTGGGCACGGGTCTTCTCTCAGGACGTTATAAACTTAGTATATTTTAAAAATGTTATTCTAGGAGGAGGCTGGGCCGAGTGAGCTCAGCGGTACAGAAGGGCTGGCGGCCGCGGCGGCGGAGTACGAGCGGTCGCACGCGCGCCCGCCGCCGCCCACTTCCAACTACACCATGACGGGGGAGGAAGGGGAGATTAATGTGCTACAGGTATGACGTGTTTAGGGAAAGTACATGTATAAGAGATAGAGTTAAATCTGTTGTATTGTTACAATAATGCCCTGTTTCACATACTTGGAATTAATTTTCTATATTGGTAAATGAAATAAAACAATGATGATTTTACTAAAACAATCATACATTTTTTGTAAATCTTTTTTGGTATATTTTTTTATTTTTGGGTGTAAAAAAATTGCTTAAAGCAGTTATTAAGATTACATCTATTGTGTCACATCTATGTGGTAAAGGTATTAAACAGTTGTATATTATGTAAAGTTTGGATACTCTTGAACAATCTTTGGCGTAACTTACTAAGCATTGATGTATGAAGTATAAATGCCGCACATAAGTACAGGTGTTTAATTTTTTGACTTGCGTCAAAAATCCCGCGGAATTTAAAGGATGAACTGTAAGGAACTTCATACATAACAAGGGTTCTATCTGACGTTATTTATAGATGCGTTACTTCTGATGATTGAGAAGATGTAAAAGTGAGGCTGCGATGCTACCCTTCTGCTGAACTTCGATTTCACGTTAGAAATAGGTGTGACGGTGGAACCTCTTTGATTGAACCATATTCGTTTTACCACCTTAAAATACATACTCGTATTCTGGTCCTCAGTAAAATTTCATAATAATACACAGTTTGAAGAAAACGCTTTAGCACTTCATCACTCGTAGACCTACACTACGTTCTTTTTTATGTCGTTGATGCCTCAGACGCACAAAAACGAATACACAAAATTCCAGATGAAGAAAGGAAATCTAAATTCGTCATTTAGATGTCTGTCTGTCCCGTAATCAAACGCGGAAGACAACTCGTGTGGCGGAGTGGTTACCATACCAGTGTTACGCGCAATGGGTCCAGGGTTCGATTCCCGGCCAGACAGGTATCTGAATGATGAGTTTAGATTCCTGTTCTGGGTCTGGGTGATGTATTCGTCTTGACCATGACACAGAAGACAACCCTAATGTGGGGCTATGAGTGTAGAAAAAGTTTTGTTTATTTTTTAAGATTGTGCCCCTTCTCTCTAAGACCAAAATGATGTTGTGGTATAGGTGTACCGATTCATAGCCCGTGTGTAGAAAGTGTGTCTTATTTAATGCTCGTTACACCGGTAAGGTGATACTGTCACGCGGCTCTTCAAGCAGAAGTAACGCTAACGTCATCGCAGATATCGTGCCGCCTGTTCGCGTCTTCAAGCAGAACTAACAGTAAAGCCTGTTGTACATGGCACGTTTTTTGAGCCGTGCGGCGTCTTTACCTTACCGTGAAAAAAAACGTGCTAGCATGTACATGGCACGGCAAAGATCATTGCACGGCAGTGATCCATACAACATTGACAACCGTGCCTACACACGGCGAATTAACCGTAGATTATTACGCCGAAAAACGTGTTTCTACAAGAGGCCTTTTTTTTTGTTTTCGAGGGGGAAACTTTCAAAAAGTTCCCGACGTCGTGGGAGCGACGCGGGTTATGTGGGATTCTTACCGCAATAAAACCCCCCCGGTGGCCGACCTCGACGCTGCGAAGAGGACTCCGGGAACTCCAGTTGACCGCCGCCGGGGTCAACTGGAGTTCCCGGGCTTTCTCTGGTGGGCGTGAATTGCTCACCGCACCTTCTGGTTTTTACGGCAACATGCAACCACACATGCCGCCGTCCTTCCCGGGGTCACTTGACCGGACGGTTCGAGCTCCCACTCTTCCCGCCCGCAACCCCGGAAGCCTCTTTTAGTCGCCTTTTACGACAGGCAGAGGGTACCGTAGTCCTATTCTGGTCCCGGAACTATAGGGACAGTGTACAAGAGGCCTAACGTGTCCACAGATATCGTGCCGTCTGTTCGCGTGGGAGGCGGGCAGCTGGCGCGAGCGCGGGCGCGGCGTGCTGCGGCTGAACGACGCGGCGTGCGGCGGCGGCGCGGCGCGGCTGGTGGCGCGCGTGGCGGGCTCGCTGCGCGTCGTGCTCAACACCAAGCTGTGGCCGGACATGGTGGTGGAGCGCGCGGGGACCAAGAGCCTGAGGATCACGGCCGCGGACGCGCACCAGCAGCTCAAGCTGTTTCTTATCATGGTGATTTTTTTGAGAACTTTAGGATCGATGGGCGCTTTTGAGATGGGACAATGTTATCGTAACGGGGATATAACCCATTATTGTCCCACTTCTGGGCACAGGTCTTCTCTCAGAACGAGAGAGTTATAGGCCACAGTCCACCGCGCTGGTCAAGTGCAAATTGGTGGACGTGGACATGGTGATTGTGGACTACATATATTGTATAATATAATAAATATATAAATCTCCTCTCAGGGAAACTATTAGGCATTATAGAATTCGTAGAATTCAAATAACATTGAGAAGTCTTTGAAAAAACTTTCACCGTTATAACAAATATGATAATTCATTTTCGTTTTGCAAATAACTTTAAAAAGTCAGTTGTTACTCATATTTCTGATGGTTGCAATTCTATCGTGTATAAACTGTAGACATGTTTTTTTAGTGGCTTTGACTTTAAAGGCAGTACTGCCACAGAAGTGTTAATATGCATAAATTTAACGATAGTTTTATTTTGTTTTAGGGCGCTCCTGGGGACATAGTTCACTTACACAGAGCTCTCACTGCACGTATTGCATGCAGTAAACGTTCACTCAACACTTGCAAGCAAAATACCACATCACAGAAAGCAGCGGAGAGGTTAGAGGCTGCCACAGATGAGAATGACTTCCTTGATAAACCTGTAAGCGACACTTACAACAATGATGATGATATTAGTTATGACGACGAACCGCAGACGAGTGCAGAGAGCAACACAAATAAAGAGGAACAAACAGACTCGGTGAAAAGCGACAGGCTTGATGTAGATAATGATGAAAAGACTGACGAAGAAAATGCTTTCTTAAATACAGAATCAAATGAATCAAATGATGATAAGGAATCAAAGGCAATAAAACGAAAGGAACCCATTGAAGATGAAACCTCGTCTAAGAGACAGTGCCCTGAAATACTAATAGATTAATTTAACAAATTTGTTTATGATATTACAGTGTCAAAATTGTGATGAAATGTGGAATATGGACTTCTTTTATTCATTTAATTTGCTGAAAGCTCTTAAAAGGAAAATGGCAAATAACTGACTAGGAGTATTTATGTTTAAATTAATAAAAGTAGTGTAATGTAATGTTGGTTCGTCATTAGCAATGGGTAGCCATTTGTCGTGACATTGGTTTCTTTATCACTGGATATATTTTAGTACAAAATAAACGAACTATGGTATTTTGTAGTTGTTCAGTAATTTCTTATTTCACATTCCAATTTTTACAAACATATTTGCGTTAAGTATCATGATCGGCTGGAGCTGAATACCAAATATATAATGTACATGTGATTTTTTCTGAAAAACACCAACCAATAAACATTATCTTGCTATTATTTTTTATTTTATTTTTGTTTTTAAATCAAGTACTTACATTTTATGCATTCACATTGAAGCAGTGAACAAATTCAGTCTCTCAATAACCTAATTGGTAGCCATCAATCAGGGCACAAGTCGCCCCAAGTTATTTTTCTTGCAAATTACCCAAAAATTCCTTTTCTCCTTACATTCAAATGGAAATTTATGAACAAAAATCGTGTGAACAATTAACTACTATGAATTAATAAATAGTTAATCAGTACTCATATTTGTGTAGCCACTGCTTATTAGTCTAACAATTTAATTGGAGCATTAAAATTGTCAAGGTGTAAATTACTCGAATATAGAAATTAAAATCTGAATCAACATTTCGTTTCGGTTTAAATGACTAATCTGCTTATATCTACATGATGTTTGATTTGTCAATTCTTTAGGTTAGTAGTTAGTGTAGTATGGATTACAATCCGGCGTCATTTTCAACCCGGTCGAATTTTCCGGTCGGATCCGGCCGAATTGATCAAACGGTTAATGCACAGTGAAAAACAGTGTAAAATGAGAAAACGATAAGTTTCATAGTTTCTCATCCATACCACTGCTGGACATAGGCCTCCTCTAAATTCCGCCTTTCCAACAGGTCTTAAACCCTCTGAATCCAACGGTTTCCCGCCGTCTTCTTCAGGTCGTCGGTCCACCTGGTGGGAGAGGGGCCGACCTATGCTCCTTTTACCTAAACGTGGTCGCCTCTCGACGACCTTCAGCTTGCTAATTTTGAGACTTCCCGGTGATTTTCGTTCGTCTTCAGATTTCATCGTTGCGAATCATGTCTTGTAACCCTCTCCACAGCACGCTGACCCTGAGCCTCCGAATGAGGCCTACAATGAAAGACCACATTTTGGTGTCATAGGTCATTACACATTGCTCGAACAATTTCCACTTCAGGCACTGAGGGATTGTGGACGAGAAGATACTACGGTATTTCTCGATCGCAGTCCAGCCGAGTTGGATTCTTCGAGTGACCCGCCTCTCAAAGTTGGACTTACCCATCCGTATTGTTTGTCCCAAGTAAATATACTCGTCGACAACTACCGGTACGGGTGTGACATGGATATTTGACATGATTTATGTTTTGTCCATGTTCATCTTAAGACCCAGGTGTGAAGCACTGTTGAGGTCGCCTAGCATTGCCCTGAGGTCTGTCAGCGAATCTGCCAAGATCACTATATCATCGGCAAATCGAAGGTGTGTGACGTGTTCGCCATTGATCTTAATGCCAAGACCTTTCCACTCCATCAGCTTGAACATATCTTCTAACGTAGCGGTGAACAGTTTCGGCGATATAACATCGCCTTGCCTCCCTTGACTTTCCGCTGAAGTTGGATTGGGTTCGTGCTTCAGTCTTGTACTCGGACTGACATGGTGGCAGCTGTTATACACACTTCAACACCTCGAGGCACCAATAGTCGATCTGGTATCGCTGAAGGTACTTCAGCACCGCCTAGTGCTCGATAGAATCGAAGGCTTTCAGTTCAGTTTTTCATAGTTCACATAAGCAACATATAACGGTAGATGCCGAAGCGCGAATCCGGCTTGTTTGGGAGGCTGAAAGCCGTCAAGCCTGCTTGCAAAACGATTAGTGAGGACTCCTGAAAACAACTTATACATGTGGTTCAGAAGCAAAATAGGTCTGTAGTTCTTCAAAAGGGTTTTAATGCCGATTTTTGAAAATAGCACCACTACGTTTCTGCTCCTCGCTTCCGGGATTTTTCCGCTATTGATGACGGAATTAAACAACTTTTGGTTACCTTAGCAGCTCTGATTCGGTCATCGCCGGGTGCCTTGTTGGTTTTAAACTGTTTGAGAACCTCTCTAATCTCATACAGACTGACGTCCGGAAGATCCTCAAAAAAGCGTCGGGTTAAATTGCCACGGTAGTCTTCCGCCTTGTTCCGGACGTTTTTTTTTTCAGAACATCGGGCTTAGACGTATCTATGGTGCTCGATTCGGTCTTCAACCTCGTCAGCAGGTTCTGCCCAACGCACAGATCTCCTCTTTTTTATTTTTTTTTTCGAGGGGGAAACCTTCAAAGGGTACCCGACGCCGTGGGAGCGACGCAGGGTTATGTGGGGTTAGTGGGCCGTCGTCGGCGTCATGAAGAGGACTCCGGGACCTCCAAAGGACTGCAGCCGGAATCCTCTGAGCGCGTTGCCCTATCGGGCTCCTCTCAGATGATCGCCTGGCTGGACCTTTCAAGCTCCCACTCTAGCCGCCCGCAACTCCGGAAGCCCCTTTTAGTCGCCTCTTACGACAGGCAGGGGATACCGTAGCCCTATTCTAAACCCGGAACTACAGGGACGACGCACAGATCTCCTGCGAACACTATTGAGCCCCAGTTTCTCTCAATAGCGTCTTTTACGCGATGCGTATTGTGAACACGCCAATCCATTGGCGATTTATTTCCTATTATCACAAAATGTATAATCACATATGAATTACGTTTATGTATAAGTATAATTGACTAACGAAACATTGTAATGAATAACACAGCACAAAACAATAATCACTAAAGATTCATAATCTTATTTGAATCATAAATATAAGACAGGAATATAAGACATTCTCTTCGAATAAATTAATTTTCGAATGCAGTACTTTTTTATTAATTCATAAGAATAATTCTTGTACTTACTTTGTGCGGTTTAGGATGCAACTTATTGCAGGATTTGTAACTAAAACCCTTCCTGTAATATCAAATCTTTGTCAAAGTACGAAATAACGGGATCCGGCGAATTGGTACCGGATCCGAATGATGCCGGATCCATCAGATTACCAGATGCGGTTTTCCGGATTGCAATCCTTAATTTGTAATGTAAGGATAATCTAGTACCTATAATTTATTGGCGACATATATCTGATAAAGTATGGACGTTCTATCTTTTCCGGTATATTAATTTATCAAGTTCAACTTTTAACTTCCTCATCGATAAGATCGTAAGGCGATTGGCTTTTTTGTTTTCTTTCTATACGTAATACGATATATACATATACACACTAATTTTGATCTAATATGCTTTATCAACTTCTCACACTGCGCCATAGATTGCCCTCTAGGTACGAACATTTTCTATAAATTGCTTAAAAACACCCTGTATAAGTGACGTATAATAATTTCTAATGTACCTATAATTATTGAGTGACTATGAATTTATTCAAAATATATCACCAGGGCTTTATAAGTATTATGTTTACTGATCTTGTCTTAGAAATAATAACTGGGAGTTGTTGACACGATCGTCATGTATAAAAGCGTGGACTCTTTTCGACTCCACTTCGATGCATTGGCAAGGGTAGGATACTATAAAATCGGTTTGGAAGTATTTCAACCTGTGTCACGTATGAAATATAGGCTTCATAATTTTTATAGAACTGTAGTATGGTTGCTAATTGTCATGTATAACTGCCAACATGTAATACGAGTGGTGCAAGTAAGTATGAATTTTGGTTATTTGAGTTATACTATACCTACATCAAGATAATAAGACCATGATTATTTTTATTCATAAAGGAACGTACCTAAACTATGTATTCTATTTTTGATAAGCCCCCTCTCCCCTTTGTGATCATCCGTAGTATACTTATAAGTCGACTTCCCCCTCCCATAAACATGTCACGTAGTAATTCACAAATACAGTATTCAATATTTTTTTTTCAAACAGAAAGTTAAAAATAATAATAGTTTTAGTTAATAATTAACACCGTGTTCAAAGTAACGTTTGCGTACCTATTTTTATAAATGAAATATTTGAGCGTAGTATTTTGAATACCGCCTCCTCTCTTATAGTTACGTGTTTTGGGTACGTTCCGATAATAACTCATTGCAAATTCGGAGTTACTGTATTTCGTTACGTGAAATAGGTCATAACATGAATACAGGAAAACTCAAACTTTGCAGGCTCGACACAGCACCGACCAGATGGTGGACACGTTGTTTATACTGCTAACCACATTAAACACGTTGGGCAAACAGATCGCGTTCAACGCGCGCGCTCGCCGCATCCAACGTGTCATTACCATCATTGATGGTCAGTTACCGTTTTGTTTGAAGTAACATTAACAAACGAAAAATACGTGTTATAAAATAAACGAATGATTTTATTTTTATGTTATAACAACGAACATACAGTGTACGAGTACCTACCTGATATTGTGGTCAATTTAAACGTGCGATGCCACTAGTAACGTTAGCATCAAAAGGAAATAAAAGATAGGCAAAGTCAAAATTAAATAAAATTTCATGTACCTACTTATGAATAACATTATTTAGATATGCCTTAATACGATTCGGTTTGGAATCTATTAAGAACTTATCACTTTATTCAGATAATATATATGCGGAAATATATTTTTTTAATCTATTTTGTTAGCGGTTCCGAGCCTCAAATTACAAAAATGAACACCTACCAGTAAGCCTCATAAGTTTGTGCGCTTATCACAGGGCTAATCGCTTGAACTATATAGATAGACATTTGAAATACTAACTACTGCCGCTACAACAAAAATACTAGGTATACAAAAAATAAATAAAAAGAACAAGTCATTTTTTCGGTTTATCTATTGAAGACGTATAAACATACTTATTTACTTATATATTAATATCATAAATAATGCAAATTTATGTCACGAAAATATGTTTTCAGACGAACTTTTCGCACCCCGGAATGCTTTTCATGAAAGCGTATTAAAAGCAAATGGAGCGGCGATGTCTAGGCTGCTGGCACTATATCATAGTGCAATTTTTATTTGCAGTTTATTGTGGACAATATTTCCTTTGGTAAATAGGGCATTAGGCTACAAAGTCGAGTTTACTGCTTATATTCCATTCGAAACGAAAGAGTTATTCGCGTAAGTTTTTATTATTTTTTTATAGTTGCTATTTGCCCATTTTAGACCCGATTTTACGCTAGGCACCTATTATGATTGTCGTGTTAAGTGGGCAGGTTGTTTGGTAGGCTGGTAGCGTGCACATTTATTTGTGTAATGTTATTATAAGTATCGACTTCTTAAATCAGAGGTGACATTTAAATCTCTGGTGTTCCATCCATCCATCAGCCCTTTGACGTCCACTGCTGGACATAGGCCTCTCCTAAATGGCGCCACTCCAACCGGTCCTGCGCCCTCTGAATCCAACGGTTTCCCGCTGTCTTCAGGTCATCAGTCCACCTGATAGGGGGGCGACCTGTACTCCTTTTGCCTAAACGTGGTCGCCACTCGAGGACCTTTCTTCCCCATCGGTTATCGGTCCTTCTTGCGATATGGCCGGCCCATTGCCACTTCAGCTTGCTGATTTTGAGAGCTATGTCGGTAACCGTCGTTCGTCTACGGATTTCATCGTTGCGAATCATGTCTCGTACCGAAATTCCGAGCATAGCCCTCTCCATAGCACGCTGAGCGACTTTGAGCCTTCGAATGAGTCCTTTAGTGAAGGACCACGTTTCGGCGCCATAGGTCATCACATGATCCACATCTGGCAACATATTGATCCACATCCACATCCCTGGTGTTATTGATGACATTATAATAGGTGTTAACTATCTGGGCTATGTTAATTAATCATTTAAAACCCAATAAAATAGTGTCACTTGTACTACACCTGTTTCCTTTTTAGCTTTGGATTGGCTGTCGCATACATGTCTATTCTAATTGTAGTACAGGCTTACGGCAATGTCACAATGGATTGTACTATCGTAGCATTTTACGCTCAGGCCAAGACACAACTGCAAATGCTCAGATTCGATTTAGAACATTTTAATGACTACGATAATGACATTAATCAGGATGCACGTAAAGTAATTTCAAATAGATGTAACACATACAGAGATTTGGATCGAAACTACCGTCGTATCATTAAGAAAAGACTAATTAATTGTGTGAAACGTTATGAACAAATTGCCTGGTATGTAAACTCAAGTGTAAATTAAATTAGTAATTTTATTAAGTGTAACTATAATTTACGTCTCAAAACGCAAAGCTTTTGAAGTACAAAATCCTCTGCCCTCAAGACGTAAAGGTCGACTTTAATAGCTTTTATTACATAAATTGCACTTTCAGAATAATATGAATTCATGTGGATTGTAAGTATATTATGAGAAACACTTTATAATGTATGCGTACTGAGGTCGTATGGATTTATCGCTACGATATGTAAAGAAGTGGTTGTAAATTTTTAAAAGACGATCATGTTGAAATATTTTTTTATAGGTTTGTTAAGGAGGTAGAGTCTATATTCAGCGAGGCAATGTCCATTCAATTTATTGTAATGGCTTGGGTGATTTGTATGACAGTGTACAAAATTATTGGCGTAAGTATAAAATACAATAGTACCTACCTATCTCGAAAAAGGTATAGGTACTAGTAGAACCAAATAACTTCACATATCACTTTAGTGTTCTATAAATAATAACTTTTCTTTTTTCAGTTAAAATTACTCTCTGCCGAGTTTGTATCAATGGCCGTGTATCTAGGTTGTATGCTAGCTCAACTATTTATTTATTGTTATTATGGCACACAATTAAAAGTAGAGGTTAGTTAAAATATCTATCTATGTAATAATGCATTAAAGTAGAGTTGTGTGACAGACTGTGACATTATAAATTGAAAAAAAATAAGTAGGTAACTAGATGGCTAACATAATATACACACACTTCGTTACCTCTTTAATCATAGATAAAGGTAACTTGATAACTTGGTAACTTGATATTGCTGGCACTTTTACCAAGGCATTAATTATACAAAGATATATATAATTATACAAAGAGAGATAAGATATATATTGTATACATGTATTTTGTTATTTCCAGAGTGAGTTTGTACCTCAATCAGTATATGGGGCGGATTGGTTGTCATTATCTCCAAAATTTCGTTCTAACCTGTTGATAATCATGGAGAGATGTCAACGTCCTATTGAGCCAAGAACGGCCTACATCGTGCCCATGTCTTTGGAAACATATATTGCGGTTAGAAATTACTTTACTGTGAATTTAGTAGATTATTTTAGTTGTCGCCGCACACGGGAGACTCGCGGCGGCCACAAACGCCGCCACTAAAAGATAGAAGCGTTCACCGTGTGCGGCGAGTCTATATAAAATGTATAGAAATTATAGGAAATATGTCAGTGGCGGCGTTTTGTGGTCGTGGCCGGTGGCCCGTGTGCGGCGACGCTAAGTCTTGTTGTTTGGTTTCATTTTAAAAGTGTACCCAATATTGCGGTAGTACATTTAGAATACCTTCCAGGCATCCATAGGCAGTTAATATTAACTATGTGGTGCGATTTCGATGCGCAAAGTTTCATAGCCTCATAGCTAATACATTTTGTTACTATTTATTTTTAGTTCACAGCAGTTCGTTTAGCGAAATATATAATCTACAATTCTTATAAATACCAGCGACTGATAAACAGGCTTGTCCATCCTAAAATAAATTTTCACCAAACAATTATTTAGCCCACAGCAAATCGGCATTGGTATATTTACATTGTGTTTTTAGCATTTGACTCATCATTCGGTATAATAAACGTAATAAACTCTTTCTTGAAAATGAGCGCTTAATCTTGTTACCAAAGTATTAAGAAAAAACGCGATGTCGCTGGACGCAATGGGAATAATAATACCACTATAGTTGAGTTTGTCTAAAACATTTTTTTTATTCCTCTGCCTTCTACAAGCAATAGGAAAAAGCTTATAGCAGACAATAGAATAGTAGCTTTTTCTTTAGTGCCACGCGGCTGTCTGATATTTTGATGTATCTGCGACTGAAACATTTATTCTTCCAGTGGATTACTATGAAAATTATAGGTGTTTAAACAAAATTTACAAAATTACAGTGATAGTCAGTTCTAGACAGCCAGGCCTTTTGTATTTTGTGTGTGTTCTGGCGGAGAAATATTATAAATAGGTATAATATGTATAAATGTAGGTAATGAATACCTATAAAAATATTACAAAAAATGTAGAAAGCTCTCTAAAGCTCACTTTGTTGTTTCAGGTTTTAAGATCGTCCTACACGCTATTTACATTTTTAGAACGAAAATAAAGACCTAATTTATTATGAGTAGAGTCATTTCGACGACACTATCATATAATCGTGCTAGAAATTTAACTTACTATTTCACATTATTATTAATCAATATTAAAATAAGTATCTTTGTGATTAATTAAAAATGTAAGTAGATCTTGAAATTTTGCGATGGTGTTGATTTATTGTTAGTGTATGTTTTTATATTTACTACATAGGCACTACAACAAAATATTTAAATAAATGGAACCTGTATAAAGTTGAACAACATACTGATATTTTCTTTTAAATAGGTATAAATTGTGAGCAAGCGGATATAAATATAAATAAAATAATTTACAATTGTTTTTTTAATTACAAGAAAAATAATTTTAGATGTCCTTGTAATTTTAAGTTTTTTAACAACAAATTGTAGCAAATTGTTGTAGGTAAGTAATGTACCTAAGTGTAAGAACAGTCGACATACAAATGGGATTTTAAGTAGTGGTAGGTAAGATTATGAGATTAAATTGTTTAAGTAAATTTTATTATTTATTTAATGTGCACTATATTATTCTAGTACTCTTAATAGTAGTCCGCATAATCTATTGTTGGAATGTCTGGAGTAATAAACACTTGGCCGTACTAAAAATAAGTTTCAATCATTTATTCGCTGCAGTGTTCTCGTAAGCTTGTAATTATTTAAAGAATTTTTGTGTATCGCTTAAACTCTCATTCTGTACGATCGGCGGCGGTTGAGTCACGAACACCGGCAGACAATCCACCAGGAGCCCGCCTCTTCAGTGCTCCGTACGTCGTAAGTGCCGAAAGTCGTGTAAAAAGTTGTATCCGGCCGCGAATAGCGCGTGTGGAATTTCGTTTATAAATACGCGCGTGCAGGGCGGGCGGGTTCCGCAGGGCGGCGGTAGCGGCGGCGAGCGGCG
The DNA here is from genome assembly GCA_949699795.1 of Spicauda simplicius. Taxonomy (NCBI): domain Eukaryota; kingdom Metazoa; phylum Arthropoda; class Insecta; order Lepidoptera; family Hesperiidae; genus Spicauda; species Spicauda simplicius. The sequence continues at coordinate 16,903,809 of OX453059.1, forward strand.
CGGCCGGGCGGCGGCGGTATGCCCGCGCGATGATATTCACGGGCGGGGGGGCGCGCCGGCGCACCTCGCCCGCGCCGCCGCGCACGCGCCCGCCCGTGTACCAACGCCTTCTAGCCGACGATGTGAGTTCTTAACCTAACTACGTTCATTTACAAACAAATTCGGTTCGCCTTTGTTTTCGGTGAGCTTAATCGTCGAAAAGTTTACTTTCAGGCACGAAGCTTTATTATAAACGGGAGGATTTAACGAGCATTTTGTTAAGTTTTAGGCAATGTTGGAGTTTATAAAACGCTCATTGTTTGCATACAGTTTATGTTAGCCGCTAGATTTATAAAATATTGTTATGACCCGTTAGCGTGAAGTAGTGACAGTTTGTTTATCTCGTCATGGATTCATTCATGGATTCGCGCAAAGGATGTCTTTATTCTGTCCAATCTATTTAGGAACATAGGTACGTAAATAGGGTCAAGATAAATGTAGATCTATTTATTACTGATTCGAGTAATAGATAAAGATATATTTCAAAAGATTTCATTACCTACTGCTCGTTTACATATCGTTAGAGTTACAGGGACAATGTTGTTACGTGGGTATTGTAGATAGGTAGGTACTACACCTATCTATAGGTAATACTTATTTATTACTATTTAGATAGTAAAGTTAGGTCGTACAGGTACAGGTCAGGTGGTATCTTCTCGATCGAACCATTCTCTTTCTTTCACCCTTAAAACGATATATAAAGAGGATTATTTTAAATGTAAATGTAAGGAATGATAAGCACGAAACAAATATTCAAATACTCAAAGAGATATACAATAGGTGCACATAATACTGCGGTAAAGAAAGTTAATATTCAAATAGCCTAAGATCTGACATCTGGATCCAATCATATAGTTCCTATTGCAATTCCTATAGTATGCAATGAAATTAATTCATGCACTCAATTATAGGTACGCTTCAACAACTATTGGATAACGGAGTTGCTGTAACAACAACAAGGAAATTAAATATATGTGGCGCGGTGGACAATGAAAAAGATATGGTATACATATCTTTTTCAGTGTCCACCGCGGTGAAAAATGTACAGATGAAGAGGAACCATTAATTACGTTAGTCATGCATTTTTTGTATATCGTAACGTAGCAGTGGTGAGATACTTGTAAAATGTGGCCAGATGTGATATAAGGCTGAGAGGAGGTGCGATGATTAAAATTTAGCTATTGTCGAAGCAGAAGGCACAATTTCTTCGCTGTTCCAAATTGCCGTACGGTTGCAAACATTGAATCTCCTATACCTAGAACTCTTAAAACATTTAACAGTCTCCTTAACAGTGCGCCTCACTTTGATGTTTTTACAGATGAATGGAAAACGATTTTATCAGAATGTCTGCAGTATTGTGAAATGAATGTGTGATGTATGCCTGAGTTTGTAATTGTAATGTTTAATTTAATTTATTCCAATTATTTAATCTATCTATGTATATTAAATCTTTTACGCAAAAACTATTGGTTAGAATTCTCTGAAATTTGATACGTAAATAGTTAATATACAAAACATTAATAGAAACTTAAAATTATAAATAAAATAAACCATCTAAAATGGCCGTGTGAGGCATGGTTCCCAAAACACTGGCGGCATTACCTTTTATAATACATTATAATAATTAGTATAATTGGTTGTCAATCACCCGTTCTAATTATAAATAAATGAATAAATATATAAAATTTAATTTGCAAATTAGCATGCAGTTTAACTTATAATAGGTAGTTACCGGTGCCCGTGGATATGTGCCCCTGTAAATTCCTTCATATAAAACAGTGTTTCTATCTGAAGACTAGTAGCCACTCCCGAAGTCAAGGATGGTCGTCTGATATGAAAGTGAATCGGTAACAAAACAACACCCTCCCATTGAAACGCAAGAACTGCTTCACTTCAAATAGGTGTGGCGGCGGTACCTCTACGGTCGAATTGTAGGTACTTGTTCAACTTCCTTGAAGAAATTTTTGGAATCAACTTTTAATGGATCCGCTGCTGACCTATGGTTCATTTTGGATGCCTGTCATTAAAATCCACAGGTATTTCAGTAAGTCTTTACACGACATCTTAATGTAGGTAATAACTAAGTCGGAACTCCCAAAATATTAAGATGTAGCCAAGTACCTATTGTTACATACTTGCTAATAGGTATTCGGCAGAGATGCTGTGCTGTAAGTGTTGTACGTTACTCTCGTAGAAGTTATATAGGTATTTTTATTTATGCAAAAAAGTATCAAATGCTTAAAAAAAAGTGAAGATATGTGTTTTCTCAACTTATAAAACGTCAAACTTTGTGCAACAAAAGTAAAGGAACATTAAAATTTTGACCGAGTTTGATTCAGTTTTGTGTGAAGGAGCTTGAATTGAATTTAAATATTTTTTGTTCTATAACTAATAACTGTGTGTACTATGTGTAGTGATTTGGTATGGAACGTAGTGCACGAATCGACTCACCTTTGTCCGGTGGGTAATTTACTCATGTCTTTGTTAAGAGAGGAGTCTAACAATGGCCCTCGGTAAGTTTTTCTAACACTTTAGTATAGGGGCCCGGAATAAATACTTATACTCCAAAATTACGTAAATAACAAAAAGGGAGTACTTTTTCGTCCAAAGATTTTTTCTTTCTTAACCCATGCTAATGCCCCCTCACACCTTTCTCTAGGACTACATCTGGAATATTCGTTTTTTTAAAGCAAAGAAACGCACGATTACAGTATAAGTACGCAGTAGTGCTACACATTCTAACCAAAAGAAAATATAGTCCCTAGTTAGCGGTTATATACCGATTCTTAGCTGTCAAATTCTTACCATTTACTTCACGTTGTAACCTTAGCGATTTGTTTACAGCATGACACGTGAGCTGTAAATTAACCCTAACGTTTAAACACGTATGTCTGTTTGCGTGATACCTGCATGACGTACAATACGAACGGTTCCATCAAACGTTTAACGTGTGCGCGGTTAGTTCCCTCTATTTATATCCATGCATTTACTACGCCACTCAACCTTGATTCTCTATACCCGACTCACTCTTCACCAATCTTACGATCAGTCGATTTGTTTCTTGGTAATGCTTGCAACGAGCTCCTCGATAATTGTTATAAGATATGTTTCATTACGTTCATTCAACAAATTTAGGTACTAAGATATTCCAAAAAAACAGTACAAAGTGTCTTTTTTTATAATAATGAAGTAGCAAACGAGCATGCAGTCCACAACCACAACCTTCCATCGAAACGCAATGAATGCTTCACGGTAGAAATACGTGTCTACGGTAGGTAGGTATATGCCTTTAACCAATGGCATGCTCTACCAATATACGACGACAGAGAGGTATAGGGAAAAGGAAAAGTTGTGCCACTTTTTGAAAACGTTTAGGTATTTTGAAAAAATATGTATCTATTTGTAGAAAAAAAACTACACATTTAAATAGGTACTTAGTTCTTTGATCCACCACTACTATGTTAAACTATTATTTATTATAAACATAATGATTAATGTTGTTTTCAAATAAATCCGGTTTTACATGACCTCCCAAAAAAGTGACACTTGCCTACCATCTCTATTAGAACGGTAAAAATGCTTCATGGGATACACGCTAAGGAACAGAAGTGAACTGAAATTACAATCAGTATCAAAAATAATCGTAAGAAAGCACGTGCTAATATAATTTTGACGCTTACCGCTTTTACCGAATTAAACTCTTCCCCTCCCCGTTGGCCGTCCTTGGCGCTACAAAGAGGACCCTAAAGGAACGCAACCGCATTTCATTACACGCATTGCCTCATCGGGCTCCTCCCAGGTGAGCGGCTGAGCCCACCGCTCCGTCTGGTCTTTACGGCGGTACGCGACCACCACACCGCCGTCTTTCCCGGGGTCGCCTGACCGAACGGTTTCAGCCCCCACTCTAGCCGCCCATGACCCCGGCAACCCCTCTTAGTCGTGTCTTACGTCAGGCAGAGGGTACCGTAGCCCTATTCTTAACCCGGGACTACAAGGACTAACATCGTTAACATATAGAGACGAACGTACCTATTCATAACAGCAGCTGGGGTAAGTACCTATCCGGCTTTTACCCTAATAGATTTTTTTAAAGTACCTAGTTATATCCCATTCCTTCTTGTGTGGTTGTGTTTGAAAAAACACTTATTTTTCAATGCGATTCAACTGCGTAAGACCTAAAGAAAATTCCATGAAGCTGTTCACATATTTCATTAATCTGCATTTACACATATCGGTCAATCTCTCAGTCGGAAGTTTTAAAACGCCCGACTTTTCTTCGAAACAGTTCTAGAAATAGTGCATTTACATAATAATAACCGTCTAGAAACTAGATCGACTGTTAAACGTGGGCTTCGTAAAAAATGAAACGGTGAAGATCTGCCTCTAGGTGGAAACCACCAAAGTATACTTTAAGTAGTTACTAACCATATATACTCAGCGGCAGAAAATGTGGCCCAAAAAAAATATTGCAAATACAATGACTGACTATTGTCAGATTGCGATAAATAAAAAACGAACTCCGTGCGAACCTTCGAACTCGTTGTTCTCCATACCATAACTGTCCTAACTTATTAACTGACCGTATAGCATATCTTTAATGGCAGAAACTGTTATTTAAACTGTGATCGTTAGTCCATTTTGGACATTTTGTCCTGTAATCATAATTTTACTCCACTATTAGCAAATTCCTGAGAAAATCGAAGTCGTGCGTATCAGTGATTTCTCTTGAGTTCTAGTCTTCCAACTGGTCTTTGGGTGGGTGGGTAACGTTCTTCTGTCCTTTTTCTAATTGTTTGCTGACCAATAATAATGTGTCATGTCGCCTAAATACTCCAACGGGTTTCAACAAAGATAGGAAACCCATTCATCAGCACAGTTAAGATTATAAAACAATCATTTCTAAAAGAGATAGGTACACGTGGATTTGCCATTACAAGGTCCCCGTGTACACAGTTCAATCCACCAGCACGGTACAGGTACCTTTTGAGTGCAATTTCTCCGGATGGTACCCAAAATTTTGAGGTTTGCGTTGTGTTTTCCTTAGGTACATTAATAACGCAACCTGTGCTATCTCAGTATATGTGAGAGGCATTGCATACTATTCCTGGGATGAAACACATACAGAATATTGATAAATAAGAACAATAAAAGAAACATTTGACTCACAAACCAAAAAAAAAACTTATAGTGTAAAAGAGTCTGGGCTTAATTTTCACCATAGTCAATACAATACATGTTTATCTGAAATCTCAAGCTATTAAAATACATTTTACGGAAACTTTAATTTAAAAGTTACATACATAAAGCATAGTTTTTTTCAAATTTGCGCTGTAACATTTTGGGCTGCTGAGTATATTAATTATTTTAAAAGTTTTTATTTAACTTACAATGTTTGTGGGTAAGTATGTGTGTTTAGGTCAAATCTTGTTACCTAAATTTAATCCACTTCTCAGTGTCCGATTGAGCTGAAATTTGAAAAACAATACAATTGATGCAACAAAATGATGGGTTTGACTACTACAAAACTATTTTTTTTCTTTTCAGTGCACTGAGATAAAAGCTTGTTTAATTTTTTTTTTACATATTTTTTTGTGAACAATAACAATAAAGAGTTGTACCACAAAATAAAATTTGTCATTCTTTGTTTTTGATCGGTTACCCTGAGTGAGTAACCTGAGATTCTGGTAATGTCTAGGCAACCACGCGATGTGTAGTTAAGTCGTTAAATGATAATAAAATTCTAGTTTAACACGTTTAGGTATTAAATTTTTCCCTGCTTCTCTCATCTGCACCACGACGATAGTGTTGTCTGTAAATGCCATCATGTTTCCACTATTTGTTTGCCAATCGGTAGTGGTAGTATTATATTGATTCACGGAAGGCGAGTGTGAATGACTTAAAATATGAGTGAGTCACACATGGTTGTCGCGACGATCTCGTCTGATATGATAAACAAAATCTCAACTTTGGCCATTGAACACGCATTAAAGCTGCAATCGGATGCATGCCAGTGCCAGGGAATTCACAAAAAAGACCTTGAGGTTGCGACGCTTTCTGTGCGAATACCGTTGTATCTAGTAGCGTCCCTTACGCTGTAAGGGTTACATTATTGCAGATAATTAACTAGTAAACAATCATGGGGCATTCGCCCGACTGAGTTGGCGATGTACCGAGAAACCGCGATCACGGTCGAAAGATGTCGTCTTTGTTTCGGGTATGTTTACCTATGTCTTATCTTTCGCAGCTACGAGTATTCTTGGCTCAGCTCATTTTGCGAACTTCACGTTTATGTCGTATTATGACATTTCTAAACTCAAATACATTCATTCAATTACTTGTATTCGTACAATTAGGTAAACATTGAAAATCATTAATGTCTCCAAAACGAAGACGAATATTTGACAGGACTTACAAAGCATGGCAATAAATTCATGCTGCTTACTTATATTGTGCGCGGTACGTAAAGTTTAGATAATTAAAGACAGACGTATGAAATTATTATACAAAACTACAAAAATATCCTTTGAAAAAAATGTAACTGGTAGCCAAATTTTATCTTCATGAAAATATTTTGCATACCGGCACTCGTACAACTAACGACTATTTTGTTTTATCACCTTGAAAATGTAAATAAACCTATAATAGAAAAAAGCCACTTATAATAATTTGTATATTTTCCAGTGGTTGCCGGTGGGGCGCGGCCTCGGGCGGTGCGTGGAGAGTGGCGACGAGGTGCGCCGCTCCCGCGCCAAGCGCATCACACAGCGCCGCGGAGCCATCAAACACCATAAGTGAGAATAACCTATTTATATTGCAAAATATAAATTATGTCCTTATTATATTTCAGAATTAATAACAACTATGCCCATCGCAATAGTCGAAATTCAACTGTATTCATACCATTAAAAACTGATATTCGCCGAACCGGTACATGATTAGGATTACTTCTCGAAGTCAATTGCTTATATTGTATTTTTGTTAACAGGCATAACTCGAAAACAGATTTATTTACAAGAAAACAAACACATATAATATATTTACTTTTCGATTGTGCATTTTATTTAAACTACTTACCTATTGGCATAAACACTCTTATCAGAAATAGAACCTTAAAAATTGCGTAGATTGGTAATCGAGTGAGGAGACCGGGATAGTAAAAGTTGCTAATACTTGTAGCTAAATTTATAAAATTACCATCGCGGTGAAGGCTAAGAATCTAAGACTTTCTCTAAAAAAGGTTTAAAAAGCGGGTAAATTCCTATCAGCTCACACTTTGTCAGCGCGACGGACTAGGTATGGCTTAAAACTCTCTCATCCTGAGGGGAGAGCTGCTTCACCATTTTCTGTCGTTCTCATAATAAACAAAAAACGTCATTATCATCCCCAGTGCTCGGGTGTTACGTCGTTTTTATAAGATCGTCTGAAAACTAAACAACCGCTACTAGTGTCATCTATCCAACTCCCTGGATACACTGACATAATTAACATATTTATAACACTTAATATGCCAAAAAGAGCCTTATGAAAAATGTTTAATATGTGCAATGTAATACATAAACATATTACGACTCTCAATAATGCCAAAGTATGTTTTGTAGGTTATAGATACATAGTTACAACTATCGTTTGACTTGAATACTCAGTTTTGTTTACAAATACGGAAGTCATTTAGATTTTATGCATTGAAAATTCTATCCAGTATATAATTTAGGGCAACGTCCTACGATATTTTTGAAATCGTATTCGTAATTCTTTGGGAATGCGACAATATCTTTAATTGAATTATTATAGATAGGGAATGTTGTTATTTGAAGACAATTTATTGCCGATGTAAATGGTACAATCACACAATGTAATGAGTGTTACATGGATGAACTTCCAGATAAACAAACGTACGACATAAAGTGGTTTGTTCGTATGACTTTAATATAAACTAAAGGCATGATAGTAAACTGGCAGTCTGACTGACTTTCCGTACATATACATATGTACGAGTATAGGTATGCGTACTACTCCATTGCAAAATCTTTTTTATTCTGTTTACTCACTATGTAGTTTATTATATTAAAATATTATTACAATATACGTAGAAATGAAGTATTTGGTGATATGATAAGGTAACGCTCCAGCGTTACTGCTTTACTTACAAAAATAAGTAGGTACCTACTTACCTACTTTTTATACTGTCGTGGCGCGCCTAGCGAAGTATAACTTGAAAAGTAAAGAACTTATTTTTGTCATTTATCTTGCAAATCAAATTAACAGTTAGAGCAGATATTAAAAAGCGCTCATTATGATGATTAAACATATCATTTGTTAGCATTTCCGTTTCTCATAAAGATGGCGTAGCGTGTCTTGGAGCCTGCTTGTGCTTGTATTAAAATTAATGAAAGGCCCAACTGCAGGGTAAAGATTTATCACAAAAGAAACAAAAATGATTGCTTTGATTTAAGATAAATATTTCTTGATTGTAAGATGTCGACCTGCGTGGCGAAGCGGTTACTATACCGGTCTGACACGGAGTGGGTCTCGGGTTCGATTCCCGGCCAGACAGGTATCTGAGCGAAGGAAGACGCCGAAAGGGCCAGAGAGCGCGCTGAACCCTCTCGGAGAAGGATCCGCCGCGGCCGCCAGTAACGATGCCCTGTAGTTCCGCGATCAGAATAGGGCTACGGCATCCCCTGCCTGTCGTAAGAGGTGACTTAGACGGCTAGAGTGGGAGCTCGAACCGTTCGGTCAGGCAATCCCGGGAAGGACGGCGGTATGTGTGGTCGCATACCGTCGTAAAGACTAGACGCAGCGCAGCGCAGGGCAACGCGCTCGGAGGATTCCGGTTGAAGTCGTTTCGAGATCCCGGAGTCCTCCTTTTCAGCGCCGCGGACGGCCACCGGGGGGGTTTTAGTGCAGTAAAAATCCCACATAACCCTGCGTCGCTCCCACGCCGTCGGGTAACTTTTGAAGGTTTCCCCCTCGAAAACAAAAATAAAAGACAGGTATCTGAACGAGGAGTTTAGATTCTGTTCTGTTCTGGGTCTGGGTGTTTGTGTATTCGTCTTTGTATGTGTCCATGGCACCCACAACACAGGAGAAAATCCTTCTGTGAGGCTATGAGTGTAGAAAGCATTTTTAGTTTTTTAGTTTTTTTGTAAGATGTAACGAGGTTTATTTTTTTTATAGTTCGCCAACTCTACTTCATTTTTTACACCTATTGCTGACCAAATTGACAGTCAAAAACAGTTTATGCCGCCCCCCAACACGTGCCATCAGCGGCTAACCCAAGGGCTACGAAATATGCGCTCCAAGCATCAACAAAGCGTTGACTGTTAAGAAGAAATGGATGTGTCTGATTTCAAAAGGCCACATGGTTGCAAATAGTAACGCAATTTTCGCTAATTCGCTTGACGCTTTCGCCAAGTGAATGTTTTGTAGCCCTCGGGTAAGGTAGCACGTCCATCAGGGGGAAAACGTATTCACAGTTAAATAAAAAATTAATCATATTTCTGTTTAAACAGACAGTCAGTACGGAAGATGTCTGTTAAACAACGTGTTACTCTGGAATGCAGAGTATCTAAGCGAGCGAGATCGTGAAAATATTGTGCGCACATAATAATCTTTTACGAGCATACTAGTGTTACTAACTCCGCAAGTGCTATGCTAGTGTAATAAATCACCTGTCATGTGAATGTCGTTGCGTAATATGTAATATGTTATCCGGCCATTATATTAAGTAGCAAACAAAATGCAGCTTTCAGTATGTCAGTTTAGTAATTTAGCATTATTTATATACATGTGAATATATATTTAAACAGATGACTGAGATTAAAATTGTTAGGATAATTTACTTTATCGAAGCTAACTGCGCTTGTAATCACTTTATAGAGTTTAATGTCAATTAAATCGAAAGATATGGATACGTTAAAAGATGAATACGTAGGTATAGTTTAATCCCTGAAATTAAATTCAGTAGTTCGCAGTAGGTTCAAAAAATCTATTATTGCTTATTCTCGGGTTAACAAATTACTTTTGGAAATATATGCACAAGAACTTTCATTTTTATTATATAGGCCGTATAGACTTAACACATACCTTTAAGATAAGCTTTTTCTTGTTTTTAAATTTGCATTTCACAATGCGCACATTTTCTGTCAGAGAGCAGAGATATGCACGTGGGAGAATGTAGCTTAGCGCTCTTGTTATGTAGGTGTTTGTATTATCTATCACCTTATATATTTTTAACTTACGTATAAATTATGGCGTTATGCCAATTACGGTAATTGTGTACTATTAGACATAATTAAGGCAGGTAAGGAAATTTCAAAAAAGTAGAATTCAATATGTGTGTACTTAGGTATTTGTTATTTGGGTAAAATCTATATAATTGATATACCTACTCTACACTTGGATTTTGATCTATCCTACCAAGGAGATTATTGAACAGTAAAATACATTCAAATTCGTATGAAGAGAAAAGACTTACTATAATGCAACTTACTAGTAGGTACTAATCACTCAATTTTTAGGTACCTACAGAGAAAATTATAAATACTTATACCAACTTAGACTGAATGCCAAGTTAAAACGATGTATGTTATTCCTAGAGTGTAACAAAGTACTTGAATGTAAAATATGGAAAGAAAAAATAAATCTAGGAAACGTTATTTTTGTTAATTCCCGTAAAATGAAACATATTGTTAGTTCTGGAATGTTTGTAGACATCTGAATGGAATGTTGCCGTAACACCACTAAGAAGTTAAATACGAAACACTGTACGCGTGTACTTACCTACCTACTTTTTGGTTAACTTTGTTATCTCCGTAATACATTGTACTTACTAAGCAATATTTGTAATGTTTGAGAAATTGTTAACTTTTGTAACAAAGCAAATTATTCAATAGTTGTATTACAATTCGATTAACATTTATATATATCTTGAGTTCCACCAATCCGTTTCTGCCCATATATTACATAACAGGTGACGGACAAAATCTAGAAGTGTGTGTCTGTGTAACATCAACACTCACTGCGGTCATTAAAACTTAAGCCAAACGAGATGACTAATAGTAAAAAGCCCTAGAGGCTTTATAATACGCATTTGTGTGGTTATTTTAGGGGAAAATATAAAATAAATTGAGATAACAAATTCAGAAGCTTATTGCATTTAACATTATCTGTATAACACATTTTTCAGAAAAAATATATAAAAAAGTATGCGTATGCAGCGGTTCTCAAATGGCCTATTTATGTATTTTCGAAGGCTTCGCGGCCGCACCGATTATTCAAATAGTTTTTAATAAATTAACTTGAAATTCACTATAAATCCTCAAAAATATATTGTTTTCGTAGTCACTTATACGGGCGCCGGCAGCGTATTCAAATTGATGACATATTTTCCATTTAGTCGTGTAGGTACAACTGCTGGTTTGCCGCAATGTGGCGTGTTGTCTCCTCTCCTCTTTACTATCTCTACTAATTCTATTAGTCTTTAATTCTCACTATCATCTATATGCAGACGACTTGCAAATGTATAAGCCTTAACAACGTGCACAGCGCCGTCTAGATTACCAAGACGGATCTGACTTGTATTTCCATTTGAACAAAACACATCGGATTGGAATTAAATGTCACCAAAGCTCAGGGAATTATTTTAAGAACTTCGCGTCTTATTGCTAGAATTGATTGAGTCACGGAAATCAGTAAGAAGCTTTTGCTGCTATGGGTTTCCTTCAAAAACTGAAAGTTATTTTACCAAATTGCGCTTGCGCAATCTCTTCTTGACTATGCTGATGTGTGTTATCCTGATATTCGTCGTCGTCGTCGGCAACCCATTACTGTCCCACTGCTGGGCACGGGTCTTCTCTCGGAATGAGAGAGCTTAGGCCATAGTCCACCGCGCTGGCCAAGTGCGAATTGGTGGACTTCACACACCTCCGCGAACTTTTTTTTTTAAAGAACTCTGGGGTGTGTAGGTTTCCTCTATCTATACCGATATATATATATATTACCGAGGAGCAATTAAATAAGCTTGAGCGTCTTCAAAACATTTGTATACGGTTCATATTCAGCTTACGAAAATATGACTCAAGAAGACTCTTGAAAACTCAAGTGGCCCCCAATTCGTCTCTGCTGGAATGGTCACATTCTGTCTCTTCTGTACTATTATTATATTATAATTTAATCTGACCTCTTCACTTTATCTCAAGGATTGTTTCCCGTTTCCACACCTATACCATAACAGATCATTTCGCTTTTAAAAATCTTAGTTGATCACTTTACAAACAAATTTTTACACTTAGTTTTACAAAAAATCCTTTACTGTTACAGCTATTCATTTGTGGGACTCCCTTCATGTATCAATTCGTTATGCTTAATCCCTATATTCGTTTAAAAATGTTATAAAACCCTATTACCCTTTCTATTGGTATATGCCAAGTGATACTGTAAAAATATTTGTCGTATTGGTACCTACGTCTCCTAAAATACCGACCTTCATTACGGTTATAATAAAAAGTTCACTTCTCACCTGGCGGCCCTATACTATGAAAAAACAGTACTTATATATATTTCTCGGTCGTAATCGGTATATCATTTTCAAGGTCCTAAAGGATCATTTAATAGTATAATAAATGGAAAAAAATATGCAAAATCTTAGCTTGGCCTAACCCCTTAAGCCTTTCTGGTGATATATAATAATAAACATAGCCTATGCCTATGTAACTTCAAAAGAAGCAGACTTCATAATGCATTAATGGATTGTTGGTCCACAATTTCAGAAACATGTTTTGTAAACATTGAACAGAAACTAGAACTATGCGGAGTAATTACTTACAATGGATAAAAATGTGACCCAATAAACGCTACGATTTAACGAAGCAAATGACGTAAACGAACTTATGTGGAATTTTCAAGTGGTATATCAAAGAAAATTAAAGAACGCACTACACCATTTGGTCTCCACGCACGCCCTGAATGTCGGACAGACTATGCTTGATAGTCTTCGGTCCCCGCATCCTCGTGTCTTACATTCTTGGCTCCCTGTCATTAAACTTTCATCACCTTTGGATCCACCCACATATCGGTAACGCCACGTATCGTTCGAGATATCCAAAGTAACATTGTTGTCTTAAAATAGAGTTTGCGCCATAAAAGATCTATTAAAGTTGATGAAAGTGGAAATTAACGATCTTGTTGATGAAAGTAAATATTATCAAAAGCACCATAGAGGCAGAAGGAGAAACGAAAGAAATGATATTTTAAATAACATTTAAGACATGGTTTCTGATACGCACCGGGAATTCAGAATGCTGCATAACATAAATGGTATCAGCAAGTGATAATACATCAACGTTTAAATTATCACGATTGAGAAGTCAAAAGAAAATTGATTTTCGTTGAAACATAACATTTGGTATTGATTTTCATAAATACTCATTTCATTTCGTATTGATATATGATATTCTGTAGGTATATTTTCTGAACAATCTCCTCTTCAGAAGATTGTGGCTATCAATTGCGTTTAAGTATTTTACGTAGTAGTCGTCTACGTATAAAACGTATAAATAAATAAAAATATTAAACGAGGATCGTGAAGTAATAATAATATAGTAGACTTATACCCTTACTGCTCTTAAACAACTTTTTTGTTATACAGTACTGTCTCAATTAGGTACAACAAAAACATGTGTAAGATTAAATATGTTAACAATGATTGTCCAATGTGTACCTACATTAACTGATTTATTAAGAGTATGTCAATCAGTTAGTCAATTGGATTAAACGATCTCCGATTAATTCAATCTATTTTTGAAACCAAACAACGAAATTTTAAATCGATCGTCGTTGTACTCTTCCTTTATTTCAATAGGTCTTGTTCCGTTTGTTTAATCAGAATTCTTTCTTCATTAACGTTTGGGGCTTAAATTTTATAGTAATTAGTTCTATGCTTTTAAATGCAGCTTGAAGCAATTAAAACTCATATTCCCCATTCCGATAAAATTATAGATTTTAGCGTTTATTTGCAGTGTCGTAAAACACTCAATCTTAGAAAATAATGGCATGGCTATCTTTTGTATGGCTTTCTGCCTAGCTTCTCAGATGTACCTACTTGCTACCGTCCATTAGAAATAGCATAACTCCGTTGCAAGTCATGGTTATTGGTTAGATTTAAGCAGAAATTACGTTTTCTATAAATAAAGAAGAAATGTCCTTTGATACCAAAAATGCAAAAAAAAAAATAAAGTTCCTACGTGATACTAGATTTGAGAATGTAGGCAGAAGTTGGCCAAGTCCTTTAAATCATTTAAGCGTGTGACTAGGAGATCGACCACGAATCCCTTTGTCTCGCAAACCCTCTTAAAAATTGCTTTAACGCGGGCGTTATCATGTTCTTCTACATACTCTCATAAATGCGTTTGTTTATCTATCATGTTATACTAAAAAAGTCGAATATCTTTCGTTACAGAATCCACGAAGTCAACGGTCACCGGTTCGTGGCGAAGTTTTTCCGGCAGCCGACGTTCTGCGCGTTTTGCAAGGAGTTCCTGTGGGGCTTCGGCAAGCAGGGCTACCGCTGCGTGGCATGCCAGACCGCAGTACACAAGCGCTGCCACAGTAAGCTGCTCGGCAAGTGTCCGGGCTCCAGTGCGCAATCTGATGCTACTGTGGTGATTGCATATTATATTCCTGTTTTTGATTCTTCTTAACCTTCTTTTATATAACACTAGTTTGCCCGTCGAACTTCGTTACGCCTAAAAGTCAAATATCTAAAATTATCAGTGTTTCTCCTCTACTTTATAGGTAGGTACATGTATTATACATACATAAAAACCTTCCTCTTGTATCACTCTATGTATTAAAACAAATGCTTAAAAATCCGTAGCGTAGTTTTAAAGATCTAAACATACATAGGGACAGACAGCGAGAAACGACTTTGTTTCATACTATGTAGTGATTGAGAAAGCCAACGATTATGTAGTCCCCTGATATTCGCAACATCTAATATGCAATGAACTCCAGACAAGATCAAAGTTTTACCTAAGGTTAGTCATAGATGAGTTGCCCTCCGAGAATCAAGTAGGGACACATCGCATAAATATGCCTTCCTTAACACTTCCATTAGACTAAAACACAGCAGCACTTAATACCGCTGTTATTAGACAAAATTGGTCTGAAGGCCGCACCTTCATTCCGAAATTGTACCACAATGAGATCAGCCACCTTCAAAATTAATTTATTTGAATGAAAATTCTATCAAATGCTTCTCTGTTAAGCTAATGCTATTTTTCTTATATTTTTGACATAATATTTGTCTCCCTTGTATTAAAATTATATGAAAACAATACCAGAAAATAATTATGTACCTCCTATAGCTCTAACCTGTAATTGATCATATTTCGTTAAACTTAGACGCTGATATAGTGTCCATGAGTGCAATTCATTCAATGAATCCATTACTCTTCTACTTACGTATAATACTAGCAGAACCCGCAACTTCGTTCGTGCGAAGCATAATCCATCCATTAGAGTTTTCAGATCCACTGTTGGACATTCCCCACCCCCGTTTTGTCAGCATGATATCTGCTAAGATTTTCAATTATATCAAACCTGAAAACCAAATACTAAGTTCCATAGCATCAAAATTAGCGATCATTCATACACACCTGCTGTCCAATTTTTTTCATAGTCGTTTGATCTGTGCGTTCCTATGTCAGTCATTACGTCATGCCAGATTTACTTTTCCAACGTGTGTCAAAAAAGATATGTAATCCAACTAAAAAGCACTAAGGATTAAGCGATATAAACTTCGAACCAAAAAAAAACCTAAATTTGTCTACCCTGTTAGACGATGCTTTTCAATAAAATACAAAACACGTCTTCCATCAATTCTGGCGACCCGCGTGACGACCCGCGTGGCGCAGCGGTTACCGTACCGGTCGGACACGCAGTGGGTCCCGGGTTCGATTCCCGGCCAGACAGGTATCTGAATGATGAGTTTAGATTCTTGTTCTGGGTCTGGGTGTTTGTGTATACGTCTTGTGTGTGTCCATGGCACCCACGACACAGGAGAAAATCCTACTGTGGGGCTATGAGTGTAGAAAGCGTTTTAAGTTTTAAGTTTAAGTTTTAATCTTTGCCCCTATTTTCAAGGTTCTTTAGTTGAGAAACCTAAAAAAAACCCTTCTGTATAAAAGCAAACGATGTGCAAAATTTCAAGTGTATACCTAATCATAGTAGTTTCGATTGGACTGTCCGTTGTTGATATGTCATTAGTTAAGTCAGTGTTCCTTTTTTTATCTGACTGAAATAGTAAAACGAGCATGCAGTCCACATGATCGTAAGTGGTCACTGCCGCCCATGGACATCTGTAATAAACGTCATATAGAACATGGGTTCAATGTGAAGTCAATCACAGATGCGTTGCTACTCCAGAGGACCATGATGGTCGCCTCATGTGAAAGTGTGCCGGCAACCAAACCCTTCCAACGAAACACAATAAATGCTTTACGCTAATAATAGGTGTGGCATAAATGTGTGTGTGTATAATTTATATAGATTAAAGGCAAACCTAATAATGACAACATTGTTACAGTACCTGCGAGAACGATTTAAAGTAGATGTGCCGCATCGATTCCGTCCACACCAGTTTATGTCCCCCACCTTCTGCGATCACTGTGGCGCGCTCCTGTACGGGTTCTTCAAACAAGGGCTCAAATGTGAAGGTATACACATATTATCCCAATGGAATCGGCTCTATTCTTACTATGAAAGTCATCATCCACACTGGCCTAATTCAACTTGGTAGACACTAGTCATGTAACGAATATTCTCATTTGGAATCGCGAATGTTCGCATGTTTTATACATTCGAACAGGTGCAGAACCAGGTGTTAGAACCAGTATAGTTCGATCGGGGAAGTACCTCCGCCACACCTATTTTTAGCGTGAAGATTTTTTTGCGTCTCAATGGAAGGGTGTGGTTGCCGTCACACTTTTATATGAGGCGACCATCATAGCGCTCAGAAATAGCAACGCATCTGTGATTGACTTCAGATAGAACCCATGTTTTGTTTGAAGTTGGTTACTGATATCCATGGGCGGCAGTGACCACTTACCATCAGGTGGACTGAATGGTCGTTTGCTACTTCAATCAGATATAACAAAAAACATTCGCATTCGCAAGGATTGTTGTAGTATATGTAGGTAGATGCACCTCTTCGAAAATAAAACTGGAGGCGCCCATGTTGGCGTCAAATTTAAAAACCGAATATTCACATTTGCGTTCGCAAAAGTTTAAATGACAGCATTCGTTACATCACTAATATACACACGTTTATGAACGTTACTATATGGAAATCATATTCAATAAAAATAAAAATACAAGTTGAATGAAAGAGCAAGATAGCCTAATGGTTGAAACTTATCCTCTTGATCGGGAGGTCCGAGTTTCAAATGAGGCACGCACCACTAAAATCATGTGCGAATTGGAAAATTAATTATCACTACTTTATACTGAAGGAAAACATCGTAAAAAACCTACACACCCGAGAGTTCTTTAAAAAAGTTCTTAGAGATATGTGTGTAACAATTCGCACTTGCCTAATAATTTTATGCCTAGCAGTGGGACAATAATGGGTTGACGACGATGTGTGATACATTTTGGAGGAATTCGACTTATAATAGGTACTTAAACTAGCTTGTATATTATCTTTTTGTGGCTTCCTCTTACTTTATTTTAAAATATTTTATGATATATTTTAAGTAAGTAATTTTTCAATTACAATTAAATATAAGATTGTATCTCGTATAAGTTAATAAATATAGGTGGCATGTTTCCTATGTTTATGTGCTTACCTGCCCGTAACTTGCCTGAACTTTGTGTAAATATATTGATTAAGAGGGTTTTCTTTTTGTCCTCAAAGTTTGTCGCATTTATTTAAATCGAATTGTGATCTAAAACCTGCCTGCGTAAAAATACGCAGTCAGGTTTTACGTCACAATTCGATACGTTCATCTTCTTTTTATTCGAAATACAGTATTGGTACCTATTACATATTAACGCACAAGTTTAAAGGAAAATATTGCCAGTGAGAGTAGGGGTATTATAGTATATTCATGTTAAACTTATCATTATATTATAATACGATTAATAGGGTTTACATGTATATTTAAATATTTCCCTTGGCGTGTACTATTCTACTGTTAATATTTATTTTATGTATTTTATGTATAATATTGTATTCTGGTAAACGCAAATGTACGCAGATATTGCACCGAGGATATTATAAAAATTAAATTCATAACTTACCTAATATTGACTAGAACCAATTGTTACACAATGACAACTTATTAAATGCATGCATGACATGTCCTTGAGGAAACATACTTAAGTTATTCGATGGCTTATAGAATTATAACCCTCGTAACATACACAGCAAAACAGATGACTAAGTTTGCGGGTTTAAAATAGGTAGGTACTAGCCTCGTGTAGATGTCCAATATTAATGCATGATATTGATTATTTTTAATAAGTATAGTGAGATTACATTTATTGTGTTTTAAATATTGTATTTGTTGTTATTAACAGTTATTATTGTTAATTATTGTTTGTGTATATATGTGTTAATAAGTGATATATGCGACTGTAATTAAAAGTTAAAATAATTAAAAATTTGTTTAACATATAATTATCATTTTTATCTCACTTTTAACAAGATTTCAAGGTTAACAAGATTTCACGTAAATTTGCTGCTTGCAATTAACTATAGCAGTAATGCGACATTTAGCTTCACATGCAAATATGAGCTTGAGAAAACTTGGGAGCAAGGTAAATTACAAATTATGGACAAAAACAAAAATGTGCATACATCGCAATTTATGGGTGTAATCGTAGACAATTATTGTATTGTGGAAACGTAATCAGCTTGTACTAAGGGTACCTATTTAATTTACACGGCGTTCACATATTCGTCTGACGGCGGTTTGTTCTCAGGTATCTAAATGTTGCACGTATGTTGCAATATATAATAAACCCACACTGCGTAAAAACATTTAACTACCAAAATTAATAGGTAAGTATCTAATTACCTTTTTTGTGACGGGAGGAAACCTTCAAAAGGTACACCGAAGCCTTGGTCATGTGGGATTTTTATCCACTAAAACCTCTTCGGTGACCTTCCTCTGCGCCTGCAGGGGACCACGGGACCTCCAACGGATAACACCGGTGCCCCCTAGCACGGCGCCCCTTACGGGCTCATATCTTGGGGAGCGCGACTGTTCTCTACGCCTTTCAGTGTACAACAACATACAGCCACACATGCCGCCGTCCTTCCAGGGGTTGTTGACTGAGCGGACACAGCTCCCACTCTAGATCCCCCCTTTTAGTCGCCTCTTACGACAGGTAGGGGATACTGTAGCCGTATTCTAATCACTGACTACAGGGAACAAGTATCTAATTACCTACCTTAATAAGTATTTAAGAGTTTCAGTAAAACTCTTATAAATAATAAAAGACGAAAAAATAATAATTGACAAGATGTGGGATGATAAAAAATATTTGGGAGTGCTTTTATATTTTTCTATTTTATTTGAATTTGAAAAATGTGAAGTGACGGAAAATAAAACTTAAGAATCTAAAGGTAGTTCTTTAAAACTCTAAAATAAGTAAATCATGCAACGGTTCTGTCTGTCTGTAATATCAAAGTAAATGTTTGTTACTCTAGTAAAAAATACTTGCGTTAAGTTTAAAGTTTATTACGCCTTCAATATAGAAAAACTATATAAATACCGGCACTAAACTGTACACTTGAACTTTTTAAATTGTTATAATTGTAAATTGTATTTTAAGTTTTTCTTATTAATTAAATATTAATTATACATGTACGTATCTTTGCTACTATATTAAATAAAAACGGAATACTTATCTTTATATAAAATATCGTAACAAGGTTTTTAATTTTATCGAAACAGACAAAATACCAAATAATGGAATTTATGAAAAACATTTAGCGGTATGATAATTATAATTAATGTAATAAATGTGTTGACCCCGAAACTGCTACATGGCTCTACGACGTAGCTTTCTTTTATGCGTAGCAAATCACACAAATACGAAAGTAAAACTGTTGCAACTATTTTCAAGCAACATATTAAACTCAACGACTGCACTCAGTGTACTCGTAATAATAAACAGTGCAACGTATACATGTAGAGTTGAAGGTGTTGTGGATCGTTATAAACTGTTTCGATCTACTTTCAGAACTTCCTTCAGAACTATTTAAAAAGACACACGAATCTATTATTGTCGCCTAAGCGTGATCAATCAATCACCTGGGGCGCGAGGCGGGCGGCGCTGGGCGGCGGTGGGCGGGACGCACCTGATGCGCGAGCGCTCCGCCGCGCCGGCCGCCGCCAGTCTGCCTCGCGCCCTCAACCACACGACGGTCAGGCGCGCGCGCGCTTATTCGCGTCACGATGCCGCTGTATTCAGAACACTTGTCGAACATGTATTACAGCGGATCATCGTCTTACAGCAGTGCACCTTACAGTTATGGAAGTTCAGTGTCCCCGTATGGGTCGTCTTACAGTGCTTCGTATCTTAACCCCGGTGGAAGTTACATTAACCATTCGTCCCTCGGTGGATACTCTCGAACACCGTTAACTTCACGATGGATTGGCACCGGAAGAGCTTATTCTCCGATGCTTGGAACGATTTCCGAAAGAGGGTCTTCGAGCCCTGTTAGAATAAACAGCCCTCGAAGAACTCCGATCTCGAACAGATCTTATGTCACCTCAAACTATACTCCGAAACCGATCAATATAAATACTGCCGACATTGACGTTTCGAGAGATAAGTATCGAAATAAAATAAACAGTGCGTCTTCTATTGCTAAGCCGACATCCTCTCGAAAGCCGAGTCCCACTAATCAAAAAGAAAGTAGTCCTTTTATGCCTCGTGTAGAAGAAAAGCCCGCTACCGGGGTCGATTCGTCTCCAGGTCCTCAACATACCACGATCAAGCGTGGCCGAACCGTTGTTAGGTTACACACGGTAAAAAGGAAAGAAAGAGATTCTCCACGAAAACCAGCTGTAGAGGAACAAAATAAAGATAATATCGCTAAAAACGAAGTCGTTATAGTAAATGACCCTCAGAATACAGAAAAACTTGAATCAGCGGAACTAAAATGGAGAGAAAAGTTAGCTGACGATTTAGTTTATAAAGAAAAAAGGGAAAAGAAAACTTTAGGAGAAAAACTTGTAGAGAAATTTAAATTTAAAGATATAGGTGCATCAGAAAGTATAGTAAATAATAAAGATTTACTTGACAATCAAGAATTATTACAGTTACCTATTTCTGAATCAACTACTGTCAGTCATTCTACAAGCAAGTCACCAGATAGGCGTTGTTCCATGGAACTTTTAGCAGAACAAGCAAGTTTATTAGATTCCTTAATAAGAAGAGAAAATCTTAGCATAGCACCTTTAGACATAAGTAAAGTTGGTTCTGAATTTGATAATAATGAAGAGTCATCTTCAAATGATGAAAGTGTAAAAAGGAGAAAAATTGATCAATCAAGTCCCTTAACAACAACAAAATCTGATCACTCGTTAAACGACCGCCTGAATTCTTTTAAGGATTTAAAGACCTTTTCAAAAAGACGAAGTATCAAAAAATCTTCATCTGGTGGTAGTATTTGTAGATTAGACTCAATAACGGAGTTCCCTAAGGAACATAGCTCAAATGATGTGCCTAGTGTAGACGATAATAAAAATATCATCAAAGATGATAAAAAAATATCGAAAACAAAACCTAAGCTGAAAGCAAAAATAACATCGAGTGTTGAGGTATCACCACCTTCGAGCCCACTTAAATTTGTAATTGAAAATGTTACAGTAGAAGAAAAACCTAGAATACCAAAGAAAGGAATAATATTTACAAGTGTCGTTGATAATAATACATCGAAACTTAATGACACATCTCCAGAAGATGCGAAGAAAAGTCACCGGCAAAGTATTAAGTCTAAAAGAAAATCAAAATCTCCTACGAAAATTACGGAAGAACCTTTGTCACCTGAACCAGAGGATGGAAATTTTTGGAGCAAAATTGGCAAAAGAGAAACTGTTTATTTAATGAAAAGAAAGAAAATATTGGAAGAAGCTAAATTGAAAAACTCCCGCGGCCTATTATGGTTTGCAGAAGAAGACACTACTAGTACAAATACTGAACAAGGTCTAGGAAATACAAATGAAATTCAAAACGACATTAGTAATATTCAACACGTGGAAAAAGAAAATGATACCAAATCAGAAGGTACACAAACAAATAAACAAGTTACGAGTAGCTTAGTAACCGATTCCATAAATGAAATGAAAAAGTCGGAAAGTCTCGTGTCACCTACTACTGAACCAACAGTACCTATGCTACCAATTGAAAATACCATTGCACAAGATCAACGAAACAACAATGTAAAAAACTCACTTTTGAATCAAGAGAAGAATAGCGTATCGACAGAAAGTCTTAAAGAAAATAATGTAGACATAGAAAAGTCTGTCAAACGCAAGTTGAACGAAGAAGATATTATAAAGAAAAATAATGCAGTTCAACTCAAACCCGACTTAGGAGGTAAAGTCTTAGAAGGTCCTGTACAAAATAAAATAGAGGCTGGTGACGTCGAAAAAGAATCTTCAGTAATTAACACTTCTCATATTGAAACATCTGTTGTTCAATATAATGAAAACTTAGGAAAAGTGCAAAACAAAATCTGTGTAGAACAATGTAATTTAGAATCAATTAATTGTGGAGCTAATAATAAAGAACAAAAAGAAAAGACGGAATTTCAGAGTAATTCTAACACCCCAGAATCAAAAACTTCTGCTGAAGATAATATTAAAATTGAGAATAATGCCAATTCCGAATCAATAATTTATGAAGAAAAGGTATTAAAACCAAAAGATTCGAAAGGTAAAGTGACCTTTTCAGAAGTAATTAATACATTCGCAGAAACAAATAAAAATGAAAATATAAAGAAAGATAATTTACAAGCACATTTGAATGATGCAAATACAAAAACTTTAATTTCACCATCTGAAGATAAGGAACAACTTATCCATAAAAGCTCAATAGATAATAATACGAGTGAAAAAATCATTCCTTCAAGTAAAGATGACCAAAAGAAGTTACCTAAATTAGAAACAATAGAACGTTTGCAATCAAAAATTAAAATGACTCCAACAGAAATTGTTTACAATAATGTAGAAAAACCAACAAATAACGCAAGTATTACCGAAATAATAGAAGATATCAATTCAGAACAGAAAAAAGAGATTAGTGATGTTAAAATGGTTAATTCTAATGCAGAACATACACTATGGGATGAAAAAGTTAATATAAGTAAAACCGTAGATAAAACAACATCAGATATCAGTATAACACAAGAATCCAATAAAAATATTGTATCGAATAGTGAGCCTAATAAAACAAATATTCCTCTACAAATATCAAAAACAAGAACAGTTGGAAAAGTTGAATCCAACACAGAAGCAAATAAATCAAACAACGCGCCTTTACCTACATTCCAAAGTAATAAAAAACAAAATTCAACAAATTTGCAAAAATCACCAAAAAAAGTTCAAATGAAGAAAAAATGTAATAAATGTGACCCAATTCCTAATAAAAATCAAGAAAACGACAAGAAAGATGAAAGGAAAGATAGTGATAAAATTGTAACGTCACAATCATCAGATACACCTAAAATTGGAGAACTTAAAAACATTCCAAACAGCAGTTCTGAAAAATCTTTGTTAACTAAAGCTCCAAGTGTGAAAGAGGATAAGGCTGATCAAACTATGAAGAAAGACGACCAAGTTATTAAGAAAGATGACCAAGTCATAAAGAAAGATGATCAAGTTATGAAGGAAGATGACCAAGCTATGAAGAAAGATGATGCTCAAGCTAAGATTGTACCTACTACAGCGAATCCACCTGCAGTTGATATTCCATCAGCTCCTAAGAAACCTGTCAAGCAACAGTTGGCTCCTAAGGTTTTAATTGCAACTCCACGTCCTCTTCAAAAGAAAAACAAGCAAGTTATTCATTCATCGAGCTCATCAGATACATCTTCGGAAGAAGAATCATCTGATGAAGAAGAAAGTGAGGAATCAGAATCAAGTGAAAGTTCCGCTGAATTCTTTGAATGTGAAAATAACACAGACGGTCGAACTTCAACGGGCTCGAATGACTCCGGTTTCGATTCTTCGGCACCAAATTCACCCGCAGGATTTGTTTATGTTAAAAAAGGTAACTGAACCACCACATTCATCAAATAAATAGCACTACACGGTTAGGGAACACGACAAAACATAACGTATTAATATTCCCAAAAAGCTTATTTACTTACTAACTTGTACAAAGTTTTGGCAAAACATCCTTAATGTGCACGCAGGCTTTTTGCACGGCTTTGAGCAATTTAACGTATGTATTTTACGAGTAGGTACGCATTAAAAAAATCCTTTCCTTTAGCCGTGCAATACGACGTTATTTGTTTTAGACTGCGATGTTAACTGTCATCGAAAATGTGAAAAATTGACAGCGAATTTATGCGGTGTGAATCAACGTCTTCTGGTTGAAGCCTTGGCACGTCGAAGTGCTTCAAGGAGAGGTAGGTATTTTTACATTATTCTATTGTCTATAAATAACGTTATTGTTACGACAAATCGTGGATTTTAAAGAAGTAATTCCAAAAATGTAATTAGTAAATAAAAATAATATATACACTGAGTTTAAGGTGAGGGTTTGTATTGCTAGATATTTTTGGTATATTCGTTACACATGTTTCTCACACAAAAAATAAATTGGTATAGCTACTTTGACTATACTGTAAGTAAATTACGATCTACGAACATATTAGAATTACTATTAGAATTTGTTTGTGTTGTAGAGTAGTTGACGCGTGGGTGCCTGATGTGATCGGCACTGTTGTCTATCTGGATACAGGCCAATCATTCCCTCACCACTCACCTGTACGCGATTGATCGCATAAATTAAAGTTGATACTTTTAAGAAATCGTGTCATCACTCCTAATTTAATAGTATTCTATTTTAACTTTAATACACTATTTACGCAATCTCCCAAAGACCTAATGATTTTCTTTGATTTAATTATAACCGTTTTATAAAATCTTAACAATATAATGATAAATGCCAGGTATCTTTGAATTTAAAATTCAAGGAAATGTCTAATTTATTGATAGACGTAACACAGACAAAACAATTAATCGCCTTATGACACATCGAATCCATCATCATCTTCGGCTACTCATCACGTATGAGGAATCGATGCCAGCCCGTGTCTCCGTTCCCGTGACTAAACCAATCGAAAGTTACTATGATCGTCGATTTATTTGGCCGGACTTCAAACGTCACGTATTTTTATCCATCCAGACTTTGGCATTGCTCCGTTGGGCGTTTTGTTTTACGGTGATTTAACGGATTTTATGCCTGTCAAATTAATAACCAACGTAAGCATGTTCTTAAAGGTGGATATGGATAGGAGCGATTTACTCTCAAAAGACACGACAATTTTTTTGTAAATTTTCTTAAATTAAACATGACGATATATGGGTTTATATTGACGTAATTATACAAAAAAAAACAAGTAGTTGTCTGTTTTGAATCTTACAAAATATCAAATACCGTTTATTAAGTCTATTGCTCTTATATAGCCCACAAATGGGCTGGATCGTAATAAGTTTGCTCTACAGGCGGAGACTGTCCCAGCACGTCAGCGGGAAGCCCATCGAATGCAGCAGACAGTGGAGATTTTTTGGAGCAAGGGTTGGGTGAGATATGAATCTTTTAATATGTATGCAATAAACATCCAGAATTAGCGCGTACTGTACATGCATTGTTGTGTCTACTTTCTTAGAATGTTCTATATCAGTCTTTCCACATTTTGTTTGCTTTTTGTGCTGCCACTAACAATACACACACATCTATCAAATTAGCCCGAAAAATAACAGGTTATCTCTATTCCGAAAAGAAAAGGTAAGATTCTATTTTGATACAATTTATTTCTGCTGTTACACACAAGCTACTTCATAAAATCTATTTTAAGATGATGTTGTATCTATTTTAAGATGTTGGAGGTAATAAAATATATAGTGCTTCCTGACACAATTGGCAAAAAGCAAATAATATTTCAAAAGCTTCTATAAATAACGATGTAGAAACTGCGGCAGGACTTTCTCTGGAAATGCTAAAGTGGTAACGCGGCACAGTTTAAGTTCCGCGTTCCTCATAAACATTCGATTAAAAATATCTATAGTTCCACATTACTTACTTTGCATTTGTGAATAAGGGACTATCCATAAATTACGTCACACGAATCCATGATTTTTCGACTCACGATTTTTTATATATTTTAAATTAAAACAGCACTCCCAAAATAAATGTGACATTGCGAAATTCTGGACCTCTCCTTAGTTCTTGTCACACAATTTCACTCTTTGCCGACCCCTTGCATTGTGACGTAATTTATGCATGACCCCTAACAAATATTTTAATAATCACTTTAATTTTATATCTAGATTTACACAGTTATATATATTTAAACACTTAGTTTTTTGTATAAAACCCACGGAAACTGAAATGAAATTGCTGCGTGAATTATTAACATATATTTTTTTTAATAAAATTCTGTTTATAACTTCGAAATAGGTAATATTTTCCTCCTAAATTTTGTACAATAAAGTATAGGTACCTAATGATACAATTATAGTTGTTGGCGCAACTTGAGTAATCTTCAATATCTTGTAGATATACAATTTTCTTATAGCACTCTCTGGTAAACACTCAGGTATTATGAAGAAAAACGAATATTGTTTTATGTAACATAAATTTACTTTGTGCTCCCTGTATTCACTCCAAGTAAATAAACATGTTCTCTCCAAACGTTAGTGAGTAATAAATGATGCATTCGGTGAGTTCTTTTTAAAGATTGTATTGTATGTTATGTTTATGAGCAGAATGCAGACCTAAACGATCTGCGCCAGATGTCCATCACTCATAACAATCAAGTGACGCGTAATTTTTCTTAAAAACATTCGAGCTCAATATACGAGTGGAAACAACACGGAAACAAACAAGTTTATTTTACGCCAGATATTCGACGAAAGTTATGTTTCTGAGAATTATAAAGCCCAAATCAATATTTCGACTCAAATATATTTAGGTGTTCCATTCAAAATCAATTAATTTAATCAACATAATCGTGCAATATGAACTGATAATGAAAAAGCAAGATGAACTGACAAAAGAAAGAAGCTGCCAACAAATACAATGTTGTTTGTTACTTTCTGACATTTACATTATTTTATAAATTGGACAAACTCTATACTTAATGTCACAGTGCTCACAATACCAATTAATTTTATTTTTAATGCCAAATTTTAGTCGTCAGCTGTAAATGATTTCAGTTTCCTTCATAACTTCATAACATGGTCTTCAAAGAACGGAAGCACGTATGAAATTTTGCGGTTTATAGGTATACGGTTTAAGTTCCGATCGCGCCTAAAGTGTTGGCTATTTCTATAACAATAATAATACAATAAAAATATTATAACTTATTTAATATCTATCACATTTTAACAAGGAATTTGTTTTAACATGGATATAATTTACCTCAGATAAAATTTGAATCTTTCCTGAGGTTGGCTAGAGATACGTTACTACATTTGTTACCACTAAGGAATAAGTTGAAACGCTACGGATAAGTTTTCCTTCCTTTTTTCGGCTAGGTAAGCTTCTTTCGAATAAGTAAGATCCCTTACAACACCTTTCATATTAGTATACAGTAGCGCTTAATACTGATGTGACAAGGTAAAAATAGTTATGGCGGTTTCATCTCAGAGTTTATTGGCCACATACTCGTAAAATTTTACAGAGCAATTAAACCTAAAACAATTTACTTCAAATTAATCGCCTTACCGATCTGGTCACAACGATTGCATTAGATTAATAGTTTAAATTATGGTCTAGCACTGAGCATATAACATGCCAAGTAAATTAATTTATTACAATTAATCGAACTGATGTGCAATTGGACCATCCTAATTCGGACCAGACAAATACGAGCAGCATGTGATAAATGTGAACGATTTCGAATCTACATAAATAACCCAGCGTATCTTTGCCTTATTATCCCAACTATTACCGTGTATAAGTAGGTAAGTACAATGAAAAATACATGCATCAAGTATTTTAGGTACCCACTTTAAAGATAAATTAAGAACAAGATCTCTGTTCGTCTTTTATCATACTCACTTTGTAGTATTTAGATCTACTTTCCTACCTACGGTGGCTTCGGTGATAAAATAAAACGAATGTGTCCACGATCAAAGTAATAATTCGCGGAATAATTTGTAGAATTTTTATGGCTTTATTTTTCAAATGTTGGAATCTCACATAATAAAGATTCAGAAGTATGTACTGTACAATGACCTTGATATTACTCTGAGCTATGTGGATTGGTAAATAATTTTAGCGGTGTTCATAATTTAGTAACTTGTCGGTGAATTAATAGGTGACACGCGTACTATGCCATAATATTTACTACACCGTAACGTAAACAAACAGTATAAACCTACAATGTATAATTTAATTGCTAGTTAGACGTACGATGAGCGTTAATGTTGATGAATGAATTTCAATACAAATAATAGTTATGGATACGACATAACTATAGTAATAATACAAAGCGTAAAAGTTTGTTAAGTATTTGTATGTTTCTACGTTTGTGTGAACGCGCTATTCTCAGAAAGTATGTAACAGTATTGAGATATAAGATATAGGTAACATTTAGTTTAAAATATGTTATTTGGGCACTAGTCATTATTGATGTGTTTTCTAAATCGTTATGTTTTTTTAGGGCGCAAGTTTTACAACTTATATAGATTTATAAATTATATGTAGGGGGAAATGGGGTAATGGGAGTCACTTAAGCGAGAAATGAAAAGTTAAATTGAATTATAATATTAATTGCAGCCACCTTAACACAAAATTTACTTAGGAAATTACCTATCAATCGACATCAATTTCAATTAATTTGGTAATCAACCCTGGTGTTTTGTTGTGGTTTGATTGTCAACCCTGTGGGTAATCGGAGTAAAAGATAACTTAAAACATATCGCAAGTATAACCTTCAGCTATATCCCATCCAGTGCTCTACACATTAGCCCATAATCCACATGCAGTAGGTACATCTGTACCACACCTCATTGTTTCTTCCAAAACCGTTACATAATAAGCCAAATGAGAAACACAAATTTTCTCATATTCAACGTATTCCTCAGTGTCCTGGCAAATATCATCAGAGCCCACAACTGGTATTCGAAGTACTCGTCGCTTCATTCTTTCAAGACCTTTCGTTTATACTTTTTTCTGTTTTCCCTGGTACTCTTTCATTTTTTTCTCCTTTTCTTATACTTGCCTACTTTCTTTTCGTTTTTTTTTTCTTTTTCCATCAAGTTTTGCCTGATTGGTATGGATGTAATGCAGCATGCTGTTTCTTTCAACTCTGTCTTAAAATGGTATCCGTTGTTTTCTGTGGCCATTCTCCTTGCGGTTACGGGACTCTCATTGACCTCAACTATGCTAATGTAAAGAAGATAAATATATAAAAAATATATAATATACTGACATGATCTAAACGGCACTCTTTCAATAGTCTGGCTAAATACGTTTAAAGTTCTTATTTGCATACTGTAAGAATTAAGGCACTTATCTCTTATTTTATTGTGAAGAAAAATTACATCAGGATAACACAAAAGCAAAAGCCTGATGTCTCTTTAAAACGCGGTCGTTTCCGTTCACGAACCATTTAAAACACTACAAAGAAGAACTCAGCGAATGCATGAAGATAGTTTAGATGATGCTTACATGGACTACATGGACAGTTTCGTGGATATATGAGATGACTTCCATTGTCCGCTGACTCCCATTGTCCTGTTTTCGCCTACCTTCCTTATTCGTTTCGTAAAAGTGATCTGTGCTAAAGTACGCCACTCCGGGATCTACGTAAGCGTTTTTGGCAAAACTTAAAACAAAGCTATAAATACACAGAATAAGAATAAAAGAAATTAAAATAAGTTGTTTTTCCTAACAATAAAAAAGTAATGACTAAATGCTCGAAGGTACATGTCATCTGATAAGATCGAGTGCAACGAATCTCGCATAAATAATAAAGGATGTTTACAATGTTTAAATGTTGGGAAGATGACGAGAAATGCCAAAGCAGTTGTGCCAATAACTCATACCGAGTATTTTGGATTAAGCTTCTTATAAGAAACAGCTAAGCTCTGTAATAATCAAGCATATATATAAATAAAATCATATACACTGTAGTCCCAATTTTCATAGTGACGCCATTATTTTAAATGGACTCGTTTGTTTCAACAATTTAATTCTACAACATTAATTAAACACGTACCTTTAGTTTCTGTGTCAATACCAACAACATAATACTTGAGCAATCATTTTCAGTATGATTCTCGTAACAAACATACCGGCATACATTATTATTTGTTCGCGTCATTTCAAACAGAAAATTTTCGAACACAATCGAAAGAATATATTTTACAATTATCGAATCCAATATAATCGCAAACGAGCATAATTTTGCCATATCACTAACATTTTAAAATTTTGCAGAGCAATCCACTGTTTATGGTTTGTGGAAGTCCGGTCGATTCACGCCGCCAGCGCGGACTATTCCTCGCTTCAGGAAATATACTATTGAAGATTTCCAATTTATTAAAGTCCTGGGGAAAGGCAGCTTTGGAAAAGTAAGTGGCATTTATTTAACATGTAACTTGAGTGATGGATTTTTGTGCAGCTAAAGTCCATGATGTATACAATCTTAATTAGTAGATAGTAATAACATCAAGTCAATGTTAGTCGTATAAGTGGTACATTAGTAGTAGAGCAATTTGTGGTACAACTCTGGAGGAACCGCCGTCACTCCTATTTTTGCCCAATAACAGTGGTGTAAAGCGCTGTTGTGTTCTGGTTTGAATGGTGTAAAGGAAACATACAGGAAGTGTTCCAATGTAGTCCTCAGAGATCCCAATGCATCTATTGAATACCTCAAGCGGGTGTAATCATATCTTTGATTAACAGCTTGTAAGTAGATGCCCATAGTCGACAGCGGCCTCATTCCACAAAACGAACTGCGTAGGTTCTGCTTTTTTTCTTTATATCCAACTGAAGTAACAAACGAGCATGCAGACCACCTGATGGTAAGTGGTCACTGCCCCCCGTGAACATCTGTAATCAACTTCATACAGAACATGGGTTCTAGTCTATCACAGATGCGTTTTTCTCCTGAGGATTATGACTGCTACTTCTACTATTTTATAAAAAATTATGTGTTGTTGTTATCTACAATGAATTTGGAACGTTTTATTCAAATATATTATGTTATCTTTACATCACGCTTCAGAACAGCAGTGGTGATAATGATAGGTGAGAAAATAAGCTGAAAAGTGAGGAGGTGTTTCAGCTATACTCAGACTAGTCGCTATAGCCAATAAGCTTAGCGTAGTTTCAACATTAGAAGAATCTGTTTTTATCCATCTCCACCCACCTGCGTCACGTCTACAAAATGAACAATACTTTCTAATTCGAATGTAGAGGATAAAAATAAAGTTCGTTCAGTCCAGACGCTCATTTACCGAGCCATTCGCAGTAATATCGCGATCGCTTTGTTATGGAAGATTAATGATTTGTTGATTGAGGTTCTTCTTTACGTTATTTTGGCAGTATTGCCAGTATAAAACAACAATGTATTTAACATTTTCGACAAATGTTCTTACTTCATTTATGTCTCTTATATTCTTCGCACATAATAGAACTAAATGTGCAGTTAGTTTATTGCTACTGCGAGTTAGATAATAGCTATTACTTACACTTTCCACCACAGAACGTGTTATATTAATGACGATTATTGTCACACTCTTACTGATTTCCAGTGGAATTGCCAATTCGTAAATATTTATGTAGGCATTTCAAAATAATTTACGTCTTTCAAAACAACCTTCGCAATTCTACGAAGCTACATAGAAATTGAAAACAAATGTCTTTCCAATACACCTACTCCGTGTATTGTTTTCTGTCGTTGACCCAGTTGTGTTCGAAGTTGAGTCGAGTGCCAGACAAAGACGAAACTAGACTAGGTCTAAAACTGGCATCTGTCGGAATAAACTACATAACCAGTATTCAATCAATTTTAGTACTACATCGTTTCCCTATCGTATTTTGTATCATAAATGAAATACTTAAAAATATTCGTCAACGTCATTCTAAATATGTCAAATAATGGTGAAATCCTTCGTCCATCCATCCATCCGTTTTAATTTGATGAACCCGCGTTTAAATAATAAAACAGGGCATAAAAGTAAGCCAAATTGTATACTTAGGTACTTCCAATAAATAAAACTAAATCAACGACGACTGTTAGCAACTGACTTTACTACTTACAAAAAATCCGAACCGATGTAAATCTATATTTCGTTAAGCTATAAAATCGTAAACAGAACTTCTAGGTACTGATACCACCGGACCCCATTTCATCAAAAATACGCAAACCTCAACCCCCATCTCTTTTGATAGTTTACCTACTTACGTCATCGTTGAATATCTTACCTCAATGCGCCAACTCTAATCTACCCGTTTTAAATCCATGTTTCCTTTAGGATACAATTTTTTAGCCAGACTATAATTTCTCTCGATGCTGAATTTCATTCAAATCCGTTCAGGCATTCTGGCGTGATTGAGTAACAATCATCCATCTATTCATCCGTCCATATATTTACAGTATTTTGTCGATAACATTGGTAAGATGTAGAAAATATTAGCAACAATCATTAACATAATAATATAGTCACCTTTGGATTGACGACGAGATGAGTTCTATGCCTATTCTTGAGAGTAAAGTAAAATAATCTTGCTATATTTATCTTCTTAAGACTGCTTAATTAAATTTAATCCATCAATTTAAACTGTCTAAGAACATATAGCTTGACGACGATATCGTCAACCGTAAGTTTTGTTAGATAAAGGAAGATGTTAGAAGGGTTATGGTCCAATCGGTGACGTACTTACACTGAAGCAGTTCTTGCGTCTCGGCTGAAAAGTGTTGTAGCCAGTTTTCGTATGAGACGACTATCTTTGTGTTATAGTATATTGGAAGAAGCAATGCATCTGTGATTCACTTCAAATAGAACCCCAAACTTTATATAATTTGTTTACAGATGTCATTGACCATTTACTATCAGATGAACGGCATCCTTGGTTGTTAAATGTTATAAAAAAGTTAGGCAACATCAAATGTAGTTTCAGGTGATTTGGCCGATATTGGCAAATTTTCCAGGGTATTTCTGTGTTTCGCAAGATTTTGCAAACCTTTGTTGTAAATCTTAGAGTGGGGAGTGTTTAGTCCTTAGTTCACCACGCTGGTCAAGTGCTAATTGGTAAATTTCAGTTTACACACAAACTTTGAGAACACACTTTGAGAACTTTTGATAAGTAATATTCAGGTTTCTCACAATATTCTCATTAACCTTTACGGTAGAGATTATAAATAGCTAATAAGCATTTAAAACGTTATCAAAGAATCTTTTTGTAAGAACATATGACATTTGAAAAATGTAAAGGATTCATATGTATAAAATACAATATATTTCGTTTTTCTGGCAAGCGAAGGTACGAGCCAACTGTTTAGTTACAAATCTAATGGCATCAGATTAGTCCGGATATGAAAATTTATTGTAGATAAAAATAAAAGTGTCTAAAAAGTTATTATGTATTTAAATGTTATATCACATAAAATTGTTGGCAATGATTGTAAAATATAGTAAATAACCTATACACTCATGGTGTTATTCAAAATAACACAGCTTTCATAAATTGAATTTAAGACTAAATAATTCTTGAGATTTTAGGTAGGTATAGGTAATTAGTTTTCACATTTAGGCTATAAGAATACGTTATTTAAGTTTAAGTATAGTTATAAGCTAATAATAACAAAAAGAAATCAGATGATACATGTGTAACTAATAAAATAATAAATTAACTGAGATAAATTTAATTACAAATGCAACTGTTTGCTATTTTAGTGCGGCGTAATAAAACTAAACTTACCTACATTTATAATTAAAGTGAAAGTGACGCAAAACATTAATTAAAGCATAAACTTGAAATATAGTATCAATTAAATACCATTAAGGCTAATTGCGTAACACTTGCCAACATCTCTTTAAACCTGGTAATGTTTACAATAATCATTATATTAGTTAGGTACCTACTCTTTTTCCGGCTTAATTTTGCTTATGTCGCCTTGAAATTTTTCCTAACAATCAAAATGCATAAAATATGCGCGAACAGATCCTAAAAATACACGAAACAAGGGAATTTGCCAAGAAAAAACCTGGCTTTCGCCTACAAATATATACGTTAGAGATTGTATGTTGTCTTCAAGAAATCGGTGATGAGTATAGAGTCGTTGAAAGACGGAGCTTTAAACTACCTGTGACGAACCCGCATTCTCTCAGACACTTTACGGATATAGAAAGCTATAATAATTTTAAGTGTCACATTGGCACATAAATAGCATATGTCCAGAAATTAATGTACACTGTAACATATTTCTTGTCAACACTAGGTTTATTTATATCTTCAAACTTAAACGTTCCAAACACGACCCATGGCCCGTGGCAAACCACATCATATTTTCTATATAAGATTACCTAATTGTAATGTGATTGACAGGTATGGTACGTAATACATATAAATTATAGGTACTTCGCAAACAATGTGTTACAGAAAAATTGTTATTTTGCCTTCCACGGCACGCATTTGGCACTTTCAATATAACTTTCAAACCAGTATCTACTATTGTATTACGGCCTTACAAAATCTAGTTTCCTGATCTTTATTTTCATTACTTAAAGCTGTGGTTCACCTTTTAGTGACGAAGGCCCATTTGACAAAATATCTGTCGACCCATGGTCCACCAGGACCAGTGGAATCACATCATCACAATGGAATCTGATGACTGTATACTTCTGACGCCCTTTTTTGGTCATAATACTGAAATTTGTACTTATAGGTACTTTTAACGACCTTTTTTTGGTCATTACACTTCTTTATCTTCTTTTGTTGACTTTTTTCTTATTTTACAATGTTTCGAATGACTTCGCGGACCACTTCGAACGCTTCCAAGGACCACCGGTTAAT
Organism: Spicauda simplicius; assembly: GCA_949699795.1. Taxonomy (NCBI): domain Eukaryota; kingdom Metazoa; phylum Arthropoda; class Insecta; order Lepidoptera; family Hesperiidae; genus Spicauda; species Spicauda simplicius. The sequence continues at coordinate 16,939,128 of OX453059.1, forward strand.
AACCACTGACTTAAAGTTTCATAGTAATTTAATTACCATTTTATGACAATCATTTATATTTTAGGAGTTTTAATGGTCTAAGGTGTTATGTGGTGAGAGCAAGCTGTCATTTATCAATCAATGCAAAAATTTTAAAAATGCGTTTCGAAAAGTTTGACAATTTAATATGTAACCGGTGTAAGAAACCTACTCACATTAGCAACGATGAAACATCTCCCTCGAAATTGCTGTGTCCGCTACATAATATTTATTTTGAATTATATATGAAATCAGTTGAAATATATTTTGCAGTAAAACGTAGTGTTAAATAGGTCAAATACTACTTGGTAGCTATATATCTTTTAACACCAATTTTCGTGCTGGAAATTATTTAGTTTAAAATTTGAGTAAGAATTATACGAATATATTTGACCTACTACACAGGACTAATGCAATACACGAATGCAAAAACTAAGTTCTTTGTATTTATAAAATACGTTGGAAAACATGTAATTAGAGACAAAGGTAATTAATTATAATATAGGTACTTACTTAAAATGAATCTTTGTTCTCTAAAAGCTAATTTTAATAGCTACTTGTTATGTTCCAAAAAAAGGCTTTACCAGTTATTTATTTGTAACATATGCGTGTCTACACTAACTCTTAATACTTCTTATTGTCAATCAGTAGATATCTTATGTGAATTAGTTATTTCTATCGAAATGCAGGAACTGCTTTACGCTAGAAATATTTGTGGTGGTTGTACATGTGGTTGTACATCATTTACACAATTAGGACACAATTTAGGAAGATGGTTGAACAGTGAACCATCTTCCTAAATTCAAAATCCTGTATCGAAGGATAAGTCTAAAAACCTGTAAAAGATCGTCGAATTTAGAGCCTATGTAATTTAAATAAATACAAAGTACATTAAACAAATTGATGAAAATTTTAATACACAAAAATGTCTCATTAGATGGATGAAATGCAATAATATTAATATGTGTAATTTGCGTGTTGAGACTCGTGAAGAGCCGAGCGGTCACCGAAAGATAAATTTATCGTACATACTCGTATGACGCGACGGCAGCTTCCGAGAGTAAGAAATGTCAAATTATATTTATAATGAGTCGCGAAGAGTACGATGAACTTAACGAACTCTAGTTAGCATATGACTATAATTAACTACAGTAAACGAAATGTGAAATAGCTAGGAGAAACTATGCGTAGGTATGTTTGTAACGTACGAAATAGTAACATTGTTTTTTATATTATTAAGTGGTACCGAAATGCCGACTAATGAGGTACATAGGGCCTGGAAGCTCTCTTAGAAATAGAATTTCTGAATATGTATTTTTGGGTACGTTCAGTAAAGCTGAGCAATATTGCAAATTCTCACAAAGTTCACTATTCACTTCAGACGAACTGTCTTGATGTCTGGCAACGTTCTGCGTTATTGCTAAATGCCGTTCACGTCAAGTGTTGTGCAATATTACAACTAAAAATTTAAATATACAAAGCTATAGGTAGGTACGTCTCCACGCGATATTCCATAAAGAGTAGCATCATTCCCATACTGGTTCTATCGTTGGATATTTGTAATGGCAACCTGCCACCTGCACTACAGCGCCCTGGTTCACCTGTTATGCCAATATTTGTAACAACTTACACGCTATTCTCGGTGTTGACATCACAAGCCACATTTAAAACGTCAGAAAACACGTGCTATATATATGTTTATTGTATGTATCTATTCTTTAGATGAGAAGGTCTATACTTAGTTTTGATGTATCTACCTGTTCTGGTACGTCTATACTTAGGTCTGATGCACATACCTGTGCAATATTATTGTGTGCTGTGACATACAAAATCGAAGAGGTCTGAAAAAAATCGTAAAATGCAGCCTCTGCGATTGTAATTAAAAAGTTATTTTAAATGACTGTGAAACTCACATACCTAACACCTACTCGTAGCTTTCCATTAAAGAATCCAAGCTTTGATGTTTCAACCTGTATTTTTTTATATCCGAAATAAATAAACGAATAAATTAAAAGCAAAGAAAGTCCACCAATTCGCACTTGGCCAGCGCGGTGGACTATGGCCTAAACTCTCTCATTCTGAGATAAGACCCGTGCTCAGCAGTGGGACAATAATGGGTTGACGAGAGAAGAAAAGATAGATAGATAACTTTATAATTGTGGTTATATATATTTAACCAACAAAAGCAAATCGTACAAATGAAACTGCTACAATAACATTCGGTACAATATAATTATAAGAATGTCGCCAGGAATTATTGTGCTCTTTATCATCCGCTGCCATTACGTCGAAATAAACAATAAAACAGCGTCCACCGACTCTATTTCTGAGTCGTTAAAAATATCCTCACGTGTTTATATGTGAAGAAAGCGCACTAGAGATAGGGCATCTAATTCGTCTAATTAACGGTTAATCAAAATTAAGATGTATATTACGTAATATGCCAAGCAATCTCTTCCTGGTTTTAAGACAGTTGGCCCAATTGCCTTTGACTTGCAGCCAAGAATATAGTAAAAGCAGCAATATTGGAGCTATAAAATAAAACTTAAGTAGGTGACTGTCGTTCGATGTCACTTATGTTTCCCTGTTTATAAATCATATTGTTTGTACAAGTAAAGGGAAATGACATTGCGTAGGAGTTGTTAGGGATAAAGAATTAAGAACAGACAATTTAAATCCAGGTTACTGTTATCTTCGGATTGGATCCAACATGTTTAAATTTTAAGAGGTTGTTGCCCGTAATATGTTTGCTTCAAGCAGATGCAAGTATTATTATTTGATAAAGGTATGTTTAAATATTATAATCAGTGTTTGTTTAATCGAATTAAGTTTTGATATTGGTATTAGATACGTGTCCTTGATGGGTGTGAATGTTGATTGACTTAAAAAACCTCAGTACCTACGAGTCGGACTCGTGCACTTATCCATTATCTATAAAAAACGGTCAATAATCACGTTTTGTTATGTGGGGTCGCACCATAAATTAATATATATTTTTTACCGGTTCTTAATATTTGTTGTAATAACAACGGCAACAAAAAAACATCATATCTAGTCTAGTTATAATGATTCACGATTTTCAGCGGTAACAGACAGACAGACAGCGAAGTCTTAGTAATAGGATCCCGTTTTTAACCGACTTCCAAAAAGGAGGAGGTTATCAATTCGTCTGTATTTTTATTTTTATTATTTTTTTTTTTTTTATATTTGTTACCTCATTTCTCCGGACTGGGTGAACCGATTTAGATGATTTTTTTTTTATTTGAAAGGTAGTGCGTGTCATAGGGTCCCATTTTTTTTTAGTATTTTTTTGACTAGGGCATCCATAAGAAAAACGCATAAGTCTTAAATTTGCATTTTCAATGTACGCGATAAATGTATGAATAACTCAATATCCCGCCAACCGATTTTGATGATTCTTTTTTTATTAGAAAGGATGTACTCCAGGGGTAGTCTGATAAGAGTTTGATAAGGTTCTAATCATAGGATCTTCAACTTTTTGGAGCAAAATAATAAAATTAGTGATAGTCGGCCGAACCTTAGCTGGAGAAGTCCAATTGAGTAAAATATAGAATAAAATTACTATGTAGGTATTTACTATGAAAAATTTGACCTTCAACTCTTCAATCCTGATGATGCAGGGGTACTGCTAGCCTGAACTATAAAAGTTGGTCGTTTGATGTTTGCGAATATATAATGAAATTGTTAAGCAAATTCATGGGACAAAAATTTGACCTTCAACTCCTCAACCCTGATGATGCAGGGGTACTTAAAGCCAAAACCATAGGAATAAGCCATTTGGTGCTTACGTATATGTTATAAGATTACTGAGCAAAAACATAAGATGAAAAATTTGACCTTCAACTCCTCAACCCTGATGATGGAGGGGTACTTCAATCCTAAACCATAGAAGTTGGCAATTTGGTGCTTACGGTTATGTAAAGAAAATACTAAGCAAAAATATAAAATCAAAAATTTGACCTTCAACTCCTCAACCCTGATGATGAAGGGGTACTTCAATCCTAAACCATAGGAGTTGGCAATTTGGTGCTTACGGTTATGTAAAAATAATACTAAGCAGAGGCACAAAATAAAAATTTTGACCTTCAACTCCTCGACCCTGATGATGAAGGGGTACTTCAATTCTAAACCATAGGAGTTGGCAATTTGGTGCTTACGGGTATGTAAAAATAATACCAAACAGAGGCACAAAATTAAAATTTTGACCTTCAACTCCTAAACCCTGATGATGCAGGGTACTGCAAGCCTGAGCCATAGAAGTTAGCCACCTGGTACTAACGTATATGTTATAAGATTACTAAGCAACAATATAAGATGAAAAATTTGACCTTCAACTCCTCAATCCTGATGATGGAGGGGTACTTCCAGAGGGGGCGCCCTGTTTGTATGAATTGTAAAAGTGTTTTATGTTTAATTTTTGTGAATATGTAGATGCACAAAGCAAACTTAGAGGCTTTATTTAAATACAAACATAAAAATATAGTCACTAAAAAGTGTAAAATAAAAACTTTTTAACAAAAAATATCTACCGACTTCCATGTCATAAAAAAGTAAAAAATAATTTAAATATATTTTGGTCTAGAACATACTCAGTACTTAGTACATAGTTCTGAAGTCGGTGCTCATATAGGACGTAGTTACCGTCGTCCAGCGAAATATGTCGAGCACCGACTTCAGGACTATGTACCTACTAAGTACTGAGTATGTTCTAGACCAAAATATATTTAAATTATTTTTTACTTTTTTATGACATGGAAGTCGGTAGATATTTTTTGTTAAAAAGTTTTTTTACCCTTTCGGTTCGGAACCCTAATAAGGCGAGCATTTTTGTCTTTTGATATGGCATCAATGATTGATTCCAGATAGAAACCTTGTCTTAAATGGAGTTCTAGATGTGCAACACTATTAGATGGGCTACATGCTTGCTACTATAATTGTATAAAAATATTTTACTAATGTAAGAGTTAAATTATTGTTTTCCTTCAACACAAAATTAATCGATGAAATATTCGAATTATTTTATTATCGGAATATTTGAACTATTTTGTTAAAGCGTAACTCAATGCACTAAGTATAGCAAATCACTTTTATCTAATTATTTTTTGCGTATCAAATTCAGTTCTTTATTCTTCCAGGTGTTGTTGGCGGAACTTCGAGACACGGAGTACTATTATGCCGTCAAATGTTTGAAGAAAGACGTAGTGTTAGAAGACGACGACGTCGAATGTACGCTGATTGAGCGCAAAGTCCTTGCACTCGGCACCAATCACCCGTATCTTTGCCATTTATTTGCCACTTTCCAGACTGATGTAAGTTTAAACGTTAATGCTAGGTATATGCCTACTTTTTTTTTGTTTACGAGGGGGAAACCTTCAAAAGGTACCCGACGCCGTGGGAGCGACGCAGGGTTATGTGGGATTTTTACCGCACTAAAACCCCCCCGCTGGCCGGCCTCGGCGCTAAAAAGGAGGACTCCGGGATCTCCAAACGATATCAACCGGAATCCTCCGAGCGCGTTGCTCCATCGGGCTCCTCTCAGATGGGCAGCTGGGCCCACCGCTCTGTCTAGTCTTTACGACGGTATGCGACCACACATACCGCCGTCCTTCCCGGGATTGCCTGACCGAACGGTTCAAGCTCCCACTCTAGCCGTCTGCAATCCCGGAAGCCCCTTTTAGTCGCCTCTTACGACAGGGAGGGGATGCCGTAGCCCTATTCTGATCCCGGAACTACAGGGACGACTATATGCCTACTTAACCCAATAAAATATGTAAGATAAATACGGGATATATATTTTAACTCGTAACCGATTTCCTAAAGAAAAGAGGCTATCTATTCCTAATGTATATTTGATTAGCTTCTTTGTTTTAATTCATATACAAAACGACGCAGCAGAAGATAAATTATCTTTTAAATATTCCAGTCTCACCTATTTTTCGTAATGGAGTATTTGAATGGCGGTGACCTGATGTTCCACATACAACAAAGCGGACGGTTCCCGGAAGCACGAGCGAGATTTTACGCAGCTGAAATAGTATCAGGTCTTAAATTCTTACACAAGAGGGGTATCGTTTATAGGTAAATAAACAATCTCATGATAAAATATAAGTACCTCTTAAGATATAAATAGATGGCAAAAAACAAACTGTACAAAAAAAACATGCGTGCGTACAAAGTACACATGTCAGAAGTGAAACTTCTTTGGCGAACTAATTTATAAATCTTGTTTATATTTATACAAATCTAAAACTTTAAATTTCCAAGATTAAGAGGAAGGGAAAAAGGCGTGATACGACGTTCGCTTTGTCTCACTTTTTCTCTCAATCTTTCTCACTCGCTTGCTCCCTACTCTCACTCCACGGCTAGTTGCTCATGCTACGTTCGCCCTGTCTTACTCTCTCTCAATCGGTCTCGATCACTCTCTCTCTCTTTTCCGACACTTCCGTTGCATACCGGCGTGACATTTCATCTGTAAAAATTTTACCCTCATGCGCCTAAAGAAGTTTCACTTCAAAAATGAACATAAATAAACCTACAGCATTTATTATTTTTTCAGGGACTTAAAACTGGATAATATCCTCTTAGATTTTGATGGCCACGTCCGCATTGCAGACTTCGGAATGTGCAAGTTGCAAATATACCTGGATAAAACGGCAGACACGTTCTGCGGCACTCCAGACTATATGGCGCCAGAGGTAAGAACCTAATTTACGGAATGTTAATTTGCAAACTAAATTATTTTTTTTACCTCCTATGACGCAGTATACATAGTTTGCAGTATTTCTCTATAAGGTATCTCCCTACTCTCTTAAATTAAATCCCAGTACCAATGATATTTGGACTACAAAAAGAAAGTTATCTACCGATAAAAAATAGACAATTGAATCATGAGAATAGTATCTAATACTACAAGAAAAACCCTTCACTTACAGATCATCAAAGGCTTGAAATACAACCAGACGGTAGATTGGTGGTCGTTTGGAGTGCTCCTCTACGAAATGCTGATAGGACAGAGTCCGTTCAGCGGCTGCGACGAAGATGAACTGTTTTGGTCCATTTGTAATGAGATGCCGTCCTATCCTCGCTTTTTATCAAAGGAATCTCTTAGCATACTCACCAGGGTAAGTGACTATATTTTTTGGGCCATAAGATATATTTAATTACAAAGGACCACAGATACACGGTTATCATGAGTATATTGTTCAATACGTAGTAAATAATAGTATAAAATATTTGTTTTTATGAATATTCTGCGTCTATTTCAGTTGTTGGATAAAGACGCTCGATCACGGCTGGGAGGGACGGAGTGCATGCACGGAGACATTCGGGACCAGGAATTCTTCGGACAAATCCATTGGGATCGACTCGAAAGGCGGGAACTAGACGCCCCCTTCAAGCCGCGCGTGGTATGTTAACGATACAACTAATATTACCCTTCCACCTTGAAGACTGTGTTTATGAGATAAAATTAAACAATGTCTCTAGACTTTATGCTGTAGGCCGTAAATCTTGTATCGATTTTCTATAATTCATAGTATAGTCCCTCAAACCGGATTTAACAATGAATTAAACAATGTAATTTAATAGCTCAAAGCTGGAACTCATCTCAGTGAACATGTAGAGTATATCGAACAACAATAAAAAATATCAGTTTAACAATATCTGTTTTATGATTTTGTTTATACTAATCTACTTTTTCAAGTAAAACATTTTATCCTTACAGAGACATCCGTTGGATACGCAATATTTCGACCGAGCGTTCACAGGGGAGCGACCACGTCTCACGGCGGTAGAGCCACAGGTCCTACGGTCTATGGATCAAGAACCATTCAGGGGTTTCTCGTATACAAATCCTAATGCCACGGATCGCTAAAATATAATATTCACTGGCACGTCGTGTCATGGACTTGAGATTGTTTCGTCAAAATTTGACCTAGACTTTCAATTGGCACATTAAGTGCACTGATCATATCGAGGTCATTTATTTGGATAACTGCATGTGTAGTTCATAGTACGGAGCTCTGTTGCAGTGAACGAAATCGTGTTATTGATATCGATATAAAAATTGTATGGGATTGTTGTACCCAGTAGCTAATTGGGATGATACTTTTTAAAGAAAGACTATTGTCTGGATGAGTTTGAAAGAAGTAATAAAGTTTTATTACCGACGTGGTTTTAGACAGCGCTGGCGCTGGCGGCTTGCAGCTTAATCCTGGGTTAAGACTATTTCAAAGGACCATCAAGTTGAAAATTTTGTGACATCTCGATAGTAATGCATGATTTTAAGTAAAACTTACATAGATAATTAATTTTAATGCTGTAGATATCATGCATCTGCGTGGTACAAACTTGGTTTTAGGCCAAGAGGTTTTACGGATGTCTTGATATAAACAATACATATCATGTAGACATCGTTCTTGTCGTGTCTGGAACACGAATTATATACATATTTGTTGCTTATTTCATAAGTTAAGTATGCTTTGCAACGGGTTCGTTTTCTCACGAGTTTGGCCTCGTTATCATCATACTAGCTTGAGGAAGAAGACAACAGTAAAAACCCCTGGATGGTGTTGTTTTTATATTAGTCCTAATTACGTTTAAGGTAATTAATGTAGCAGGCATAAATTTATGGACTTATTTTCTAATAAGATGGTAGGGATGAAAAAAATCTCTTGTTAGGTTTAAAAACCCATAAATAAATATTGTCAGCAGGAAATATTATGTTAACCGTCTTTATCTCAAATGTCAACAGCGAATTTGTTATACTCGATGCTGCGATTTAGATTATGTAAAAATAACACAAGTTTATTAATAATTACGCAAATCTCGTAAGGTTGTCAAAATTAATACTCAAAAAACAAATTTGTTCATCTTTTACATTTTTTTTAATTTAATTAAGAAATCTTTAATTTTATGTATAAAATTGTTATAATATATAAGACGATTGTAGGTAATTAGGAAAAATCGCTAACGTCTCTAGTCTCGTATACATCGTCATTAGAATAAAAATATAGTAAGCTATAAAATATACGTTATTTTTTCAATTTATATCTGGAATAGGTATTTTATAAATAAACAATCATTTCTGCTGTAATGTGATGAAAATAATCAAATGTTGATTTATAAAATTACGTTGTATTAAAATTCGAAATAAAGTATATTATAAAGTTATTTTGGTTTTATTTATTTTTTCCCGCCTGCGTCAGAAACTGACTAGACGGATTGTAACATACCTATCACTGAAATCCACTAAGGCTGTGCCCCCAGTAGCCAAACTGTTCGCGGCCGACTGAATTTGCGACGTGCAGGTTTAGTACGCCCTGCTAGATAATTGAAATAGAGTCCAAAGTTTGCTAGTTTGCGCTCGCCGTACGCTGTAACGCTGCAAACTGCGTCAGGTGAGGGCAAACTAGCAAACTTTGGACACTCCATTTCAAATATATGGAAGGGCGTTATAAACCGATACGTCACAAATTCAGTACGCCGCTAACAGTTCGCCTACTTGACACAGCCTTAGTTTGCAGTGACGTAGGTTAAATAAGTTTTGAATATGGCGCCTACGATCATAGGAAAAAGGGGGGAGATTTTTTCCAATATCATAACGATATGAATTTCAAATGAAAGCTAATAAAGCACAATTTCGAAAATGTTATAAATTTTATGTTAGTGTTTTAGCAAAACTCAAAGGATTAAAATTAAAATATTAGAAAACAACTGCAAATTTAATTTTAGCAATCGGTTTCTTTATTTTCATAATAAGTTCAAGTACTGATTCTTTTGGGTAGGATTTTTATTTATTACAAAAAGTTTTTTAATCATTTAAAGTAGGTAGGTATGTTTGTGATCAATAATATTTTGTATCGCCATCCAATTTAAGTTACCATCATCGTTATAGTGAGTTATCATTGTTTATTATTGAAAATCACAAGACAGTGCTACCTAAGGTTCATATACCTACCTTTAACTCACATAGCGGAATTTTTATAGACATTTTGTTATCAATTTAAAAATGGGAAAGATATAAAATGCAAGAATTTGTGGCAAAATAACATATAATAAATTCGAATTAATATATTATAATACATCATAAATAGGCTTTAAAATAAATATAATTTAACGAAGTTTTACAACAGTAGACGGCTATGACACATATACACTAATATTAAATAGTATTTATAGCATAACTTTCTTGTAATCCGGCTGATAGATCATAAATTGGTATAAATTTGTGGTGGTCGCTACAAATACATAATGGTAATTATTGCCTTCATACACTTCAAGACATCTTATTGGCTCTACGTCTTGTACTTGGACCATATCCTGTACGTAGAATTCGAAGTCCAGCGTTATGTCATCAGTATCCCAAAACTTCTTTATGTCAACGATGCCAACCTGTGTATACATTCATGAAATATAATAAAACCGGTTAAGTGCAAGTCGGACTCGGGAAAGGGTTTCGTACCATTATATAGGTATATAAAAAACTGCAAAAAAAAAAACGGATGAGAGCCCCCTTAAATATTTATTTTTTGGTTTTTAGTATTTGTTGTTATAGAATCACTAGAAATAAATATCATCTGGTAAAATTCCAAATGTCTGGCTATCAACAGGCTATCATACGATCATCATCAGGTGGAAATGTTCACCTACATCGAATTGGGTACAGATGTCTATTGGCGACAGTGACTACTTATCATCAGGTACCTACATTGCGTGCTTGTTATGTCAAAAACTATAGGTCTGGTACTCTTCAATTACAATAATGCTAAAATAGATTACTATTACCATGAATTATACGATACTACATCTATAGTGATATACATATTTAGATATACCTAGCGTTTGTCGACCCGCCTGACGTGAAATGGGTACCGGGTTCGATTCCCGGCCAGACGGGTATCTGAATGATGAGTTTAGATTCGTGTTCGGGGTCTGGGTGATCGTGTATTCGTCTTATGTGTGTCCGTGGTACCCAGGATACAGGAGAAAATCCTACTGTAGGGCTATGAGTGTGGAGAGCGTGCGTGTAATATTACGAATGAGTTTATCAATGATTTTTGTGACGAATAAATAGATTTAATAGCATACCTTCCCATCTTTGAAGCCGAGGAATAGAATGTTCCCATGTTCCAATGCACATGTAAGATCCGCATATAACAAGGTCAAATGGTCATTACAATAATTGTCGAAGCTCTTCGTTAATCCCTCTTTTTCTTTATTTTGGACTAAAAATATACATATATTTTATAGAAATATTCATTTTAGGTATGTTGCTTTCAAATTGTTTTTTTTAGTATATGTAAACACATGAGACAAAAATACTATTTAAAAAAAATCATAACTTAAATTACACGTTGTAATTTGTAAATATTTAATTTTAAAACCAAAAACTCTTATACCCGATCTGTGAAACCATTCTAATATTACCTAACTAGTGTTTTTGCTTTTATATTAGTCACCCGTCGCAACGGTCGTAATTCGATCGTAATTTAAATTAAAAAACTAAACTTAAGTAGCACCAATATTTCTCTAATTTAAATAAATTGTAATAATCATCAAGTTATTTTGAACGTGAACGTCGCTCCAGCAGGAAAGTAGAACGTAGAGTGATATGAGTTGGACGTATAATAAGTGCCCAATCTGCTGTAAATGTGCGCCAAATAAAAAAATTTTGCGTGTTGTAGTTTTTGAAATAAAAGGAAAAAACGATTCCTGCTGGGGTAACGTTGTTCCAGCAGGAAAATTCTAAACGAAAGATCGGAGAGTTAAAAATTGCATATGAGCAGAGAGCTTATATTTGTGCAAATTTGTGCGCTAAAAATATAATTTGTGCGTCTTCAGGTTCTCGAGATATTGCGTTTCCTGCTGCGGTAACGTTTTGCAAACTCGCGTATCTAAAATACTATTGTATGTGCGCCTGTAGAATAAACATGTACAAATAGCTCTTAATTTGTGCGTATTTGTGACAAAATTAGATTTAAAAAGATACTTATAGTTTTCGAGTAATCACGGTTTTTTCAAAAATCCAAACAGTGTCATAGCTCTTAAATAAGAAAACATATAAGGTCACTGAAAACTGCATTCGGTCCGTCTTGGCGTGGTTAATTAGCACAAAAAAAATCAAAAGTGCACATACGTGCGTTTTTGGATAATATGAATTAAATTCAAAAAACGACGTCCTACCTTTGACGTCACCGTTCAAGAAACTGGCTCAACCTAAGCTGCTTGGGTATTAACCAAAAATTAGTGCGTTTAGTCAAATAATATGTAAGATAAATATCCGGTGAGAAATACTTCGCATTAAGTAAATATAAATAAAAAAACAAAACAGTAACACAAACGCTATACGACCGACGTTATACGACCAAATTCGAATGACTACAAAAAAGCGGGGGTTTCATATATACTAATGACCTTTCTTTCTTGAACGTATTATTGCAGGTACTGTCACGCTCAAACGTTTATTGGTGATTAATTATACGACCTTTAGGGAAATAATTACAAAATATAATAAATGGATCGTGTAATTATCAAATGAAAGACCTAGTATGTGTGAAAATTCTTATTTATATTTTCTTTAATTTTGATTCTTAACCCTTTATAGGACAGTCCATACAAAGTGGCCAGTATACTGGACACTTACTTTAAGGTCGATAATTCAAAGATTTTTATATCAATGTTGAATCTTATGATCATAAACGATTCCCAATAAAGCACGCCGGCCTTTTAACTAACCAGCGATCTGAAACGTCGCGCGCCCAAAGTATTTCGCGCCATTTTTTAAGAGTGGCCTGTTAACTGGCCACTGCGCATAACCGCGCCAGTATTTACTATCATTTCAAGCGGACAATACATATTTGTAAGTACAGTGCAAAGTAAAAACATGTCTTCGAATCAAAGGTGAGTAAAACTATTATATTATAATATATTCTTTATTATTATGTGCAAATATAATCAAGTATAGTAAATTAAAGCTGTTATTTTTGCAATTGAAAACAGACCGGTGTGTTGACAAAATGTAACCTAGAAATTACATGCATAAGTTGGAGGTAGTCTGATAAGTATATGTTTTGATAAATGCATTTAATCTTTCTCATTTTACACGAAGTAAATAGTCTATTTTTCGGATATCTTAACACAATTAGTACAAATATACGGGTTCGGTAGTTATAACGTTTTTTCTTTGTTTTAGAAAAAAAAAATCGTTACGAAGAACTTGAAATGATAAATGAAGACGAATGGGCAGATCTTGTGGTCATTACTGATGACCAGGCGGTTCATTCTGCTTCGGTGCATTCCATTGGAGATCCCGGGATCCCCTGCAAGCGTTGAGGAAGGTCCCGATGAGGTTTTAGTTGGTAAAAATCCCGCATAACCCAGAGTCTCTCCCAAGGCTTCGACGTGCCTTTTGAAGGTTATTGGTGGTTGTTCCGACGCTGATGATTATTTTGACGACATTATTTTAAATACCAGCAACCTGAGTAACAGTAGTTGTAGTCAGCCGGTATCATCAGTTTCAGGCATATCAGATGGGTCTTTGCCACCCCAAATTCCTCCACCACCACCTCCATTTCAAAATATTATGTTAAGTTTTTGAGAGTGAATAAAGACTGATTCCGAAATACACAATGCTTTTTATTTACTGTGTTATTTTCGTAAAAAATAATAGCTTTTATAAGTGTCCAGTTTACAGGCCATTGATTAGACGGGGATAGCTATTGATAGCAGAATGGCCAGTGGCCAGTATACTGGCCACTAGTTTTTTTTCAATTTTCAAGGAAAATAACAAGTTTTTCAAAAAATCATTGAAACATGTTGTTATAAATAACACTTGAGAATCCATATTCATCTAAAAATAAACTGAATTCAAGAAATCGTATAGGTGTGCGTTAAAGGGTTAAATAAGATCAGAGAAAAATCTTAAGTAAAATATTTGAACGCAAAAAGTTCCTTAAGGTTATTAAAGTTATACTTCTTTTGGCGCGCTAGGTAAAAATGATGAGAGTAAATAGAGTCTTACGAAGAGTCTTACGATGCGCGCGCACACCGACAAGTAAATCCGACACTCTGAAGTTAACTATAGTGAACATTTTAGTTTTTTCTACTGTTAATGTCGTTTTTTCTCCAAGCGTAGAATTATGCGAAAGATAAAACTTTTAAAAAGATTTTTATATTATATTAAGCCAAAGAAGTATAACTTCGAACGCGTGTACATAAACACACACACACTTTATATTTTTGTATCTTGTATAATTTAAAATCACAGATCAGTTTCCAATTAAAAAAATAAGACTATTATCATATTAATAATGTAAATGTCCTAATGTATGCTGAATTGTAGTGCTCAATGTATTTTAATTAAATTTGGAATGAAGATAACTAATAATACTTATTCCAAGTAGCAATTAAGCTCCTTTTTTATTATGTACTTCATCGTGTACAAATCTACCGCACAAATAAAAAGTTTATTTTCTATTTTCTACTTCAGTGTACTCGAGTATACTAAGTTTTAATCGGTTAGTGAGTAAAGTTAAGAAGGTCATTAGCATGTATAAAATCCCCGCTTTTTTATAGTCATTCGAATTTGGTCGTATAACCAGCGTTTGTTTCTGTTTTGTTTATTTGTTTATATTTACTTAATGCGAAGTATTTCACACTGGATTTTTATCTTACATATTATTTGACTAAACGCACTAATTTTTGGTTAATACCCAAGCAGCTTAGGTTGAGCCAGTTTCTTGAACGGTGACGTCAAAGGTAGGAGACGTCGTTTTTTGAATTTAATTCATATTATCCAAAAACTCACGTATGTGCACTTTTGATTTTTTTTTGTGCTAATTAACCACGCTAAGACGGACCGAATGCAGTTTTTAGTGACCTTATATGTTTTCTTATTTAGGAGCTATGACACTGTTTGGATTTTTGAAAAAACCGTGATTACTCGAAAACTATAAGTATCTTTTTAAATCTAATTTTGTCACAAATACGCACAAATTAAGAACTATTTGTACATGTTTATTCTACAGGCGCACATACAATAGTATTTTAGATACGCGATTTTGCAAAACGTTACCGCAGCAGGAAACGCAATATCTCGAGAACCTGAAGACGCACAAATTATATTTTTAGCGCACAAATTTGCACAAATATAAGCTCTCTGCTCATATGCAATTTTTAACTCTCCGATCTTTCGTTTAGAATTTTCCTGCTGGAACAACGTTACCCCAGCAGGAATCGTTTTTTCCGTTTATTTCAAAAACTACAACTCGCACAAATTTTTTATTTGGCGCACATTTACAGCAGATTGGGCACTAATTATACGTCCCACTCATATCACTCTACGTTCTACTTTCCTGCTGGAGCGACGTTCACATTTTGAACGCACCCGTTAAATCCAACTAAAATTAAGCACAGATGCGTTGCTACTCACAAGGATAAGTGAGCCGGAAATTGCACTCTTCCACCGCAACGCCGCCCACAAAACCCGCGATAAAAGCTATACAATAGCTTAAAACTGTTGTGAGCTAGAATTAAGTGCATCAGTCGCCAACTTCAGTTAAGACCCTAATCTTATCTAGAGATTAGATTTTAATGGGCTGCGGCCACATACCATCAGACGGAGTCCATGCCCGTTGATTTCTTCTAAACTGGGTAATATATAAAAAATAAGTCTTATTAACATACCTACCTCCATACACAACACTACACTTGTGGAACATAGCCAGGAATTTCTCAGGTGGATTCGGAACTGTTTCTCCCGGAGGGTCCGGCACTTCCAAAGTGCAAAACTTTTTAAGATGTGAATCACCATTTTTATAACGAAATACGTTTCCATTTCTTACAAAAAGGTACATGTCATCTTTATATACAAACATAGCAGTCAGTAGACTAGGGTTGCTGTAGTACCTGCCCAGGTCGCGGGTCTTGAAGCAATCAGGTTGACATTCATAAAACATTGCACAGTTCCTATGATTTGTTAGGTAACATTTATTGTCTTGGACGCTGTAAGTGAAATTGATTTTATTGCAACTAATACTATCAGCATACTATACTATAAATTATTATAAAAGAAAGTATTTAGTTACATGTGAATTCTGAATCCCAAACATTCGTAACTTTTGTCATGCCTTTTACTATAAAGTAAAATATGTTTCTTTCCTTCAATTAGAGTGAATTTTGCAACCAAGAAATCAGTTTCTTGATAATCCAAGACTGCAAATTAAATAGATTATTTGATAAGAAATGTAGTAGATATTCATTCATTTTACTTAAATTACATTTATATAGAGAGAAACTTAATTATAATGAAACTACACTAATACACCAGTACTTGTACCCTGTATTGTCTGTAGCTGTACAGTACTTTATAGAAGTAGAGGTATATAATCCTATTTCTGTATACATGTTTTATAAGAATTAGGTTCAACTTCAACATCAAAAATCTAGATCATCCGGCTCCCTACACATAAACTAAAAAATAATATTCGCATTAGCAAGAATTGTGCGAATATTGATTTGCAGTGCTTTGCAAAAAAAGCTAGCCAAATTTATACAAATTTAATTGGAACTGCAGTTTGTTGACTAAAAAAATATCGCATCGATTCACATTCGCGAATGTCGATAAGATATATTCGCATTCACATGTGCGTTCATCACTAATACATACATATATAAAACACACAGACATATCGTATGCAACGCCATTTAATTGAACTCAGTAATTAAAGGGACAATAGGCGGCGCGTACAAAAATTAATATACCCTCCAAACAAAAAGATAGCAGTAGTGACAAAAGGCGCAATCTGTATGGCCATAAAGTTATATAATAAACTACCCTACCAATTAAAACAAATAAAGAAAGACCATATATGTGCCAGAAAATTAAAAAAATATATTAATAGAAAAATGCTATTACACTTATGACGAATGCATAAACGATGATTTAAAAAATATAAAAATACTACAACATATTAATCTGCTAAAGATAACAGCATTGTGAAACACTAATATAGTGTTTATGTATTTTATTGAGTACGAGTATGTGAGTGCCATACATTTAGAGTGCGTTCCATTAGACCGTTTTTCCCGTTCCACTAGCTTCAGCTTGTGAGCGTTACTGACATAATCTTATTAGATGGGACTTCGTGAGCTTCGCGTAGGCGTGAGTCATGACGTTATGAGTGACGTATTCACCGCGACCACAACGACCGCGGTCGTCTAGTGGAACAACGTTTTGGGCGTTTAGGGCTTTGTGAGCGTCATCTGGAACGCGACCTTAGGAGGCCGGATATTAAATTTTTGGCGCCTTTTTTGAACATGTTATGTAATTAAAATTATTGTAACCCAAAAAAGTACTAAATAAAGATTATTATTATTATATACATGGTACATTATACTTCAATAAAGTAGTATGACCAATTTTATAAAAAAAAGTTTATTATTGTTATTATTGATATGTGTAAAAAAATATTAAAATCAGAGTTATAAAAATAGCTTAAGAATTAAGATTGTATATAAATATGAGACAAAAAATGTTACTCTAACTATAACAGCTAATAAGGCACCATTTAACTACCTAAATTCATATTATTGATAATTCACTTATGAATTCTATACACAAACCAAACAATAAATGCGAAAATAAAAACAGAAAAAAAACCTACCATAGGAAGTCAAGCTCAAGGTTATAGGCAAGAGTAAAATATTATCAATGTAAACCAGTTGTCTACCTATTTAATTTAATGGTCAAGTTAAATTAAATTTTTCATTTAGGAAGCAAGTTGAATGACTCCTTTTAATAAAGAAAAAGAAGTAAACGCCTAGGCCTTTTAATTGTAGGACTAATTAAGCTAATTTCCTATCATGTGTACATATACATAGCATACTTACATGATCCTTCATATTCCACAAGAACTTTGCCATTCTCTAAGGTAAAGTATATTACAGCATGATTGCAAACAACTATTAAGTGGTCTAAAAAGGAATAATTAATTTGATTAAAAAGTTAAACAGCAACTTAAAATTTTAGCAATAAAAAGCTTTATCATTCTTGTTAAATAATAATACAAACGTTCAACATAGGTCTCACCTGAGAAAAGAATCTGGTTATTATCAGATCTTCTAATTTTATTCCATTAGTCTTTCCCTAACACATATATGAAAAGAAGGCGTAGACCAATTATAGGTACATCAGTTGAGACACAGAAACCCCATTTAGTAGAAACACATTCAATATTATCAAGTTTATCGTTAACACCTTACTTTAGTGGAGCAAAACTAAATCAGAGTAAGTCCATTGAGCAAGAAGCTTGTGCCTATTTCCCTTAACTAATCTTACCCTTATAAACATGTATCTTTTGAACATCCTCTAAATTATACACATGTTTTAATTTCACCTCTGCTTTGTTCATACAGCACCACATACGCGAGTTCAGATATAGGTCTCTGTTGGAGAGGAGACTCTTCTGCTTAAATGTTGTTCCTCTGTTACGCATATCATTCTTCACTAGCAGTGACCATTTGTCAAAGGTCTACAATGTATTGGTTAGTTGTAAATTAAACAGTTTTATGTTTATACGATATGATAAGCCACCAAATATGCTCATAAAAAAGTACCTATATCAGAAAGGTACCTATACAAAGGATTGTACATGGAAGATTTAATAATAATATGTTCAATAGAGTGTATACAAAAAACATACAGCGTACACTTTAGGTAAGACTGATTTAACCAGGGGCTTTTTACAGTCATTTATGAGCAGCAGTATCCTCTCCTACCACATGCTTCAGACTAGTAGACAACAGATCTTAACACTGCTTTATTAGGTAGCTACAAATATATTTAGTGGTGGTGACTTCAGAGTTGAACCACCAGATTCAAAATATTTATATAGATATTCAAATTCTGAACTTCTATTCTTCTTTTAATTTCTGTATTGAAATATCCAGTCTTACCTGACCACAGTACTCTGCAATACTTCTCCACATCTTATTTACCCGAGTGCATGTTAATAAATCCTTTGGATCCAAACGTTCGAAAATTGCCATGAGTATTTCCTTTGGACATAAATCCCAAGAGCATTCTTTATTTTCAGTTTCCACTTCCATGATTAATTTATAACATTTATTTTGCACTTGTGCGTTTGCTGCATGAAATAGAGGTAACTTTAAAATCCTTCATAATTACGATAAAGATTCTTTGTGCGAATATTTCGCAAAAGCCGCACGGTAACAAAGCAACATTACCTAGAAGGCTCTTAATTTTCCTCTATATTTTCTTACAATTGTTTTTTTATATTCTGTATTGAGGAAAACCTAGATCAACATGTTATGAATTTATATAAAAAAGGAATAAGATGTCTTCTCTATTTTATTAAAAAGTCATTATTAACCACGCACGATATTACAATATACATATAACTTAAAAAATACAATTCATTGCTCCCGTGTTATTGTAACTTTCGTTTGATAACTTTGATAATGGTTTGATAGTTGATACTTGATACATTGATTTAATGATTAGAGCTTACGAGTTACGAGTTCACTAGTGAAAGGATACATGGCCTGTTTCCGGTAACGAATCGTTACTCGCGAATTGATTTCGTTACTCGCAAGCTCGCAACTATAATACCGTTGACGACAGATCGATTCGGTATACGAACCTACAAACGAATCATAGACAGATAAAGTTAAAAGGAACAAATATTACCAGTGCTTTTGTTCATGCATCACATCACGAAATTTTAGCAGTTTGTAGCAGCTTTATTAGCTTAAAAAGGATTTAACGTTTATTTTTATTATATCTCCTCCGCTCCTTCCTCAAACATTTTCTTCACAATTGCGAATCACATGCATGTTATTAGGAAAAATAACGAGCAATGTGGTATATCTTCCATCCATCCATCAACCCTTTGATGTCCACGTCCACTGCTAGACATAGGCCTCCCCTAAATGGTGCCACTCCAACCGGTCCTGTGCCCACTGAATCCAACGAAAACGTAGTATAAATGGGTACATCATTTGCCTTTACTTTCTAGGCATACTAACGATTATTTACAAAATAAATCAATATTAAATAAGTAAATATCGATAACATTACAACCAGTTAAGTTCACTATTGGGACTGTCAGCTTGTTATTATTTAATTTGGCTTTATTGATCGTATCTGTGGTTGTACCGTTTTAGAAAAAAAAAATACAACATTTTTGATAAATTCTCGTTATTTTTCAATAGCAATATCTGGCATTCGGTGAACGGAAAAGCTGTCTTTTCAGCTTGTGTGATCCGCGATAAACTTATATGTGCGGCCCTATTTCAGTGTTGCCAACTCTCAAAAATGTATTCCCCTAAAGAAAAACCCCTGAAAATACCCCTAAAAATTTTACACCCATAGAAAATCCCCATCCTACTTGAAAATCCCCTAAATTTGGGGGGAAAACCCCTTAGTTGGCAACACTGCCCTATTTCAAAGTCATATATGTCAATGTCAAAAAGTTAAATAGGGTTGTCACCAAGGGATAGACTTAGCTGGGCAAAATCGATTTTCATATTAACCCATTTAGTTTTTGGGTAGTAATCGATTATTCATAAATCAATAAATAAATGGATTTTCTAAAAAAACCTCAGTTATTTTATAATTTATTTAAGCAACTATAAAATTGTAGACTATACTTTCAACTACACAGCAAAAACACTTTTTGGTCGTTTAGTTGAGATTTTTTGAAGTGAAACTTCTTTATCGGGGTTGGAAAAAAATTTAGTGTAACATTTTTTTGTCACGCGCCATCTTTTTCTTATCCCTACCACGCGTAATATTAGATAGATTATTATAGATTAGATTATTAGATAAAGTTTAATAAAAGCCTTTTATTAAACTTTATCTAATTTAACTTTATTTAACAAATTTCTGTAAAGTTGCATATAGTAAATTATTTTTTGAAAAATAACGTCACAAAGAAGTTTCACTTCTTACGAGTGTACGCTAGTACACGCACACATTTTTTTTAATATAAAACACCACAAAAACCATCACCATCACTTGTACATTTAATGTTTAATTTATTGTTTTTTAAATTTTCTTTAAAAGTATTTATATACATATAAAATTCTTTTTAAGAATGATAAATAATTTATTTATATTATTTAAAAAAAATGTTCCACATAATAATTATACCCTCCCTTTTAAACTAAACATGACAGGCGACCGTCACAGAGACAAAAACATAATAGTAATCTATTACATCACTAAAAATATATAATAAATTAAATTATATATTAATTAAATTATAGGCATTCATAATATTTATTTCTATAATCATTTATATTGTGACTTCTACTGATTTATGTTATTTGTAATCACATGACACGATCAATTTAAATACAATTATAAAATAGATGCTTATTGATGTTTTTATCTAAAATGTGGTCATGAGTTTAATAGTAGTGTCCCCAGGCAAGCTACTTGTTGGTTAGTAACAAATTATCTTCGCGCCTGATTGACGCCTCCAGTGACCCTAGTACTGGAGCTTACCTTGATCAACAAATAAGTTTAGCAATTCGTCGAGGTAATGCTGCTAATGTCTAGGGTCGATTTCCACAGGGCAGGATTTGGCTCAATCGATTAAAATCGATTATAAATCGATTATTAAGAAAACGATTATCGATTATTTTTCCATCCCTATTCTTTGGTATCTGTTGTCTGTAATCTGACTGTCTGTCAAGTCAAAAGTGTCAATGTCAACTTGAAAAGAATACACGATTTGAATTGGGAATTTTGTTTACAGTTTCAAATTAAAAATACGTAAAGTTCTTTATTTTACTATAATATAGTTTTTAGTGAATGTAGTATATTTTTTTATATATATGTAACAGAAACAGCTCCAAAAACTTTCCAATCATGGTAAGCCTTTAATGTTTTTATGTTTCATAACCTGCGTTGAACACCGCGTACACGTATTATTCATTAATAATTATGCTATAAAAGTATTTCTTTCGCGATTGATCTAAGAGAAACATGCATTATAATTGTGGCATAAAATATGAAAAAATAAAAACGGAGTATAGATAAATTCAGTTTTAAAACTTGCATTGCTGAGACATGAACAGTACCAAGCTCAAGTTTGACAATGTTGTCTTGTTTACAAACCTAAAAACAAGAGTTAATGTTACTATATATAAATTAATTGTATGTTACTATATATTAATATATTAAGCAAGAACTTGTGATCCATTTTTAGGATACTTACCGCAGACGGAGGAGTATGAAATAATCCATGGTTATATTTGATGTAGAGGAGGATTACGCAATGCTAATATTTTTTACAAATAATGCATAAAACATACATAAAATCAACTAAAAACACATTACACACACTACCTTGCATTTGACACAAACACATACGTAATTAATGAAATAAAACATTCAATGTCTACTATGAAAACACATAACGTCAAAAAAGACAGATGTCTTTGTCAAAATACCCACTATTGCTTATAAATGCTTCTTAGCTAATTTAACCTCTTTTTACCTTTAACGGGTGAGTTCAAAGTAACTTGAAAATTATTACAATTTATTTGAATTTGAGAAATATTCATGCTTCTTTGTACAATATTAAGTTTAGTTTATTAATTTAAATTGGGTCGAATTTCGACTGTTGCGATGGGTGACTAGTTTTTATTACTATATATATAAATGGATTTCATAAGCTTCAAATATTAACTGCACATAATCCTATGATTTGTCAAAATACATGTTATGCAGATATGGGGATACACAGTATTGTGTTTGTATTACATCCTCACAAATGGGTTATATTTAACCAATGCAAAATGTATATAACATTTTATATATATTTTGTAAACTCGATTTGGGTAACATTGAACATTTTTTACAATATTTGTGATATTATAATCTTTTTATATTTATTGCACCTTGTTTTTATTAAATGAATAGTGTCCTTTTTAGCTGGTTTATTAATCTAACACAATAAATTTACGGAGAAAACAATTAAACTATCCACAATTACCCCTAAAACTCAAATTCAAAGTTATCCTTAGTTTTGGGTAACTTTGAATATAATTTTTTGAGGATATAAAATCCGTCATTAATCGAATATTTTAAGGTCTGGGTAAAATTAATTAACATATTTTTGTTAATTAAAACCAAATCTCAAAAAAAAAAGTACATTTATTTTGACATATAAATACAATAGACAACTTGGTCTTGCCATATGAATCAAGGTCGACCAATTTGGTGGTAAAATAAGATACTAGTTTTTTTTTATTATTTATTCCATCCATCCATAGGATGGACGGAACATGGACATAACATAGGCCTCCCCGAAATGGCGCCACTCCAACCAGTCCTGTGTCCTCTGAATCCAACGGTTTCTCGCTGTCTTCTTCAGGTCACCGGTCCATCTGGTAGGGGGCGACCGGTACTCTTTTTGCCTAAACATGGTTGCCACTCGAGGACCTTTCATTCCCCATCGGTTATCGGTCCTACGAGCGATGTGGCGGCCCATTGCCACTTCAGCCTGCTAATTTTGAGAGCTATGTCGGTAAGCTTCGTTCGTCTACGGATTTCATCGTTGCGAATCATGTCTCGTAGCGAAATTCCGAGCATAACCCTCTCCATAGCACGCTGAGCGACCCTGAGCCTCCGAAACAAAATATTTTTTTATGATACAGGTAACTTTGAACCGTTCAAAGTTACCCGTATTACATCCAATTTCGACGTCGTCAAAAGTTTAACAGTTTTACGCAATATTCAACATGGGATACGGATAGTACTGTTTCAAAATAATAATATATAATATATATTTTAAAGATTAAACACCAAAACATACCTGTTTACGGTAAGTTTTATATTATAATTGCTATTTCAAAACGGAGCATCAAACACTTGCAACAACTTTACTACGGAAAAGGCGGTATTTTTTTAAATTATGACATTGACAGGTACTTTTTTTTTACTTTCATTGCTATTACAACATTTTGGCAATCCATTTTACGCAGGTACGATATTGAAACAACAAGAAGTTTCCATGTAATAAATTAATATATTTTTTTCACAACTTTGTTCAAAGTTACACTGCAGTTCAATGTTACCCAAATTGATGTTAACCTAAACAAAATTTATGGGAATGTTTACTTTGTATTACACTGAGCACAATTGCAAAAAAAGAAGTTACTTTCAACTTTCAACACTGCCTTCAAAACATTTAGGCTACTGCCAAGATGTCTTGATTTCTCAGCTCTTAGGAACTAGGTAAAAATCACACTATTGTGTTATGGGCCATATGGATAGATGGTCGAAACACAATATATTGGTAATGAATGTATTAATACAAAAAAAAATGTATTAGACCTTTAGCAAATGAGGAAGCAGTTCATGTGATGGTAACTGACCAATACTGATGGTACCTGGCCTGTGGACGTTTATAATTGACCCCAGTTATGATCAGAATTTTACCTGTTGCCAGCTATAGATATGTGATTACCACTTAGAACTGAGGATAGTAGATATATAGAGATAAAATATATAGATAGTTAAACAGATGGTCCTCTTTACAGATATATGCTAGTAAAATAAAAGAATCAAGATTTGTTTAAATAGTCAAAAATTTCCACACCTTAGATCGCCTCAATCAAGTATTTGGTTTAAAAGTTTTATTTCTCTGCACTGTTAATCACAACACCTAAACTTGCCTTATTCAAGTATTTAGTTTTAAGTTATATTTCTCTGCACTGTGTATATTTGTAAAACTGTATAATCGTAACATTTTGTTTTAAATTTTCAGGCTCGAAATGCAGAGAAGGCTATGTAAGTGACAATATTATTATTTATTATCACAAAATAAATGTGAATAATAGTCAGTGGCGGCGCAAGACCTAAAATTTACGTGGGCAAGCTACAATTCTTGAGGTCCTCATTCGTAGACCAAATAAAAAAAAGCAAAATGTTTATTGATTTAAGAGGACCTGTAATTTGTCGACCAAAAATAATAAAGTCGCCTTATGTATATAGATTTAAGTCGGATCTGCACTTTAACGACAAAAAAAAAGTTCACTCGATGTACTTCCTCCGGCCCCAAACACCAAGTCATAGGAGGCCCTGTGTCTGTGAAGCGCGAGGCCCTATGCACCGTGAGGCCGTAGGCGGAGGCCTACACCGCCCTCGCGTTACGCCGCCACTGATAATAGTTAAATAAGAGGCAGCTAACTTAAATATGAGGAGACAAAATGAATAATTTAAAGTGGCAACTTTTCTCGTAAAACTTTTGTGTAGAATTGGTTACAGGGCATTGGGCATTAACCATGAATGAGACAAACTACATGGTCAATTTGTTACTCATGTTTTATAAAATTTTGTATATATTTCAGGACAACATTAGCCCGATGGCGCGCTGCACAGGTACAAGAAGCGGGCGGCCAGCGCGAGCGCCGGCCATATCTCGCGTCGGAATGCAATGACCTACCTCAAGCTGAAAAATGGAGATTACAGATTGTTAGGGAAATCGCCAAAAAAGTCGCTCAAATACAAAACGGTTAGTAAGTCTTTTACCAATATTAAATATATGTCATAATTGTGGTAATGTTATGGGGGCATGATTGTATGACGCTATTTTTAAATAATTATTTGTCTGTTACATTTGCTTTGGATTCTAATACTATATTTTTGCTCTTAGGCAAACATTAAATGTCTCGATGTATTTTTATTTAATTAGTAATCCATTTGGCCATGAGAATTTTAAAATGTAAATATCAAGTTTCCAAATTTTTGTTAATTTTAAATCCACTTAAAAGGTATATTATTCATAGATTATTATTATGGATGATATAAATACCGAAGAAGTTAATTTACCACCAATTGAAACTCCAAAAGAACCAAGTATAAGATCTCAAAATAATCTTAATAAAAGATCGCCGACTGCATCTATTACAACGCCATTAAATACGTCTCCGAAATCAAGCTCATCGCCGCCACGACAAGGAAGTCCTCAAAGAAAATTCTCCCTAGACTTCCAACCAAACGCATCCGTACACACACCTTCTATTAAAAGTGAAAGAAGTAATATAGGCAGTTTATCTAGGAATTCGAAAGAAAAAAGAAGATCTAAAAGCCCTAGTCTCAAATCAGAACGTGGTAACAATAATAATCATGAATCAATTTCTAATGTTGCTAAAACGTCTGTTCAGAGTGTGAAGGGGAAGAAAATTTCAAATACTCCAAGCGTAAAATCACAAAATATTGAAGACAACATACAAGAAACTATATCTCACCTTCAACCTCAAGGTAAAAAGATTAGTAAGTATGTTGATGAACTGAGCGAGACAGTTAAGGAACTTTCTCAGAACTTAGAGATATCACAGTCACCTGCTTTAAATAGCAACATTAATAAAATCACAAATATGAGTAAAATACTAACAAATGAAGCAAATGCCTTGAGAGAATCGATAAAGAATTTATCAGCTGATATTAGCCGAACCAGACAAGAATTATGTGCGGATAAAGAAGAAGATGTGAATTTTCCCTATCACCTCTTTCTAATTGAACTAATAATTAATAAAATTCATATGAAATGTGAATGTTTTGAATTTAATTACGATAATCTGGTTATATCAGCGACATTTTTGGGCAAGTTACCGATTATTTTATATGATTCTTCGTATGGGAAAATCAATAATTTTAACAAGTTAAATGTTGGCAAATCTACATTATTTGCAATGACGTATGATAAAATCTGTTGTATTAAAGAATTTGTTATTCATTTACAAATCACGAAACAACCACCTTGTTCGAGTTGTGTAACAAAAATCGCTGAAACGTACATGGATTATTCAAACGAATTTGCCACTCTTAGAGAAGAACTTTGCAAAAAGTGGAAAGATGAACAACCGAATGATAATATTTTGTGTACTACCTCAACCCCACTCGCCAAAAGCATGTTTTATTTATCGTGTTGCAACAATGATCAAAGTGATCCGATAGGTATTATTGAAATTACAACTCGTATGTCATTTCTTGGCAAAGAAATTACCACAGCATTTAATGCTACATCTAAACCGCACGGCACATCATGCCTCTTGAAAGGAGATCAAGGAATGAGCCTATATTCGTGTCAGAGAGTGGAAATGGATGGACACGGCAAAATTCTTTTAGATGAAGATGTTATTACTAGACAAGAATCTCCTTCATCTACAAGAAGAACAGCGAGCCCTGCTTCTCATTATTCAAGTGGTCAGGACTCATTAAAACGTACGGTACTTCCTCACCACTTATCAAAACTTCAACGAGGTGAATCATTTTATTAACTTTCCATTTATTAATAATGTAAGTTATCAAATATTAAAGATAGGTATTTTGCAGATGACAGACCAAAGTATGACGAAATTTTTACGAAAATGAATGAAAATGAATTAACAATAAAAGTACCAAAAAGTACTAAGATCGACAGATCAGGAAAATATGAAACAATACAGGATTTGTGCACGTGCGAAAATCCCGTAAACAGTAGCGGTGATCAAATTCAATTTGAGCTGCCGCGAGATACGTATCCAGCAAAATCCCATAATACTTATACTTCCAACTTAAAGTATACTTACAAAAAGAGTGATATGTTTTATGACAAGAAAGACAAAAAGATAATTAACGTTACTCCGACTAATTGCCCTGCTCCAGTTAATATAGAAAAACAGATACATCCACTTAAAGATGTCTTTATATTAAAAATAGGGAAAAAACTTGAAACTAAGGACAAGAAAACAGATTTAGAAATCGAACTAGTAACACCTAAAGTTCCTACAGAAAAACCAGTTGAAATGAATCAAGTTTCCCAGCAATGTAGCACGGGGAAGTTGGAAGATAAATCACAGAAGACTGAGAAGAAAAAACTTAAGAAAGGAAAAAGTAAAACGAATATAAGCAAGAAAAAAGACAAGAAAAGCAAGAAGGCTAAAAAATCCAAACCAAAAAAATAATCCTTAATCTTTTTGCAACAGTAAATAAAACGTTTCATACATTCGCCTTTTTTCAATAATATTTTATCAATTTTAATTTAGGACACTACTACATACAGGTTAAATACTTGTTACATTACAATTTAATAATATTGAATGTATTAAAATAAATAATATCATCAGTGTAATATAAAACTAGATTATTCCCCTGGCGATTTTTGCTGCGGTCTCGTCTACTACGTTAATCCTTTGTGTTAAACTTTGGCGAATTTCGAACGGTAATTTTTGTTTAAGACTAATAAACACAGACACATCCTTGCAAACTTTCACATTTATAATATAAGATTTTGTATTATTTTTTAGCTGGCCTTGGAGAATTTCGAATACGAGACCTGAACGATGAAATAAACAAATTGATGCGTGAAAAGCGACATTGGGAAGTACAAATAAAGGCTCTAGGCGGTCCAGATCATGCGCGCGTTGGCCCTAAAATGTTAGACCAGGATGGTAAAGAAGTCCCTGGGAATAGAGGCTATAAATACTTTGGTGCTGCTAAAGATTTGCCAGGTAAGTTAACAAATGCGTTAGGATGTTCCAACTTTCATACTTTTTTTAATTTGTAAAATCATCTCTATAATTCACGTAACCTGTCTCAAGAGAAAAAAATATTTACATGAAGGCTAAAGATGATTCGTCCCTGTAGTTCCGGGATCAGAATAGGGCGGTATGTGTGGTCGCATATCGTCGTAAAGACTAGACGGAGCGGTGGCCTTGAAGATGAGCCCGATGGGGCAACGCGCTCCGGCAGAGAATTCCGGCTGCAGTCCTTTGGAGGTCCCGGAGCTCTTTATAGCGCCGAGGACGGCCACCGGGGGGGTTTAGTGCGGTAAAAATATAACCACACAACCCTGCGTCGCTCTCACGGCGTCGGGTACCTTTTGAAGGTTTCCCCCTCGAAAAAAAAGGCTAAAGATGATTACTATTTGTTGAGGCGTACGAGAGTTGTTCGAGCAGGAGCCGCCGCCGCCGCCGCGGCGCACGCGCGCGGACCTCATGCGGGACGTCGACGCGGACTACTACGGCTATCGGGACGACGATGACGGGCTGCTCGTACCGTTGGAGGCGGAAGCTGAAAAGGAAGGTAATTGCGTTTGTTTCCTTTTTTTTACCTTTTTAAGGGTGTTTTTTTGGACCGCATGTATGTATGTGTGTTTTTTGTATGTACGTATGTATGCCTATTTCTTTGTGATGCGGAAGGTAAGCGTTTGTTGCGTAAGAGGAAGGTTGATTTTTTTCGACCGGATGTATGTGTGTTTGTTTGTATGTATGTATACCCATTTCTTTGTGACGCGCTTCAAACACTTGCAAAGTCGTTTAAAATGTAATTTTTGTATTACAGCAATAGCGCGTGCCGTAGAAAAATGGAAGAAAAATAAGGAACAGAACAAAGATCAGGATGTACCAGAAGAAGAAGACATTTATCCAGAGGATGTAAGTTTATTTTTTTTATGTAGTACTATTACTGCGACAGTGAGGTATTAATTTTAAGTTATTCTTCTTCTTCTTAGAGTGCCTCTCCAACTAGTGAAGGTTGGCAATCAGCTTGTTAAAGTCGTCCTTATTGTTTGCTCGGCGGAAAAGCTCAACTGCACCAGCTATTCCGGTCCACTCCCTGATGTTACGCAACCACGACTTCTTTCTCCTTCCGACTTTCCTTTTTCCAGGAACTTTGCCCATCATAATAAGTTGAAGCAGGTCGTATCGCTCATGTCAAATCACATGTCCTAGGTAGGAGACCTTCCGCCTTTTCACCGTGAGCATGAGTGTGCGCTCTTGACCAACTCGTTGCAGAACGTGAACGTTGGTAACTTTCTGGGTCCAACTAATTGAAAGCATACGTCTATACGCCCACATTTCAAAAGCCTCTATTCGCTTCCTAAGGTCTTCCTTTAAGGTCCAGGCCTCACATCCATACAACATAATGGGCCAGATGTAGCAATGGAGTAAACGAGTGCGTAATTTGATGTTAATATTACGATTACAGAGTATTTTTTTCATCTTGAAGAAAGCACTGCGTGCGATTTCTATTCTCGTGTTTACTTCCAAATCACTGTTCCATTCTTCGTTTAGCCATGTGCCCAAGTATTTGTATTTCTGAACTCTTTCCAAATTTTGACCCGCGACCGTAATAGGAATCATCGTGTTGGTTCGATTAGATATATAAATTTCGTCTTTTTAACGTTCATTAATTTTAAGTTATACAAATTCTTTTCATGGAAACATAGCAGGACATGGTGTAACTTTGTTTAATAGGTATATGTTATAAAATTTGTGCTAAAAGTAGTTTGTATCAATCAATCGTATCCTTTCTAAATTTTAAGTAACGCGAATCAAAGTGTAAAAAATTTGCTTTATTTGTTTCATCGCATGTGCTGCGGTACCTATGAAGTTTTTTTTTATCTGATTGAAGTAGCAAACTAGCATGCAGTCCACCTGATGGTTAGTGGTCACAGCCGCCCATGGACATCGGTGAGCAACTTCAAATAGAACATGGGGTCTATCTGAAGTCAATCACAGATGCGTTGCTACTTCCGAGAACTATGATGGTCGCCTCATATAAAAGTGTGCCAGCAACCACACCCTTCCATCGAAACGCAAGAAATACTTCATGTTGGAAATAGGTGTGGTGGTGGTACTTCCCCGGTCGAACTACGCTGGATCTACCACCTCTAGTTGCGTGGAATCAGCTAATATAATGTGTTTGTGTAGCCGGAGGACAAGCGCGTGGAGGAGGAGGGCGCGCGGCCGGCGGCGGTGCCCTCGCAGCGCGACGTGGAGGCCGCGCTGCTGCGCCGCCGCAAGCGCGAGCTGCTCGAGCGGTACGGCTGCCTCGACGCCAAGGACGAGCCCAGCTGACGTTAACGCGTTTTTGTAATAAAGCTCTAATTTTAAATTTTGTGTTTTATTTTCTCTTAGAGTGCGTTCCATTAGACGTTCACAGAGTAAACCGTAGTTTTTCCCGTTCCACTGGCTTGTGTGTGTTACTGAAATAATCTTTAGTGGATCGATCGCTTCGACCCAACTTATTAGATGGGTCGTCGTGAGCTTCGCGTGAGTAAGCCGTAACATCATGAGTGACGTATTCGCCGCGACAACGACCGCTGTAGTCTTGTGGAATGACGTTCTGGGCTTTATGAACGTCTTCTGGAACGCGCTCTTAGTGACGCCGCACACGGGCCACTAGCCGCCACTGGAAGCTAGAAGCGTACACCGTGTGCAGCGAGTCTATATAAATTGTATAGAAACTATCGGAAATATGCCAGTGGGGCTGTTTTGTGGTTGTGGCCGGTGGCCTGTGTGTGGCGACGCTTACCCTCTCATCGATCATTAGTTGACAAAGAACATTACCACTACTTGTTTTGTTTGTATCTAGGTTCAAGTTTTTAGTTCGCTTTCTTCTTTCTCTTACCCAAACATTGACGATTGGTTACCAGAAAACAAGCGGCTACATTGCTCTAGCCGCTTGTTTTGCTATCTACCATCCGGTATTTGTATTAAATCCTTATTAAAAGAATCTGAATTTCTCTCGCTCTAAACGTGTAAACGGTAAGTAAATAGGGTTGTTACTAACATACGAGTAAGACAAAAATGTACTGTCAATTTCTTTTCGTAACGATAGATATTATTCATAACACATTCTCGCAAATATTGTTTAATATCATCTTCCCCCTGAGGTACCCGATCTCCTAGCATTTTTAACGCCCCAGACGCTACATTTGTCTCTCTTGCACGTGTTTGACAGACGTATAAAAAATAAATGCTAATTCAAAATATACATCGCGAATATACTAGGGGAATATAACTATGAAGAAGGTGAGAACTTCAAAGAAATTCTGCATCTTTATTTAAAGACTCTGAAATCTTAAGCAAGTGTACTTTTTACACACGCACTTTATGTTAAAAATACGAAATGTCCAGTACATAGATATTTATTTTATAATTAGCAATCGGTTATTTATATAATTTGTTACCTAAAACAGACATTGCCAAACGCATTTCCATATCTTACGGGTTGGGTTACCTTTATCTTATTTGTACATGCAATAAATAGTTGAAATTGATTATATTTAAGCGTAATTTACCCGTTGTTGCCTTTACCAAATATAAAAATGTTGATACACTAATGTCTTAACTATGGAACTTTTATTAAAATTTATAACTAAAATTTGAATAACAAAACAAAAACTTACACTTTGTAATCATGGTTTTACTGAGGAATAAAAAAAAACAAATGCATGTTTGCCATTATTTATTTTCCGAACGTTTTTATTAATTCACCGCATATAACCACTTACAAGCAAAATATACACAAAATTGACAACATCCGGTCCAGTTTGAAGAAGCCATCAATGACCGCGACCATACAAATAAACCGCCGGCTGCTTCATACTTTCGTAGATCCTATACAAGCATCTAATAAATACATCTAGGAACAATTTGCACTGGCTTAAAAAGAACGGTCTAAAGTAAAAAGGAAAATTTCATTCTATCGTAGCAACAATACCTTTATGTTTGTGAGAAGAATGTTATCAGCAGCTATAATATATAGCTTTTATAAACTTAGATTCTAATACGAATATGGACTGTAGACCCAACCTTAACATCAAATGGAAAAAAGAAATGTAAGTTTTATCATTAAATAAAATAGCTTACGTATAAAAAAGTAATGCACATGATAAGTTCTTTGATTTATTTTTAGTGGATAGTGCATTTGGTTTTTTGTAAATATTTTATTGGACATAAAATAAATGAGTTCCTATCATAGATCTAAAGCCTGTACTCTGTACCAATCTGTACATACCTATGAGATGCGTTTGATGGGGTATTGTATTAATAGGTACATACTTTTTACCAATGCATTATTTTCCTGCCATTATTTTGTTAGGTATCTGCTTATTGAGCCAACCTTTCATTATTTAACTAGACTACTCTTAACTCACTGTAACACCTTTGCATATTCATACACCGGGGAGTAAATCCTGAAGAGATCTAAAACAGCATTTTTTATTAAATAATTATACAATATCTACTTTTGACCGTAACAAACATAGGCTGCCAATTATATCTGTGCTAATACGAATCCCATTACACGAGGAATGTACAAACTTAACACATCATAAGCATTCAGTACTTATACGAAACATTAACACAAATTTTTGAATACATAACATTACTCTAAAATATATCTCTCATAAATGAATAACCTATTGAAAATAATTTGATAATTATTTGCATTATTGTTTGTAAATTACTATTTATTTCAACACAATATAATATTAGCAATGTTATAAATTTCTTAATTAACTATGAATGTGTCGGCATAGAATAAATTTACATTATTTTCATGTGATAAAAAAAAAAACCGAGTAGAACATACATAAAAGAGAAAAAACTTTATATAATAAAAAAATATGAAACCTCAAAAGTAATAATGATTTTATCTACGTAAGTACCATTATCAGACTTTGTCTAGCGATCACATGCCTACCCTCTACAAGTCTACACAATTCCAGAGCTATTTATCCGTTGAATAAGATTCTACAGATTCGTCCTCATTGTCTATATTTGTCTATAGCATATTTATTTCCAGCTAAAACATACACTACACTGTGTTCGTATATTTGCAAAAGTTAACCTTAGGGGACTTGAGTATAAAAAATATTTTTGCACACTAAAGTAAAATTATTATCGTGCTGTCTTAAGTCAGACGAATAACAGGTTTACTCGAACTAATCTGTTATCATAATAATAACAGTTTTTCATTTATATTTATTCAACCAAAAATATTTGAATAAGCTGCAATATTCGGTTTCTTTTGCTTCACATAGAACAGAGAATCTACGTTACATTTATATTATTTTTTAAGAATCACGTATGGCGAAACTGTTTATAGAATTCACTAATTGTAAATAATTGTGTAATCAGACAACAAGTCGACATTGTAATATTAACGTTTAACGGATTAAACTAAATTTCATATAGAAAAAACTTGTCTATTTCTACACTATGTGCACCTCTCTCTGAACACCGATCATTCCAATGTACATTGTATACCTTCATTTATACCCACACTCGTAAATTATTTGATTTATCCAACATATATAAATACTACACATGCATTAAACACCAAATTACACAAAATATGTATTTTGTAATCAACATAATTATTTCTACACTTCAAACCAACATTTCGTTTGTTCGATGTAACTCGTATGAAATAGATACATGTTAAAAATCCTGCTGTAATTATTCAAGTATAATATGCGATACTATATCTTAGATCCCTTTGTTTTGCTATAGTATTGGCTAACCTTGAACATATGATAAAACATGACCATAAGCAAACTCATAACAGGCCTTAAGACTTGGATACAATCATGTCAGCATCCCATACCATGGCCGTATTATGAACGTAGAAAGATCTTGAAAATTGCATAGCGTTTTACACATTGTAGTACTACAAGTAGCAAAGGATCAACGTTGTTTCATTCCTGTATAATAGATTTAATGACCATATCATTAATGGCGGCGCAGGACCTAAACTTATTTTGAGTCAGTGACATTTCGCGAGGCCCTTTGATTCTTTGCTTTAGTGATGTAACGAATATTCGCATTCGGAAGAATTGTGCGAATTCCGAATATTGAATTGCAGTACTTTGCAAAAAAAGGTCGCCAAATCTTTACACAAATTTAAGTCAAGGTGCAGTTTGTCGACTAAAAAAATAAGGTCGCTAAATCTATTCTTTAAGTCAAACTGCAGTTTGTCGACCAAAAAAAGGTCGCCAAACTACATTGATTCTTAAAAATTACATTATTACGTCTCAAATTATCACCTTTGAAAATTAAAAAAATGTTTTCAAGCCTTTATACTATGCATATAGCAAAAATATTATAATACTGGCAACTGTAAATTTTATAGATGTAAAAAAATAAAATATTTGAACGCGGAAGAAATATTTAAAAAAAATAACTTAAGCTACTGATTTATTTATAGGGGCGAAAGGCGACAAAAAATAAGAGCTAAACTCGAGAGTAATCACGTAAGGAATCCATATAAAAAATAATTATGGTTACATATGCAATACGGCTGCGATTATTATATGGGACGGTGAAGTGAAATATCCTTTATTACTGACAAATTTATGTATTTTATCATATCGTCTACTCATATATATTATGGCACTCTCAACAAACCAATAACTGTTATAAGGAGATGTCATATGGAAATGTTTTCATAAGTCGGGATCATTATTTCATTTTAGCTAAGCTTCGAGACTATATATGGCTATGAGCCTTATTTATCTTAACATTACTTCATTAACTAAACTAAATCTGCCTAAATATTTATATATTTAGTTACAATAAGTCAGAAAGCCAGAAAAAGTACGGTATTAAAATGAATGCAAAAATTCAGATATACTTTACGATATATTTAATAATACATGAGTATCGCATTGTATTAAGTTCGATAAGTATATTATTCTCCTATAATTATATTAACACTACCGGCTAACATACATCAAAGACGTCGTACTATGTTATAATTAAAATAAAATATTGTTTAAGCAATTTCTGTATCTATATGCACATATTTAGAATACATACGTAGCATGGACGCAGTAAGCATGCAGGTTTCTTTAATTCATGATAACAGTGAAGTACTTCTTGTAAGAAATCATTCAATGACGAATGGGTGGGTTTCTCTCCCAGTCATTTTGCCAACATACTCAAAACGACTGTACCAGATAGACAAGTACGATCAAAGCTAATTAAAAGTCTCGGAAGCTTGACCATCGCCTATTGAAATTCAACTTAAAGGATTCCCATTTCCAGGAAATTCTAAAACAATTGCAAAATGTTTAAAATATGGCACTACAAAAAAATAGGTTGCTATATTATGGGTAAATTTTAGTAATTCTAGGACAATTTATCTACGTTGACTTGTATACAAAATTATTATGATTATTTTGAATCATCCTTACAGTTGTCAAATCCAATTGTTTCTATGGTTTTCAGATGATTTCTTTTCAGTTACGTAATAAATACCTATATCGTCTGCGTCCATGATACGTACATATTTTATGCGGGTTTTCTAGGGCGTACAAAATATTTTGTCTTTGCTATATTATTTTACCCTTACTAGCTAATGATGGATATTGATTCTTACCTAAAATGCGTCATATGGGGTTTCTCAATCTATATTATATTCCTCATGAACCAAGCTTAATATTATTTTCATTTTGATAGATTCATCTTTGTATGACTTGTAACCCATCATTAGCTAAGAGGCTTGTAGCTACATGATAAATGTTGGTTAATTAATACTAAACATAAGTGTTGGAGCGTTAAGATTGGAATAGATTCTGTTGCTTGGCATCGTTCTCGAAGTCACTCCATGCGTTGTTCAGCTCCATGAATATCATCTTCGCTATGTTTTCATTTGACGTTCCCATTTGCTGCAAGATAGTATAATTAAGGCATGTTAAAAATCATTTTTCATTCTTTTCACTTCTCAACATTTGTACAATTAGCAAATAGAAATGCTGTCAACTTGTCAATAATTACTATCATTTGTGGTCATATGTAATAGACCTTTATAAGTAATAGTAAAGCGTTTGAGTACTAGTTGAGGTCGGTCGTCCAAAAAAAAGGTGTGTTTTAAAAATAATTATTTCGCATAATCGCATATAACACACTTGATCTTATACAAGCGAACAAATCACACGATGGAAGGATATCTTAGTCCTCGAGAGTTGCAACACATCTGCGATTGACTTCAGGTAGAACTCCCGTCCCGTATGAAGGTGCTTGCAGATGTACTGTTGGGCGATCGAGTGTGTAAGAAGCAGAAGAAAGTATGAGCCGTTGTAGGCGCGGTCGTATGTATATACGGCTCGCTAACAACGGCCGGACCACAAACCCACAAACCTGTTCAATGTCGGAACCTTCACGTCGCGCTGCAAGACGTCGTTCCGAATATAACGTCCCGCCCCTATGATTATTCAGAAGGATAGCATACCACCGTATGCAGCGAGCTAGCAGTGACACGCTTTTTTTCGACGGGGAAACCTTCAAAAGCTACGAGGACTCCGGAATCTCCAAATGAACGCAACCGGAATCCTCTGAGCGCGTTGCCCCATCGGGCTCCTCCCAGATGGGCTGCTGGGTCCGCCTAGTCTTTACGGCGGTATGCGACTAACACGTACCGTAGTCCTTTCCGGGATCGCCTGGCTGGACGGTTCAAGCTTCCACTCTAGCCGCCCGCAACCCCAGAAGCCCCTTTTACTCGCCTCTTACGACCTAGCAATATTCTGATCCCGGAACCACAGGGACGAGTGAAGCACATCTGCGACAGTACCTTGTCCGGGTGCACGGCGAGGCAGGCCTTGCGGTAGTTGCGCTTCACGTCGGCGGCGGACACCAGCTGCGCCATGTCGCAGCGCGTCCAGCGGCACTCCGCCCACACCACCGTGTGTAGGGAACACAGCAACGCGCGTATGTTCGCCTTCTTGCCCTCCGTCTGATCACAAAAACGAATAATCAATGGCGGTTCTTTCCCTGTACCCTTAGAGCGCTTTCACATTAGGTCGCAAGTAGCGCGACTGCAGAGAATGATTTCTTTTTACGACTATATCCGTGCGAACTTTTTTGATTAGGGTGGCGCGCTGTACTTTTATAATGGAGATAATAATAAAAAATAATAAATTCTAAATAATTATTTCAGTAATAAAAAAGCATCCGTTGCACTCACGCGGCTGCCGCAGCCGCGCTACTTGCGACCTACTTGAAATGTAAAGAAGATTGCAAGTTAAAATTTAGCTATGTATGTAATAAACTCGTTTTAATGGTGTTAATTAAAACACATGAACGTGTGCACAGTGGCGATCAAATTAGGTTCATTGGTATGTAACCAAACTCTGCTGTACCGCGATAACGGAGATCTGCGTCTCCATCACCGTCCGCGAATTCTTCGCCACGGTACTCAGTATGATTATGATCTAAATGTAAGTGGTTCTATGGAATTTTAATCAGTAACTTCGTGCATAAGACAAGACTATGAAAAAACAGCCAGTAGGCTTATTCTCCGTAAAAAAAATGTGTGCGTGTACTAGCGTACACTCGTAAGAAGTGAAACTTCTTTATAACGTTATTTTTCAAAAAATAATTTACTATATCGTCGGCTTAGAGTGTAAACCTGCCAAATCCATTTTTGACGATATTACGTTTTTCATACCATTCGAAAGTGTAAAAAGAAATACACAATCTAGAAAAACAGCCACAATCAATATTCTTTTTAAAATTGACAAAAACAGATGATGAGTAAAACTGTTAAATCCATAACCTCAAAAGCTCCCTGCTAAATCCGTGTAAGCCGTCATTTTGTACTGAGATTTCGTAGCCGGCATATGTGCTCGTACAAATTATTGATGTTTTCTCATTCGAAGGCTCAGAGTTGCTTATGGCAGCCACACACGATACAGTATACTTGCGCAAGCTTGGACTTGTACAAATTCTCGTATTTCGGAGACGACCATAAACAACTCAAGCATGCTTGCACAAATATCATTTCACTGATATTCGTACAAGCGTGCGTATCTGCTCCAATTAAAACAATATCATTTTTTGAGTGACCTGGTTGTGTTGTTTTGTGGTATGGATGATGCAGTGGCATTAGTTGACTTTATTTTAGATACGAAAAAACTGAAAACTCACAAGAGAAATCGAACAATATGGACTAAAGACTGGTTAAGAAAAATAAAGCATTATTCGTACATCAGTTTGTTGAATGAATTGAAATTTTTACCCAAAGACAGTACTGAAACTTGCGCGCGCTCCCACACACGTTCATGTAAACTTGCGCCAATGCAAATTTGCACAAGTTGAGAATTGAAATTTGGAACTTTTTAAAGAACTTGTGCAAGGGAACAACTTGCGCAATTATCTTCCAACACACGATACAGTATACTTGAGCAAGTCTGGACTTGCTCAAGTATACTGTATCGTGTGTGGCTGCCATTAGCGTGCAATGGAGAGGGCTATGTTCAGAATTTAGCTACGAGACATGATTCGCAACGATAAAATCCGCAGACTGACGAAGGCTACCGACATAGCTCTCAAAATTAGCAAGCTGAAGT
Organism: Spicauda simplicius; assembly: GCA_949699795.1. Taxonomy (NCBI): domain Eukaryota; kingdom Metazoa; phylum Arthropoda; class Insecta; order Lepidoptera; family Hesperiidae; genus Spicauda; species Spicauda simplicius. The sequence continues at coordinate 16,978,322 of OX453059.1, forward strand.
GGCAGTGAGCCGGCCACATCGCTCGAAGGACCAATAATCGATGGGGAAGAAAGGTCCTCGAGTGGCAACCACGTTTAGAGTACAGATCGCCCCCCCCTCACCTTGTGGACCGATGGCCTGAAGAAGATAGCGGGAAACTGTTGGATTCAGAGGGCACAGGACCGGTTGGAGTGACGCCATTTACGTCTTTTGTCCAGCAGTGGACATCAAAGGGCTGATGGATGGATGGATGGATGAAAATTTCAAAATTTTAATTATTGTTAATTTTTGTTTTATGAATGTTATTAATACTTAATAAATTTTGATTACGTATGTGAAAAACCTGCTAAGTTGATTTTAAAATTATATATTTGATTACCAAAACCTGCTAAGTCACAAAAGTGGTGTTAAATAAATAAATACTGAATTAAATTATATTTCTTTCATTTCAAATTGTGTCTAATACAAATACAAGTTAATTAAAATAAAAGCCTTTTCATAAAATATATTAATATTTTTTTTGGAATGTTTTTTGTCTCTCCTGGAAATTTACCTAATATGGAGTTAGCAGGTTTACACTCTAAGCCGACGATATGCAACTTTACAGAAATTGGTTAAATAAAGTTAAATTAGATAAAGTTTAATAAAAGGCTTTTATTAAACTTTATCTAATAATCTAATCTATAATAATCTATCTAATATCACGCATGGTGGCACGCATAAGAAAAAGATGGCGCGTAACGGAAAAAAAAGATGACGCGTAACAGAAAAAGATGGCGCGTAACGAAAAAATGTTACACTAAATTTTTTTCCAACCCCGATAAAGAAGTTTCACTTCAATAATGCTTTCGTTATGAATAATAATAAAATTCTAAATTTATTATCTAAGAAAAACTAAGTAACACAAAAAATAAAAAACAAAGGGTTTAATATTCCAACTCACCCATTCATGAATCTTCAGTTTATCGGGATCCATTTCTTTCACCATCTCTTCCTTCCGCATCGCATTCATAGTTTTGGGTCCACTATCCTTCTTAGCGAAGTCGTATCCCTGACTACCCAAAAGATCACCGAACACATCCGTCGATTTCTTGGTCTTTTCTTCAGCTGGAGGTTTGGCCGTATCGAAATGAGTTCGACTAAAATTTAAAAGTTAAATTATTGTATTTTTTTATATTACGTAATTTAGAATAAATACGGCTATCAGCTGAGTTAAATTAATTCGATTTTAAAAAAATATTGATTATTACAAGCTAGCAGACAAAATATTACAAATATAAATATTAGTGCCAGTCATGCTAGGGCGTAAGGACAATATTTCCACATAAGATCACCTAAAGTCCGGCTGGTGGGCGAGCGAGAGCGCGGGCGCGTTCGCGTACACGAGCATGTGGCCGTGAGAGAAATAGTTACACATAGGGTGCGTTCCAGAAGACGGTCACAACGCCCAAAACGTCGTTCCACAAGACGACCGCGGTCGTTGTGGTCGCGGCGAATACGTCACTCATGACGTCGTGACTTACGCCCACGCGAAGCTCACGACGACCCATTTAATAAGGCGGATCATAGTGATCGTTCCACTAGTAATGATTATGTCAGTAACGCTTACTGGAACTGCGGTAGTGAGCGTGAACTTCGTGAACGTCTAATGGAATACACTCATAACGATCACCTGTAGTCGGCCTGGTGCGCGGGTGACCGCGCGGGCGTGTGCGCGTGAGCCATGTGCGCCAGCGAGGCGCGCGGGCGTGTGCGCGTGCACGGGCATGTGGATATGAGTCCAATAATTAAACATAATGATCACCTGTAGTCGGGCTGGTGCGCGGGCGAGCGCGCGGGCGTGTGCGCGTGCACGGGTGTGTGCGCGTGCGGCGTGTGCGCGGGCGAGGCGCGCGGCGTGTCGCGCGGCGTGGGCGCGGCCGACGCGGGGGCGGCGGGGGCGGGCGGCACCGCCGCGCCCAGCAGCCCGATGTCGCCGAACGGGTCCTTGCGCGGCTGGGCCTGCTCTAACGGCACGCTTGATGGACGACCGCCTGAAATGTTTGTATATGTTATAGTTATATACACAATAAATTAACGTAACGCACACAAACATAATCCACATATAGACCATAGACAAAAAAAAATAGCTAAAAGCGTGATTTTAGCCATATCTTTATTTGGCTGACTGGTAGATTGTTGCAAATTATTTAAAAGATAAAAATTAAATTTTAACATGTTGTGGAGTGTTGGCCTGGAATCACATCATTTCTTTGCTTTCCGTGTATGTCGTAGGAAGCGACGAAAAGGACAAAATTGAGGAGATGAGCAACAGCGTCTTCCTGTGTGGTATATTGATGTAGGTAGTGCAGGGCAGCGATTAATGACGGAACTTTTTTTTATCTGACTGAAATAGCAAACGAGCACTCAACTACATACAGAACATGGGTTCTATCTGAAGTTAATCACAGATGCGTCGCTACTCCCGAGGACTATGATGGTCGCCTCATATCAAAGTGTGCCGGCAACCACACCCTTCCATCGAAACGCAAGAAATGCTTCACGCTGGAAATAGGAGTGGCGGTGGTACTTTCCCGCTCGAACTACACTGGTTCTACCACCTTCAAAATCCATCTCCATCAGAGAGACCTAAAAACGCTGATGGATAGACGGAACATGATAAAAAAGTGAATATTCAATTAGCTAAACACATTAATAATTTACTTTCTAAAAGTACGTACAACATGGCTCACCTTCATCCTTAATCAACGGAGTGAGTAACGGTTCCTGTTTGGGCAGTGGGTCGTTGAGGCCGAACGGGTCAAAGTTGAGCGGGTCGCTGGAATTTACGTTGACGGCGGCCGGCTCCGTCGGCGGGGCGGGCAGGTCGCCGAATATGGACTCGGATGCGAATGGCTGCAAAGTTGATAGTAATTCGTTACTTTAATAATTCTTGTTGTCTAATGCAAAATGAGTGAAAAACACATATATAATAATACTATTTTATGGTTCGGAAATTAATTATATTACTTTGTATTGTCTCTATATGTTCGGTTGTGTCTTTGATTGTCTCTATATAAAATCTGGTGGTATTACTTAAGGCATTACAAAATTACCGAAATTAATTAATTAACTAAATTATGTTGATTTTTATGTTGATAGAAATTATGAGGTCCGCCGACCAATCATGTCTTACTTATTCTTATTCTTGACATAGTATCAAACGGGTTAGATCAAACCAGACAAGTTTAAGTACAAACTTTAGTAGTCTCAGCGGCATTGTTGCTCAGAAAATCGCCAAACGCGTCATCATTAGTCTTCTCCATCATGCCAAAGAAATCGAAGGAGTCATCGCTCTTCAGTTTAGGCGCCGGTTTTTCATTCTGCGCCTTGGCTTCGTGGCTCAAGTTGAGGAAGTCAGCTGTATTGGTTTCAGGCGCCGGTGGCTGGGGCTGCGGCGGGGGAGGCCGCTGCGGGGCCGGCGGAGCGGGCCTGGCTGGTTTCTTTTCTGCTTCTCTTGGTGGGTAGTCTGCCGTGACTGGAAGTTTAAGATACTTGTTAAAATAAATCGAGGGTTGAGATGCACTGTATTAACATCTGATAGAAGATGAAGGAGCAATGTGTAATGAAAAGGTGGTATAAAAAAATAAGGGTTAACAATTCGAATGTATTAATGCTCATAAAAGTAGATGTAGTATGTGTAAATGAAAATAATATTAATGCGAAAAATCCATGACTATTGGTGTTTGAGGAAAATTATTGAATTAAAAGCATAATACATTATTGTATTGAATTGCATTAAAATTTAATGTGAAAATATGAATGAAAACTTATATAAAAAGGTTATATCATGATGCTTTCAAAGCCACTTGCTTAGAAAAATTTGCATAGAAAATTTTTCTATAACTTTTAATAGTGGTAAAATTTTCTATGCAAATTTTACCACTATTAAAAGTTGTCAAATGAACACATTTATAAACCGCATTAAAATGTGTACTCAAGCTAAGTTGTGCATAGTTAGCGAAATATTTACCCTCGCGAAAAATTTAAAAGTAAAGGTTCTTGATTGTATTTTTATGTACATGTATACTTACATACATATAATTGTATATGTGTTTGTATATATACACATGTGTGTATGCATATTATAAGTACCTATGCATATTATAATTGTCCAATTTTTAACGAAATACATACAATTAAAATAAATTAATATGATAGTAAATGCCAAAATAATCCAATGCAAGTACAGTACAAGAACCTTTCCTATTACAATGTTAATTATTGAGTGAGTGTTCTCTTTTCAATGTTTTGATAGTTCAATCGGTGTCAATGATTTATAACACAATTAATCACAAATCTATTAACTACTAAAACACAGTTCTACGACATACTTGTCTGAGGTTTCGCAGTAGCATTTCTCTGAAGGTTAGCTGCGTAAATACAAATACAAATATTATTATAATACAAATATTATACATTAATGAAATATATTATAATATGACATACTATAAAAAATAAAGAAAAATCGTTTATTCGCTTCAACATAAAACAATATAAATTACTCAAATAATATTACTAACTTTTTTTTACATTATTAATATTACATTGGCTAAAATAATTTTACTGCAGATAACTATGGTTACCAACAATGCCGATGTTTTATGGAATAAGTATTTACTTAGTAATACATTATACATTAGTTAAAAATTAGGAATAAATATAGTAAGGCAAAATATTAATAAACATACTGCGAATTCTAATCACTACATAGTATAAAATAGAGTCGCTTCGCGCTGTCTGTCCCTATGCATGCTTTGATCTTTAAAACTACGCTACGGATTTTAAGGCACTCTTTTTTAATAAATAGATTGGTTCAAGAGGAAGGTTTTTATGTTTAATACATGTAAAATATAGTGGACAAATACTGATAACTTTAGATTTTTGGCTTTTAGCTTTAGGCGGAACGAAGTTCACCGGGTCAACTAGTCTTATATAAATTATAAGAGAGTCGCTAAATATTAACATAAAAAACATTCTACCATAGTACTCATCATCCCACAATAGCGATCTTAAATATCGGTACTCTAGGCATTCCGCAGTTGATTAGGCGAAACGATACGAGCTGTAGCATATCAGTAACTTTCGTTTGAGAGAGGCTTGACTTAACTACGGGTAAACTTTATAAAAAAAAATACCGTCACCTAAAAGATTACTAGTGTGATTTGTGTGTTGATAGTCTAAACCAGGAATAGCGAACTATTGGCACGAGACACATTATTTTAGAAACGCGACGATATTTTAAGCTTCCTATGTTTGTTACGATGACGACACGTCTATGGCTTCATATAAAACTTGTCTTTAGAAAAAAAATGGCACGTCAATGCACAAAGGTTTGTCACCCCTGGTCTTAACATTTATATATCATTTTGGTCTTAGGAAGGAGGGGCACAATCTTAAAAACAAACTTAAAACTTAAGACTCCACACTCATAGCTCCACAGTAAGATTTTATCCTGTGTCTTGAGTGCAGTAAACACACACAAAAAGGAATACACAAACAACCAGACCCAAAACAATAATCTAAACTCATCATTTAGATACCTATCTGGCCGGGAATCAAACCCAGAACTGAGTGTCAAACCGGTATGTTAACACCGCACGCAAGTCGTCAAAAAACCTCCACATATCTACAAAACTCACCAAAGTTATCAATAGTCTCGTCCCTCTCGAGGTTAGTGGAGAAGAGGACGTCGGGCGTGCGCACGGGGAAGGAGTGGTCCTCCTCCCAGAGGTCGCAGCGCGGCTTGCGGCGCTCCCCGTTCTGCACCACCAGGCTGATCACCACCGACACGTTGGACGAGAAGTGCTCGTTCACCGGCACCGTGTCGTCTATGCCGTCAATCTCTGATCTAGAAGGAAATAATATTAAAAGATTATTCTTTGGATTGGATTACTTTCATAAATCATATGTTAATTAAACATCTACCACGTCACAATATTATGTACGTATACTATATAATAAACTAGCTGTGCCCGCGACTTCGTCCGCGTGGCACGCAACGCAAGCCCTCAAGGTTGAATAATTTTCCCCGTTTTTTTCACATTTTCCATTATTTCTTCGCTCCTAATAGTTGCAACGTGATATTATATAGCCTAAAGCCGTCCTCGATAAATGGTCTATTCAATACAAAAAGAATCTTTAAATTCGAACCAGTAGTTCCTGAGATTAGCGCGTTCAAACAAACAAACAAACAAACTCTTCAGCTTTATATATTAGTATAGATGTCGGAGATTGGAATGTCAAATCTTAATTGATTTGGGCGTATTCGGATAGGGGGCGACACTGAGGTGAAGCTGACATTGGAAAAGAACAGAGAGTGGTCAGCGAGCACCAATGTCATACAATTACGGTGAACACAAGTGTGGCCAGCCTACGTCCAACTTTGCCGCGTTCCAAATGAAATCCACGATGAGTGATGAAAAAGCACGCTCACAGTATCCCACATTCTCTTCGTTATATAGATTACATATTGATTTATATTTGCATGCTATCGCATTATTAGCAGGACAAGAGAACACTTTTTTGTAACATCTGATATTATGTACCTGTCCTATACAAATAAATTATTTCTATTTCTATATTTTTAGCTAAGTATAATAATTTATATGCCTATCTTCTGTAGAAGTGATCTAGAAAATCAGTAGTGCATGTCACCATATTTCGGATCTCGGAGTCTCAATTGAGAGGCCGTATTACAAATATTAGACTATCATTGCTCTGTTAGTATTTGGTATGTTTCGTAAAATCCAGGTCTTTTATATAGCTACACAATACAAATATAGCATTTATTACCCGGGTTTACAATCAATGGCAATTTCCTTGAATAAATATCATCATACATGAAACTTCGACTACAACGCAAACACAAATCGCGTGACATACTAAAATATTTCATTATCCTTAGTATACATTTATTACGATTCCGCAAACAATTATTGTTTATGTTTTAGCCCCTCTCATAAACAAAAACCTGAATTTTTAATGTATGTTGCAAATGTTTGGGGAAAAACGTAAACAATGATTGTTTTGAAGATTCGTAATAAACTTCGAATTATTCACATTATGTCCACCAATTCGCACTTGGACAGCGCGGTGGACTATGACCTAAAACTCCCTCATTCCAAGAGAAGACCCGTGCCCAGCAGTGGGACAATAATGGGTTGACGATATAATAAAGTTCTACTAAGGGTACAGTATGTTGGAGTTCTTTTTTCTTACTTGGTAAACTTGATAGCATGTTGATCATAGTTGAGGAAGCCGGTGTGGAAGGCCACGGAGAGCATCGGCACGCGCTGGAAGCGGCCGAGCTGCTGCCGCGCGTGGTACGCTACGATCGTCACGTCGCCCGTCACCGTACTGTCCAGGGGGAGAGTCACCTGAGGATAGGATAACTAAGTTAATACCGTGGTTTCAATCACTACGGTAATGAGTAACTTATATGTTAATCTAAGTCATAAAGTATTTGTGTCAATTTCAACGAAATCCCATTGATATATTTTGCGTGATAATGTAACAATTACACATAGATCTTCATTAAATTTTGCCTTTATAATATTATTATGGTAGTTAACTTAAATCCGGTAAATTACAAAACTCACTACAAGTGTATAACTTACACTTGTAGGGTTTCAAATACAACTCAAGCAAAAAGAAATAACTGCATGGTATAAATAATAACATAGATCCACTCGTCTATAGACATTTAGTAATAGACATAGTTTAATTGACATTTTAAGTGTCTGTTAAATGCGACAGTAGTGGTATAATGTCGTGGTAGCATGCAAGCTTACAGTCAACCTAATAGTCATGGTCACCCATGGTCATATGTAATCATCTCATCATGGGCTCTTTATACACTCTAATGTTTAATTCCGCTGTTATGTGGTTGAAAGCTTAGTAAAAATATAAAAACAAAACCTCAAACATATGCTCACAAAACATAAATGGTTATATTACTGACCTTGCCCTCTGCTATGTTGTACAAGTGCATACTGTCATAGTTCCGTAACGCAGGGGATATAAGCCTGTCCTCATTATACACTTCGAGGTATGGTCTACAGCCGTCTCTGCAAAAGTAACAATATTTAACAGAAATTTAGTTGGGTTGAGACAGGAAGTCGTATTTTTGAGTTAAAACGTCAATGTTGATCGTATATCATCACGTGATCATGTGAAAGTGGCCCATAGCAGGCAACGGCAAGAGTAGAAACTGAGGTATTGTGTTATGTGTTTGAGTAATTAACTTTAGAGAGAACTAACTGACCCGGCGAACTAATTTCCGTGAGTAATTAACTTTAGAGAGAACTAACTGACCCGGCGAACTAAGTTGCGCCTAAAAGTACGGCATCACATTAGAAAAATCAAAAAATATCATTGTTTCGTCACTAAATTTAGCATGTATTATACATAAAAACCTTCCTCATGAATCACTTTATCTATTAAAAAAAAACTATATTAAAATCCATAGCATAGTGTTAATGATCTAAGCGTACATAGAGTACCTAAGCGATACAGATTGCGAGAAGCGTTTTATATACTTTGTTTTATACTATGTAGTGATTTAACTAAGATTAGAGTCGGATTTTGAATCACACCCAGAATTATATCTTTTGGAATCAACCTGTCAACCTAGGCAAGTATATCATTATAAAATCCGTGTTACAATTGTTAATTTACTAATATAATTAATTACCTTGCTTTCGTGAAAAGCGGGACTGGCTGAATTGTTAGTGACACCAAAGAAACTGGTCTAAAGTGCGGTAACACTGGTTCTGGTCTGAAAAAAAGTATATTAAATATTATATTTAATATATAAATATAACAAAAATTAAAATTCTGCGTGTCTGTACATGGCATTACCTGGCTGAGAATAAGAGATAATAAACAGGAATATAATTATTAAATTTTTGTACGTTTATTTGTGTTTTGGAAATAATATCAATCCAAAATTACTGAATTAAATTTAAGGAATCGGAAATATATTATGAGTCGCTATTATAAGGCAATAACTTGCTTTTATTTCAATATAATCCAACTGGTTACTTACCGGACAATGTTGCTCAGATAGTATAAATATCGCAGCTGACTCGGCGGTATGTTGATAGGTGTACGTTTCACGGCAAATATTTGCAGCGCGTCTTCGGGGACAGTCACTAGTTTCGCATATAACAGAAGCCCGCATAGAAGCATGCATGATCTTGATTTACCATCCTGAAAAAGAATACCTCAATATATCAATTTATTAAATGATTTATCCATCTTTTCTATAATCTCTGCGTCACACAAGTGATTTCGTGAGTGCTGAGTGAGTAATTTACAGATACTGTTTGTCCAGGAGTCGACTTTAGTACCGCTAACCCTTACCATGTACATACGGCACTTACTACCTGGATAAGGGCAATTTATTTAGCATTTAAATTCTAACAATCTACTGAGTAACTCGTTTAATAATGTACATGTTTGCCAACACCTGTATGCACACGGCATGCTCGTTTGTAAACGCATAATTCTTTGATTTGCGCTCAAAATATCTACACCCCACGGAAAAGGGGCAGTCATCCGGAGAAGGTCCGAATACATGTGAATAGATTTTCCTCGTATCTAGTATCTATATATATCATCATATATAATGTTACGGTAAATGTGAATAGTGCGGTTATTATGTACAATTACCGGGAACTATGCATAATTACCAGTGCTCGTGGTAAAGGTTGTAAAAACTTTCGAATTAATCACATTTACCGGAAATTATATAAAATTACCATACTCTTTTAGTAAATGTAGTAAATAATTCGTTTCTTGAGTACAACTGGCTTAAAATCCCGTATTTCGTACCAAGTTTGTAAAGATTTTCATTCTCGATCGAAATTACAACGGCTATTATATTTCGGCCATCTGCTTTGGCTCGATTTACGTCTGGTACCTAAATTCTTACGCATTGACCTACTTCTACAGTAGGATAGCCTTATAGAGGCTACGGCTTATTCCTGAGTGATGAGCTTTATTTTTCATAAACTAAATAGATTATATTCCTTCGGACCATTTCCCGCGCCGTTCGCTCTCCATTCCAAAGATTAAATCAACATTTACCACGATCGCGCGGAAGTTTTATATAATTACCGGTAAATGTGGATAATTTACTACATTTACCATGTGCGTTGGTAATTATCTATAATAACCGGTAATTATAGATAATTAGCGGTTACTTACATTTACCGTAACATATACATAATATCACAATAATACCAGTTAGACAACCTCTTACCTGACATGCAATAACTAGAGCACTTTTCTCATCCTTCCCCAAATACTGGTACATGTGTTGCAGTAGGGCATAGTAGGGTGACAAGAGTGGAGCGCGGTGGTCGTCCGTGGGCCACGTCGCTGTGTCCGCTACCAACTGGCGGCGGGGGAAACGCGCTCGACCCTCCCCCACTGTGTACACTGTGTACTTGCCGCCTGGGTGGTGACTCTCGAGATACATCTGGATTTTAAAAGAATTAAAGGTCACAGAACGATAATATTAAACAATACCTATTTTTTACAAATCAAATAATACGATTATTGTACATAAACATATTTAAAAGAGTTAAAGAGCTTTTATGTAATGATCATAGAGCTATAAAAATACAAAAAAAACATATTAAGCTGCTAAAGATATCAGCATTGTAATTTAGTGTCTAAGTCTTTTATTGTAATTAATACGAGTATGTGAGTGCCATACATTTAAAACGCCTAAGCCAATATTCAATTTTTGGCGTCCTTTTTAAACCTCTTATGTAATCAATTTTATTGTAACCCAAAAATTAATTAAATAAAGATTATTATTATTATAACACATAAACATACTAGAAAACTGCGTTTGTATTATAGACGTATTTATAAAATGCCTTTGTCGGTATGGCAATACTAATAACGGAAGTTCAAGAAATATTAAATGTTTACACTAAATTTTGATAATAAACTCACCCGCACGTCATCAATATGGTTGGTTTTGTAAGCGCTCTCCAATAAATCTGATGGGTAGGACATAACAATGACGCGACTCGTTATGTAGCTTATATCCAAATCCGCACGAGCAATCGATCTGAAATGTAGAAACCACATTGTTATAATATTATGAGTTATTTTGTTATCGTTATAGATTTGATTTAAAGATAAGATTACTCATAAACGAGTTCTTTATGTTATGTGGAAACTTCCGCCTTGAAGCCAATAATCTAAAATTATCAGTGTTCCTCCTATATTATATTATATTATATATCTATGTATAATACATACCTTCCTCTTGAATCACTAACTGTTAAAAAGCTGCATTACAATCCGTAGCGTAGGTATAAAGATCTAAACATACATAGGAAGACAGTGTGAAGCGACTTTGTTTTATGCTATATAGTGATGACAAACGAGTCCACTTGACAATCCAATGCCGTTCATGGACATAACTATGAATCAACCCCAGATTAGATCAGAGTCTTACCTGATGTTGGCCTCATATTGGCTACATTTACTACCCCTGAAGGCTAAGTTGGAACGCCTCGGATAAGTCTTTCTTACCACACTTGGCAACCCAACACCGTAACGCTTTACTGTTATTAGGCAGAAATAGATGTAGCGATGGTGCTTTTGAAGTCGAATCACAAAGCGTTCTGTGGCGACTTCTCGCAACTCATCAAAAGATGGCGCTACTGGTGTTTCTGAATCACACAATCGAAGTTTTCTCAACATCTTGCATATGTTCGAGTTCCGAATAGAGACTATCGGAGTGTAGCCGTTCACTAGGCATGATCACCTCACTTAGCGAGAGATCTCTTTTTGCCAAAGTTCTGCCGCTTTCAAAATATAGTTTCAGATCTAGCATTTATTTACTACATTAAGTAACTGTATCACTGCAATTTTCTTAAATGTTGTAAATGCTGTTTTTTAATGTCAAATGTCACGAAAATTTGTACGATAATTAAGACATGGCCACATCTATATTAACTCACTGTTGGACCTTCAACTTCTTCAAGCCAGCGTCATCTTTTATGGAAGAGGCCACTCTACCCACGCGGTGCGTGCGGCCGCGCGTAGTGCGGCAAGTGCACGATTAAAGACTGATGGCTTTTAAAACGCAGTTTTAAAAAGTAAAAGTGTCATTTATATTAACTTACTGTTGGACCGTCTGCATAACTTTGGACGAAGTATCCTTCAAGTTCTTCAAGAAGCTGCCAGCGCCGTCCTTTATAGAGGAGAAGAGGCCAGTGGAGGCGGGCGGCGCGTGCGGCGGCGCGTAGTGCGGCGCGGCCGGCGGGCGCGCGGGCGGCGGCCGCGTTGGCTCCGCGGGCCGCGCGGGGACCGCCTCCGGACCGCTCGCTGCACTCTCCCTCGCCACTGCAACAAATATAACACCTTTAGACACTACGACAACGATACAACTATAGTTACTATTATAACATTCAGGTGCCCGCTTTTTATGCAACAATAACTTATCACTACTACAACAATGTATAAGGATAACTATATTACTAGCACATTGAAGTCAATTAGTTCCATAATTTGTCAATAGATACATCAATCAATCAATTAATTGATCAATCAGTAAAACGATCATCAATCAATCGATTTGTCAATACGAAGTAATTTCCTATTGAAAATTAGCCGCGATTGGTTTGGTTCAGTGCTCTATCCAAAAGTTGAACGGTTCGCTTGTGCATCGAAGAACCTGTTCGTTATAATATTTTGTACATACATAAAATTTGGCTCTTCGAATCAAATTTAACGTACATGTAAAATTTCTTGGCAACATGTGTATTTTTTAATAGGAAATATTGAATGTTTACCTGTATGACTGTGTATTGTCGTAGTTATTGTATGTTAAGTTTATGTATTAAAAGTAAACGGACATACAGTCAAACTGATATTTAATGGTTTTTGCCTCATAGACATAATTTCGCCCATTAGCTCCAAAAAGACCAAAAATAACCACAAGTCCACATTTCCCCATATCTATTAAAGGATATTTTCCCATCACATAAAAACAAGGTGTATTAATTTAAATGCTATTTATTTCTAGTATCATAATCTTACAGGTTACTTATCGATAATAGTAACAAAAATATTGCTCATCTATAAACTACATAACAAAATTTTAAATATTGTTTAATTAAACAATCATTGGCTATGTGATGATTTAGGACCTAATTATTGATCGCCATGACACCTGTTAAACCGTTCTATACTTTTTAAGTCTTAAGTAGGCCGAAATAGTTTATATAAGAATAGTTTTGCTTAGGTTGATTTAATTCAGAAATTAGCTTTGAATGCACGCATAACACTAACTTATTAAGATTAAAGTTAAAGAGAAAAGCAATGTTTGACAGCTATCATAGAGATCTTAATACAATAATTTTCACAAGAAAAAAATTACACTTAACTATATGGAATCACAATGTGTTAAAATATATGTATGAGTAGATTCATATAAAATAAAATACCTGGTATTAAGGTTTTTAAATAAAAGAAAATGTAAAGAACTATAAACAAAAATGTTTAACAAAGAGAATACAATATAAAATTAAATAAAAAATGAAAATTTCATGAAATGAAAACACCTCTTTTTCATAAATCGAAAATGATTACATGGTGGTTTTTTCAACTCCTCAATTCCAATAGAAAAATATATGCATATTAGGTATTGAAGGTACCTAATGACACAGTATTCGTTTTAATGGGTAAGTTTAGTTATATTATTTTTTTTAATTTTTACCTATGTTTTTCTTAATACAAAGAGCGTTTATTCCATTATTAGCTTAATGTTAAGGAGTGAAGGTGATAATGAGAGATAGATATATACTAGCACCGCGGTATGATACTTATTATTAAATTATAAATAATATAAAAAAAACACTTTTATATCAGTGCAAATAAAAATACTGAATCAAGATGAAATAGGTTAAACTTTTAATGAAGAATATAATACAATTGATGAAATTCACAACATATGTGACTTAAAACTGTAACTATTGATTTTAACGTATTGTATTTTTTATTGTTCACTTGACTTAAAAGTTCTCATTTGAAAGATTGTTATTGGGCTCACAACAAATAATCCAACATCTACACGCTGTCGAGCGTACTTAATAAATCAGCAAAATAGTTCCATATACTTCTTTAAAATAAAACCCTTTTGCATTTTAAATCTATTATTAGTAATAATACATAACATTATATTTATGTTATATGTATATGAGCAGCATGGCTCATATGATAAAAAGTATATCTTTTTAGGAATTTTTTATCAAATCCTTAAGCCGTTAACTATTTTTTTCATTCCATTTAAAAGCCATTTGAACATTCGCTAATTTACATATAACTAAAAACGTATTTATTATAACATTCTTTTTGGATATAGGAATTCAATATTTCAAATTAACAAGTACCATATTTTGAGTGTATTTTTAATTAATGCCAAAGGGTAACTCATAATGGTTTAAGTCACAAAAACTTAAATGAAGGCCTAATAAGTAATCAAATGTATAAAATACTGTTAAGCAAGCATACCTCTTCTGAGCAAGTAAGAAAATATATTTAAATAAATATTGTATAATTGTAATATTAAAATGGATTTAAAAAGTTTAAAAAATTTGAGCGAAGCCAAAAAATACGTCAATTTTAAACGTACCAGCGAAATATTGCAAGAATGAAACATCACGTCGATATATTATTTATGAAGCTTATAAATTAAATTGTAAATGTATGTAAAATAAATAAGAATAATAAGCTCACTAAAGTGGCAAAAAATAACAAATTAAAATAGTAACAAAATAAAGATCACACAAAGAAATGGTAACTAATTAAATACTAAAATGTTTTTGAACGCTTTTTAGTGTATAAGTTGTACGCTAATCTAATATAATTATAAAATTCTCCTGTCACAGTTTTTGTTGCCATACTCCTCCGAAACGGCTTGACCGATTTTTACCAAATTTTATATGCTTATTCAGTAGGTCTGAGAATCGGCCAACATCTATTTTTCATACCCCTTAAAGGTTGTCCACCCCTAACATTATTTTTTATTATTAAACAACGTTTGTGGGGACAGCTAGTTTATTCATAAATATTGCGTAATACAGGATAACTTATGTAATTAAACTAACCGTGGTATATGGCCACAAAAACATTATATTTTTAGTTTCAAATATAGAAGACGGAAATACTATCCCAATAATTAAATATGTTGGACGAATATGCGAAATGAATAATTAATTACTTTTAATTGGCACTTTTGTATCTGTCGTACAATATACAGATGTATTTAAACGCAGTCTTACAAATTTTAATCTGCCTAAGGAATGTTATCCGAAAAAAGTATTAAAAGGAAATAACACAGATATTTCAAATATTTGGTAAGATTGGAATGTCTTATTTTTTGCACATTTAAATATAATTTGGGACTTTAGTCGATTCACTAAATACTTGTACAATTTACCCATTACATTTTAATATATGGTTTCATGGACGTATCCAAGCAAAAAATATTACAATACAATTTTGTTTTAAACAGACAACTATTTAGATGAGTTATTTTTTCTATTTTGCTAATCCTAACTTTGAGCTGAGAGTCAATTTTTGTGCGATGCTTTCTAAAATTATTAATGTCAAGCAAATCCTGGTTACGTCCATGGTTCAGTTCCTACAAGTTTTAAGTAGCTGCCCTATTCAATAAATGTCTTTTAAACAATGCAACTTAAAGTCAATAAGGTATTGAAAAGCGAAACTAAACGTACAACTTAATTGTAAGCGTCGGTACACATTTGCGACATTCAATGAATAGTCATATATTTTTTTAACATCATAAAATATTAATAATTTTCATTCAAACTGTACATGCAATAGAATTTCATGTTAGTTCTTCCGAAGCGTCTTGATTAAACGTTACAATAAATCAAAATAAATGCACACTGCATTGGCCGAAACGGTTATCAGTTCATACGAAACGAGTATCAGATAGATTGCATGCATACAAATGCAGGATGTTAGTACCCGTCTGTAGCTTGTCGCAAATGTGTGCTGATGGCATTAAATAAAAACAATCGATACTCATCATTGCGAGCATATCCAATACGTTTAGCAAGCGATCAAGGTGTGCGTGTAGTCCAAGGGTTCATGCTAGCGCCACGGGTCATTTAAACGAGAAAACAATCGGGCACCCGAAAAAGTTGAAAACACCTAAAATGAAAAAAGAAAATGTGATATGAATGCTAGTCTTCGATGTTCTAAGTTATTTCGAAACCTCACGCTTTCAGTGATAAATATTGTTTAATATAAATCGTTAAAATGGCTGTGTTCGTTGTCAATAACAAATGAGATGACCCATTTTAAAGCATTTATCAATAATAATTGTTAAAACAAATTAATTAAAACTTTATTTGTTATAGTAATGCGTATTAAAGCAAAATACTGTGCATTACACATGATTTTATGAAAAAAATATTTTCGGTAATGCACCATTTTTTTTCGCATTACAACGGCATTGTCAATAAAGAAATCGTGAGGTTTCGTCTTATGAAAGGACAGACATACATGCGATGGTTTATGCTCATAAACAAAATATAATAAGCACTGGCTTAAACATAATAGAACTACATGCATAATAATACGAAAAAATTTAGTTAAATAGTACGAAGTAATAACATGTATCGCAATATCTCAAGTTCCTCAGATAACATGCCCTCATTTCTTAAGTTATTAGTAATTATCTCAAGTACATACTAAGACCATATCTACGTCCTACTATTTTCGATTGTAGCTGTTTCGATGAAGATTAAAGAAATAACATTAGTTCGCTCTTCGCTATTAGTAACAATAACACCATAGAATTAGTTGAACGAAATTTAAGTGAATGTTTGTTATTAATTGCATACCTAAAATATTATGTGAAAATAGATATTCATAGAAGTGCCTCTTCATATCTGAAGTTTTACTTTTAAAATTAAGTACATCATTAAAAATATTGTTAACAAAGAATTTTAATTATTGGACAATCAGGTAATCATTAATCTAAACATATGATAAATATTATCTCATCTTTTATATAGGAAATAATATCGTTGTCAACAAATAGTTTCTGAAGACCCAGTTACATAAAAAAAGATCACAAAATGAAAAGGCACAGAAGAAGAAGAAAAAGGAAAAATAATAATATAATCTGTATATAAGTAGAAAGTATTTATATTGCAGAAATGAATATGATTTCTGAATCGCAATGAATTAAGTGTTACACCGTGCAATTGTTTTATTACTCAAAAATGCTTCAAATAGAGTACACATTTTAAAACACTGTGAGGCAAATGTTATGAATATGTATGTTTAGTTTTTAAAATTTTAGGCATAGATATGTCGCAGGTAGTAGAGTATTATTTTAATGTTACCTACTATCGGCTCATGGGAGGCGAGTGTGGTCGATTGACACAGTGCATTTCCATCAGAGTAGCGCGAGGTAGCTATGTCATACATATATGTCAAACCTCTCACACAGATAGATAATAAGGCAGAGTGCTAAGGATTAAAGCTACAAAGGCGAGAAAACGATCACGCTTAGCTTAGCTTCGACCTCGCATACCCCTTTTGGAAAGACACTCTCAGAAGCCTTGCCACGTCTATGGAGATTGTGTGAATGATTTTAGCGAACCCTAATTAATTAATTTATATATTTAACTAGCTGACCCGGCTAACTTCATTCCGCCTAAAAGTCAAAAATCTAAAATTATCAGTGTGCCTTCTTTATATTATGCATGTATTATACATAAAAACCTCTTGAATCACACTATCTATAAAAAAACTGCATTAAAATATGTAGCGTAGCTTTAAAGATCTAAGCATACATAGGGACCGATAGAGCGAAGCGACTTCGTTTTATACTAAGTAGTGATTTGTAAAGATGTGATTTTAACAGAAATTAAAGTTAGTCTGAATGTGCGTAGTATTTCAATAAGTTTTATTTAGTGCAATTAAACTAATGTCCCATTTCTAAACAAACGCTTCAAGATAATAATACGAAATATTTAGCTGTATATGTAATTGATTTGATGCAAATGAATTATTCCAAAGCGTGCAAACTTTAACACCAAATTCAAACAAATAACCCTAATATATTAGTTATTGTTAGTGATAACTATGTAAAATTGCGAGCCAAATGCACATTAGTGTGTGGTTAGCATAATGTTGAAAATCATTTGATTACCCTTACTTTTCCTCGTTATGATTATCCAATCGTTCGATATTTTCCACCTAAATTACGTGATTTTGTCAACTGTATAAAATAAAAACAAACCAATAATGATGACAATATACTCATTTATTTCTATTCCAAAGTGACAGTCGTGCGACAATCTGACAAAAATGCACTTTACATAATATAACAATTACATGGCAGCTCTGCTTCTGAACACAGATTTGTCACGATCCCGTATGACAAACTTTAATGTATGCATATAAAACATATATTATTTTCATATAGATAGGTACTAAACACTAATTCAATACTTGTACCTCATTTCACATTTAGTTTTCATATTGTCCTGGATAAATCCACGTTTTGTAATTGATATCCAATTATCATCTTAAAAAATATAGCCTCTGACTAGTACGACATCGATTAATTTTAAAATTTAATTAAATATACTAATAATAAATATTAATTTTGTGACGGTGCGACGCTTACCAAGCCACCAAATGTTAGTGCAGATATTCATATATCCCAATAAAGTTATGGACTTGTTAGATGATGTTTTAAATCCAAAAATACAACATACAAATATATGTTATCGTGTAAGCTATTAAAATGTATATCATTTGAACCATTATGCTAGATAAACATAGACTTTCGTAATTATACGTACATTGAAAGCAGCAGAAAGCCGCTGTACAATCATCGAATGTAGCAGATACATTTACGATTAATCAATGTTTGCAAAATCGAATATACTCAATGGTAATCAACATTTCACATAACATAGTTAATATATCATACACTTACTATAAAGATAAAAAACGGGGTTATACATTTGTGTGATGATTATGTGCATACCCCTTAAATATAAAGGAATCTACACAAGATTGTGAAACTTCAAGTATCATAGCTAGCTAGCGACATTTACCTATTCCTAATAAGATAAAAAATACACACTTCATAAGCATGTACTGTCTTTTTGGTTATAGACTTTTAATTAAATCCTAAAAGATTACTTGAAGTAATATTTCAAAACTAATATATTTTCATGGCCATGTTGACGATGTGGGCGACATCTCGTTACTAATTTGTGATTCACACCCGACTTATACATAATTTTAAAGCTCCGTTGTATTACTGTTCATGTAAATTCACTCTTGTTTTATTGCACTTGAGACCTTTGGACGACTCCCGAAGATATAAAATCTAACTACAAACCATTAGGTAAACGTCTATCGACGTTCAAGCAATTCAAGTAAATAATCGTATTTGCAATAGAAACAATTATAATAGAAGTAGGTAAAAATATGGAAAGTCAAATAAATGCTATACTACCTTCTTTCATTCGATGAACTTATCATCCAACATTATCTTACCTTTGGCGATGTTTCGTATTGATGAAAATCAACATTGGAATGTAAAATATCTCACATCGTTTTATCGAGTAAAAATAACCTTGCTAAGAAACTCAATTCAAAATAATTATTATGGGGGGGAAAATAAAAATTTGAGTGTAAAAAGTCAAAAAATACTTGACCATTTTTAGCTCGAGTCGTAATCGCAACAGAACATAACAATGAACCGTAAAGTGTGGGGGCAACAGGCGCGACGCGAGTGAGCCTCCGACCGATCTGCATACGAATTGTCACAAATATCGGATGAGCCGCGGCGAGAACTCTTACGATATGGTAGTGTAATATTTACTTGACTTCTTATTACCTGGCGAGCTAGTGGCCACAGATTGTTCAACTTTTTTACGCTCAAATTTGAGTGGTTGCTTGAGATTGACATTGTGGGACTCCGCTATCGCCGCCAGCCGCTCCAGCACGCTGCTGATGGGCAGCCGCATCTCGGGGTTCACGCTCAGGCAACCACCTGCCGACAAACACCACCACGTCACACAACAGACAACAAACAAACATTTATAATAAATAATTCACTTGAAATTCAGACTAGGACAATTGAAAAATAACCTACTATCTATTAATTATTCTTAAAATAGAACTTGATAATTAATTATTCTTAAAATAGAACTTGATAATAGATTTTTAAATCTGGCAGAACTGTACATTACATGATGTTTGAAGTTATACTTCTTTAAAAAATGATGAGAGCGAAATTTCAAGATTCGTCACAGAAAAGTTACAGTATGAAGTTGAAATAACAATGAAAATGCTATGCAATAGCTTTAAGATTTTTATCTTGTTACTCGAAAGAAGTATAACTTCTAACGCATATACATAAGCACACACACTTTCTCTTTTTAATTTTAAAACAGTAGCAAATAAGAACACAGTCCTCCTGATGTTTAGTGACTCCGGCCAGCCTGGACATCTGTGATCAACCTTGGGTAAGAACAGAATATTACATGCTACCCTAAATTGTCTAAAGATGCTTTGCTACCCCAGAGGACTATGTTACATTGCCTCACATATGTATGTCTTCCTGGCCATACTTTTTAGACCAGCACATAGTGGTGCATAACACAACTTTAATAAGACGGAAATAATTTAAAAAAGAGAATAATTTTTAAAATGTTATGTGTTACCATTTAATCACAAAAATTTTAATATAGATGTTCAGAAAAGTCTTTCATCAGATATGAACAATTAATCTGAAACTACACTTGCACCACAAAAAACACTATTACACAAAATATCTGTTGTTATACTTACTTATAATTTCATGAAAACATTTGTAGCGTTGATCATTTGGGTTGAGGTTATAATTGCCATTTAATATTGCCAATTTTGCAGAATCCTCAAAAGGATGTTGCATATAACATAGAGTGTATAAAATGCAGCCAAGCGCCCACACATCCACGGAATGATCAATTTTTCGATTATCCCAAGTATCCAACATCTCTGGCGCTCTATACATTGGTGTTGTAAATTGAGCCAACTAAAATATAAGAAAAATGTTACATTTGTAAGTAAAAATAGATGAAAAATAATTATGATCAACAAAGATCACATGTTAATTAATTTATAGCATGTAATCCTTGATAACTTACATTTTCTTCTAACATATTTCTTTGATTAGCACTCCAGGAAGGATTAGGCGCATAAACATCAGTTGTTGCTGAGCCAAAATCACATAATTTAATTGTACCTGTAAAAAAAATATGTATTACTATATTCATATTTTCTAGATTCTAGATAGACTTACAATATCAGATATGGCATAGTCATTGGTATTGTTGCTGAAAAATATTTATGTGTTTTAATGAAACAATCTTTCTGCACTTTTCTTGATAAGCATATAACAAAAGAAAGTGCGTTACTTGCTTACCTTCGTTGGATATTAGGAAATTTTCTAACTTGAGATCACGATGAGCTATAGGGGGAACTTGAGCATGCATGTGTTGCACAGCACGACAAGTCTGGTAAAACACCCTAAGTATAGTTTGTAGAGGAAAGGCCTGCCCCCTATTTTGAAGAGCTTCCATAAGGCTGCCTCCACTGCAAAGGTCCGTTAGCAGCAAGTATTCACTCATTCCATGACTTGTCTTTGATTTGTCAATAAAAGAAGCAGCTATGTATTTAATTATATTAGGGTGGC
Organism: Spicauda simplicius; assembly: GCA_949699795.1. Lineage (NCBI taxonomy): Eukaryota > Metazoa > Arthropoda > Insecta > Lepidoptera > Hesperiidae > Spicauda > Spicauda simplicius. Next base: position 17,000,115 of record OX453059.1, read on the forward strand.
CCGACAGCTTCTTTAGTATACTAATCTCCTGCATTATATTCTTATTAGCCTGCTCATCGGCTGCCATCAACCTCTTCAAGGCATATTCTGTGCCTGATGAAACATCTTGAGCAACAAACACAAATGCAAATCCACCTGAAATTAAATCATTCTTTTAAAATACATTTATAAGAATTTGTTAGTAGCATTTATTGCAAAGTTATATATTTATATGATGTTGTTATGTAATGATTATGCACAAATAAATCATACTTGGACAAAACATAAAAAGTGATGAGCATATTGAGAATGCTTAAATAATACTTTTTATGTAAATAAATTTGAGTATACATATAAATAATGGCATTAACTTAATACTCAAAGATAATGTATCAGAATTTACACATAAATCTCTTTTTCACAATTATTGGTTTATTATTAGTAATATTCTTGTACAATTGCACACATAACCATAAATAGGAGATTGCTGCACAGGAACCATAAATAGGAGGTTGACAAAACACAGATATCATTAATTTAACTTCAAAAACAACAATATTACATAACATCTACTGTATCCCTAATAAATTGCACACTGTCAATTTAGGACAGAAAAATTTAGAAACAAATTAAATTACTAAATGAAATAAGGCAATCAATAGTCATGAGACGTTGCTCTCTTTCAACTGCAATTTTGGATATAAATTACATATTATGTTTTGGCAAAATTGCATAAATTTGTTAATTTTGCTAATCTTATAAAACATGAATTGCTAATTAAAATGAATTATTTACTTACAATTAGGTATTTCAGTTAAAATAAAATGTTAAAAAAATAAAATTTGCCACCTGTAAATATTAAATTACCTGCAAAAAGTAATAAGCGACAAAGGATTACAACCAATTTTGTAAACTGAATAATAAAACGATCATATAGTTAAAAACAATATTCTAGCTGTTTTTACCTTATAAGACTAGTGTATTGTGCCAAATGAAACAAAAATCAAAGATCTTATAAGCTAAATTCTATATTTTTTTACCCTATAAGATTCAAATTTGTAGAAAATGAATCATTGAGATAGTATTTTTCATAGATGTATGGCCAACAGACAATATTTTCGCTTTTTTAACCAAATCATAAAAAAGCTGTTTTCAATTTGAAGTATATTGAATTGGTTTTGAAAATATATAATTTAAAATAGGAATAAAATATAATACAAACTCCAAGGACTATTTACAATTTACATACAATATGGCTGGGAACAAGGGTGTAGAAATTTATAAGGAAAATAATAAAGACAGAATTTTATAAAGGTCAAACTAGAATGTAAAGTTAGATAATTACTAGATGAAATTGAAGCAAAACTATAATTAACATTGATAATCTCTTATTCTTAAGACTGACTGCTAGGTTGCAAAAATATTGATGAAACATTGTTAACAATTTTATAATTTTATAATTAAATATAAAATGCTAATATATTTGTATGTTTATGTTATTTTGTATAAAACACTATTTGGACGTAATACATTTTAACAACTGTTGTAAATTATTATTAAATTGTATTCTTGCGTTTTTTGTCAAATAGTGTCTATTTTTGTTTTAAATTCAACAATAAATAAATTGACCAAGATGCTTTATTGTTCATGTTGAAACTAATGCAACTTGAGATCAAACTGGGCTATTAAAACACAATTCAATAATATATTATAAGTGTTTCTTTAATAATTACAACATTCACCTAAATTGAAACAGAACTGAACTCAGAAATATTGCTCAATTTCAATGTTTATAAAGTGTAAAATGGTGCTAAATCCGTCGAATGAGCCCGTAATTAAAACATAAGCCTTCACAATGCCAGGCAATGAGCCCTTCCGCCCCCAATCGACGGCTACGCAGAGTGCACTGACCCAGACGAGAATGAAACCAATTTATTATACCAATCATCACATATACAAATTGCTATTATATTGAACTCAATGATAACATACTCACCTTCTGCGATGACTTTCTTCACTCTCAATTTCATGTTTCCAATTTCAACAAATTGGCCAACGAAATCATTATCACTGCCACCGTTGGCACCTCCTGAACTGAAGTACCCCATGGCTGATTTGAAAACGCTCATTTTAATCTATTAAGGTTTTAGATTTAACGAAAATACGAAATAATTAAACACAAAGAAGCTATTCTATGCCTGGATCCATTTTATAATAAGCCAATCGAGTGTACATTCGTTTCACAGAAAAGACGATTTGGCAGAATGGATGGCAAATTTGACAGATAAGGCAAGTAAAATGCAGATATTAAAATATTTTTTGGTACAGATTAAACAAAATTATAGTTCATTTTTAAGTTAATCGATTGACTGTTGTTTGAAACTGGAATCGATTATTAATAAAGAAGATCAGACATTAGCATCACTATTGACTTGCCTAACATAGCCAATCATATTGCGGACTTCTTCTGTCGCATAGTGCATGCATGCAAGATAATTTATCTTTTTGTTGATATTCACTTGGATTTGGTTGACACAAATTCAGAGACAGAGTACAATTTGTTTTGCAGTGAAATCGTGGTTTAATCGTTACTCTTTGACAGTATATTACAATACAAGTGTGTATCAGCAAGAAAGCTGGAATAGCTGATGTTGAATAAGTAGTTTGGGAGTTGAGAATGGGCTTTGAAATCAAAAGGTTTCAAGGTGACGTTGACGAAGAACTGATTTGTCCCATTTGTTCTGGAGTTCTAGAGGATCCTTTGCAGGTTTGTAGTGCGCCATACTGTGTATGGTGTCGGTCATATACTGTTTCTGTGAGTGTAAATTGTTTTGTTTAAGGCTCCCGCTTGCGAGCACGCTTTCTGCCGTGCCTGTATCACTGAGTGGATCAGCCGCCAGCCCACTTGCCCGGTGGACCGCCAGGCGGTGACCGCCAGCCAGCTCAGACCAGTTCCGCGAATACTGCGCAACTTGCTATCTAGGTACAATTTCGTAACTGTTATGTGATTATCCACTTATTGCAACATTTCAGGTTATAATGTGACTGTTTGTTTATGTATTCATATCTTGTTTTTGTTGCTTATATGATTTTTAATTCGATTTCAAGTAGACCAATAGTTAATAGGGTTTTAAGTGTATCAAGCGGCAAGGAAAGATTCTGTTATCTAGTAAATATGTATATAATCTAAGAATGTCTACTCAATGACTTCATCAAATGACATGTAAATAATCACAAAAAAAGATGAAATCTAAAAATTGTCTTATTTCTAATGTCATGATTCATATTTGTTGCACATTTATCTAAAATTGTAGGAAATGTGGTATAATCTCAATACTTGTTGCCATAAGGATAATGAGAATTTTGCCAATAGGATATTTTAGGATAATAGGATGCTAATAGGATATTAATAATGCTGTGATGGGAGGCCACAAATATTGATAATCATTGATACATTCGATCATGTAACATATTGAATATTATCAGCAATGTCATGTTTTGGCAATGACCTCATTAAATGTGGGTGGCACAGATGGCTAGTATTATACAATTTTTGTTCACTAAATTACAGGTAACAATATAGTTTTTACAATTTAAGCTTTGGGTATATTGGAAATAAGAATACATATGTGTGTCTCTGACATTTCACAACCCATCTATTGAAACATTGTAATTGTGTTGCAAAAATCAATAATTTCTACATTTCTAGCTCAAGCTCATATTCCATATTATGGAAGTTGGAATTATGGTTACTGATTATTTTCACAGATTATGTACAAGCTGCGACAATGCACCTCATGGTTGCAATGCTGTGTTAAAACTGGATTCATTGGCATCACACTTAGTTGAATGTATGTACTACATATTTCATTTATAATGCATGCTTCCCCATAATTGTATATCTATAAATCTAATACAGTTTGTTAAACATGTTAATTTCGTGAATGAAAGTAAATGGTGACTGTAGTTAAATGAAATTCAATTACAGTCAAAGCTTCTTTGTGGGTTAGAAAATTGTCACCATTTTCTTGTTTTCACAGCCAAAAATTTCAAAAGACCTTCTACAGTTTACATTTTGAAATACTACTTAATGAGTGAATATTTTTAGGTGAATATAACCCAAAAAGACCAATGCCATGTGAAGCAGGGTGCGGTCTGGTTATACCCAAGGATGAGTTGGCAGAACACAATTGTGTGCGTGAGCTCCGGGCACTCATAGCGACACAGCAAGGCAAGCTCACAGACTACCAACAGGAGCTTGCTGAGCAGAGGCTCATCATTAATGAGCATAAACGTGAATTGGCATTACTTAAGGTAAGTGTAATCAAAAATATACAAATGTTATATCTGCCTCAGTGTGTATAGTATAGTGTGTATACAGTCTTGTGGACGTAAAATGGATTGAAGAATTGAATTCATTGTCTAGCAAAGTTGTTAACCTAGTTTTATTAAGTGCACATCTGGTATAATGAAAATTGCAAACCTTTCTTCTTCAACAAGAGCTATGACTGATATATCACTTTATATAATTTACTAACCTTAGTCAACAAATATTTTACATTAACACCACTATATAGGTGAACACTTACTAAGACCAGAAATTGTACTCTTTAGAAGTCTTACATATGCCATCCATCTTAACATTCCATATTTCCATATTATTTTTCAACTTTTATCCTCAAACTTATGACATGAAAGCAGCAAGCACTCCACTCCCACTGTGTCCACTCCTACATGTTAAGAGAGTATGAGAAATTGTTTGTCCACAAAATGTACCATATACGGACCATTTATTATTGACCCCAAATAAAAAAAACACTCCCACCAGAGTTCAGTGTTCAGTGCATTGTCGCTCTTGACATTTAAGTTAGCACACTGTGAATAGAAGCTCTGTGTTACGACCTTGAAAATAGAAAACAGCAGCTTGATAGAGCTTTTCTAAGACAAAATTTGTTTATTGTAACTGCTTATGAGCTCAATTTAGTTTTGGAAAATATACAATTATGATCGAATTTCTATCAGTACACAATAACTATTTACTATAAAGTATGTATACTATATTGCAGGAGTTCATGCGAGCGATGCGCGTGTCGAATCCCACGATGCGGGCCCTTGCCGATCAAATGGAACGCGAGGAGGTGATCCGCTGGGCGTCGTCGCTGTCCCGCGCGCGGGTCACTCGCTGGGGCGGTATGATCTCCACGCCAGATGACGTGCTACAGGTGGTAATGCGCTTATGTACTAGTTGATGCCGATTTTAGTACTATAGTTGTAATTTTGCTGTTCAAATATGAACGACTTAATGACATAAAGATTTAATAGGTCCTAAGTTACTTGTCTTTTCATAAATTTATTTATAGTCTGAGCAGCATTTAAAACGATTTCTCACCTAGATGTGGGTGTTACAAATACAAAAGAATACAGCTGTCTCTGAATATTTATCTATAACACTCACAATACAGTAATAGCTACAGTAAGATTATATGTTGTAATTGTTCATTTATTTAATCACTATATTGTTGCTTCCTTTTATAGATGATGATAAAACGAAGCTTGTCAGAGTCAGGCTGTCCTCCTCACATCATTGATGATCTCATGGAAAATTGCCATGAAAGGCGGTGGCCCCCAGGTCTTTCATCACTTGAAACGAGACAAAACAATAGAAGGTAATAACTTAATTTAGAAATTCAAACTTTATTCTCTATCTAAAATTTTTGTGTATATCACGATATGAAGTATATTTCTTTTTGGGCCATTTTACATTATTGTTCATATACATCTCGTTCATATACGTTTCTCTGTGGACTCTGAATATAATCATCAATTTTGGCCCTATTGCGTTGTTATAATGTTGTCGCTTCGTTTATTTGATTTGACGCTAGAATGGTCTCACAGTTGAGGATGTTGAATATATGAGCTACCTTATAATGTAAAGTTTTAACTATTTGTTTTGTATCTTGGCCAGGTTGTACGAGAAGTACGTGTGTAAAAGAGTGCCGGGGAAGCAGGCAGTACTCGTGTTGCAATGCGACAACACGCACGTCGACGAGCACATGATGGTGGAGCCCGGGCTTGTGATGATATTCGCGCACGGCATCGAATAACCCGAGCTTACCGCGCCCACGTCCTAGTGGTCAGCCAATGAACTCCAGAGATAATAATATAATAGTGAATAAATCGTTTTTGTATGTCGGATCGACGAGGGTTTTCACAAGTGACACTTGTCACATTACTGATGTGACAGGAAAGTAATAATAACTGTGAATTTTGTCTATGATCATTGAGAAATTAACCAAGCTTGGCTATTCCCCGACCATCCCGCCATTTGACGAACCGCGTGGCGGAGCGGTTATCGTACCGGTCAGAAGCGCAATGGGACCCGGGTTCGAATCCCGGCCAGACGGGTATCCGAATGATAAGTTTTGAATTATGTTCTGGGTCTGGGTGTTTGATGACACAGGGGAAAATCCTAGTGTGGGACTATGAGTATAGAAATAGAGCGTGAATTTTCGTTATAGTCATCAGGGAATGTTGCGGCAAGTGTCAGTGAGTCAATTTATGTGGATAAATTAGCAGTAAGGCTATGTTTGTACAATAAAACAGAAAAAATGTGAAGTAATAGTTTTGTTTGGTGTGTATTTGTATTGTAAATTGGCTATTGTACATTCCTAAAAACATGAGACTTATTTATGAATTCCAGTGAAGTGAGTATGAGTAGTTCTGCTAGATTGGTAACAATGCCAATAAAAGGTGATGCAGGAGGATATAAAGAATATACTTTCATTAACGAAAACGCTTATTGATGACAGTTTATTAGGAAAATAAAAAATAATAATTTAGAGTAATAGTAGGTACTTCTACAAATTAGTGAGTTGTGTGTTTGTATTATTATGTTATGAAAATACTAACATAGATTTGTTAAAAATGTATAACTGCATAATGTGATATTATTGGATTGTAGATTTTTTAAACTTTAACCTGCATTTTTCTTGAAATTGGTTTTATATTGTGTTATTTAGCTCAATTTGTAATAAACATACTATTATTCAATTGGTTTTTATGACAAAGTTTTGTTTTATTTCAAATTCCCTTTATTCTTAACATTTATTGGGCAATGCAATACTAACATTGTTTTATATTTTTATTTGATATAGAAAACTCAAACAGGTTTCAATGTGCTATTATTCGATTTGCGAAGCCCGATGAACATAAAAAAAGATAATATACAGTTCAAAAATTTTTAAGGAACGAATAGACCCCCAAACGGGTTGGTAGAAAATCAATAGTTAATTATTGGGCGCTAAAAAAATCCAGGGTATAAGGAATCGTACCAAAAGCACGTTACCAATTTTTGACAAGTTTTGATCTTCCGTTCCCTTGGTAACCATCTATAGTGTTTATGTTGACCCTTCCTCCTCCTGTAAATGTCACGTTAGTAATTCATAAACTCGGATGAGGTATTGACTTTCGTCACGTGACATTCTCCCTGTGACCATGCGTGGTATTTTGAATCCCCTCACCCCCTAAAATAGTCTTAAGATTTGGGTACGTTCTCAAACAACCAAAGTTGGTTGAATCACCTTCGGCTTGGCCAATACTTTGACTCGTTTTGGCGAAAGCAGCAAGTGGCCGAAGCTAAAGTTTCGTTTGGATACTAGTTCTGCCTAGTAGTCTTTTAATAGAATCAAAATTGCAAATATTAGTAGCCTAAACTATTTTTAGCACTTGTTTTAATTCATTTTATGGATGTTTATGTGATTATTCAAAACTGTGATAAAAATTAAGAAGTAAAACGTCACTGTCAAACGTCGGTTGAATTATCAATAAACGTCAAACACATAAATTGACCGTCATCCGTCAATCTGTTCAACTTTGTTTCCAGTGTTTTCAAGTAACACCTGTATTTAAGCTACAGTGTATCAGTAAATGCTCAAATATGTCTGAAATGGAAGTGACAGAGAGTGGAAATGACTGTGCTAATGATTTGTGTAAGTTTGGAACCTAGGTGGTATATTTTTAAGTTACGTTAATCTTTTGCGTGTAAACCGGCGATATTTCCTGGTTGTAGTGCTCCTGGACCGGGTGTTCCTGCGTCTCGGGACTGCTGACAGCGATGAACAGCTGGAGAGCTGCCTCAGCAGATTTTTGCCTCCTGTGATTTTGAAATTATCGTCACCTCATGAGCAGGTGTGTTTATTTTGAAACTATCATTTCACACATTTATTTGGCTTAAGTCGTTCTTAGATGTATATATTATGTTATTCAAAAAACATATTATCCACATTATTTAAAAAAAAAGGAGGTTAAATACGTATTTTTTTATTTTTGTGTTAATCTAACCAGATATTTTAATTTAATAAGGTAAGACAAATGATAAAAATTATAATGCAAATAAAATTATAGTGCTAATTATAATCTATTTGACATTCTGGTTTATGTATACAGGTGCGAACCAAAGTGATGGAGCTTTTGGTGCATGTGAACAAGAGAGTGAAGTGTCGAGCGGAGGTGCAGCTGCCCGTTGAGACCTTGCTCACCCTTTATACAGATGCAAAGGCCAACAGTTTCATTATTGTAAGTGGCTTGTAGTTATGTCTTTATATATTTATATTTTTTTATGTGATTGAAGTGGCAAACTAGCATGCAGTCCACCTGATGGTAATTGGTCACTGCCTGCTATGGACACCTGGCAACTTCAAATAGAACATTGGTTCTATATAAAGTCAATCACAGCTGTACTGCTACTCCAGAGGTCTATGATGGTCGCCTCATATTAAAGTGTGCCAGCAATCACACCCTTCCATTGAAACGTAAAAAAATGCTTCGCACTAGAAATAGGTGTGGTGGTGGTACTTCCTTAGTTTAACTACACTGGTTCTACCACCATATTATTTTCAGTAGTGTGGCAGTTCCATTAATAATTCAGTTACTGCAGATATGACAGGATTTCCATGTAAAGCTGATTGTAGATGCACTGTTTCCCTAAATAAAATATATTAAAAACAAAATAACCAACTGGTTAAACTGACAGCTGGATAGTAAGTATAAAATTCATGAAGTATATTGAAATTGTGATCACAATTATTATGAGGAGCTGCATGTGGCGACAAATAAACTTTTGGTACATTTTTTTATTGTTGTAATATATTGCTTAAATAAATACACATTGTATTTGTAGACTAATTTTATTCTTTTAGGTTTGTGGTTGCCTTCTTTTATTGTTATTTTATAACAATTTATTTAATGCATTTTATGACTTTTAGGTCACAATTGTAACAAAAATGTGTTATATAATTATATGTTATATTGTATTTAGTAGCTTTCATTTGATATCCACAACAGTGTCGTAACTACAGGGTGGCAAGTTGGCAAACTGCTACGGCCCAGAGCCAGAGGGGGCCCCCCGCCAGAGGAGAATCCCACTTCCCAACATTTAATATTTATTATACATGTTTAATATAAAAAAAAATGTCTTTGATTTATTTTTGTTACCTACTCAGTTGCATACACAAGTAAAAAAATGTATTACAAATTCAAAGCATTTGTAAAAAAATTGTAACCCATTTTTAGAACTGGGTTATAACTTTTTTATATTGGTTGGAGGGGCCCATCCGACGATTTTCCATAGGCCTCAAACGGTATAGTTACGTTATCCATAATGTTATCCTAATAACAGAAGTCATCCCTGCCCCCTATTTTCTTTTTGCTTGTGTGCACTATGTTTAAAAATTAATAATTTCACTTTAACAACTGAGATAATTGTAATGATATGTCATTTTTAGGGCTGTAGTGAACTAAAAGAATTTGACGACTTACATACAAATAAAAACATAAATTTAATAATAACGTAATAGTTATAATCACGTCCCATTTCTACTTGGCAACTTTATAATACTGTTACAAACTATTAATCAATTAATTATTTTTTGTTCATGTTTAGAATTTCACCATCATTTACATAACTATGGGGTATCCAAGACTAGCACGAGAACAACAATTGAAGTTGGCACCAGCTTTGCTAGAGGCCATAGAGAATAGGCCCATAGCTCATCAAGACAGGTAAATTGAGTGCTTTTATAGTTTACAAAATAATCTATTTTAACGTCAGATCAAATATAATGTCACCTGCGGAGGTTTTAGGTGTGATTCTCTGCTAGGCAAATTCCCAAGTTTATAGGTGGTAGAACCACTGTAGTTCGCCCGGGGAAGTACAATCGCCCACCCTATATCTAGCGTGAAGCAGTTCTTGCGTTATGATGGAAGGGTGTGGTTGCCGGAATGAGGGGACCATCTTAGTCCTCGGGAGTAGCTATGCACCTGCGATTGACTTCAGATAGAACCCCATAATCTATATGAAGTTGCTTACATATGTCCATGGAAGGCTGTGTCCACTTAACATGAGGTGGACTGCATGCTTGTTTGCTACTTCAATCTAATAAAAAAAGGAGGTAGAATGGAGCAAAAAAAAACACTGTTCCACATATTAACTGCACTCCTTTCGAGCGCAAAACCTGATGACGCCCTTTTGTCTATTTAAACACTCAGAACAAGCACAAGAATCTAAATTTATTATTCAGATACCTGTCTAGCCAGGGATCGAACCCGGAACCCGCTGCGTATAAGACTGGTATGATAAACGCTCCACCATGCAGGTTGTCATTGAAGTGAAGTGTTATAAATATGGTAACTTCATTATCTGAAAATTATAACTAATTATAATAATCAATTATCCAATATATTTACGTATATATATTACAGTGATCACAATATCTACCTTAATTTATTCTCAGTCAATAAATTGTGTTTTAGCATTCTGTTGCTGGTGATGCCTTTGCTTGGTGAAATCAAGGAAACAGATCTGAACTTAAAGGAGAAGCCAAAAGTCTCATCTTTAATACTGAAATTTGCTACTGATGTACTACTTTTACCCTACAGGTAAATCTTTTAGTATACCACTTTGCAGGTAAAACTAGTTATGGAAAGTAGCTGGAATATGTAACATTGAAAAGGTATCAAAAGAAATACTCTAAGTGTTAAATAAAGCATATTAGTAGAAATTGACCCTACGTATGCTTAGATCTTTAAAACTATGCTACGGATTTTAATGCAGTATTTAATAGACAGAGTTATTCAAAAGAAGGTTTTTTGTATAATACATGCATAATATAGTAGAGGAACGGTGATAATTTTAGATTTATGACTATAAGCCGGAACAAAGTTGGCTGGGTCAACTGGATATAAATAATTTAATAATACTATTTATAAAATATACATTTTAATAATAAGTAACATTTTTGGCTGCAAATCTTTATGTTATTGTGTATATATTTTATTAATTGCTGGTATAATTTGTCTATTTCAGGGCCTTACCAAATCCTGGAGAAAGTGAATTTCAAGTTCCACCCGGCATGAGTTTAAAGACTTATAAAAGGATTGTGGATAAAAATCAGTTAAATCCTAACCAATTAGAGGAGGTTCGTTTCTATTAAAATACTTCTATACTCTTTTTCTTTTCCTTTTGTGAACAAAAGTAAAAAAAAATAGGTAAATGTACATAAGTACTTTTATTTACATACTGAGGTACAAGTAATTGGGTATTGTGTTTTTATGATATGAAATTTATTCATTTTTTTTAAGCCAAATTTATAACCTAAGTGTTATAATATATTTGTGTTGTGATGGTCTATTTACCAGCTATTATTTGATATCCATATTGTTACCACAAAAAAATCTTTCTTTTCGATGATCAAGCGCTATATATAAGAATTATATAACTTATATCTAGACATCGGATTATATGCACTGCAATGATTAAATATACACAAAATATGCACTATCAAAAACCATTTATAATAAGAGGGAACTAGCGAAGGAAATTTTTGTTCGTCGATCTTAAATCAGTGTATATGTTACGGTAAATGTGAATAGTGCGGTTATTATGTACAATTACCGGGAACTATGCATAATTACCAGTGCTCGTGGTAAAGGTTGTGAAAACTTTCGAATTAATCACATTTACCGGAAATTATATAACATTACCATACTCTTTTAGAAAATGTAGTAAATAATTCGTTTCTTGAGTACAACTGGCTTAAAATCCCGTTTTCGTACCAAGTTTGTAAAAATTTTCATTCTCGATCGAAATTACAACGGCTATTATATTTCGGCCATCTGCTTTGGCTCGATCTACGTCTGGTACCTTAATTCTTACGCATTGACCTACTTCTATAGCAGGATAGCTTCATAGAGGCTACGGCTTATTCCTGAGTGATGAGCTTTATTTTTCATACACTAAATAGATTTTATTCCTTCGAACCATTTCCCGCGCCGTTCGCTCTCCATTCCAAAGCTTAAATCAACATTTACCACGATCGCGCGGAAGTTTTATATAATTACCGGTAAATGTGGATAATTTACTACATTTACCATGTGCGTTGGTAATTATCTATAATAACCGGCAATTATAGATAATTACCGGTAATTATAGATAATTATAGTTAATTACCGGTTATTATAGATAATTACCAACGCACATGGTAAATGTAGTAAATTATCCACATTTACCGGTAGTTACTTACATTTACCGTAACATATATAATTATATTTGACGACCATTTTTTGTCGTGAAGCTTGAATGGCCGGAACTGAAGAAAGCGGCAGGAACAAACGGCGAACTATTATGCCCAACACTAATGAAAAAGTACCAAAATATGCATGAAGGCTATAAAACTGTACGCAAATGCATATAATCCCATGTTGTTAAAATCAGTCATACCGTTTGCGATGTACAGCTTGTCAAATAAATGAGCATTCATAATTAAACGCATACATTCATTAGAGAAACGTTATTTTCCTTGTCACGCAGTCCGGTAAAATTAAAATATGCGACAAAAATAGTTGGTTAGTAATTTGCATACACAAACATGCAATGCAATCGGATGTCTAGTCTGTAAACTTTGAATTGAAAATTTACGATAAAATGTTTCATATCACTACATAGTATAAAACAAAGTCGCTTCCCGCGGTCTGTCCCTATGTTTAGATCTTTAAAATTACGCTACGGATTTTAATGCAGTTTTTTTAGATAGAGTAATTCAAGAGGAAGGTTTTTATGCATAATACATGCACAATATAGTGAAGGAACACTGATAATTTAGATCTTTGACTTTTGGGCGGAACGAAGTTTGCTGGTTAGTTTAAATATATTCCACGGTTCGGTTTGCGCGCTCGTTTCTGCCGCGGACGTGCAAGATGTGGAATGAGCTTCCTCCTGAGGTATTCCCAGGGCGCTATGGCATGAAATCTATTTATCGCATTCTTCAAGAAAGGTGTAAAAAGAGCTCTGCTCCAAAGCCGGTGATGCATTGGCCTCTTGTGTTGCAAATGTCCATAGGCGACGGTGACTGCTTTCCATCAGGTGGCCCGTCAGCCTTATCGTTAGGTCAAACTATAAAATAAAACAAATGATAATTTGAAATTAACGTTTTGCGTGACATCTTTTAAATTTACAGATGAAGTTGTCTATAGTGAATTTTATAAGTAAGGATATCTTCAACATGAACGATATCCTTTTGACCCTGATCGTGGCTGCGGCGGACTCGCGGTTCAGTGTCGCCAACCACGCTAACAGCCCTTTGATTAGAGTAAACAGGTAAGGTTTTCGATATGAGTGAGTTACATGATACATATAGAGCAGTTGCCTAATGGTTGAAGCTTGCCCTCTCAATCGGGAGGTCCGAGGTTCAAACCCAGGTCAACCAATGATATATGTGCGTATTACAAATCAATTATCACTGTTTATCGGTGAAGGAAAACATTGTGAGGAAACCGACACACTCGAGAGTTCTTTTAAAAAAATTAGGTCTCGGAGGTGTGTGAAGTCCACCAATTCGCACTTGGCCAGCGCGGTGGACTATGGCCTAAAACTCTCATTCTGAGAAAAGACCCGTGCCCAGTAGTGGGACAATAATAGGTTGTACCCCCACATGATACATAATAAAATCTTTATGTCTAAAAATGTTTATAAACAAATTAACATATTTGGTATAATTAAAAGTATCAATAATGTAAATTTGTGTTGGAGGAAGCGATAACATAGCATTGAAATCTATATTTATATGAACCAAGAAGTGCATTGTCAATCACTCTTCTATATTATGATAAAGTAACAGTTAATGTGACATCGTCTAGTACATTGATTATTTAAAAAAATGCTATTATTGTCAGTTAAGTATGAATGTATATTAAAATCAAATCAAAAGTTCAAAGGTTTTATCAATTAATTCCATGCTTAACCATTCCATAAATAAATAGTAACACGATAATTATCTTGCAGTTCTGTTGACTGGTCGCAACCGGCCGTGGTGGCGCCTCTGTACTCCCTTTACCTTGGAACTTGGGGAGGTTTAAAAGTACCAGCAGACGATAGAAAGGTAATGAATTATATAATAACAAATTTCAACTCCTTTCATAGGATCTAGCTGGTCAAGGTGGTAGAACCAGTGTAGTTCGACCGGGGAAGTACCACCGCCACACCTATTTCAAGCGTGAAGCATTTCTTGCGTTTTGATAGAAGGGTGTGCTTTCCGGCACACTTTTATATGAGGCGACCATCATAGTCCTCGGGAGTAGCAACGCATCTGTGATTGACTTCAGATGTAACCCATGTTCTGTATGTAGTTTATTACAGATGTCCACGAGCGACAACGAATACTTCAGTCGGATACAAAAAAAAAGCTGTGCGATTTAGTGATAATATGAACATACAAATTACAGTTACAATATGATTTCCTACACGACATGCATCCTTATGACAATACATATTTTTTACAGGTGCCAGCTTGTACGCGTCTTAGATTAAAATTGATACAGTATTTAAATAAAGCCACGGGTCCAGCAATAATGTTTCCCCATTGTGTTCAGGTAATAGAAATATATTTTTAGTTGTTTTCAACCTTGAACAATATACAAGCGGTTATTGAATTAAAATTTTTATATTTTAGGTGGTATTTTCTTCACTGTTTGATCCTAACACTAATTCCAGACTTCGAAATTTGGCTCTAATGTTTCTACTTAATGTTATAAACAAGTAAGTTATACAAATTACTTAAACATTATGTACTATATAATATTAAGTATATGATAACAAGTGTTCGAAAAGACATAATTATGTTATGTTATGTCCATCCATCTATCTATCAGCCCTTCAATGTCCACGGACGTAGGCCTCCCCTAAATGGCGCCACTCCAACCGGTCCCCTCTGAATCCAACGGTTTCCCGCTGTCTTCTTCAGGTCATCAGTCCACCTGGTGGGGGGAACCTGTACTCCTTTTGCTTAAACGTGGTCCTTATATTATGCCTATATGTCCTATTATTATCCTCTAAGATGACAATAACACAGATACTGCAACGTGGGGGCGCGGTTATTATGCGACTAGACTGACGCTCTGTGGATTCCGGGTTCAATTTCCGGCCAGACAGAATCTGAATATATTTTATATCTGAATGATGAAAAATGAATTTAAAATTTCTGTTCTGGATCTATTTGTTTGTTTTTCATCTTTGTGTGTGCGTTCAGCTGAGAGGAGGAGGTCAAGTGGGAAGTCGAGAGTGTAAAAAGCGTTATTCATATATTTTTTTTCATCTGACTGAAGTAGCAAACGAGCAAGCAGTCCATCTGATGGTAAGTGGTCACTGCCGCCCTGCGACATCTATAATGAACTTCACACAGCACATGGGTTCCATCTGAAGTCAATCACAGATATGTTGCTACTCTCGACGACTAAGATAGTCGCCTCAAGTGAAAGTGTGCCGGCAACCACACCCTTCTATCGGAACGCAAGAAATGCTTCACGCTGGAAATAATGTAATTGTTTTCTACTATATATTCTTGTTTCAGTGGCGATGAGGTACAGCTTAAGAGAGTGGCCACGGTGTTCCTGCAAGGACTATTGAAACTCATCAGATCCGATGAACACGCCGAACATCACCCTAAAGCCTTGTTGTGTTTAGGTTTGTTTATTCAATACTAGCTCATTCATGCGGTTCCCCCCGTTCTGATCACCTTTACCATGGCAACGGGTATCTTATGAGTTAATCCGGTTTATAAACTATCCGTGTGCAATAGTTCAGTGAAATGCTACCATCAGTGTTTGCGTGAAAGAGTAACAAATATATATACGTACTACTCGACCACAACAATTAGGCGCACGACAGTTGAAACGTCATTAGAACTAGGGATTTGCCATCCCGATACGAAGTATATTCTATTACCAAATAGGAAGAGTATGTATACCATCATTAAAACATACACCATAGTGGTGTATGTTAAATAGTCGAGTATTTAATAAAGCACTTTCATGTGTTTAATATATTCGCAGACATGTAATATTTTATTTCTTTTTTTTATGTGTGTAATAGACTGATGCCTGATGATTTATGTGTGTAATAGACTTGGGAGACAGAAATACTGAGCCCAATACTCTTCTCTTGTTAAAAAAAATGCATTGTTTTGAATGTAAGAGTCCTTTCTCCTTCACTAATAGTCTTTTTCCTACCCATTTGGAGCTTTATTGACAAATAATCAACTAATTTAATAATAACTTTAAAAATTCAACAATCACTCATTAAACTAACGTTATAACGAAATAACATTAAACACGTGCTGGCTAACGTAAACTCTTAGACTTATACACTTATACACGACCGCACGTCACTAGGGGATGCGCGGGGTAAGAAGCGAGATGCGGGGTATTGACCCACTTCTGTTTTATGCGCCTAATTGTTGTGGTCAAGTAATATGTGTGTTTGTTATTCTTTTTCCGCTAGAATAACTTAGTTATCAATATATATTTTTCTAAATACCATTCCCTTTATAGATTTAAGATATCATATTGTTACTTATCGTTATAACGAGTATGGTAAAACTGTCACGCAGGTAGGCTAGCAATGAAGTGTCCGACGAGCATCAACAACCAGTTCGCGTTACTAGAAGAGTTGGTGAAGAAGATCCCGGACGCGGTGCCCGAGATGAAGACCGCCCTCAGGGACGCCTTGCTCGAGATGGCTGCGGCTTTCAGGATAATTCAGTCGGGTAACTTAGATTTTCATACATAAAAGTTTAGGTTTGCGTTATTTGATCTGTATGAATAGAACTTTATTTTTAATATGCACTGGTTTGTTTGTCAAAGTTTTTTTTTATAATAATGAAATAGCAAACGAGCATGCAGTCCACCTGATAGTAAGTGGTCACTGCCGCCCATGGACATTTGTAAGCACCTTCAGAATATCTTTTTTTGGAGTAGATCTGCAATCTACTCCAAAAAAATGGTATAAAAAAACGCTATAAAATAAGAAGCGATAAAAATCCAAATAATTTTACCCAATAATTTATTACTATTTCAGTAGTGACGGTTTAAGCCCCTCTCGTCTCAGTTCACCCCTTTTGAAAACTCACCCCATCCTTTTGTTACTATAGCTTACTATATTAAAGCATCTCACCACTACTACGTTACATTAATGTTATATTATAATTTTTGTTTATTGGCTATTTCTGTATTCATTTTTGTGTAGATTATGCCATCCACAGATTCCTAGTAACCAATATCACTATGGACAGTATATATTTTTTTATTATGTTAGATAAACCCGAGCCAATGGACACCTCGCCAGAGGGCGGTGCAAGCACCTCACAAGACGATAAGATGGACGTAGACGAAAGCTCTGAGAGTAAGAAACCTAGACCAAGTCCGTTCGACGAACCCCAAGCGCTAGCCTTATTCGCTTTGTTGGATCAGTAAGTATTTTTTTTATTATTTTAACGTGCGTGCGAAGAGAAGACGTGCGCATAATAGGTGTGCGTAAAATAAGCTGATATAAAATAAGCCAGAATAATAAAACCGGCAGTCGTAAATAAGTCCAGAAAGTTAGCTTGCGTGAAATAAGCGTGCGTAAAGTAGGCGGACGTAAAGTAAACGAGCGTAAAATAAGCATGCGTAAAACAAGCGCGCTTATTTTTTATTGTACAAGGGTCACCACAAAGCTTCTACCATTATTTCTGCTTTGTCTGTAGAAGTATATTTTGAACATACTGTTTCATTTTATTTATTAATTCACTTTGCTTACCGAATATGGATGTTACAGTTTATTCCTTGTTATTGAAGTATAACTAAGATTGTCTAAATATACAAAATTAAGTCTATTCTAATTGTAATACTTACTTATTATATTTGTGGTTTTTAATAAGCGATTTTATTTCAGTTACATGCATAGTGAAGAATCAATGATAAGGTACATTGCTATGAGATATGCGGCTGCAGTGTTCCCTCAAGACTATATTCCTTCCAGATATCTGTTACTATTGGCCAGTGGAGATAGGTATGTTACAAGTACACCGTTTTTAGGATGTACGATGAATGATGTATACATTATATGAATGAACGAATGATTGATTGAATGAATGAATATTTTTGTTGCACATTTTCAGTGAAATTCAACAAAAAATTCTATACAAATTTGAATAATATGCAATAGGTCTTATAGCTGAACAGCCATCTCTTTTACAAAACCTGTGCATATAATAATAACTATTAACTATAATAGTTATAGTAGAAATACAAAGTTTATTCTGATTTTATTCGCTTTAATGTGTAAATTTGAAAAATGATTTCAAGTATAATTGACACGTACTTTTTATTCTGTATTTACAAATAATATGAAATCATAAAATTTAGATATGAAAAAGATTTTATTTTTGCAATTTGCGACACAATAATTGTTTAATTTTTAGTCAAGACGACATATCAACTGAGGCACTGAAATGTTTGTACGGCACATCTCGCCCCAGTGAAATAGAAAACGTAGTGAACAACGTATCGAGGAAAGAGACGACAGTAGTCAATATTGATGAAGAAGCTGCCAAGAAAGACAAGGACAAAATACAAGAGCCGGAGTTCAAAGTGCCTAAATTTAAGGACGTCGTTAATTATGTATGGGAGCAAATGCAGAAGAGAAAGAAGGGCTCGAATACTAAACATCGGTTTGTTATAGCGAACCAAGTGCTTCAGTTCCATCCTTTGACCTATCAAGAAGTAAGTGAAAAGTTTAATTTTTATATTACACCAATTTTGTTTTTCTAATTTTAACTAGAAATGTGCCAGATGATGTAACCAACAAAAACAAAAGGGGCTTAGGTGGGAATATATTGAAATTATCATTTCATTTCAACCTTTAACGTTAAAATGCAAGAAAAAAATGTACTTTTACGTATGCCACTTGCATACAAAAGTTTTTAAATATTTAATTTCGATATTGGGAAAACAAGATTAAACCAAATTTCTTAAAACAAGAATCATTGGTATAATTGGTTTAGACGATATTGATATGAATGTCACTTATAAGATTTCCTATTTAAATTTAATTTTCTTACACTAGATCTTGCGGTACCAACGAATGTGCTTGAACCGGGAAGCGGGGCTTAAAGACTGCTCGAACCACCCGAACGCTACTTCACCATTGCTCACCAAATACTTCTACGAGAACTTACTGGAGACTGAAGTGCTTGAGAGATACTTGACTATGATCACCTCACTGTTGAGTGCAAGTCCAGGTAATGTATATTTTATCAGAAAACTAGCTGACCCGGCGAACTTTGTTTTGCTTCAAAGTCAAAAATTTAAAATTATCAGTGTTCTTCCTTCCTCTTGAATCATTCTATCTATTAAAAATAACTACATTAAAATCCGTAGCGTAGTTTTGAAAATCTTAGGATACATAGGGACAGATAGCGCGACTTTGTTTTATACTATGTAGTGATTAATAAGATCTGCTCGCTAAAGTTGTTACCAACCTCTATTATTAATAATAATCATGTCAAATAAATTTCATTGCCTAATAAAGAAAATTATTACTCTATTATTGTTTTATCAATTGTCATATTTTATATTTTAATATTATTATTGGTTGGACCGAAATTAAGACCCGTTTGCACCTAATTATTAATCAGAATGTACTATAAGTGTGTATATGTGATCACTACACTAGAATTATGTCCTCCCTCTCATTCAAATATTCTATTACACTTATCAGGATTTACAAGTAACAAAGAGGGCCAGCCCCAATGTAAAATAGTTTCAAATTTTAATAATAGTTATTAACCGACTTCCCAAAGGAAAGAGGTTATCTATTCGTCACGTATATTTTTTTTTTTTTTTTTTTTTTTTTTTTTTTTATGTATGTTCGGGCGAAATGGCTAGAAATCGTCGACCTACCGACACGATTCATACGACATTGTATGCGACTAGTTTCACAGGCAGTCCCATATTGAGGAAAATGAAAACCTTCCGGCGGTTTTCCCGGAAAATTGGAAAATGTCGGTTTCTTAAAATCTTGAATAACTTGGGTGTTTATAAACCGATTTCCATTTTCTTTCTTTCATTTGATAGGAAATTTTGTCACGCTACTTTTTCTCTTGGACATGGGTATGCTGTGATGCTTAACTCTTTGAGTTATGGGGTGGAAACCACCACCACTCCTCAAGTTTTTTAGATAATTTGAGATAACTCGGCTTCTGCCGAATCGATTCTTATGAAACTTGAAATATGTATTATATATCTATGCTTATATAGGTTGACGAAAAATTTGACCTTCAACTCTTCGATCCTGATGATGCAGGGTTACAGCTATCCTAAACTATAACATTAGCTATTTGGTGCTTACATATATGTAACAAGACTACTAAGCAGAGACATTTGATGAAAATTTGACCTTCAACTCCTCAATCCTGATGATGCAGGGGTGCCTCAAGCCTAAACCATAGGGGTTGACCATTTGGTGCTTATGGGTATGTTATAACAATACTAAGCAAAGACATATTATAAAAAAAATGACCTTCAACTCCTCAACCCTGATGATGCAGGGTGCTGTAAGCCCAAGCCGTAGGTGATGGCCATTTAGTGCTTACGGATATATAATAAGATAGCAAGGCAAAGATGTACGATGACAAATTTGACCTTCAACTCCTCAACCCTGATGATGCAGGGGTACTGCAGGCTTAAACCATACACGTTAGACATTTGTTGCTCACGGATTTGTAATAACATTACTAAGCAAAGGTATACGACGAAAAATTGGACCTTCAACTCCTCAATCCTGATGATGCAAGGGTATTGAATGCCTAAGCCATAAAACTTAGCTATTTCAATCTTACGCATTCAAAATGATATTTAAAAAAATGTAAGGTAAAACATTAGAAAAATGGTTGTATACGGTGGAAAATTGGACCTTCAACTCCTCAATCCTGATGATGCTGGGGTGCTTCAAGCTTAAACTATAGGCGTTAGCTACATGATCGCTACGTATATCTGATAAGATTACTAAGCAAAGATATAAGATGAAAAATTTGACCTTCAACTCCTCAACTCTGATGATGCAGGGGTACTACAGGCTTAAACTATAGGCGTTGGCCATTTGATGCTTATGGGTATGTAATATATTTACAAAGCGAAGACGTATGATAAAAAAGTTGACCTTCAACTGCTCAACCCTGATGATGCAGGGTACTGTAAGCCCAAGCCATAGAAGTTGGGGATCTGTTGCTTACGTGCATGCGATGAGATTACATAGAAAAGATATGACATGATAATTTTGACCTTCAACTCCTCAACCCTGATAATGCTGGGGTCCTTCAAGTTTAAACCGTAGGCATCGGCCATATTGTGCTTACGTATACATAATGTTGTTGTTCACAATACCAACAATGAGTTTCGGAGAGGATATAATTATGATCAAAAATTCCACTTTGAATACAATTACCTGAAAGATGCAAGAGTACTACCAACCTTTTTAAATTGGATGGGTTATTTTTATCAGTATCAGTATAATTATACTCTTAGTTATAAGGTTTATATTACTTTTTCTACTTTAAATATTGATAATTATAGGTCTATTCTTTAAATAAATGTTTACTCAGAAAAAGTTGTTTTATTCGGTTAGGTTAGGTTCGAACAGATTTTTCCAATTCAGAATCTAAGGGAGGGGGCGCGGTAGCGCCCCCGACCGGTTGTGTCAAAGAAGTCTATTTTTATATGATGACGTCAGCACATAATTTTATTCATCCGAAAATCGGACGAATAATTAATTTTATTCATCCGGTTAGCGGACGACTAGCAACAGCCATAACTGATTTTATCGTGACTGAAAAGCGTGAAAAAAAAAATTTTAAACAAAAAATACAACCGACTTCCATGCCACATAAAAGTAAAAAATAATTTAAATACATGTTGGTTTAGAGCAAACACAGTTCTTAGTACATAGTCCCGAAGTCGGCGCTCATATAAGATACATATAGTTTCGTCATGATCCAGCAAAATATGGTAAGCGCCGACTTCGGGACTATGTACTAAGAACTGTGTTTGCTCTAAACCAACATGTATTTAAATTATTTTTTACTTTTATGTGGCATGGAAGTCGGTTGTATTTTTTGTTTAAAATTTTTTTTGTCCTAACATTACGGCGAAATACCAATATTATCTATATTAGAGGTCATAACTAATAAAGGATCATGAAATTTAGGCATTAAGGCATTTTTTTTGGAATAGACACCAAGTAAGAACGGATTGTTTGGCTTTTAAGGGCTTGTCTTAATAGGAATCATTGGGGGTTAAATCTATGTATTATTGTCGTAATATAAAATTGAAGTATAAAACCGCTTTAATAGATTACTTAGTAGTCATTAGAACTAAACAAAAAAATCACAATGAAAGTGTTACTAAAATAAGGTATATTATTTCAGAAATTATGCCGCTTACTTGCTTCCTGGACATAGTGGGTTGCGTTCCCGACAAGATGGCGCCTAAGTACACTAATCTCCTGCCGTTCCTACAGAATCTCTTTACGACCAGCACCAAGGAAGACATCAGAGAGACTGCTGCGATAATATTTGCGATTATAACAGTAAACACTAGAACTAAAAACGAAATTGATAAGGAAATTAAGGAGTTCGTGGTACAGGCGAGGAATAATAAGAGTTTGGAGGCCCAGTGTGGCTACATGGCAGCGTTTTCGCATTTATGTGAAAGGTGTATTGCCTTGTCGAAGAGAGATAAGTTTGGGGGTAAAGGTTTCAACCCAGTGAACTGGGAGCCGTATCAGCAGGCTGCGTTGTGCTTGGGTGAGTTCTTCATAAGCTGGTTGTGGGTTAAAGTATAATTTGACATAGAGTGTATAAAATATGGTCACAAATATACGTTTATGACTAGTAAGCTATAACAAGTTTTTGAAGTGAAACTTCTTTAGGCGCATGAGGGTAAAATTTTTACAGATGAAACGTCACGCCGGTATGCAACGGAAGTGTCGGAACAGAGAGAGAGAGTGATCGAGACCGATTGAGAGAGAGTAAGACAGGGCGAACGTAGCATGAGCAACTAGCCGTGGAGTGAGAGTAGGGAGCAAGCGAGTGAGAAAGATTGAGAGAAAAAGTGAGACAGAGCGAACGTCGTATCACGCCTTTTTCCCTTCCTCTTAATCTTGGAAATTTAAAGTTTTAGATTTGTATAAATATAAACAAGATTTATAAATTAGTTCGCCAAAGAAGTTTCACTTCTGACATGTGTACTTTGTACGCACGCATGTTTTTTTTTTTATAAAATATTCAATGGTAGTATTTATCATTTTTATAATTGCGACTCAATAATTTTTCATACACGCATGAACTATAACAAAAATAATCTAATAACGAAGACGTATTTTGTGTGTGTTTTAGCTGAAAAAAAAAAACTCTCCACAATCGCAACTTCACAATTTTAATTAGATTTATGACACTATAGTGATCGTATACGCACAAAGTAATCAAAATTGTTTATTTAGATCTGGAATTAGCTGGAAATCTAACATTTTTGAAATTCGAATCGAATAGATTCCTCTGCATGGTAGTCTGGGCAGGGAGGTATTTCACATCATTAATACAGCATTTTTATTTCAGCAAACGCACTGGCGAGTCCCCAAACATTATTAGTCAGTATAAGCTGCACGGCCATCTCATTTCTGGTCCGAAGCACCGCATTGCCTCTACCCAACACCTCTTCCAAACAGGATCTGCTAATACAAAGCGAAAATCCGTTTAACATCAACAAGATTGATACGAACATAGATAATGATGAAGTGACTAAATTCACTGTAGCGGAGAGGTTGTTCAAAATTGTGGGTAACGCAAAACTACCGTCGAAAGTAAAGGAGAGGGCGCTGTTTACGCTCGGGTTGATGTGCTGTGGCGAAAGATTGCCCTTTGCAAGCCAAATTGTTAAAGGATTCTTACAGATGGCTAAGGATGTGAGTTTACAATCCATACTTCCATAGTAATACTATAAATGTGCGTTTGTTTGTTCCTCTTTTAGGTCGCCACATAGCTATTATATGATATGGTTTATATGTTGGGAGATAGTTAGGAGGATGGACAGTGACATAGGCTACCTTTTATCGCGCTCTCTCATTCCCATGAGAATTTCGATGTTTTGTTAGTTGCTAGATATTTAGTAGTTCCAGACGTTGCTAATAGATGGCGTTAGTAAAATTCATTTGCAAGTCCTGAATCACTCTACCAAATGCTACATGTAATTTATTGAAGTAAAAGGCAACTAATAAATTCAACGGAATTTTAAATTTGTGCTGTATAAGAGCTAGTTTACTCATACATTCAAAGTAATAAAAATTATCATATAGGAATACATTAAATAATGTTACTTATAACATTGCTAGCTAAAAAAATAAAATAAGTTGTGGTCTGAAATAAAATTCGAGATATTTTTATTTCGAGGAATAAATTTAAAGTAGAAATAATGCAGTTACAGTTACAAGTAAGGGGGTTTTGTAACACGTCACACTTTCACATGAGGCGACCATCATAGTCCTCGGGAGTAGCAACGCATCTGTGATTGACTTCAGATGAAACACATGTTCTATTTGAAGATGTCTATGGGTGGCAGTGACTACTTACCATCAGGTGGACTGCATGCTCGTTTGCTACTTCAGTGATATAAAAAAAAACGTCATATCTAATTAAACCTAATAGGAATATTATATATTTTTATACTTTGTTAAAGACAAATGATTTGTGGTATAATACTGTGCTTTTAATGTTATTTTTAGAGTAAGGAGTTTGAAATTCATCTTCAAATTGGAGAGTCGTTAGTATTATGTGTCGAAGGTGTCAATTCAAATGAAAATAGAGATCTTTGGACCGAGCTACCTAAAGAGGTTTGTACATTATTTATCTTTATTTCCTCCTATTAGCGATTTTAATAATAGTTATAATAGAAATCTTTATTTAACAACACCTTTTAATACATTTTTTCTGTTATATAGATTTTTTGGGTTATAATGGTGGTTTATTGAGCTCTGATTGTAAGTTTAAACTTGAGGTATGGGTGTCAGTGCTCCCAAAAAGATATCGAAGTTTATACATTACATGTGGCAATAATACAAGGTGGTAGAATCAGTGTAGTTCGAGCGGGGAAGTATCATCGCCATTCCTATTTCTAGCGTGAAGCATTTCTTGCGTTTCGATGGAAGGGTGTGGTTGCCGGCTCACTTTCACATGAGGCGACCATCATAGTCCTCGGGAGTAGCAACGCATCTGTGATTGACTTCAGATGGCACCCATTTTCTGTATAAACTTGATTACAGATGTCCATGGGCGGCGGTGACCATTTACCATCAGGTGGACCGCATGCTCGTTGGCTACATCAGTCAGATAATAATACAATCTTTTCTGGCAATTGTTCTTTTTTAACCATTCTTAATGTCATGAAACCGTAAAGAAAGTAGCCTAATCGACTCGTACTGCAAGACATACATTCTGGTGTTACATGATCATTTTTAAATTGTATGGTGCGATTAAATAAATGTAAGCGCATAAATCGAAAGGTTCATACAATTATCTTATCGTAACGAGTCTATTTGGTGAGTTTATGCCGTCAAATAAAAACAATACTATATATTTTAATAGCTGTATATGAGTTTCATATAGTTTTATTTTTATGATAACAGGGTAACGCTAAAATTAAGGACTTTGAGGCGTTGAAAGAAAATGATGCATTGTTGGAAGGGCTTCTAAGTGAACTGTTCAAAATTGGTAAACATCCCCACCCGCATTCCAGACAAGTAAGTAATCTAATAAAAAATGTTATTCTCAGTCCTTCTGTTTCCATAGGTGTCTTAGGAGGAGACTGGGGACATCATTTAGGAGAAAGGCAGCAGGGGAGAGAGATAGATATATTCCTATAGATAGAGAGAGAGAGAGAGATATTCCTGTGAGATTTTAAACTCCCATTGCGGTCACCAGTACACAAACCAGGCGAAGAGATCTACAGAAAACGTCTTAGGCCTTCTTCTATTTCCAGCAGTGGACTTTAAAAGGCTGATTGATGGTTTATATCATAATAGTAATACACTATGGCTATTAGGGTACCGAATATGTACCATATGAATACACTCGTAAGGGAACGCAGCCACACGTGACCTATTTTTGACAAGTGTTGACCCTCCTTCCGTCCTCTTGGTGATCATCCGTAGTATATAGGTAGACCCTTTCCTTCCCCCTGGACATGTCTACGACATTCATAATTACAGTTTTCATTCATTTTTTGAAAACAGAACGTCAAAAAAAGTAATTTAACTCATAATAATTATGAGTTAAATTAGAGCAGTGATAGCTTAATGGTTGAAACTTGCCCTCTCGATCGGGAGGTCCGAGGATCAAAGCCAGGCACACACCACTGATTTTTCTGAATGTATGTTGAAAAGCGCGAAATTATCTTTACGATTTTCGTCACGTAGTTAATTTCCCCATTAACTTCGTGACGGAAATCTAAACCCCGCCCCTACCCTGTTACCAAGCGTGTTATTTTGAATACACCTCCTTCCTAACAATGGTTACGTGGTTTGGGTACGTTTCCTAACATGTAATATTTGTTTATGTCTCGACTATTTAAATGATTATTAAAAAAATATATACCTATATCTCAATAAAATTTAATATAATTAATGGGATATGTACATTTTTCAAAGGCAACAAGTATTTGGCTGTTAGCTCTTCTGAAGAATTGTCCTGACCGAGAGCCCATCAAGAACAAACTGCCGGCGTTACAAGGTGTATTTATGGATTATCTGTCAGAGAACAGTGGTAAGTTTTTGAATTGCCCCGGTCAATCGTTATATTATATGTTTTCATGTAGTGTAGTTATAGTAGAAGATTATTTTTTGTTTGTATTTGTTATTGAATAGGCTATTTTTATTGTAATGATTAGTACTAGTCACCCGTCGCAACGGTCGAAATTCGACTTTAATTCAACGGAAAAACTAAACTTGTTATGGTATAAAGTAGCATAAATGTTTCTCAAGTTCAATTAAAATTCTATAAAATTTAATTTAGTTTAAAGATAAAAGAGGTTTGATTAATTAAGCTGTATTTAAAATGAATGACGGGTATTTTAACATTTGACATGTGACTTTTTTAACCGACTTCCAAAAAGGAGGAGGTTATCAATTCGTCTGTATTTTTATTTTTTTTTTTTATATTTGTTACCTCATTTCTCCGGACTGGGTGAACCGATTTAGATGATTTTTTTTTTATTTGAAAGGTAGTGCGTGTCATAGGGTCCCATTTTTTTTTAGTATTTTTTTGACTAGGGCATCCATAAGAAAAACGCATAAGTCTTAAATTTGCATTTTCAATGTACGCGATAAATGTATGAATAACTCAATATCCCGCCAACCGATTTTGATGATTCTTTTTTTATTAGAAAGGATGTACGCCAGGGGTAGTCTGATAAGAGTTTGATAAGGTTCTAATCATAGGATCTTCAACTTTTTGGAGCAAAATAATAAAATTAGTGATAGTCGGCCGAACCTTAGCTGGAGAAGTCCAATTGAGTAAAATATAGAATAAAATTACTATGTAGGTATTTACTATGAAAAATTTGACCTTCAACTCTTCAATCCTGATGATGCAGGGGTACTGCTAGCCTGAACTATAAAAGTTGGTCGTTTGATGTTTGCGAATATATAATGAAATTGTTAAGCAAATTCATGGGACAAAAATTTGACCTTCAACTCCTCAACCCTGATGATGCAGGGGTATTTAAAGCCAAAACCATAGGAATAAGCCATTTGGTGCTTACGTATATGTTATAAGATTACTGAGCAAAAACATAAGATGAAAAATTTGACCTTCAACTCCTCAACCCTGATGATGGAGGGGTACTTCAATCCTAAACCATAGAAGTTGGCAATTTGGTGCTTACGGTTATGTAAAGAAAATACTAAGCAAAAATATAAAATCAAAAATTTGACCTTCAACTCCTCAACCCTGATGATGAAGGGGTACTTCAATCCTAAACCATAGGAGTTGGCAATTTGGTGCTTACGGTTATGTAAAAATAATACTAAGCAGAGGCACAAAATTAAAATTTTGACCTTCAACTCCTCGACCCTGATGATGAAGGGGTACTTCAATTCTAAACCATAGGAGTTGGCAATTTGGTGCTTACGGGTATGTAAAAATAATACCAAACAGAGGCACAAAATTAAAATTTTGACCTTCAACTCCTAAACCCTGATGATGCAGGGTACTGCAAGCCTGAGCCATAGAAGTTAGCCACCTGGTACTAACGTATATGTTATAAGATTACTAAGCAACAATATAAGATGAAAAATTTGACCTTCAACTCCTCAACCCTGATGATGGAGGGGTACTTCCAGAGGGGGCGCCCTGTTTGTATGAATTGTAAAAGTGTTTTATGTTTAATTTTTGTGAATATGTAGATGCACAAAGCAAACTTAGAGGCTTTATTTAAATACAAACATAAAAATATAGTCACTAAAAAGTGTAAAATAAAAACTTTTTAACAAAAAATATCTACCGACTTCCATGTCACAAAAAAGTAAAAAATAATTTAAATATATTTTGGTCTAGAACATACTCAGTACTTAGTACATAGTTCTGAAGTCGGTGCTCATATAGGACGTAGTTACCGTCGTCCAGCGAAATATGTCGAGCACCGACTTCAGGACTATGTACTAAGTACTGAGTATGTTCTAGACCAAAATATATTTAAATTATTTTTTACTTTTTTGTGACATGGAAGTCGGTAGATATTTTTTGTTAAAAAGTTTTTATTTGACGTTGTTTTCATAGTAAGACATTGTTGAATATTTTACTTCGTTTATTATATATTATATGTTTTTGTATCAAATGCATTATTTGAAAAGAATATTAGCATTCCACAATCTTTTAACTATAACCGTGCTTAATTTCATACCCCTTCGTCTACGGCAAGTATCTTCAAAACGGATCCCAAGTGTTCTTCTCTCACTATCACCTCCTCATTATACATTGAAATCTTATATTTAGTTTAGTTTAGTTTAAACAGAGTTGTTTATGCATTAAGTAGTTTCTTAATAAAACATTATCTGAAAAATAGTCAAATCGAACCTGTTTTCGATTTCAGAAATAGTCCAAGACGTGGCAAGCAAAGGCCTTAGTTTGGTGTATCAGAATTCCGACGAAAGCCAAAAGCAAGCGCTAGTGTCGCAGATCATCGAGCAGCTGACCAGCGGGAGGCGGTCCGTGGCGCAAGTCACTGAAGATACCAAGATATTCGAAGAGGGTCAGCTTGGAAAGGCGCCTACTGGGTAGGTTTTAAAAGCACTATGTTACAACCAGTGAGTTTGGTTTTCACGTTTAATAATTAAATAATTACGTTTGTGCTATTGAGTGTCCCATGTGTTTATCCGGATCTAGGGATTTCTATGTGCCAAATTTCGGCGGAATACGATCTGTAGTTTTTGTGTGTCCAATTTTAGGTTTAAAAATTAATAAATGCACGTTACCAATACTCATTGTAAGGTCCGATTGGACGTTTGTAGTAGCAATGACATTTGATATGTACTAAATTGGGAAGCAAATCAAACGTATACAAATGAAATCGATGTTTACCAAAAATCGATTAAGTTGTGAGAGTATCTAATCGTTAAGATCCTGCTCTATCCACGTCAATCGACATATTACGTGACCACAACAATTAGGCGCATAAAAATAAAGCGGTTCAGTACCCCGCACCGCGCTTGTGTCCCCGCGCATCCCCTAGTGACGTGCAGTCGTGTATCGTCTAGGTGTTTACGTTAGCCAGCACGTGTTTAATGTTATTTCGTTATAATGTTAGTTTAATGAGTTATTGTTGATTTTTTAAAGTTATTATTAAATTAGTTAATTATTCGTCAATAAAGCTCAAAATGGGTAGGAAACGGACTATTCGTTGAGGAGAACGGACTCTTACATTCAAAATATGCATTTTTTTAACAAGAGAAAAGTATTGGGCTCAGTATTCCTGTCTCCCAAGTCGAAAATCAAATGTGTGCTGCAACAGGCATCAGTCTCTTACACACATAAAAAAGAAGAAAATATTCCATGTCTGCGAATATATTAAATACATGAAAGTGCTTTAATAATCGACTATTGACCATACACCACTACGGTGTATGTTTTAATAATGGTATACCTACATACTTTTGGTATTTGGTAATAGAATATACTTCATATCGGTGTGGAAAATCCCTAGCTCTAATGACGTTTCAACTGTCGTGCGCCTAATTGTTTTGGTCGAGTAGTAGATGAAAACCGACACCGATTAAAAAAATGAATATCGACGTTGATGTTGGTATCGATAAATCGTTGATAGTCATTCCCTAGATCAAAAAACCGACAATCGACCATTTTCAATTGATGGTCCAGTTATTATCCATCTATAGCTCTACTATTCTATAAATTGGATAAGGAAGAACGATGATTTATGATATATTCTATCTTTGGTCGACGGCTTTGATCTGACAAACTATGTAGTATGATAGATTTTGCTATTGATCGATGATATTGACTGACGATTAAAGGCAGTTTGAGCTCCTTAACATTTTACTCACTTAAAAACACATGTTTTAAAACTTTTACTATTTACTATGTAAGGCAAGATACTGGAGCTAACTTTCATTACGATATAAAAAACATGATTGTAATTATATTTAAAAAAGGGTATAATTAACAAAAAAGACAAACCTGCTGAGTTTATTGCCGGATCTTCTCAGATGAGGTCGTGTTCCGATCCGGTGGTAGTGTAAGAAAAAAAAAAATAACTGACCATTTGTAAGTGCCCCCGTAGGCCTATACAAAATAAAGACATTTCATCTCAATTCATTTAAAAAGCGAGAGTATTATAATATTTTATTTTATTTCAGAGGAAATCTATCCACATACAAGGAACTGTGCTCTTTGGCTTCTGATTTGAATCAACCGGATTTGTTATACAAATTCATGCATCTCGCTCACCATAATTCGATGTGGAATTCCAAAAAGGGTATGTCATTTTTATTGCAACATTTTTGAAATTAATTCGTTTCTTTGTACCGTAATCTAAGTAGAATGCTGGCTTGAAATTAATGTCTAAATTACTCCAAAAATACATGAACGATTGAATTTCATTACACACGCCCCTGAATTTAGATTTAGCCGCCTTTTAAAATGCTTTGCGTTACAATGCGAAGATTTTATGCGATGCGACAATTAAATTAGAAATAATAATCGCCTATTTAATTGAATTTAAGATTTTCCCTTTCTAGCGAATCATCTCATATTTATGATATTAGACTAGTATTATCGCGGAATTGATAAATTATAATACTTAACGGGTACTCACGATATGCGGTTTATGAATTCTTATACAATACTTTTTGCCGATATTTCGACCCAGTTGCATGGATCGTGGTCACGGCCAAACTGCGGTAGCGGGGAGAAACCGCTGACAAGCACTAGTGGTAAATTAACCTATCTACCCTACGTCTAGTTCGTTTTTCTTTTTTAGGTTCCATATTACGACACACAACACTAACTGTATCCTTACGCACCACTTTTTGCACTATTTGAGATTTACATAAATCTCATATTTGACATATAATATGCAAAATAAATTAAATAATAAGATAGACGATGAAAACCAATATTATTACTATATATTCGAGTAATATTATTTTGAAAGTCATTTCATAATTATTCATTATCAAAATCCTTCTTTGATCATCTGTACATTTTCTATTGATATTAATGTGTGTGTTTATCAATCTTTTTCCTTTTAAAATTCTTACTCTAGTGTATGGCTTAAATTAATACACATTATTTGATATCGTATACTCGTTAATTAATACTCTCCCTATAATATTGTCGAAAAACGTTCCTTACTAGTAAGACTCATGTTTCATCCGTAAACATTTATATTTTTTATCTAATTGAAGTAGCAAACGAGCATGCAGTCCACCTTATATTAAGTGGCCACTGCCGCCCGTGGGCATTTGTAACCAACTTCATATACAACATGGATTCTATCAGAAGTGAATCACAGATGCGTTGCTACGTCCGATAAAAAGTGTGTCGGTGGTACCTTCCCGGTCGAACTACACTGGTTCTACCACCTGGTACAAATGTGTTAATGTATGATAAACAAAAATTATGAGTATGTCGTGGATAATGACACGCGTTATTGGGACTGCGTTTAATAATGTAGATTTTGCGTTATCGAATGTTGTTTTGACTAATGATAAAAATCAGGGTAGACGTCGTGACGCCCGTGTAACAGGGCGGCACGTGGACGGAGTCGTATCAGTCAGCCGTCTCGGTTGTGCTCAATTAGTTCAGTGGTACTAAGTAGTGCTCAGTCGGTGAAACGGAACTATCGGCTTGCTTTGTCGCGCTGTGTATTATTGTTTGTTTAATCGGACTCTCGTTATAATTACCGTGAACGTGGTTTCTCCGTCTGCGAATGATGTCGGACCTGCCGTTCGACCATACCTGGCGCCGACAAGTATAATATTATTTCTTTATACCCTCTAGGGGTGGTTTCAGACTAGCGTATTTTTCTGCGCGTATACAGTAGTTTTGGCATACGCGCTTACAAGCGCGCTACAATACATGTTTCAAAAACTGGACGCGCCTAAACGGGCATAATCCAGCGTGTTTGCTCGAACCGGTAGTGGCGTCGTGTCAGTATCAACATGGACTCTGATAAAGAAACATTTCAATTTGCGTAGCTCGCGCTTATACGAGCTTAAAAGCGCTCATACGAGTTGCGCGTGTGCCAAAAGACTTCGAAAGACAAGCTTATACGCGCGTAAAAAAACGGTAGTCTGTAACCGCCCTTATACCATGTCCTCAGGAGCGGCGTTCGGTTTCCACTCGATAGCGTTGCAAGCGGGCGCCCAGCTGTCGGAGCACCTGCCCAAGATCGTCCCGCGGCTCTACCGCTACCGGTTCGACCCGACGCCGCGGATACAGAACTCCATGGCCAGCATCTGGCACGCCATAGTGCCCAACACGCAGGCTACCGTGAGTGTTGGCTCTTGATTTGCATTTTTGGACGTTTTCGAGTTATAAATCCATAGTAATATTATAAATGTGAAAGTGTGTTCGTTTGTTCCTCTTTCACGTTGCCACATAGCTATTATATGATATGGTTTATATGCTGGGAGATAGTTAGCAGAGCGGAGAGTGACGTAGGCTACATTTTACCGCGCTCACTCATTCCCATGGGAATATCGATGTATTATTACTTGGTACATATTTAGTAGTTCCAGACGTTGTTAATAGATGGCGTTATTAAAATTCATTTGCAAATTCTGAATCACGCTATTAAATGCTAATGTTAATTCCCCTTACCGTGTGGGCAAAGCCGCGGGTAAGAGCTAGTATGAATAATAAAGTGACTGTAAATACAATATCGTACACTATTAGATCAATTACATTTAAATAACATTTTATGGGAATCCATTTGTACCAAGAGTATTACAACGGAATAAGTTAGTTATAGATATTTTTACGCTTAGTATTTTTATATAAAGGTATTTGAAGTTATAGGATTTGGCCAAACTATATATTGATTAACTTAGATATTAATACCACAAAATAAGATCTTGCTGACCTACATAAGTTCTATTTGACCGATATAAAATCCTTAAGTGTCCGTCTTACATTAGAAATCAATAGTCGGTATTAACTAAACATACTGTAATTCCGAAACAGTTAATACTAGGTTATACCCGCGGCTTCTCTCGTTTCGATCACGTTCACGTTCATGAACTATGCGCGTTGCAAATTTCAGTGAAATCTTACAGATAATTTTTGCGTGAAATAGTTACATACGCACATACATTGTTACAAACTTCTAATTTAAAATATAATATAATAATATGTTTTTTGTTCAGGTTCACAAATACCACAAGGAGATACTGAACGACCTGGTAGCCAATCTTACATCAAACCAATGGCGGGTGAGGATGTCGTGTTGCAACGCCCTCGCAGACTTGTTGAGGTAAATGAAACTATATTCATGTTTCATACATTTACATGTTTCAAAATTATTAATTAAAGTCTAAATTTGTTATATTAGGATTTATTTACCTTAAACCTATTATTATATTACTATTTTTCTTTTTATATGATTAAAGTAGCAAACGAGCATGCAGTTCACCTGATGGTAAGTGGTCACTGCTGCCCATGGACACCTGTAAGCAACTTCATACAGAACACAGGTTCTATCTGAAGTCAATCACAGATGCGTTGCTACTCCAAAGGACTACGATGGATAGTCGAATCCTAAGAAACGCTTCACGCTGGAATTAGGTGTGGCGGTGGTACTTCCCCGGTCGAACTACACTGGTTCTACCACCTGGTATTAATATTTGTATAATATCAAAATTAATCTATGATTAATTTTGATATTATACAAATAATCTATGATTAATTTTGATAAGCCTAAAACATTTTAAAAATAATTGTATACATATCTTAAAAAAAAAACATCATGATTGCAACTGTTTTGAAATTATAATAAATTCTTCTGACAGAGGTGCTCAAAGCTTGCACGACTCGTTGGAACAGCTGCCCACGATCTGGGCGCAGTTGTTCCGAGTGATGGACGACGTTCACGAGGGGACTCGACAGGCAGCCACTACCACTGCCAATGTACTGTCTAAGGTGAGATTAGAAGATGTAATCTAATCTAATAATCTTAATATGTGCACGTCTTCTAAAGTTGTTACGCAGGTTCGACTTCTTTGTCGAAAAGTTGGAATTTCCATAAATTTTATACCTTTGACTCGTACATTATTAAGTAGAATGGTACAATAGAATTCCGACGACGAGCGACGTAATGCGGTGACCGTGGTTTTTATATCTAACAACCAAGTACATAGGTTTAATATTTTTTTAACATAACTTTTTATTTCTTCGAATTGAATCATAATTGTTTTTTTCATCATTTAATACATTCGTCTTACTTACACTGTAGATTTCCGCGCACGCGATTTGATACTTTATCATAGCCACTAACTTTTTGACTGCTTAGGTCAACTAATTTCTTTTAATAAAGTATTGCTTTTATTTTATGGGGCATAAAGTAATTTCGGTATCTATCATATTATTTATATAGGACAAACAAGGGTAAAAATTCAGTATTTTTGTTCTGTTCACTTATGAGCAAGGAATTTTATTATATTTTGATTAATGTAGGTATAATATTGGATTATTTTTACGTGTTCATTATATTTCCAGCTGTGCATTCACGCATCGGATGTGAGCCAGGGTAAGGATGGAAAGGAAATTGTGTCTGTGATACTTCCCGTGTTGCTGGATTCTGGAATAACGAATGTAGTAAAGGAGGTCAGAAGTGTAAGGTTCGTATTTTTTGCGTATTTTTATAATTTTATTCATTAATGTACAGGGGGGTCATTGATATATCATATTTAATATTTAATTAAATGCGAAACTTTATGTAAGTGCGATAGTTATTCTTTCACGCAAGAATGATAGTGTACCGTACGGTACATTACCGTATTTTACCTAGATAAACATGTGGCAACCTCCCGCAACTCGTCAAAAGATGGGGCTACTAGTATTTTGAAACACGCTATCGAAGTATTCTCAATACCCCGCATATATATAAATTCCGAACAAAGATTGTAAGAGCACGGCCCAGGCATGATCACGTAGCCTGGCGGGAGATAACACATAGGATGGTAAATCCGAAATCCGAATGAAGCAGGTGAAACTGCGGAAAAAAATGTGAGCGTGTACTAGCGTACACTCGTAAGAAGTGAAACTTCTTTATGACGTTATTTTTAAAAAAATAACTTGAAAACTTGAAAAATAAATAACATGATCACGCCCACGTATTGGTGTTTTGAAAAATGCAATCAAAAACTGAGGTTGACTTTGAATATTTTAGAAAAATAAATACCACAATCAACATTCAAGTATTAGAAAAAATGATACCATAATTACACCCACTTGTTAGTGTATTGAAAAATACAATCAAAAACTGAGGTGAATTTTAAATAACGTCGAAAAATAAATACCACAATTACACTTCAGTATTAGAAAAAGACATGTAATTACTTACTTTTTTTTTAGAAATTCACTGGAATTAGAATTAAAATAAACCCTTTGATTTTGCTGATCACTTCAATATAATATATATATATTTGTCACGTCACTTTAGAGCGTTGGGAAAGATGGCGCGTAACAGAAAAAGATGGCGCGTAACGAAAAAGAAAATGTTACACTAATTTTTTTTCCAACCCCGATAAAGAAGTTTCATTTCACTTCAACAACCCCGATAAAGAAGTTTCACTTCAAAAACTTATTATATTATGTTAATAATTGTAACACTTATTAAATGTTTAGCAATAAAAACAATGAATCGTATATTTATGAGACCTAACGGTAAAGGAGACGCGTTACCTGATGTAAATCAGTCGCAATCGCCTTTTCACACGTGCAACACCACAGTGATCATTAATACACCGGCTTTAATAAAGATCCGTTTTTTCACCTTTCTTGAAGAGCCCCATGTCATAGCGCTCCGAGAGTCCCTTAATTCATTCAACTATGAGTTATAAGTAGGTTCACTTTTTCAGAGAGCTTTCTCATCCCTTCATACTGTAATGATATCTATTTCAGCCTGCAAACAGTATCAAAGCTAGTCACGGCCGTGGGGGCCAGCCTGGCACCTTTCTTACCAAAACTAGTGCCAGCGCTAGTGGGCGCGGCGGGAGACCTGGAGTCAGCGAAACTGTCCTATCTGAGTACGGCTTTAGCTGATAGTGGCTCCAGGGAGATGCTGGATGATATGCGGGCCAGCGCGGCCAGGCATCACTATACTACTGATACTGTTGTTAAGGTTAGTATACAGAAATTGTATACGAGTTTGCTTTGTTTTTTAGTTAACGTAACGAAGTAGACGAAACTTCGAAATTAATCTAGTAAGACGTTAATTTCGTACTCCTTCCAACAGTCTACTCAGAAACTTGTCAATATATAAATTAATAAGTTCAAAGCATAGCAGTCAGATTAAACTTCGCCTTGGACCTTATTATTAAATTCTAACTAGATAGAAGACAAAACAGCCTGAGACTTAACAATAATATGCATTTCGAAGCATCAGAGGGGCCTTGTGAAGCGAACCGGGCAATTGTCATATCCAACGCGATTATTACAATTTGAATCTAATACTACACTGAGCACTGCACATTAACTTACATTAGATTAAGGGCCAATAGGTAAGAACGCGTGCGTCTCGTTTGGCTGCTGAACACCGACTGCCGGTTACGATGTCATCACGATGATGTCGTCGAACTACTCTGTTCGGAACTACCCGCTGTTAATATTCGAACTACTATATTCGGAACTACCCTCTCTTTAGGACTTGGGTAGTCCTAAATAGAGTGGATTAATTTTGATTTCGACGTATTAGAATTTTAAATAATACGATAACAGTAACATTTGCAATAATTGAAATTGTCGATCGCTTTATGTCGATCGAAGCGCCCGTCATGTATTTCCATACTTAATTAATAAAGCGTTAAATTCTAGTTTTTCTTTCCAAATGAAATAAAAGACCAGGCCTCTTGTATTTGGAGCTAGCTCTTTTTTCTTTCTATAAATAGGATGATTAAAAAAACGTATTTACAATACACATAAAAAGGACAAACCCGCTGTGTTTTTCACGTCGGATTTGCTAAGTTGCCGTGTTCCGATCCGGTGGTAGTGTAAAAAAGCGTTATAACTGACAGTCTTCCCGTAGGTCTATACAAAATAAAGACATTTTATTTCATTTCTTTCCAGTGCATGCCGTATATCGACATAGAAGTGATGCGAGAGATGCTCCCCCGCATCCTGGAACTGAGCCGCTCCCCTCAGCTCGGGACGAAGGTGGCGTGCGCACATTTCCTGGTACTGGCGGCGCACTACCTGAGGGTCAGCCTGGAGCCCCTCGCCGGGAAGATCATGTCCGCACTGCTCACGGGAACCTTCGATAGGAACGCCACTGTGAGGAAGAACTACGCTGAGGCGCTCGGACAGGTCTCCGCGTACGCTAAGGTGTGGCTTATTTGATAAAACAAACTGATATGAGTACGACATGAAAAGATATGATTGTAGTGATCGATGACATATGTTACGCGACACGAAACTACGATAATCCGGTGCGGCTAAACGCAACATAACTTTACGAAACTATAAGAAAATCAAAAAGATAAGGTACAACGCAATAAGATACCCTACCGGTCGTTTCTCTTACAGACTACAACAGTATGTGTCACTACTAATTTTGAACTCATTAATGTTAATAATGAATAGTTTCTAAAGTTGTATGTGTATTTGTAACTCTTTCAAAAGCAAAGTCAGGTTACAAATTTGCACATATAGTACACATAGTTTACTACATAACCTTGCCGTGGTGATGTGACACAAGCAGGTGAGGCCGCAGCAATACCGAATTATAATAAAAGATGACAATTAAATTCACATTACATTTAATAATGAATTTCTTGGTCTCATAAAGTGAACGATAATTGCGAATCGATTTCAAAAATTTCGTATGTTTTCGTATGTTAGCTATAATTTAAATGTAAACCACATTATTATGCTTATAGAACGTAGTTACCCTAATGTAACCTATAATAATTAAGATTTGATTTTGCAGCCACAATCAATAGAAAAACTCATGAAGAAGCTAATAAATCTTTACGAGACTAAAGAAGATGATATGTCGCGGTCGGCCATCGCGCTCACGCTCAAATCTATAGCGAAAGCTAAGATAGAACACATCAAGGATAATGAAGATGTGTTGGCTCCCATCGTGTTCTTGGCGATGCACGCGCCTAAAGACGAAGGTAAGTTATTGAGAATGTTTTTTTTAAGCGGAACCCCGCAGCTTCGCCCGCGTTAAAAAAATCGATGTATCTATTGTCTCGTGGGAGTAAGATATTTTCCCACAGTAAAAAGTAGCCTATATGTTAATATAGAGTGTCAGCTAACTCCCCACCAAATTTTATAAAAATCGCTCCAGCCGTTTAGACGCGAAGAAGTAACAAACATACAGCAGTCCATTAATCGCTTGAGATTCGAAAGGGGTGGGGGTAGGGGTTTCGACAATAACAGTTGCTTTTCCAGTTGTTAGTATTGATTCAAGTCTTGGTATTCCTTAGTATTTCCTTTGTACTTTTGTGGCGACCAGTTGCAAACGCGCGGCTTTACAATATTTTTATATATGTATAAGCAACGCCGGCGTCTAAGTCATTCATTCAGTACGGTGTTCTGGAAGCTTCGATCGCGGCGCGCGCGGTTAATTCGCGTTTGGTTTTATTCGCCAGTCGTTAAGATTTGGTTACGTCCGCAAGTCCCGCCATAAATTATAGCAATAAATATGTTATTAATACAATATATGTTTTTCGCATGATTCCACTAATACACTATTCCTGCAATATATTTTTTTGTCACAAACAAACTGCAACCCTAGAAACCTTTCTAGAATAATATTATATTTTACTTTATACCTGAATTTAAAGATAATAACCTAAATATTTTAAAATTCTTCGCAGCTCCTGAAAAATACAAATGATTTTAGATGAAGGAGGGAGGATTAGTCTTAAACCTTTCAACGTATCACCAAAGAGGAGGGGGTTTAAAAATACATCACGTGATTAATGGACGACCTCGAAATAATAAATATTTTATCTCGCAATAAGCAGTCCCTTATTATGTCTCTTTTAATATATTATTTACGTAGAAAAACTTATAAATAAATAAATTTAAACGATACATCAGAGTCAACAACGGTGGAGATGTTCGAAGAGCTGTGGACGGACATCAGTCCAGCGCGAGAAAGTGGGATACGTCAGCACCTGCCCAGTATTCGTGAGCAAGTGGAACTGGCTTTGACTTCCAGTAGTTGGACTAAGAAGATACAGGTACGTAATCTTCTTTAAACGAACTATTTGTATTTGTAAGTAAATAAAACATTGATGTTACTGCACTATTGACTCATTTTGTAAAAGGCTATGTCTTCTACTTTATAATGTACTAATTGATTTCCCATGGATTTGCTCGCCTTGATCGCGTTTACCGTTGCTATTAGTATCTCATTTGATCCCAGCTTTTAACTATATATGTGGCATAGTTTAGCCAAATTCGATATGCAATTGTTCCGCGGAAGAGTAACAAACACATAGATCCTGACAAAGTTTTGCGTTTATTATATTGATAAGATGTTGATTTATTTTAGAATCGTCACTTTATATCACATTGCATAATAAGGTCGTATACCATTCTGCGTATAGGAAAATGTATACTTTTGCATAGCTGTAATTTGCTCTTTTATATTCTAATGCCAGGCGGTACTCCTGCCTGTGGCAACAATACCCAGCAGTGAAACATAAAGTTTATAGCCTTAAAATACTGCCTTCTATTTGTATTTTCGAGATTTTAAACCATTTTCTAATTATAATTAACATAATGAAATGTTATGGTGTGTACCATTACACACTATATACAGCTATTAAACTACCATTACTTTAATAGCTTTATATAGTTCTTTCACCTGGTAAATTCTCTCATTCTTCTCGTTGACGACTATGATGATGAATATGATGCACATAAAGTGCACTATTTTCGTAACTATATATTGCAACGAATGCAACATTGTTTCCAGGCGGCGAACGCGATAAAGAGCATCTGCAAGGACCTGTCGAGCGGCCTGGCCGAGCAGCGGGAGCCCTTCGTGCGCGCGCTGCTCGCCGCCGTGCACGGGAAGACGTTCGACGGCAAGCAACACGTCATCGACGCGTTGGCTGAGCTCTGCGCGTGAGTGTTTCACACCCATTTTCAAGGTAGAACGAGTACTTTTTCAGGTTAGAACGAGTACGGTTATACCGGGGAGGTGTCGCCGTCTATTTCTAGCATGCGGCTCTCGCGTATCGTGGAAGGGTGTAGTGCAAGGACCTGACAATGACCACGTCATCAACGTTTTGACCGAGCTCTAATTATGAGTGTTTCACACTTATTTTTGAGGTAGAAGGAGCATTGTTTGGATTGAGCATTGGATGGATGGATGGGATATATGTTTTCACGTTGTTTTATCATATTAAAGTGGTCAATAAGTCCCAACTAGGAATACTTTCTCTAATATACCTAAAATATTTTTTTATAGACCAAACAATTTATACCATAAAGATTTTATTTTCCATGAATCTCCTCACAGTGTGAAAGAGGGTGAAGCGGCCCTATCGCCGACGTTAGCCAGCGAGTGCGTGAACTCGCTGCTGGTGGAGGCCCGCAAGCAGGAGATGGTGTACAAGCGGCACGCCATAGCCGCGCTCGGCCGCGCGCTCGCCGCCACGCAGTGCGATCGCTTCCACCAGGTGTACGAGATCGTCAAGGTCATATTGTCTAAGGTAAGGTATTGCTTTAGGGTTCCCAACTTAGGGGCTTTTCCCCCAAATTTAGGGGATAAGTAGGATGGGGATTTTTTAGGGGTGGAATATTTTTAGGGGTACTCCCGCCTGGCTATACGATCATGCTTCACGACGGAAAAAAAACCGAAGACCTTTATTTTCGTCGTCAGGTCACGTTGCCACGAAGAATTCCAATTCATTGTGGGGGATTTTAGGGGTTTTAAATGAAGGCTTTAGTGGAATACATTTTTGAGACTTGGCAACCCTGTCGTGCTTATAGTTCGACGATCCGCGTGACGGAGCGATACCATACCGGTCTGACGCGCAATGGTCCCGGGTTCGATTCCCGGCCAGACACACGCTTTCTACACTCATAGCCCCACAGTCCCACAGTAGGTCGTGGACCATGGAGACATATAAGACGAATACACAAACACCCAGAACCAGAACAGAATTCTAAACTCATTATTCTGTATGATGGTATGTGAAAGGTATCTGAATGATGAGTTTAGATTTCTGTTCTGGGTCACGGTGTTTTTGTATTCGTCTTAGGTGTATCCATGGTACCCACGACACAGGAGAAAGTCCTACTTTGTGGCTATAAGTGTAGAAAGCGTGTTTTTATTTATAGTGCGTTTACGGACGCTGTACCCGTGGGCAGACTACAACGAGCGAATAAAACACGGGGTATTGTGGACTGTGTCGTACTTACTGGCCTTAGGGGAGGAACAGATTTGTATCATTGAAAAGCACACTTGGGTCTGTTTTATTCGATATAGATTTTTGAAGTGAAACTTCTTTAGGCGCATGAGGGTAAAATTTTTACAGATGAAACGTCACGCCGGTATGCAACGGAAGTGTCGGAAAAGAGAGAGAGCGTGATCGAGACCGATTGAGAGAGAGTAAGACAGGGCGAACGTAGCATGAGCAACTAGCCGTGGAGTGAGAGTAGGGAGCAAGCGAGTGAGAAAGATTGAGAGAAAAAGTGAGACAGAGCGAACGTCGTATCACGCCTTTTTCCCTTCCTCTTAATCTTGGAAATTTAAAGTTTTAGATTTGTATAAATATAAACCAGATTTATAAATTAGTTCGCCAAAGAAGTTTCACTTCTGACATGTGTACTTTGTACGCACGCATGTTTTTTTTTGTATATGGGTAACTTAAGAGCTATATATCTAAACATT
Organism: Spicauda simplicius; assembly: GCA_949699795.1. NCBI lineage: Eukaryota > Metazoa > Arthropoda > Insecta > Lepidoptera > Hesperiidae > Spicauda > Spicauda simplicius. The sequence continues at coordinate 17,043,099 of OX453059.1, forward strand.
AATAATATAATTATAAATACTGATTAATTTTGTTTCGTTTGTTTTGTATCTTATAAAGAGAATTTTTGGATTTTTAGGACGAAATGTCAATGGGTAAGGATTCGGACGAGGAGGACAATGAAGGTGCTCGAGAAAGACGAGAGCAGCTGACGGCCCTGAAAGAAGCCGCTTACGATCTGTTGGGAAACGCCTGGCCTAAGGATCCGGATACACAAGGTAAGCCATGATATATTAGTGATCTTCCGGATTTAGATAACTACAATGGCGTTCAAATGGACATAGCTACAGTTTTGTCGTTAACACTAGAAGCGCGGATGTTTTAGGTAAAAAAATGTGTTTTGCATTTATGTGGTTGAATACCCGTGCACATAATATAATCATATTTCATGAAGTCATAAAACTCACGATTATACGCATAATAAAATATTAACTAGAGCAGGAAGAACATAGTAGTGGGTCAAATTTGCGAGATTAATCTCTATAACAATAAAATATCTGGCCTGTGATATAGATTGGACTGTTGCGATTATTTTGCCGGACACTATAATTATCAATTGGACACTATAAGTATCAACTTTTTGTATAATAACTTTACAGAAAAGTACCAAGACGTGTTCTTCGAGCACTGCGCGCAGTCATATCCATGCAGTTCCCGTTCCACGCAGCTCGCCATACTGGCGGCGCTGGTCAAAGTGCTGCCCCGTCTCGCGGCGCTCACGCCCAGCGTGGAGGATGCAGCCCCCAGTCGACACGCCGCGCTCGCAAACGTCACGGCACACGTCGCTGGCATCATTGACTATACGCTCAGTGAGTTGTGCTAAAAGATTTGGTAGTACTAGTAGGTTTAACAGGCAACGAACATTGAGTAAATGAAGAGATCGAGTATATATCTTCTTTTTCAAACACTAATCTTACAAATGGATAAACCAGTTTTGAGGACTTGTTTTATCTGATTGTAGTAGCAAATGATCATGCAGTCCACCTGATGGTACGCCGCCCATGGACATCTGTAAGCAACATCTTATAACACATAGGTTCACCTGAAGTTAGGTACGTGTCACTAACAGATAAGTTGCTACTCGCGGGGACTAAGATGGCCGCCTCATATAAAAGTGTGCCAGGTATGCCAAGTGTGTAGTTTCATAAATGAATGCATAGTGCTACCGTCACATAGGTTCCCATGCATTTCGTTAGAACGGTGTGGATGCTGGCTGACTTAGATACTAGGCGACGACAAGGAATGGCAACGCGTCTGTACTTGACTGACTTGACTCTGGGTAAAACCTCTGTTTTATGTACAGGTAACATATGTCCACGGGCAGCATTGATTACATACTATGTGGTGGATTGTAGGCTTCTTCAATTTTATGAAAATTATATTGTCCAGTTTTTACTCTACTAATTACCAATATTCCTATACATATTTGCGCAGTATTAATCATGTCGCCTGTTTGTACTATAAAGATAATGATTTTTATGTGAGAGCCCTTTTTAAGCATCCATACTCAAAGGGTATAAAACGGAATCCTATTGTTAAGACTTCGTTAAATAAATTTGTCATTTTTGTAACCAATGCTATGACTAATGAAAGTGCCTGGTTTTTGTTATTACAAATATTTTCTTTTAAATTGATAAACTGGTTTTGTTGACTTTTTCTGTGAGATCGTCTTTTAAGCAAGACTAGTAATGTTATTGATTAAAATTTTAGATACAGTAAATATTTATTAGACCATAAAATATTAAACAGTTGATTTTTTTATTTTCAGAAAACAGTAATCAAGTAAGAAACAGACGAGACGCGCTTAATATTATGGAAATCATGATAAAACAACTTAAAGGTAATTTGATCTTAATATATATAGTCTATCATTAAAATTTTAATCTGAAACACACATTCAGTTTCTGTAATTTAGTAATTTATGAATTTCATTACATAATTTATTGTTATAATTAAATAACTTTTTTGTAAACTCATATATTAATTTATTTCCAGATCTCAACCGGACGGAAGAATTAAATAAGTTGAAGGACATATACCAAAATTACGCTCAAGATTTGTCCAAGGATTCGTCCCACGAACTTAGAGCCAAAGTAGACAGCATAAAAGTACATTTTAAGTGAATTTTCATTATTTACCACAATAATGTAAAATGAAGTATACTATTTAATACCAGGAAAATGTGTTTTATTTGATCTCTATAGATAAATATATTTTAATAATAAAAGTCTTTTTAATACCGGGGCTAGTAAATGTTAGAAATTTTTAACACTAACGATCATAGTTTTACTCTATTAACATCATTGGCTAAATATTTCTAAAAAATACGTTATTTTAAAAAGCCTTAATTGATGTGAAATGACGAGGTATAGTTTAATTTAAATAAAAAAGGCTTTAATATGATCTTAGATTTATATTATCACATTAATACTTAAACATTATAAACCTATGGAATGGACAAATAATAACAATAAAATATAAATAACTCAAGTTATTTATTCAACAACTGCACTCATAGAATAAAATAGGTATGTCACAATATATCTATTTTCAGTTGAAACATGATATTTTATACATAACTTTTTTTAATATTATCAGAAATATTACGAATATTGAATAATTTCAGTTATATGGCTATTATTAAAAAAAATAATGCACACTTAATTTTTCCAAGTAGTCTAGAAAACAATAAAAATGGTCCATATGGAATACGATTATTACATAGAAATAACTCTGAAATAAGCACGATTAGATGAAGAATATAATCTTTAAATTTTTATATTGAAGGTCTCCTGATAGCATTTTAACGTCCTTATTCAGATAAGGCCTTCATCAATGTAAAAAGGACTCGAGCGCAACTATAGCTAAGTCCAACAGTGGTGAAGGTTGGGTAGTATAAGAGAGTCTAAATAGACTCCAAACAGTCGACAAAAAAACCTAGCATTTGAGTTCGTCTTTTTTGGATTATGTTCATTGGGCATCCGGACTAATTTGTGTACTCAAGAATAGACAGGATATTGTTTGCCTGCCAGTATTTTTGTTTTACCCAAATATAATAATGCTAACAGGAATATTATAGTTTTATATTCCTTGGTGGTTACACGCGATTTCATCATCCTAGTAATCTATACAACTTTATGCACGCAAAAAATAACCATTAACTAAAATTGTTTTATTACAGCCAATGATTTGTATATTCGTCCAGTAAATAAATTGTTATTATATTCTTTAGTCGCCGACAAACGTCGGTAAGAGCGAACAATTTAGCTATCAGTAGATATCTAAAAACTATTATTATTATTCTATTTGATATATCATTACAAATTCTTTATTAATGATATTTATCTTGTTGTCTAATGATTAATGAAATATTCGTCAAATGAAATAAATACAAATACAATGATAACTTATCGGATATCTAGCAACAGCATAAAATAATTGGACAAAAATATAACAATTACTTATTAATAACGACATTAATTTCTATGGATGCCTACAGAGACATTATATAAAGATGAAAAAATAATTTAAATACATCAAGCAAATGCAAGCTATAGAGTTTGCATCCTAATATCGCTACTTATCTAAATAAAACTACAAAAAATATGGACGAAACAAAACAATATTTGTACATAACAACAAATCACTACGAAATATTTTTACTAAAAATAATAACATTTTTATCAACTAATTATTATTTTATTTTATGATATAAAATCATATAGTATTAATGATTTATTAAATGAGGTATTGATCACCATATTTTAATTATTTTAACGATGCTGCTATTTTTCCTAGCTTAACGAGTATCAAAAGCATAGTTTAGTACCAAACTTTATTTAAACATTACGCCCTAATTATACACTCGTATATTATTTTATGTGAAAATTTTATTTAATTATCGCTAATATCAGTTTCTAAACTATACAATACACATCTTCGGCGGTAAAGGCAATTCAATTATATAATTAGATGCCATAGCTTAGGCAAGTGTATAACATATAGTATGAACATATTATACACGTTTATAAATTAAATCACTATTTACACTAACCAAGATACTTACGACAATAAGCTCTGTATTGTAAAATTGACTATATGTTCAGTTAGCATTGAAAGTAGCACTCTTGCATGTCCTTCCGTTATGTCCATATGCATTATGGACAGCTTTTAACAGATCGAAATATGTAGCGATCTATTCTGCCGTCAATAGTATATTTACAGTAAGTACAGTCTCGACGGTTTGGAGCTTCCATAAATCCTTTGTTGTTTTTGGATCATAGTGATTGTAGCTTTAAATGAAACCTATGACTTAACATATTAATAGTATAGATGCCATACTGTAGTTTGGCCTAGAGGATTTAAAAAAACTTTTGCAGTAAGTGTAGCCACTGATACCATGCTTGGTGAAGTTACAGAAACCCTTGACGTATTGCATAATGTTAATTGCTACATTTAGATTTAGATTTAAAACGAATGGATTAGAATGAAGATTGTAGGTCTCGTTATCGTGATCACTGCTATATATCTAACTCAGTTTTGCTAAAAATCCGACTTACTGCAACTATGCTATTGAGGGCAGTATTTAAGAGTTGCTTACCATCCGTAAGCAACTGTGCTACTCTCAAGGACTATGTTGGTATCCTTTGTACCTTCAACACATCATTTACACAGCTGCCTTGTACCAGCATTTGTTGTTTGTTGATACAAGACAGATATTGGTGTGATTTGGGTACTGCTACCGCTATTGCACTATACATCGTCGAATAGACCTCTCGGGGGCATGGTCATCTTGTCCCGTCGTCGATCGTCGAACTCCGTCCGGACGGCGGGCAGCGCGCTGTCTCCGAAGCGTTGTTCTATCTCGTCCTCTAGCGTCAAGTCCGACCTGTTGTATGGTAGTTCTGCTCTTTGGTACCCCGAGATGGGCTGAGCTCGTTCGGGGCTCGGCTGCACGTAGTAGTCTGAGTCCACGTCGTTAAGGAGCCCGGTGCGGGCTGAAATGTGACCGCCATGCACAATAACTGTTGGCATTAATGGTGACGGACAAAGCACACAGAAAAGACAGTGAACAGACAGTATGTGACAGTAAATGTTAGGTGCTGAATACCTTTGTGACCAGCATAAAATTACCTTACAAATTAATGCTTACTTTGGACTATAAATGGAGTTAGGTATGTTACAGTCGAAACAAATGAAAAACGATAGTTGCAATAAAGTAGAATAAGTATCAAAATTTAATATATTTTGGGTATAAAATAATAAGAAAATAAATACGTCTTTGGATAAACATTTTCTTATTCGTTGTATTTTCCACTAAGTAAAAAATACAAGTTATGAATAGATAACCTCATTTCCTTGGAAAGTCGGATAAAAATTACATTAGAAATGTGATTTGACATATTATTATCTTCAAAGTTACGGCGAGGAAACAATTATACCTAATTCCCGTTATAAAACAAAGTGAAAAGATAACTTTACTAGTTTTATATTTGATTTGCGGACTGTACAATTATTTGAACAAAGTAAGCTATGATTGTCACAAAAATATTTACAGCACTGAAAAATACAGATTTTCGTGATGAATGTGAGTCTTCCCCTTTTTTAGTCACATAAGTATAATGTATTAAATGTAAAGAAATTTTAATTATTGCAGTATAAGAGTTTTAGGAAGTACAAAGTATTACAATCATTACACAATGTGATTACCATCACCTGACATGTAATAACACATATGAGCGAGTAATATTTTTAATACATTTTCCAAATACCTGATATTATATTTTTTCGTCATATCCTAAGTTCTTTTTCTTGTAAGGGTTGGAACTATAGATGATTATACATATTGTAATCCTGATAAAGCTGATTCTCTTGTCAACCCATTATTGTCGCACTGCTGGGCACGGGTCTTCTCTCGGAATGAGAGAGTTTTGGCCATAGTCCACCACGCTGGCCAAGTGCGAATTGGTGGCGATTGGTGAAAAGGGAAGACTACTAAACTTAAATTTTTATTTAATTTGCATCCATCCACTCATCAGGCTTTTAAGGTCAATTGCTGACATCAATGACACTACTTTAATCGATTCTGTGCCCTCTGAATCCAACGGTTTCCTATTTTTGTTCAGGTCATCAATCCACCCGGTTTGCGGGGACGGGACGACCTGTGGGCCTTTTGCTTAAACCTTGTATTAAATAGACCACCGGTTTATCTCCTTTTAATTATAACAAAATTAAAACTTATATAAGCAAATAATGTAATCGCTTTTAAGGAACGCCATTTTTTTTCGTATTCTGTAAATCTTTCATTTGATACCCATGTAGTATGCACAAAAAATTCTGATTCGCCATATTAGATTTAGAAATACATTACAAAAAAATTTAGAAGGACATTCAAATCGAACGCGTATGCCAAATTTCGTCTCAATCCGTTAGTCTGTTGCTCTAAGATTCTGTTGCAAGATTTGATATTCCCACATACTCGTGCATACGAACCAAAAAGGGGAGTAAAATAAAGTATTGTAAAACCTCTGAAGTGTTCCTGTTGTAAACATGTTATCGTGTTACCTCCATCTTGGATATCTCTGTCGCTCCGGTAGTTCGAGAACCGCTCGCTGTAGTCCCGACGTCGCGTCAATGATTCCTCGGCGCGTTGGCGCTTACGTTTTTCTGAAAAATATTTTAAATGTCAAAATAATATATCTAGATAAGTATACAATCTATTTGTCCATCTACTTATTTAAAAATAATGTTAATAAAATAATTAGATATCTTTCTGTTGCTAACATTTAAATAAATTTGTTAATGCTTTTCAATTAAATGGGCAAAAATTATCTTAAGATTTGAAACCTTCCATAAAGTGTTTTACAATAAAGATTATGTATAATACCTGTTTTATAAGCTGAAATATATTTTTATAATGATTATCATCCGAATTGTTGGTTATTCTAAATGTATAAGTAGGCCATTGAGAGCTTATTGTAAAGGGCTTAATGTAGAGTTAAATTAAAAGTTTGTGTAATCATACCTCATCGACCATCTTAGTCCTCGGGAGTAGCAACGCATCTGTGACAGACAGAACCTCTGTGTTACGTGAAGTTTTGCAACTGACGTCCATGGGCGGCAGTGACCACTTACCATCAGGTGACTGCGTTACAATAATAATAATAATAGGTCCTCAAAATCATCTGTACAGGCAAATTGTCATTTTTTTGTATCATTATCAAAACCATAGCATAGCATCTTGATAATCATTTGCTTAAGTTTTTGGAGTAACCATGTCTATGAAGCATATATACATAGACACATACCTCTCTTGACAATCTCCCTGCCCTCGTCCACCAGGTCCGTGGTGAGCTCGTCGTCGCCCACGAACTGCTGGAAGCCGCACAGCGACAGCAGGCGGCTGCCCAGCGACAGGCACGTGGCGAGGCACAGCAGCACCACCAGCATCGGGAAGTAGATGTTGAAGCCCTCCGCTATGATGCCCAGCACGTCCATGTGCCCCATTATCTGGATTAGGAAGGGAATTTTAAAATTTTTACATACATCATAAAAAAATAAACAAAATCTTAACCTTATACATATATACTAGCTGTCCCGACAAACGTTGTTTTGCCATATAAAAAATAACAAAAAATGTTAAGGGTGGACAACCCTTAAGGGGTATGAAAAATAGATGTTGGCCGATTCTCAGACCTACTGAATAAGCATATAAAATTTGGTAAAAATCAGTCAAGATGTTTCGGAGGAGTATGGCAACAAAAACTGTGACACGAGAATTTTATATATTAGATTATATACATATATCTTTTACAATGTTGTACTATATAAAGTATTTATCTATAGACCATCATTGACAGATTTCAACAATTTGAATAAGTGCAGTGAGATGTGCTGACGACTACCAACTGCGAAAATTCATGCGCGTTTTGTTTCTAAAGAGAGAGAGAGTAAGACCTCTGTCTCTTTTGTTATCAATGGGCAGCATTTCCTGTGTCCTTTTTTAACGATTTATTCAAGAACTTCGAAAAAAGTTGATCACAACTACATGCCTTATTCTTCTTATTAGATAATCTTTATATTTCCAATGCCTTCTAAGTGTAGTCCATGAAATCGACTCAATGGCACTCGCTGCTTAATGGTAGTCATTGACAACCATGGATATCAGCAATTGATGTGTATTTTGTTTGACTGAAGTAGTAAACGAGCATGCATTCCACCTAATCGTAAGTGGTCACTGCCGCCCAAAAACATTTGTAATTAACTTCATACAGAACATGGGTTCCATCTGAAGTCAATCGCAGATGAGTTTCTACTCTCGAGGACTATGATGGTCGCCTCATGTGAAAGTGTCCCGGCAATCGAATCGAATCGAAATCTATCGAAACGCAAGAAATGCTTCACGCTAGAACTGTATATCAAGAAGAAAGATTTATATAAACCTATCCTAAACCTTATTATCCAATAATAACTATACCTGAGTGTAATAAGTCTCCATAATCCTTTCCTTGATAACATGCGAGTCCATATGTATAAGACTAAGGAAATTGAGGCACATGGCTGGCGTGAGCCGGCAGACCATCATGCCGGAGAAGATGAGACTGTACTCGTTGGTCTGGTGGTGCGGCGCCAGGTAGTACAGGTTCAGCAAACGGATCTTCAGGACCGTGGAGTACGCGCAGTAGAACATGTACGCTATTATCAGTGTTGATACAGACTGGAAAAGAAAAAAATGTTCAAAGTAGGTAAGGTATCACTATCACTACATTGTAGAAAACAAAGACACTTCTCGTTGTCTGTCCCTATGTACACTTAGACCTTTGAAAGTTCGTTACGGGTTTTAGTGCAGTCTTTTTTAATAGATAGAGAGATTCAAAATGATGGTTTTTATGTATAATATAGTAGAGAAACACTGATAATTTTAGGTTTTTGGCTTTTAGACGGAATGAAGTTCGCTGGGTCTACTAGCTATATATAAAATTGTTTAGTTGACATGAGTGTTTGTATAATTCCCCCCAATACAGTTTATTCAATGATAATGCTCATACAGTCCAGTCATTTATCGATTATCGATTATCGATTTATGTATTAGTTTCCAGGTTTTGCCATGATGTTTCCTTATTTTATTTTGAAAAACAGGGATTTTCCATCAGGCGAGATGACCATGTTTGGGCAGCTGTCTTGCTTTGACAACCTTCGTTCGTAACTTGTATTTATACAGGATATTGAGAAGATTTCGAGGGCTTGATTCAGATGCAATATGTAACTCTTCAATAGATATTGAAGACTTACGCAAACATCACCACATCTCTATCAAAATTTTTGTTCCCATGAAGACCTACATACATTCCCATATCTTTTAACATACAACTAAACAATTGTTTGAGTAAGTGTTGCAAAGTTTACGAATAAAAAAAATTTTCATTAGGTACTTACCACAATAACAGCATAGTTATATGTTTCTTTCGCAGCTAAGACTATGTTAGCGAATATTGAGAGTACTGGCTTTTTGCAGAAGAACGTCACTTCAGACCATACAACTGCCACAGATAAGATGCAAGTAATCACAGCCATTGTTTTCAAGAAGTATTGCTTCATGAAGCACTCCCAGTACCATTCTGAAGACAGAAAACATATTTTAGGCAGTGTAGCATAGATATATAAGAATAAAGCAATAACAATTTTAATAGTTTAGAATTCAAATGTAATATTCATTTATTTATATAATGAGTGTCTAATGTTTTATAAATATTACTTGCACTGTTTATTAATCATAAAGTGTCTGTCTTTGAACTGTTATTGAAATAATGACAATCTGTTTTGTGATATTGTCTAATTAAATTATAGTTCTTCCCTATATCAGTAGGAAAAGTAAGTAGTAGGTTCGATAAAAATAATTTTTCTATTATTTTTTTAGGCAACAATATGCTTACTTAATAAACAATAAATCTATAACTTATGCGCTTTTAAATTCGTGGTTATTTAAAATTAGTAAACTTATTATTACCTATTATAGGCGGATAGAAAATCCTCTGCACTCTAGGCCTTGGAGTGTGGAATGTGTGCTGAAACCTCTTGTCAGGGGAGCGTGCGTTCGACGCCACGTCTTCCAGATGATAGATGCGTTCAAGCATCAGAATCCATTGAGTTTCCGTCCGTTGTAGCACATGCAATGCTTTGATAGTCTGAAACATTCATTGACTTTCAAAATTTATTTATATCCTAAAAGTATGTAGTTGGTAACCTTTGGTAACCATTACTTCCAAAGTTATTGTATAGTAATTATTAATTTATGTTTTTTTATTTTCTTTGTGTTAAGTTTGTTTTGCTACATATATATACGTAATTGTCATTATTGTAGCACATTAGTTTATTCCTTGACAGTAGAGGTGCGTTAGAATTAACTATTAAGGAATTACTGTTACATTATTTATAACAATAGTAAAATCATTAATCCATGTCTATAATAATGTGCGATAACGATTTTGTTGACGACCCGCGTGGCGTAGCGGTTACCATCCCGGTCTGACGCGCAATTGGTCCTGGTTTCGATTCCCGGCCAGACAGGTATCTGAATGATGAGTTTAGGTCCCTGTTCTGGGTCTGGGTGTTTGTGTATTCGTCTTGTGTGTCCATGGTACCCACAGACACAGGAGAAACAAATCCTACTGTGGGGCTATGTGGCTATGTAGTGTAGAAAGCGTGTTTTTTTAAAGCGTGTTATTGCTAGATATCAAACCAATGTTATTATACATGTAAATACATAACATTACCTTCTTATGCAAGTTGACTAGAGATTTAAGGGAAGGTGGTGTGGGTCGTTCTGCGGGTACCCTTGAATTGAGCCGGTCGCGCAGTTGTATGGGCAGCTTCTGTATGATGGTCTCCACGTGCCGGTGCAGCGGGTGAGTGGGCCCTACCGCTGCTGTAACTGATGTTAGACTCTGAAATAAAACAATAATAGTTTTACTGTTTGCAAATGTAAGGATCTATTCATATTTCTATAAATTCTATTAAATTTATTAACGCATTTGTGTTTTGCTGGTACAAAAGAGTAAGATACTGGCTGTAATGTTAGAAATTATATACAAAAAGTTTTCAAACCTCAAACATATTTACACATAAACTTTCATAGAGCGCATTTTGGCCACTAACATAACTGAACAAACTGACATCAACCCTTTATTGTCCTAATGCTAGGCAGGGGGCTCCACTGTAAGTGATAATTTTAGACTACTATCACGGTACAAATATCTACAGTAGTCTAACTCCTTAGAAGCGCACGAAACGCAAGTTATACCTGCTCGCCTCGATTTCGGTTTGCATTCGGTCTACAAACAGACCCGAATGTGCCGTAGAGACGAGCGGACGGTGTAACGGTTTTTTGAGCAGCGATTTTTTTATTTTACTAATAATATGGCGAAGAAGAATTGTAGACTATATTGTGCTGTTTTTGGTTGTTTGAATTCTACATTAACACATCCAAAGATAACATTTTTTAAATTGCCTTGAAACTACGAAAGGTAAGACAATTATAATGTTTTTTAATGTACTAGAACTACCTTCTTTCTTTGTTTCTTTTTTAATAAATTGGTTTTTAGCTTTTCTATCGAATGTAATACCTGGATCCATAAATAATTAAAGGATATTATGATAAAGGGAAGTGACATAGGTAAGTATGTGTGTCCTACATGCCATTGGCGAAGTGTATCTCTTTTCAATAAAGTACATAGTTATAAGTAAGTGATATTTTTGCAAAAAATAGTATATTGTTCGATAAATAAATAACTACATAAAATAAATAAATCATTTTAAAATAATAATTACATTTTTAAACCTTTTTTTTTGTTGTCGAGGGGGAAACTTTCAAAAGGTACCCGACGCCGTGGGAGCGACGCAGGGTTATGTGTGATTTTTACCGCACTAAAACCCCCCCGGTGGCCGTCCTCGGCGCTAAAAAGGAGGACTCCGGGATCTCGAAACGACTTCAACCGGAATCCTCCGAGCGCGTTGCCCCACCGGGCTCCTCCCAGATGGGCGTTTGGGCCCACCACTTCGTCTAGTCTTTACGATGGTATGCGACCACACATACCGCCGTCCTTTCCGGGATTGCCTGACCGAACGGTTCGAGCTCCCACTCTAGCCGTCTGCAAACACGGAAGCCCCTTTTAGTCGCCTCTTACGACAGGCAGGGGATGTCATAGCCCTATTCTGATCCCGGAGCTACAGGGATGACAGGCTTGCCTGAAAAAAAAGCTCTTTTTTATATTTGTAGATATCTCCTAAAACGTTGTTTGGAGAAAGATGATTGTCAAGCCTTGAAGTCATATATAAAGCCCGATCAAAGAAGCCATAATTTCAGCGAATAGAGTCGGTATTTAAGCTACCGAGACTACTGCAAAAATAATTTACAAAGTTTTTTAATAATCCCCAGGGATGATTTTGTGCAATATGTAGAAAAATTGGAGGAAATATTTCGAACTTCATTTAAAACAACACACATAAATTGTAAAGTAGCTGCAGGTATTTATAACCAAATGAAAGATATTCCTTTTTCTCCACCATGTCAATATTTCCCAAAATTATTTTTTATTATGCTTTTTATCCGAATGCGAATTTTTTATACTATTAAATTTAATAATAAAGCTTTTCGTACGTCTCAGTCGAGGCGCAAATATGTTTCAGTGTCAAATTTGTAAATTAGTAAAATAATGATTTGTTATTAAAAGTCTCACATATTAAAATAATAGTTTTTTTTTTATAACCTAAATCGACTAATTAAAAAACATTACATGTATTCAACACTTCCTATCCAATTCACATGAATTGTATTTGTTTAAAAAATAAATAATAGTTTAAAAAACTAAAAAACACGCTTTTTATAGAAAACCGAACTAAAAAATAGAAAATAAATTTAAATGAATTTAAATTAAGAAAATAGTGTTAAAATTTTTAATAAATATATGAATATAAATTAATAATAGCTTTTTTTAAAATATTTTTTTTTATTCACACTATTATTAATTTATATTCATTGAAATTTTTAACACTATTTTCTTAATTTGAAAGGGAAAGCGGAAGCCCCCGCAACGAACGCCCTCAAAGTGCGGTGTCCAACGGTATGGCAGACAAGGACGACTTTATTAGAGTAGAGCGTAAGAAGAAGAAAAAGCCTCCTTGTCGCAACCAATGCGGCACAGCACCGACAGGATCGAACCATCTCCTGCGTCCCGCCGTTCCTGTGATGTCTCACGTCGCACGCACGTGTATGTCTCACGTCTCCACTACAACACGAAGACGTCAGACATAGTGGAGTACTTGGCCATAAAAACCAAGTTCCGACTGGAGGTCGAAAAGTTGGTGGCGCGTAACGCAGTAAACTTTAGTTCATTTGTAGTACGCGTCCCAACCGAGCATGAGTCGACCTTCCTGAAGGAAGACCTGTGGCCGAAGGGAGTTGTGTTCCGGAAGTTTCGAGGAAGGAGGGGACCCCCCGGAGTCACCAGACCCGCGTCTCACGTCGCCGTAAATGCGTGATTTAGTTATAAGTATATATTAATATATATGTTAGTCTGTAAGGTATATATGATATGGACCTCTGTATTCAATTATACTCATGTATCTTTGTTTATATTGTCTGAAATAAATGATTTATTATATTATTAATTTAAATTCATTTAAATTTATTTCCTATTTTTTAGTTCGGTTTTTATCTTTCTATAAAAAGCGTGCTTTTTAGTTTTTTTAAACTATTATTTATTTTCTACTTTTTAGTCAAAATAAAACATGGAATAATTTTATCAAATTAGTGTATTGTCATCGGTCCTCAATAAATCTACAAAGTTTGAACGAAATCTGGCCGTTTAAAGTGGGTCAAAATCGCGCCCAAAGAAGTAGGTTACAAACAAACATACAGGTGAAGCTAATAAAAAGCTAATAAAAGTATATAATAATTACTGTCAGAAAGAAAGTATTCATACTGGTTGATGTTATTAAAATACTATAGGCAGGCAGCCCTAACGCAATCTTTCGCCCAACGCCTCCGTAGGTATAAAATTCAAGGACACGGCAGAGTTAGAGTACTGTATGATATTTATACTGTGCTACTATGCTGGTAAGGTGTGATTCGATAGACTTCACACACTTATGAGAACTTTTTCTTTCTATACAGGTTTCCATACGAAGTTAGTATCTAATGAAATGCAGCAATAATTAATTTGTAATATGCAGACGCTATTAGGAAATTCAGTAGAGCCTAGGATTTAAACTATTAACATCCCGATGAACAGAGCGATTTACAACCATTAGCCACTCCCACAATTTAGTGTCCACTTAAAATCATGTATTACATGCAGCATAATGTAACATTCCTTATAATATTAATATTTTGTGTGAATAACTTACGTCCAATATATCATCAACAGTTTCTTCAGCCTCACATTTATCCGTGCTCAATTTAGCAATTTTAAAATAGCTATATGTTAATGTATAGTTCTTCTTAGAATTGTTCCAGAGATTTCTCGGCACTTCCACCAAAGCATAACCAAGAAGTAAAATCAACAAAAATAATCCCCATGTATTACTTGCTGATGATGCAATGGCCTTTATCTTGGGTCCGTCTAGGTATACCCCAGGTTTTAAAGCAATGTATATAAGGAGTATACCACAGATTAATAAATAAGAACCATAGTATATAGCATTATCAACAAGTGCTGATTTTAGTTTCCCTTTCACTGTAAAATCTCCAGCTTTGCTGTACGACTGCATCATCGGCATTATAAGCCTGAAATAAAATAAATCAGTAAGAACATGAATAAATATGCTTATACATGCTAGTGAGTTGATGAAGGATCTTATTCAATGTATAGATTTACATAATAGTGTTATTTCATTAAAGATGCCAATCACATTTCCTATTGTAAGAAGATTAGATGTAGATAATGAACAAACAGCAGATTAGAAATAATTGTAATGTTGTGTACATTAATTTAATCTGTTTCCTTTATTTATTTATTTATATTTAGATATACCATTGACTTATCACTATACATTGTTACAAAAAAAATTCAATTCGTTTGGTTCAGTATGAATCGCCATTACAGGTATATACAACTCACCTAATGTGTACGGAGTGTAATATCTAACTAAATCTAAGAACAAAAAAGATAAACATAAAACTAAATATAGGTATTTATGATAATTTAAAAGGGACCATTATAAATGCATGGAACAAAAATGTATAAATTTATTTATGTTAACAGTGTGGAAGATGTCTACATCGCTGTTAGAGTAGATATTATTATATGTTTCCATTAATTTATTTAAAGGGGCATGTGAGCCAAAATTAGTTTTATAGGCAGTCAAGAAAAAAACTTTATTAAGTGGATGTCTTGGTACGGAATGAGGAACTTTTATATTAATGAGGCTTAGTACATCTGGTGATATGAGTAGACCATGAATCAATTTATGTAGTGTTTTTAAGTCACTTACAGCAAATGTCTATAAGGCTTCTAAGGCATAAGGCACAAAGCTATATTACAAATAAATTGTAGATTAGTGTATTTAATTTATTGCAGCAATGGCATCTCAATGTTGAAAAGCAAACTTGTCAGTTAAAAAAATCGAATTTAAGTTACATACACAAAAAGAAGTACACTAATCAAAGAATAGTTCAATTCCTAATAGTCTTTAGTTCAAAATTCGAATTAATTAACTTAAAAATATAAGTGGCCCATATAGCTTAAGAATACAGCAGAAAATGTAGTTCTGCACTTTCTACCACAGAGCTACGAGTGATATCCTTAACAGTTTAAACTGAATTTATTTATTACAATAATTTTCTGTATCTAGCATAATTCCGAGGGGCCCCTATAACAAAATCGTATAAAACAAACGATGAATTTACTGTATGAAGAAGACTTGTGGACGTACAAACATTGATTGCTTATGCCAAGAAAGACGATTTATGGAAAATCATTGTAACAGCTATTAAGGAACTTATTAAATAAGTTCCTAAATAGCTGTTACAATCAACTATTACAATGGACAAAGCTTCATACTTAGAATTGGTAATATACAATTATGTTCTAGGGGCCCGTCGATTTGTTTCTCTCCCAAAAATAATAAATTAAGTAATTTACCATGTCAAACATTGTGACGTCCAGTAGACCACCCGCCATAGATTGGGGAACACAGTGTCGGGCACAAAACTCCATGGTTTATGGCACTGGTTGCCAGGAGGTGCCACTGTTGTTGTCTGATTGGTTGCCGCTGCGGCGGTTATTGGGTTTGTTGTGTTGTCTTGTAGACACTGACGGTATACAGTCTGTAAATACAATACTGTTAACTTACATTCATGATTCCCATCTAAAAAGAGTACTTAACATACAGTAGGTATTGAGTTTTATTTTTGGTCAGAAAGATATAAATTAACAATTTAGATTTCTGTTTTGGGTATGTTTGTCTATTTATATTTATGTGTGGTACCCACAATAAAGGAACAATCGTAGAGAATATAGATACAGCTTATAAGCATACAAAACTTTTGTTTATTTATTTATATATTTATTACAAATTAAGACATAATTGTTTCTTTTGCATTTTAGACATTATAAAATCAATAGGTGGTAATACTTATGTGGAAAATATAATAATTTAAAAAGCGATTTGATTATTTACTGAATGGATTCTTTGAAGACATGATGATCATTATATCATTATATATTGTACAAACACTAAAATCTATTTCCTAAACACAAACTGTATAACAATACAAGCATTCCATTGTGTTCTATCAGTAGTAAATCAATGTGTACATTAAATCCATTACTGTTAACCATTGCAATTATATTGCAATCTACATTGAATCATTGCATACTCACCGATGACACATCCAGCGGTAATATGAACATAATAACGAACGAGAAGTACCATGCTGTCAACACAGATACTGTCACCAAGATGTGATTCCTATAACAGTCCCCGTATCTGTACAACAGGGATGCTGCGAGCACAAACGCAGATATTATTTCTATCACGAACAACGTGTAAACCATCTTGATTGCTGTACTTAATAACTATGTATAGAACTTAGTTTTTCTTCGCGGTCTTTTGTTTTTCTTTCTCCTTCCACACGCGCGTTGCTTCGTGTTGCAGCTGCTGGAAGCGAATTTGCGTCGCAGTTTTCAACGGTAACAGTATTGGCCGCTCGATTTCATACTCCACTGGACATTCTTCGTAAAATAAAATTCCCGTTTCAGGTAATATTGGATCGAACTCAACTGTGGCCTGGGTAGAATTCGACTCAGACATCTTATCTGCAACGTACTACTCTCACACACATGTTTATGATTAGTTTTGTGCACCGCAAATATCAAATTGTACGTAACATAAGGTAAATAACCAGTTAAAATTATGATTCAAGTAATTTTGTTAAATCATCTAAACAACTCAATCAATTTTGACTGCGATTAAATCGTGTGGACACAAAGTACGTATTGTGAAGTCTATAGATAAAAAACATATTTGACAACTAATGTGCATTTACGAAGTTGGGTAATGACATTGCTATATTCAATAATTAGTGTTTTTAACACTTCTGTCCCTACAATTAAGGTATAATTAATTTATAATTATTTTCGGTATTAAAAATACTTTATTTGTGTATTTTATTTTTATTTTAGTGATGTTGTACGACTAAAATTATTCTTATAGTTCTTCTCATAGCCAATGTCGTAAATATTCTACTGCCACTAGTTGTCTGTTGTCAATTGTCAATGTTTTTTTAAAATTTTGTTTCACCGGTCTTGCCGTTTTGCCTTTCAGCATCTCCGATTATAATTTGATAAATTGATATTCGATTAATGCCGTGCTAAAAATATTTTGTAAATAAAAAAACTGGTGTGAACGTAAGATGGTGACTCCGAGTATAAATACACAAATGGCCTTTTCTGTGATAAGCATATCATATATTGTATACCTATATATAAAAAAAATCTTATCATTGTAAAAGCAAAGGTAAAGTACGCAAATTCTAAAACTTACTTGTCAACTTTTACCGACATTCACTTGGTAAATCATAAATTTTAGTAACGCTTTATACCATAAACTAGCTGACCCGGCGAACTTCGTTTCGCCAAATAAAGATTAAAGTTTTGATTTTAAAATTAATAAAGATTATATTAGATTAGAAAGGATATAAACCTAACCAATCCTATTTATAACGCTCCAGTTAAATCCAAATCACAACATAAAAAGTAATCCCACAGACCAAGTGGCTAACATCTATGGTTTAGGAAAATTCTAATACATAATGAAAGCAGAGGAGTTGAAAATGTAGTTTTTCATCGAGCATCTCATATTTGAATTGCTCTTACATATCCATAATAAGCAGTAGATAAGCACTACTTAATCAAGTCCTATCGGCTAGGTCTGAAGTACCCTGCATCATCAAAGTTATGGAAATGAAAGTCAAATTTTCCATCGTATTTATTTAATACATCGCATATTGTTAATAGAAGACATATATCCGTGAGCAACAAATGGCTAACTCCTTTTTTTTTCTCTCGACTTAAAAAAAATTTGAAAGTGCTATTGAAATTAATTTTGTGAAATGTCACTTGAAATAAATAAGGTTGGTTTCAGAAATGAATGCACTTAGACCAACCAGCTATACTCAACCTGCGGCCCGCAGGCCGCATGTGGTCCGCCGGGCCCTTTTGATTGACTCAGCTGAATTATATTTGGCGAGCTTTTTTTGGTGGACAATTTAGAGTAAGGAGGGTTCACGACACTTTTATTATTTATTATCTGTTTCGCCCCGGGGAACTTAACCCCATGTTACGCCACTACTTGTGGCCCGGGACACTCAGCTGAAACATGTTTGTGGCCTGTACAATTAAAAGGTTGAGTACCGCTGATTTAGACCTTAAAAAATTAATATAAAAACTCGGTCAAGTGCGAGTTGGAGAGATCCATACTATTTGCGCCGTTATATGAGATCAATTTTTGTATGTGACGCCATTATAGTGATGAAATGGGGCAGGTAATTGTTAAAATAAATGGTCCACCTGTGATTATGACTGGGATCTGGGTTTTTTATAGCACTAAAACCCCCCCGGTGGCCGTCCTCGGCGCTACAAAGAGGACTCCGGGATCTCCAAAGGAACGCAACCGGAATCCTCTGGGCCGTTTCCTCATCGGGCTTCTCCCAGATGGGTCTGAGCCACGTCTACAAAGTGTTTGCGAGGGTCATCAATAATCGAGTAGCTCGCAGGCTCGACGACTTTCAGCCTCCCAAACACGCCGGATTCCGAAAAGGTGTTAGTACCATGGACCACATACACACACTGCAGCAGATAGTAGAGAAGGTCGAGCAGTACAATCTGCCGTTGTGTGTGTTGTGTTATGTGGACTATGAGAAAGCCTTTGATTGTTGTTGTATAATAATATATGAATTTAGGCAAGATACATTTAACCGATAGTAGATCTGTTTTATGCTTAGGCCCACCCGAACGTCTTTCAATTTTAGCTTGTTTACTGAATTATACATATAGGTACTATTGTATTGGTACACATTTTGCATATTGCTATCGTTAAGTAGTAGTTTACTTTTACATCCTATATGACACTTTATACTTTTGTGAGGTGTATCAATAGTTTCTATATTTAGCAGCATGGTAAAGACAGTCCAGGTATGCCTTAGTTATAGGAAAGAACTTATGCAAAGCAAATAGGCATATAAACATTACAATCCAACCGCCATTAACTGTATCTAGGTATGCAATTGAATGTATAAATATGAATAATTAGCCGTGTCAAAGTGATAAGAGACATCTCTAACTAGACTTATTAATCACAGCAAAAATTGTTATTGGTATAGATGACTTCGATAATTTATAATCTATTTATTTTGCAACCTTCTATGCTAGCATGAGCTAATGCATTGCATGCATTAATGATAATTTGACGCTACAATCATACGAAGCTATACTCATAACATACAGAAATAGCGTCAATTATGATTAAGGTACCTTGATTCCACAGAAATTTGTCAGGGAAGCTCATAAAGAAAATGTCAGCTAGCCAGACGGACGGGACACAACCAAAACATAATAACTAACGTCAGAAAGTGTGTATCTCTAGTACATACCTTCTTGAGTACCTATTCATCCAGCATTTACTCTCCGTTTTTAATTTTTTAGAAAGATTTGTGTAATCTAAAGGTTAACCGCAATGATTTGAACCTACGTTATCTTTTGAAAATGCTTTCCCATAATAGGTATTTGCAAATTAATTACTATTTGTAATTAACCACATCATGTCTGTCCAAATAAATTTTGTGAAACAAGAACAAAATAAAGAAGGTATTTCTTTGTATGATTGTATGAATGATTTTTAAATATAGGTACTACTAATACATATACATGATAAATAAAATTGAGGCAAAGTACAAACCAAATTACAGCAGGGAAAAACACTGCTATTTTGCCTTTGCAAAAATATTACCTATTTGTGATGGATAGAAATATTTTTCATTTGACTATAACACCTCCATCTATTTCTGCCTTACATAAAGATGGCGTAACTCAGTTACGCGTGTCCATTACCCTTTCACAATATGATATGGGTCGAAGGATCATTCTCATGTGCGATATCAGAAAAGATTGGCTGTCAATTTCTTCGGGTATTTCCTAGAGAAAGTTGGTACGTACGTCGGTAGACTTAAAATCTTTGGCTACTCATCCTTTGATCCTTCAAACCAGTTACCTACTGTTCATTGTTTAGGTGCGGCTCTGCTATTTTAATGAAAATAATAATTATGTAAGACTTACTACTTACCATGTTCATCAGCAAATTTCTTAGATAGAGTTCTCCTAAAATATGTTTAAGGCACAATCGCATTTAGATTTGATAGTTTCCTTTACTTGCAAGTGTTGCAAGACTATAACTTAATTTATAACTGGTTTGTTGCAAAAATCTGCAGGTGCCTTGAATTCTACCGGGACCTCCGATGTTAATTCCATTAGACTATCACCACGGTAATAGTATCTATAATTATTACCGTGCTATTACTTAGGCAGTAGAAGCAGCCAACTACAAGTTACAACATAAATCTTTTATTGGCAATTTGCCTGGTTCCCGATGGCATTCTTACCGGAACTTCATTTGTATGTTACGTGCTATAATACATGCAGAGACCAAGAAAGTTAAACTCGGGATCAATAAGCTATAAAAATAAACAATTTGAAGCACACAGTTTTTTGTAAAAAGTCTAAAGTGTTTAGAATATCCAGTATCTGCTGCAGCGGACTCCGATTATACATTTTTATGACAACGTGAAGGTGGCTGACCAAATAATTTTAAGTATAATAAAGCATGTGTTGCTTTATTGCGCAAAGGTGGGTCACGGGAAATATTATCCGTTTCTATAAATTTCTCCCTTTATGACACTTTAAATACAATACTCATAGGTACTATATAAGTACCAAAACTGACGGATAGACCATTGTCTAAAAAGTATTATGAATTTGTCAATATGATTTTCATACTTGGAAAACAATTTTTAAAAAGATATAGAATGTTCGTTTTTCACGACAATTTTCAATGTTTTGTTTGTCGTAATTGATCTCGAATTTGAAAAAATGCGCTCCAACCATTAAACATTCGTTTTCGGATTATGTATAAAACAAACATGAACAAGACAGAATTTTACAACACTTAACTTTATGTATAACTAAATGTATAGAGACGAGAAAATAGAAAACATAAATTTGTAAAACGGGCATCCAGTTTATTGAAGAAAAATCCATAAAGGTTTTACGACAACGATGATTGAGCTGGAACCCGCTGTGCTTCAAATGAATGTCTCTTGTCACTGTAATAACTCTCCTCCTACTTACGCACGGAATCTGATTAAAAAGCATGGTCATAATTTTAGACACTATTAAAATCATGGAGTTTGGGCATTTAAATCAGTACAAAACGATTTGTAAAACAGTAAATCGTCCCGAACGTAGTAATGGAATGTTCTCTTTTTCGTTATAGAGCTTGTGTAATATTTACCTATAGGTACATAAAATTCAATTTATGTGTTACCCAATTAATACAATTTAGCATTTATCTAGTTATGTTCTAGCCTCTCTTTTTGGTAAAACCAAGCGACACCATAATTATTAAAATAAATCATTTTGAACAAAACGTGAACCCATCCGAAAGCTTTTGACTATATTAGGGCATTTGCCTTGCAGGCATTTCGTGTAAATCAGTTTTTGTTTATTTTGGTTTTTCAACCATGAGTAAAAATAATCATTTTTTTATAGACATTGGTAATAAAATCATAAAATATAAATGAATAGGTAGAGGTATTAATCTGTACTAGTCACCCGTAGCATCGGCCGAAATTCGACCGTAATTTAAATTAAAAATCAAATGTCATCTGACATTCTTGACGTCTTTTCATTTTCATTTACTAAGTACATATGTGTTTGTGACAAATGCAAGGCAGTGTGTGTAATGTGTTTTTAGTTGATTTTAAGTATGAAAAATGCATTATTTGAAAAAAATATTAACATTCTGCACTCCTTCTCTACTTCCACTATAACCGTGCAAAATTTCATACTAATCCGTCCGCGGCATATTACTTAAAAATCCGTCACAAATTTTTGCTTCACGTATTAATATAATAATAATATATAAAAAAATCAAAGATTTGGAAACAATTTCATTACTCTAAAATAGTTCAGTTTCAGCAAGACACTCTAGATTAGTTACTAAAATGTATGATCATTACATAACAAAGTGGAGTTACAATACTATAGCTTAAAAAAACAGTCGTCATGTGCGCTGGTTATCCGTCAACCGGAAAATACTCAGGCACTCAGCTCGCATAACGTAGTAATAAATTAAACTTATTACATGAACAAGGTACATTTCCGCACTAGAAATACTGTCGGAAGATGTACTAGTTACTTTTTAATCTGATAAAATGAATAGGTATTATATATGGAATACAACAAACTCTGAAGCCAATTCTAGTTCTAATATGAAATGGTAGGTAATTGGGATTCATTTTAATACTTAACGGGTACTCACGATATGCGGTTTTTGAATCCTTTTCGAATTCTTTTTGCCGATATTTCGACCCAGTTGCATGGATCGTGGTCACGGCGAAACTTCGCTGTGACCACGATCCATGCAACTGGGTCGAAATATCGGCAAAAAGAATTCGAAAAGGATTCAAAAACCGCATATCGTGAGTACCCGTTAAGTATTAAAATGTGTCAATTCCGCGATAATATTAGTCTAAAATCATGTAATTGGGATTATTTATCACCAACCTTGTCTGCGTCTACTATGTGTATTCAGTTTTAAAAGTTGAAAATTGTTCACGACTTAGAAAAACTTAGCATTGAGTAGCGATTTATGCAAAAGTCCTGAAACATTGTAAACTGTTGAGAAATATTCTTAAAAGTAATTAATTTCTGTTTCTCTTTGAAACTCCGACCTAATTATCATGTTCGCTTCCTTATGAAGTTTCTTTGGGTGCTTAATTACGATTTCATTTACGTTTGTTTTCGTATCACAAATAATATATCATGAGACAGATATCTGAGTGAGGAATTTGGAATTACAAAAAAAAAATTAAACTAGCGGTTCTTAAACTTATTTTGACGAGTATCAATTGTAGCCATTTTTAAAAGGCACTATAGGCTGAAATAAAAAGATTATTCCGATTTCACACCTATAGGTATTAATATTTACAAATATAAAATAATGTATTGACTAGAAATAATAAATCAAAGTCTAAACTCTGTTTCTCTCCATGACAAAAAACAATAATTGTTACGGACGACGGCGTCAATACATAAAATAAGTTAGAATAAGTTAGAATAAGATAGGCATGTATTGTTATCCCACTCTAAATATACGCAATGTCAATAAATGTAAGAAAGAGACAGCGCTATAGGAAAGAAAGAGATGCAGAGTGGTGCCGTGTGCAAAAGTGGCTCGCACGTGATTGGTGGAGAGGCTGGTACCGCTGACTACCATACCCTGCTAATGTAAGAATCTTAATAGTACTTAAGCACGCCTAATGCATTGTTGATCATGTTGGGTATTTGGCATACATCAATAAATAAGATTGAAGAGCGAACTACGAAGTTTTTATTGAGACGCTACAATCTACACTCTACAATTTGGTCCTTCGAGCCGGATTCTGAAGATTTGGCACTCCACGACGGATTCAGAAGCGAATCTGTACTGCGGGCGATTCAGAAGCGAATCTACTCTACGGCAGATTCAGAGGCGAATCTGCGCTACTCGAGTAAGAACTGCAGCGCGTCGGATTGGATACGCCGGTCGCTATGAACACGAGAAGCCGTGTTCGCTCCGTATCTGGATACAGCGAGCCGGAGTTACCAGTAGGCACTAAGAGTGTGCTTGCACCGTCACTGCACCGCATTTATGAAGACTCGCCGCAATCGCCGTCAACTGTAGCAGGAAGTATTCCCCAAGGGAGAAGATTGGAGTACTCTCCGCCACGAGCAGCGAGAGAGACCGCGCCAGAGGCGTCAATAGGGACGTCCATTATGGGGCCGCCTGCACAACCAGTTAGCACTCCAATGAGACGTGAAGCCGCATCACCAATACGAAGACCTACGTCACCGGCGTTGAGCATTCACACTAACACGTCGAGAAAAAGCGCTGATGCAAGAATGAAGATGGCGCAATACGAGGCAGAAAAGGAACTCGCGGAGCTAGAAGAAAAGGGACTGCGCATCAGAGAGAAACTCATCAAGGCACGACTAGCCGCCGAAGTGACAGCGATAGAAGCCGAATCAGAGTACAAATCCAGCATATGCAATGAAAGAGTACGGGACTGGGTCGATAGAAGCATAGAAGAACAACGACCATCAGCACCGAAATTCAGGGAAGAGCCACAAGAGGCTCACCCCCCCGTTAAAGAGCAACGGGGGGAGAACGCCAAGTACCAGGGCATTCAACGACTAGCTGACGCATTGGAAAAAATGATTACGTCTAGGCCGCTGCCGCGTCAGACAGCAGAACTACCCATCTTTACGGGAGCCGTCGCAGAGTGGCTACCATATAAAGCCGCTATGGAAGATTCTACGAGACTCTTCAAATTCTCTCCGACGGAAAATCTTCTGCGTCTACGAAACAGCCTACGAGGGGAAGCACGAGAAACTGTACTTTCGCAGTTATTCACCGCCTCCAGTCCAGAAGTAATTATGCGAACGCTAGAAATGAAGTATGGAAGGCCAGAATTTATAATTGATCGAGCAATGGAAGAACTCAAGAAGCTCCCTAAGCTAGGAAGTGCGAGTACTGATCTATACGAGTTCGCAGTCAAGATTCAGAACATAGTCTACACAATCAAGAGTATAGACAGAAGAGGCTACCTACAGAGTCCGCTTCTTGTTCGAGACGTCATGGACAAATTGAGTCCGCATCTCGTCAGCAAATGGGCGGAGTACGCAGCCAATAATGAAGCTCGTATTATAGAAGAAAACGAAATGATCGTCCTCTCAGAGTTCTTGATGGCCGAAGCGGATCTGATGATCAGATATACCCACACAACCAGACGAGGTGTTCCAGTACCAGTAAAAAAAGAAGTGGCTCCAAAACGGGCAGCTACTAGAGGCGTATACACTGCAGAAGGCATCACATATGAAGATGAAAGAAGATGCTTTATGTGCCAGTCCGAGGGACATTACACTCCCGATTGCGCCAAACTCAAGGCACTCGACACCAACGATCGCTGGAAATGGGCCAAGGATAACAGAATCTGTTTCAAATGTATGAAACGGAAGCACAACCGATTCTCCTGCAAAGCTAAAGCCTGCGGAGTTCACGGATGTACCTACCGACATCATGCGCTTCTACACAAGGAAAAGGCAACGGAATCGGCTCCTACGGTCAGCACTCTGAACGAATGCAAAACAGCCGACTCAACCGCACTAGTAATGAGCGTTACAGCAAAGAAGACATCTGCGGTATTGCTCAAGACCTGCAAGGTGAAGCTCAGCGGTCCACGGGGGGAGATAATTACGCACGCCCTCTTGGACGAAGGGTCCACGGTGACACTAATAGATGAAGTATTAGCTAACCAACTCACCGATGGCGGATCGAAGCAGCCTTTGAACATTAGAGGTATCAACGAGCAAAAAAGAATAGAGAGCAAGGCGATCGAGATCCGAGTGAGAGGTCTAAGAGAACAAGAAACATACACCGTCAAAGCCCGCACCGTACGAGGGCTACAGTTACATCAACAACGTATACCGCATAATTTAGAGCGGTATCCGTACCTGCGCAGTATACGAGAGAAGATCTGCACAGGAGAAGCCAAGCCTCGCATACTAATAGGGGCTGACAACTGGCACTTAATAGTATCGCGACAGCTACGCGCTGGCAAGAAAACAGAACCTGCCGCATCTTGGACAAAGCTGGGTTGGGTGTTGCATGGATCGGCACCAGGAAGAGCGATTTATCAAGACCAAGCAGCCGTACTTCACATCTCCACAAGTGACACACAATTACAAAAGCTCGTCGAATATTATTTCGACGTAGATTCCCTTGGTGTGTCGACCAAAGAGAGGGTTAACAAGTACGAGAAGAGGGCCAACGATATTTTCGAAGCAACTGCCAAAAGGAAGGAGGGTTATTTCGAAGTAGGCCTTCCTTGGAAGACCGACAATACCACACTCCCCGATAGCTACGAGTCAGCTTTAAGAAGACTACACACGTTAGAGAAGAGGATGACTAAGGAGCCCGCCTTTAAGGAAGTATATACGGCTCAAGTCACGAACCTTGTACAGAAGGGCTACGCGACCGAGTGCGATGGCAGCGAAATGAATAGCAATCGCAAATGGTTCTTACCTCACTTCGCCGTCACGAACCACAACAAGCCAGGGAAAGTGAGAATGGTCTTTGACGCAGCGGCCAAGGTGAAAGGAGTCTGCCTTAACGACTTCCTGCTAGAAGGGCCAGACTTATTGACTTCACTCACAAGAATACTGTTCAGGTTCAGAGAAAAAAGAATTGCCGTAACCGCAGACATCGAAGAAATGTTTCTCAGGATTAAAATAAGATCTGAGGACCAGCCAGCACAAATGTTTTTATGGCGGGACAAGCCCACCGATCCCCCAAGAAAAATGAAGATGGTATCGATGATATTCGGAGCAAGCAGCTCACCGTACCTCGCTCATAGCGTGAGGAATCGTAACGCCACAGACTTTGAGCAAGAATTCCCAGAGGCAGCTTTAGCAATTAAGGAGCGTCACTATATGGATGATTACTTAGACAGCTTCCAATCAGAAGACGAAGCTATTAAGATGGTCAAAGAAGTAATGTACATCCATCAGCGGGCCGACTTCAACTTGAGGGGGTGGAACTCAAACAATAAGAAGGTTCTTGCTAGCATTCCAGAAGAAAAGAGATCCCAGAACGTCGACGTACAGCTAGTGGCACATCACAAGGAGAAAACGTTAGGACTTCGATGGGACCCAGACTCCGACACTCTTACATTCAACACGGATATTAAGAGAGTTCCCGATGAAGTCAGGCTGCGACTAAGAGCTCCTACTAAGCGCGAAACCTTAAGCGCAGTTATGTCAGTGTACGATCCGCTGGGGCTCATCAGTCAGTACACCATCGTCGGCAAGATAATATTGCAACAATTATGGCTTAAGAAGGTGGACTGGGACCAAGAACTACCGCAAGAGGAAGCCTATCTTTTCGACGAATGGATAAAACGACTCCCAGATGTCTCAGCGCTAGCTATACCAAGGTGCTACAGTATGAAGTTAACGCCGCAAGCCCGTATAGAGCTTCATATTTTCGTCGACGCGAGCGAACAGGCGTATGCAACGGTGGCCTATTGGAGGATCGTATACAAAGACTTAACAGAAACCATCCAAGTAATGGCCAAGGCAAAGGTAGCTCCGCTAAAGATGCTCACCATTCCAAGACTGGAGCTTCAAGCGGCGTTGATTGGGGCGCGACTCGGTAACACGATAATAAAGGAACATACCTGGAAGCCCAGACGAGTAACCTATTGGAGTGATTCTAGAACAGTTCTGTGTTGGATAAGAAACGAGAAAAAGAAATACACTCCATTTGTCGCACACCGCCTAGCAGAGATCGCCGAACTCACACAAGCGGCTGACTGGCGGTGGGTGCCTACCACGCTCAACGTGGCAGACGACGCCACCAGATTTCAGAGCAATAAGATCGACAGTCATGATAGGTGGTTCACGGGGCCCCCATTCCTTAGGGCACCGGCAAACCAGTGGCCACAGGAGAGCGAGGATAACGAGACCGAGGAAGTGGCATGCTACGCCTATTCAGAAGATGACACTTACCCAGAGGACTCACTGCCCGATATCCGAAGGTTCTCCAGTTACTTAAAATTAATAAGAACTACTGCGCTAACACAACTCTTCATTGAGAAGCTGAAAGCCAAAAGGAAAAATAATATACATCTAGAAGTCGCACACCTGAGAGCGGCTGAACGACGTTGGCTTCAGAGAGCGCAGAGAGACTCCTTTAAAGAAGAGTTAATAAGGCTAAAACAGAATCAGCCGCTACCACGACGTAGTAGGTTAAAGAAGTTGGACGCCGTATTAGACGACGACATAATAAAGGCGAGAGGCAGAATAGGTGCTCTAAATAGTACAACGCACTCGAACCAGCCAGCGATACTCGACGGACGGCACCCGTTCACTCGTCTGCTCATCGAGAATTATCATCGCCGGGCGGGTCACGCGAATAACGAACGAGTCGTCAATGAACTCCGACAGCAATACATGATTCTACATCTGAGGCCTACAGTCAAGAAGATAGCTAGAGAATGTCAGTATTGCCGCGTATACAAGGCGGCTCCAAAAACGCCACCGAAGGGAGACCTGCCTAAAGTGAGGCTGGAACCGGGTCACCGCGCCTTCACCTACTGTGGGGTCGATTACTTTGGACCTATGATGGTGACCATCGGACGAAGACATGAAAAAAGGTGGTGTGCATTATTCACTTGCCTTACAACGAGGGCAATTCACTTAGAAATCGTCCAATCACTCTCCACGGACTCTGCTATTATGGCACTAAGAAGGATGGCCGCCAGGAGAGGCTGGCCACGCGTCATATACTCTGACAACGCCACCAACTTCAGGGGAGCAGACGTTGAATTAAGAAATGTTTACGAGTCCTGGATTACGGTGCTACGAGATTTCAGTCTGCAATATAACACCGACTGGCGTTTTATACCACCGGGCGCGCCGCACATGGGAGGAGCTTGGGAGCGCTTAGTGCGTTCAGTAAAAGTAGCACTTAGCACTACGCTTAAAGAAAAGGCGCCCAAAGAAGAGGTACTGCAGACATTAATCACTGAGGCAGAATACAGCGTGAATGCACGACCACTCACGCACGTCTCCGTAGAACCCGACGATGAAGAAGCCCTGACGCCAAATCACTTCCTTATCGGCTCATCTACAGGACTACCACGGACGGGGCCTTGCACCGAGGCGGACCGCAGCACCTGGCGAAGAGCGCAAGCGCTAGCGGACCAGTTCTGGCAGCGATGGCTTCGAGAGTACTTGCCAACACTCATCCCGCGGGGGCAAGCGAGCACTGTAGTTCCGCAACTTCGAGAAGGCGATCTCGTCATGGTGGTCGACAGCACGCTGCCCCGCAACACTTGGCCGAGAGGAGTCATCGAGCGAGTGCACCCGGGATCAGACGGCATCATCCGGTCTGCAGATGTCCGCACTCAAGGAGGCGTATTTAAGAGACCTGCGACTAAGCTCGTCGTCCTACGGATGAAAGAGGCTACGACGTGTCTGCGCCGGGGGGAGAATGTTACGGACGACGGCGTCAATACATAAAATAAGTTAGAATAAGTTAGAATAAGATAGGCATGTATTGTTATCCCACTCTAAATATACGCAATGTCAATAAATGTAAGAAAGAGACAGCGCTATAGGAAAGAAAGAGATGCAGAGTGGTGCCGTGTGCAAAAGTGGCTCGCACGTGATTGGTGGAGAGGCTGGTACCGCTGACTACCATACCCTGCTAATGTAAGAATCTTAATAGTACTTAAGCACGCCTAATGCATTGTTGATCATGTTGGGTATTTGGCATACATCAATAAATAAGATTGAAGAGCGAACTACGAAGTTTTTATTGAGACGCTACAATCTACACTCTACAATAATCTTCTTTTTTTACACGTTAAAGTCTAGACATTCTAAATTCGTTTAAAAATTATAAACAGTTTTCTACAACTGTAAAAGGTATAATTATATAAAATTAGGTCGCTACAGCATAACAAAAATAAACTTGTACAATTGACAGACTAACTGTAGCTTTTTATTAGCTTCACCTGTATGTTTGTTTGTAACCGACTTCTTTGGGCGCGATTTTGACCCACTGTAAACGGCCAGATTTCGTTCAAACTTTGTAGATTTATTGAGGACTGATGACAATACACTAATTTGATAAAATAATTCCATTTTTTAATTTGACTAAAAAGTAGAAAATAAATAATAGTTTAAAAAAACTAAAAAACACGCTTTTTATATAAAACCGAACTAAAAAATAGAAAATAAATTTATATGAATTTAAATTAAGAAAATAGTGTTAAAAATTTCAATAAATATAAATTAATAATATTGTGAATAAAAAAAATATTTTAATTTAAAAAAATAATTTATATTCATTGAAATTTTTAACACTATTTTCTTAATTGAAATTCATTTTTTCAAATTGATTTTCTATTTTTTAGTTCGGTTTTCTATAAAAAGCGTGTTTTTTAGTTTTTTTAAACTATTATTTATTTTATAAAGTTTTCCTTTGCTGTGAAGCAATCAATAATATTTTAACATACAAAACCTAAATTTAGACGCCGTGAAAAGACAAACCTGTCCTTTGAACCAGGGACCTCCAGACCTAAAATATTGAAATTCCAAACTATTACAATGATTAATGGTTAAACCCATTCTTATTCGAGGATCTGAGGTTCGAATCCTAGGCACACACCACTGACTCTTGTAAAAGTATGCACCTACCTACCTATTAAAATAATTGGCACTGCTTTACGCTGGAAGAAATCGTCGTAAGAAAACCTACACACCCAAGAGTTCAAAATAATATCTTCAAAGGTATGTAAAATCTAGCAACACTACGTACCTACTTGGGCAGCGTGGTGATATGTGGCGCAAAATTTTCCGGTTCTTAGAGGAAATCCGTAGCCGTGAGACAATAAAGAGTTTGCGACGTTATATCTAATTGTTTTTATACACGTTATGTTGTTATCGCAAATCCAAACTACTTGTAGTTAACTCTTCACAGTGCTTCATATTAATCACTGCGCTCAGTCAATACACAAATAGCATTCCATGCCAGGAAGAACGTCCAATTAGTCGGGACTCCAGTTGTCGTCCCTCTTTTTTGCAAAGAGCCCTTTTAATAGGATTAACCTGTTATAGCCCTCGACATTTTTATCAAAGAAGTAGCTTATTTGAGTTAGTGAATAATATTGGGTAATTATAATTGAGGGGCCGAAATGCCCTTTCCATTTTGAAGCGTCTTTTTTTATAAAACTGTGAAAAGAAACAGTTCAACACATAAAAGGTTCAGAATATAAATTAGGTATCCGGTTTGTACATTATCATATTATTATAAGTAGTATAAGTTTCAGCAGTTTCAAATAGGAATTAAAATCCAACATCATTCTTTAAAATCAGCAAAACTTGTAGTGAAATAAACTAAATAATAAACATAGGCCATTTTCTGTTTTTCGAGGATCTTTTAAAGGCACCCGACCTCCTCCTCCTCGGCGCTGCAAAGAGGACTCCAGGATTACCAAAGAAACGCAACCGGAGTCCTCTGAGCGCGTTTCCTTATAGGTCCACCCACCCAGGTGAGCGGTTAGGCCCACCGTACCGTCTGATCTTTACGACGTTATGCGACCACACAAGACTTATCATCTATCTTATCTTCGACTGTGTTCTCTAATACCCGTCTTTCACTACGACGCTTTGCTGTCAAGCTCTTCCATCCGGAAATGTTCCCGAAGTTGCTCCCACGGTGTCGGATACCTCTTGATGGTTTTCCCCTCGATAACAAAAATAAAGAATAGCTCACTACACTCGAAGTAAAGATACCGAGGCCATCAACTTATATTTGGGTATATTATATATCTTTATCACTCTTCAAATCAGGAACTAAGAAGCGCTTAACAGTTCTTATAAAGCAGAAAATTTGGTGTGCCGGTGATGTATCCAGCTTGTAGCCACAACGATTCTTTGTTTCATTTTTCTTTAATATATTGAGAGGAATAAAAAATGCCCTACTAACGGATCTAGATCCTTCATAATGAAGTTACAGCTTGTAGGACAGCAACACTGATGGATTATGACGCGACCGACGCGTCCATTACGATCTAATCATGATTGCCGCCGCTCGGACGCCAGCGATGAGAATATTGTCATATTGCTACTAAAGCTTTATTTGGACTAGAATTACATTGGTTTTATTGTACATACTGACAATACCAAGTTTAGTTTTTGAGTAGAATTATTATGAATTTATTATAATACAGTTGACCTGGCGAACTTCGTTCCGCCTAAAAATCAAAAATCTAAAATTATCAGTGTTTCTCTATATTATACATGTATAATACATAAAAACCTTTCTCTTGAGTCTATATGTCTATCTATAAAAAACTACATTAAAATCCGTAGCGTAGTTTTAAAGATCTAAGCATACATAGGGACAGACAGCGAGAAGCGACTTTGTTTTAGGTATACTATGTAGTGATTTTTTCATATTTTGACATTTTAGACATGAACGTTAAGTCATGCCTGCTCTTAAATTAATATTTAGCCTGAACATGTTTTAAAGGCTACATTCTTATATTTTACCTGTAAATCTATCATATTATCATAGCTGGGCACCGTTAATCGAATAGTTAACTTCGTTAATCGTTAATCCGCTACAATAAAAGTTAACTTCGTTAAGCGTTAAAGCGTTACATTTCGGAAGAATTAACGCAAGTTAACGTTAATCGTTAATCCGTTAATATGTGTAAAATTGCATTTTTATATCGTTGCGTTAGTGAACTTACAACAACAACTTGTTGGTTTAGGTTCTGGAAGTTAACAGGTTAGGAATAAAACAAAATACTTGTATAACTCAAATGTGTAATTTGATCGTCGGGCATAAGGTGCATGCATATTCCCCTCCATGAACATTAACATGTTGGAGTTCTCGTCTGAAAGCGAGGCTCGTTTTGGTGTTAAAATGTCTTTACCCGTGGAAAACAGACGTTCATCTGCAGCGCTTGAGGGTATAGCAGTATTGTATTTAATAAATAGATTTATGAATATCTGTTCCCCGAGGAATGCAGCATCGTTGAACGAGTCTTTCGATTTCATATCCAGCCACATTTTAACGAGACTTTGCGCTTTACTCTTTAAAGAGTTGGAGCTCTTTGGTTTTTCCTTAGACTGAGTGACAGAATTGAAATAGTCTTCCTCCTCGTCATCGTCGTTGCTACTCGCATTGCTCCCTCCGCCAGTTCAACTATCTCAGTCCTTCGAATTTTCCTTTGCTTCTTGTCGTAAATCATCTTCTACCTTTTTTTTAGCAGTGATAGTCTAATGGTTGAAACTTGCCCTCTCAATCGGGAGGTCCGAGGTTCAAACCCAGGCACGCACCACTGATTTATGTGCGTATTATACATTAATTATCACTGCTTTTCGGTGAAGGAAAACATCGTGAGGAAACCTACACACCCGAGAGTTCTTTATAAAAAAAAAAAAAAGTTCTCGGAGGTGTGTGAAGTCCACCAATTCGCACTTGGCCAGCGCGGTGGACTATGGCCTAAACTCTCTCAATCTGAGAGAAGACCCGTGCCCAGCAGTGGGACAATAATGGATTGACGACGACCTTTTTACTGCATCCACTCTACTGCTGTCATACGTTTTCAGCCATATCAACCGGAACTTTTGGTGAAATGCTGCCACGTGCCGCCCGGCTCTTGTCATTCGTTTCATACTTGTCTGAACCCGTTTTTCGCGCCGCGCCGCGGTGCCGTGCGGTAAATAGTAGGCATTAGATTAACGATTAACGGGCTTCTGCATATTAACGGAAGTTAACGTGTCCGTTAACATTTTTAAAAGTTAACTTAAAAGTTAATTCGTTAATCAAAATGTTAACTTCGTTAATTAACGATTAACGGATTAACGAGTTAATGCCCAGCTATGCATATTATAAAGACCTGATCTTGGCGGATAGTTTATTTACTTATTTATTTATTGTATCAAACTTATACCTAACATTAAAGGAAACCCTAATGCGTTAGATATGTACATAAGTTAAAATACTATTTATATTGTAAATCTATTACTAAGTATTTATAATATTACCTTTATGTAGCCTATAAATGAAGTGTCACTCATTCGAGTAAGTAATTTGTATCTAAAAATTATTCAGTGTTGAAATATTGTAATTGACGTAGGTACTTTATGAAATATTTGAAATTATTTTATTGTTAATGCATTTTTTCCATTAATTATGAATATTTTATATTTGGTTTGTAATCCAATCAATGCATTGGCTGTTTATGGTTTATCATCAAAGAACTTTAAAACGTTATTAACTATTTGAAAGTCTAACGTAGCAACTTTTAGCTATCCTAACAAAACATGAATAAATAATTTCTTATGATTACTTTAGTATTATTTTTATTTTTAGTTATCCTTAGACATCACACCCTTTCTTTCATACCCACATTACGAGACTTGTGCAAAAATATGTTACCCACCACTTTGTTGCGGTAGTTATTTTGTATCATTGACAACAATATTGATGTACTTATAATTGCATTATCATCAGAACTAAAGGTGTAGGTATTCTAAATTTTAGATTCTATACTTGTACAACACGCGATATGGGTATCAAATTAAAGGCCTTACTTTGTAGAACACATATACAATGAAAACTATTCAAATCCAAGATGGCCGTCTTAATAAAATGGAAGATTACATAGGCATTTTTGTACAATCTACTCACACATTGTTCACCTTAAATTTTGCTCAGATCTATGTCTGGTTTCCTGGCCTGATCTCGCGACAAGCTTTTATATGATAGAAAATTGTACGATGTAACAATATGGTAGGTTTGACTACTACATTTTTTTTCCTTTTCAGTGCATTGAAATAAAAGCTTGTTTTAAAAATATTTTTTGAATATTATTTTATTATATTTAAGTGTTACGTAAATAAGTATATGAAAATGATGTACCGAATCGCATTCGCATGCTTTAAGATATTCGTACTCGCAAGAATTGGTGCGATTGTTTTGTGAATGTTGAATTGCAATGTTTCTTAAAAAAAATCGCCAAATTCATCCGAATTGAAATCGAGCTGTAGTTGAATTACCTAAAAAAGTCGTCAATCTAGATTCTTCCCGATCCTTCTAGATCTAGATCCTTCGGCCCCTATAACAAAAACTGATAAAAGCAACATTCGGATTTGCGAATCTCGGTATTAGCATCCGCGAATGTTTAAATAATGACATTCGTTACATCATTAGTATATGAGCATTGAGATATTCTATTTACATTACTATAGGTGGTAGAATCAGTGCAGACCGCCCGGGAATGTACCACCGCCACACCAATTTCTAGCGTGGAGCAGTTTTTGCTGGCACACTTTTATATGAGGCGACCAACTTAGCCCTCGGAAGTAGCAACGCTTCTGTGATTGACTTCAGATAGAAACCTATGTTCTATATTATTACGACAATACAGCTTCCATTAAAATATCGCATCTTGAAATCTAGAGAATGCTTCCAAATAACCGCGTGACAATGATATACGGTCCTATTGAAATTAACAGAGATATCAGCTAGCCCCTATCGTGTTAGGCCGCTTGATTAATCGTAAAGTTTCACAACAACGCTGCCCGCGTCCTCAATGCATAAGTAAATTTTGGGAACTGATCATTTGAGTGTCTTACAGTTTTGTTTGTTAATAATATTACGGTTAATATATTTAAACAAAGAGAGTGATAACAATCGTTTGTGTTAGATAACAATGTTACGTATGTGGTTTATTTACAAGGAACTATCTTTATCCACTACGGTCGTAATAGTAGATACCTTTATTATGAAAAACTGTACTTTATATTTAAGCAGTGAAATCACTATTATATATTTTTTGCTCTATATTTTTATTATTTTCCAAGAAAACTACACATTTTGTTCTTCCATGTCACACGTTTTGTAGAGAGTATTTTGATTGAAGTATTTTTTTCTATAAATTGAAGTAACAGACGAGCATACAGATCCCCTGATGGTATATCGTCATTGCTACCAATGGATTTCTGTACTTAACTACATATACAACATAGGCCCTACTTTAACTCGCTTTTCGATGTACGTACTCCTTGCTATTTCTTAAGACTGAGATGCAATCAGCATGCATTCAAACTTAATTTAAAAATGAATAAAAATAAAAATGGAGAGTTTTCAAAATGTATTCCTATAGAATTCTTTCATCTCGATACCGCCACTTCAGAAGATTAGATTAGTTTCATTCTCTATGGAGTTCCATTTTCCACTCACTATAAAGTAGACGCGGCGTAAAATACATAAAATCAAATCGTATTGTTTATGAATTAATATTGTGGATTTTATCATATACCTACTCCATTCGTTAAAAAAATGTAATTGAAGCAACCGAGTACTGTCAACAAAACTGATTGGTCACTCGTCTCTCGTCGTTCATTATCTTTGCACATACTGATTAGCTGCCTAATTGTGTAGACTAACTCGTCAATGACCAGAGTGGATAGAACTTTCAAATGAACTTGTTCAGTCTACAATTTGGTTATTGTTAAATAGTTTACGCTCACACTTTTATAATAAGGCTGATTCGTAAAATTCTCTAAAACATTGTAAGTATATGTCGCAGGTGAAACTTGAAGATGCGCTCGTTGATCAAAAGTCTAAATATAATTTAATCAAAATCGATTTATGATGAGATAATATGTCCACATTAGAGAATCGTTAGGTCCACGTCTAGACATAGGCCTCGTCATATATTCTCAGATCTAATACACATGACATAATGAAATTTATTTAAATTTACATTAACATGTCAACCTACTTTAGATATCCTATACATGTATTTAGAGCTGATTGCGGTGTCACAGATTTTAAGAATGATCTTTACGTTCTTTGATTTATAACCTAGAATAAAGTTTAGGTAAGTAGTTTCAATATTTTTATAAGCTGAATGAAGAGTGTGTTTTTGATTATTACATTACTATATTAATTCGTTTTAAATTTAAAAGAAATGTAAATTAAACTTTTCAATTTAATTGAATAATTTATCAGCTCATTAGTTCATTAGGTACCTAATAAATAATCATATGCAGTTTATAATTAAATTTCCAAATACGCATTTTCCAATTTACATTTGTTTGGGTTTGAAATGAATTTGTTATAAATAAATAAACAAGAAACAAATAAAATGACAGTTCTGCGAAAGCAATTATATATAAATATTATACGATTATATGATAAAACTAAACAAAAAACATATACACATAAAATTAATTGCGTAAGTAATAAATAAACTGTAGAGAAGCAGCCACAAATTTTCTGAGCCATAAGTGTGGGTAAGAACCCCTCCCAAATTATGTTACACTTTACTTTGAAAATGTTCTTATGTGAATGTATTTGCAAATTATCCGGAAGAAGTCTTATATTTATAATCAGTATACGACTGCTTTTTCCTTATTGGATTTAAGTTTAACCTCTCATGCTGGCAGTCTCATTTACGATTTCCAGGCAAGTACATCTATCTGATTAGATTTCAACGAAAATGTTCACAAAAATTTAGGTTTAAGATAAATTTATTTTCTAAAAAGAGTACCACTCACTTAAAATAGAAAATACAATATGTTCATTTCCGTATAAATAAACAAACACATCAAGCAAAGAAACATAGAAAATTTAGTAGGTAGGAGGACATTATTATGACGAATAGAAGAATATTACCAATTGTAGGTAAAACTTTAACAATCAACATGGAGGTAAGAATCAAAATGACTGACAAATAGTGATTATGTCAAACATGACCCGAGCTCGAGCGGGATTACCGCGGAAAAAACTTGGTTAATTATTGTTTCCTTTGCTCGTTACAAATAAGGAAGCTTACCGATCCTTAATGTGCGAGATCTGAAAAAATACCAATGTGACGGGTATATCTTACAACCTTGTCAAGTGTGAGTGCAAATGTAACAGTGCAGTCTTTCATGTCTCCTTTTTTAGATAAAATGGCTAAAAAGAATGTTACCGTATTTTAAAATCAAAGTTGCTCTTAATGTATCGAATGATTTCAAACTTGCTGTCGGCGTTGGAGTCTTAACAGTAGCAGAATATTATATTAATGTGGTCCGTCTCGCCATGCTTTGGAAAGTAGTATGGCAGTGTGAGCGTTGTTGAAACGACCGCCGCTAACCGGCTCGCACGAAATCTAATATATATATATATATATATATCAACGATCTCGGAAACGGCTCCAACGATTTTCTTGAAATTTCGTATATAGGGGGTTTAGAGGGCGATAAATCGATCTAGCAAAGTTTCATTTTCAGAAAATGTCGTTTTGTCCGTGTTTTCATTGCATAAAGATCGAAGAGACCAAATACGAAGAGAAATTTTGACACTATTTACGAAGTTAGAATAGCTCGGTTGGGAAATCGGACCGCGGGAAGTCGGGGTTCAAATCTAGGTCCGATTGTTTTTTTTTATTTTTTCTCTTTTTTTTTCGAGTTTTATTTTGTTAATATTTTTTTATTTTTAGTTCTATTTTCTATTTTTTAGCTCTACATTTTTTCTTTTTAGTTCTTTTTTGGTAAATATTTTTGTTTTATTATTATATTTTATTTTATATTAGTAAATTGTGATTTTCACCTTCACGGCTGCTGTTGCCGGTATTTATAGATACCCCGTCCTGTAACCCACAAGAAAAAAGGTATCTATGTCCCCGCTACTAATTAAGTATTATATAGAGTAAATAAACTATAAAACTATAGGAAGTAATATATAATAATATACAGGCTAACTTTAATCTACCTCTTCTTCTTACATTTCTCCGGCGGCGCATTGCAATTAAATTCTCCTGTATTTGTTGGATGTGGAATGATTGAATTTGTTGTGCTTGTAAATAATTGTTCTGATTTATTCTGTATGTTTGTTTCTTGCCCTGTATGTGTTAGTTGCTCTGTGTACTGGGTATCTTTTTGTGTGTTGTTTACAAAGACAGTATCTCCCGTTTTTTTTAAGTGAGTAATTCTCATGGATACCCAGCCACCCGGGGTGGCAGCTGGGTTATGCCGGACTCATACCGGCTAAACCCCGACTGTGTTTTCTCCTCGCACCGTACGGCGGGAACACGAATAAGCTTTCGCAGTCATCCGCGAACCCGCCGGTGCTCGGCCGCTCCTGCAGCCCCTCCCCGCGTGGAGCATAAAGCTCCCCTCCAACATCAAGGCGCGCCAGAAAATACAAAGGCGCGTCTTACCTCCAAAGCCCCCATCCGCAGGGCGACAGTCCAACCCCGAGACCGCCACACAGGAGCCGTGGGCATGGCAAGCCGATACCCACAAGGCATACCTACAGACATCGACCTCCCACACCCAGCGGCAGATCCGTTCTTTGGTTCTGCCGCAAACCACCAAACGGCCGCAGAGGACAGGGAGGACGGCAACGACACACCACATCTCCTCTTCCTCTGCGGCCCCACCGCCAACGCATCTGACGGTGCGCCCCCGCTCGGTCGCGGGAGACAGGGTGTACGGCAACGACACACCGAGACACCTCTCCTCTCGCGACCCCCCCTGGCTGCAGAGGCCAGAAAACACAGACCTCCACAGTCCTCGGATGCATCCAGAGCGACGACAAGGTGGAGATCCCTTCGAGGGGGAAGACAGTATCTCCTAGCACTTTACTGATTATGGTTGATGAATGTATGTATGTACAGTTGCACCAATAATTATTGGGATGATTGACGTTTGCGTTTTCCACAAACGGCTAATTTCATTTTTGAGAACGTGGTATTTACTTAATTTTTCGATTTCTTTAGGCCCTATATTATAATCGGATGGTACAGATACGTCTATTAAGTAGGTTCGGTTATTAGTTTTGTCTATATATATTAAATCTGGTCTATTGTGTGATCCGCGTGGCGCAGCGGTTATCATACCGGTCCGACACGCAGTGGGTCCCGGGTTCGATTCCCGGCCAGACAGGTATCTGAATGATGAGTTTAGATTCTTGTTCTGGGTCTGGGTGTTTGTGTATTCGTCCCACGACACAGGAGAAAATCCTACTGTGGGGCTATGAGTGTAGAAAGCGTTTTTTTTATTGTGTGTAATAGTGACATTGGTTTGAAATGGCATCTCGCAACGAATTTTAGCAGTCTCATTCTCTTTCACTTGGGGCTGTGTGATCATGTCCTTCCACCAAAGGCTAGATACTTCTATTTTATGCTTTCTAGCTAAACACCAGTAGACGTGCTGCACAAGATTATTGTGTCGCTTTACATAATAATTTCCTGCTAATTTCTTAGATTGCAACATAGACAGGACATATTGGTTCTTTCAATATGTCCCGTCTATGTTGGCGTGTCATTATACATGGATGCTGTATGGCAAATACTGACGATTCTGTAGTTGGAGATATTTGCTGCTTTTCAATCCATTTAAATGAGAGTTCTGTATTATTTTATTACTATATTTTATTATTATTATATTATTATTATTTTATTGTTGTTATTATTTTTTATTATTATAATGTCGATAAGATCAAAATATATTATTCATATGATCATCTGTAAGAAATTTGCATAGTTATAAAAAAATATAATTCCAAAAAAACTTGATGTACTCTTAGTAAACAAAAACACCGAGCAAAGCTCGGTCATCCAGGTACTTCGTGTTAATTGTGAAAATATAAACCATTTGTGTACTATAAATGTGTGAACTAAAGTGAAGTCCTCAACTTCATCGCTGTATGCACGTGATGAGTGGACTGCGTGGAGTCTTGCGATCCTGGAGGATCCTGGAAGGAAGAGGAACCTCGAGCGGACTGTACGCGACTAACCGTAAGTAGAATCCTTATTTCGATAGCAAGTTAGGTACCCCTAAAATGTTTTGGAATTGCTTATAACAACCCTAAGTCTCGTTTGATCGGTCTTTATTTCCTCGGGACCTACGGGACGGTGGCACAAACAGGTGATCTTTAAAATCATAGGCAATACATATTCAGCTAAACTCGATATAAATCTAAATTATAGGAATTCCGAGCAAGACACTGTGCGACCTTACCACAAAAGCCTGTGACTATAAGGAAAGCGGCTTACATAAAGACAAATGGATAAACGATTAAGGAAATAAGAAAGCGTAAATGTCCCTAAACTGTGTTGGGTATTAACGACGCTGTACTTACATATCTATCTATAAGTTATCATTTAGAGTATCACATAAATGTAACCTTGTGAAAGGATTTAAGGTATTTAAGCATTTAAGGCAGAATGAGTATGGTTAGAACGGGTACCACCGGTAAACCTATTGTTACCGTGATGCAGTTCTTGCATTTCGGTAGAAGGTTGTGTGGGCTGGCTCACTTTCATATAAAACGACCATCTCAGTCGTCGGGACTAAAAATGCACCTGTTACTGACTTCACATTGTATCTTTATTTTGCATGGAGTAAAAGTTGTTTGGCAAAAACCTCCATTAGGGGAGGATCTATGTCCAGCAGTGGACTTCAAAGGGCTGATTTATGATTAGCATTTATGGCATATATAGCGGTCGGTATAGTCCTTTGTAATATACCGCTGACTTATTTCTCTCTTTATATACAACTGAAGTAATAAACGGACATGTAGTCCATGGCAAGTGCCACTGCAGTCCATGGAAATTTGCCAGCAACTTCATTTACGACAGGGATACTATCTGATGTCAATCACAGATGAGTTCTCCCGAGGACAAATATGTTCGCGTCAGTTCACCTGAATCAGTTAGCCGACAACGACACAAACATCAAATATCAAGAGACATTTTGTATCAGATAGATCTACAAAAGCGAATTCCTCTGGCAAGGGTAATCGCTGTAATAATATTTATACTGCTCATAATGTATATTGCTGTGTGGTTGATTTATATCTATCTAAGGGTGACATGTGGTGTGTAAGCTAATATGGTTTATGACAAAATTCCAGCCTTTCATTTGTCTAGCTCAAATGTTGTTGGCGTGTACAAGAATAAAATGTTTCATTGTCTTTTATGTCCTTTATACCTTTCATACTTACCTACCTACCATATGTCTGAGCTTATTTTTAAGTTGATCATAATCTTGAATTCATGAAATTTGATCAGATTTTAAACTCTTAAAATACTGCTTCTTTTGGATTATTTTATTTTGGTTATTAAAATTTTAGTAAAAACTATAAATATTTGTGTTCGTAAGGTCACGGACTTTATTATATTTCCGTTTTTTTCATATCTAAACGCGGAAACATAACAAAAAACATAAGCAATTTATATTTAGAAAGCATTTGTTGCGTCTCGATGGGAGGGTGTGGTTGCCGGCACACATTCATATGAGGCAACCATCTTACTCCTCGGGTGTAGCAACGTATCTGTGATTGACTTCAGATAGAACCTATGTTCTATATGAAATTGTTTACAGATGTCCATGAGCGGCAGTGACCACTTACCATCAGGTGGACTGCTAGTTCTATTGCTACTTCAGTCAGATAAAAAAAAAAAAACTTCTTTGCAATTTTTTAAATAATAATAAAGGAATTCCCTTTTAAAACTAATCTAAATAAGTCAGAAGGAAGAAGTACATGGAACTACAAAAGATGCCCAAAATTTGCGTCGTCGAATCAGAGCTATTTAATGTTATATTCAGGTTTTTTTACATGATTCAAGTAGCAAACGAGCCACCACCTCATTGTAACAAGTCAATGCTGAATTGACTATATATATATATATATATTATTACCTTATTAGTGGTGACTGCCGCCATCCATTCATCCATGGATTCCATCTGAAGTCAACCACACCCTTCCATTGAAACGCAAGAAATGCTTCACGCTAGAAATAGGTGTGGCGGTGGTACTTCCCCGATCGAACTACAGTGGTTCTACCACCTTGTAAAAAATTAAAAACTCGTTTTACCTTGATAAATAAATGGTCATTCGTTGTTTCTAGAGCGGAAATGTAACTAGTACTTATATTTTATTGCTGTCATGTATGCTCTGGCATTAGTATTATACGGTTGACGGATTACCAGTGCACATGTGTACGAGAATGATTCTTTGTGCTACAGAATTGTAACACGTGATGAAAATCTTGCTAAGTAATGACACGGTAATATATAGATACTATTACCGTGGTAATGATAATGTATTTTTTATTAGTAGTTCCGTAGCGATTACATATGACAGCTTCATTGTACGATACCTTATCTAAATAGAGTATCTACATATACATTATACATGTGTACACAACAATGCATAAATAATTTTATTTATTTGATTAATTGGTTATTTATTGGTTACCTTGTACAGTTTACAAGGGCGTTAAAATTCTATTTGACGAACCTGTAAAATACACCTTATTAATCCACGGTCCTTATAGGTTGCATTTCTGAGAAGTATAAATTATACTCGTATCAGTATAGTGATGTTATAAATCATCAACAAAATTGCCTGAATGTACCAATGCCATATCTAAATAAGCTAGAAAGTTCTTTATTTACTATTTATAATTCATTTATCACCACCTTAACTTACACCAAAGTTAATCGAAAAGAACCAAACATGGGTGTCCACCCATTTGTAATGGGCTACGAGTGGAAAGACAGCGTATATATTTGAAAATGAATTCTACTGAGCTGAAAATTCAAGACACTTGAATATAGGCGGTATATTCAAATGTTTTGAATTCTGTTGATACTTTAATCAGATTCCTTGTGAAAGTAGACTAGGAGGTATTACAGTGACAAGAGATATTCATTTGGAGCACAGCGGGCACCAGCGCAATCATCGTTGTCGTAAAACCTTTACGCATTTTGCTTCAATAAACTCGATGCCCGTCGAATAAACTTACATTTTCTTAACTGTGTCCTTTGTACCATAGGTTTTAAAGTTTAATATTGTGGAATTTTGATTTG
Source organism: Spicauda simplicius (assembly GCA_949699795.1). Classification (NCBI taxonomy): domain Eukaryota; kingdom Metazoa; phylum Arthropoda; class Insecta; order Lepidoptera; family Hesperiidae; genus Spicauda; species Spicauda simplicius. The sequence goes on from OX453059.1 coordinate 17,087,364, forward strand.
TTTGTGCTTGTTTTACATAAGTACAACTTCCAATGTGAACACGTTCCTGTAGACTGAAGACGGAGGTGCGTTGAAGAGTTTATCATGAAATTCTAAGATTACAAAGAAATATTGCAATTTTTTCATTTTTAGTATTCAATAACATTTATTTACCCTAAATTCGACCTCCGTGACGGAGCGTTTACCATACCGACCTGACGCGCAGCGGATTCTGGGTTCGATCCCCAGTCAGACAGATATTTAAATGATGAATTTAGGTCGGGGTGCTTGTGTATTCACCTTCGTATATATCTACGGTCACTCACTACACAAAAAAAAATATATATTTATTGCATTAAAAGTAGTAGGTAGGTACATAATTTTACAATATTGTTGGTTACCCCCTTTTAAGTATGTTTATACCTGTAGTAGGGGTTCCGCTCTCCCCTTATACAATTAGTGAATACTACGAATTATATAAATTACCAAATATATTATACAACAGTGTAATTGGAACTAAATAGAAGAATAAGAAATTAAAACTAATACGTAACAACAATTTTGAATTTAGTATGTATCGCGTGTGCGTGTGTGTGTTTTTGTATAAAAAATGATGTTTGCGAGTGTGTACATGTGTATGTGTGTATGATAATGTAGGTTGCGTGTCAGATATAAAAAAATCTATGTCTCGGGCTATGAGTCTATGTAGAAAGCCAAGGAATGATTACTGACTTTTACATAAAGTTTGTGAGCTTTGAGCTAACTAGTATATTTTCATTCACGCAACGTTGTTCTCGAGCTTACATTTCTTGTTCTGCAATTATATTAAGGCAAATCTAATTTGTAAATGAAGTTCCGGTATATTTATTTATTTATAACTAGCATTTGGCTACTTGTGCATCATAAGTTAGCCCTAGAAGAATCAATATTAGAGGTCGCGATTAAAAATAAAGCAAAATGCCTTATTTTTAATACTTTCACGATTCTACTTTCACGAATAATGTCTCATCGTAACTTTCACTGAGGACTTCTCACTGAGTGATCTTAGTGTTTTAAAACTATTCACAGAAATAGCTTCCTAAAACTCCGGAACTTTCAACGGATTGTGTACATTATTACATATTCCAATCTTTCAAGCTAGCTTCTTCTCGTGAACTGTTGTTAACGGTGACAATGTCACGAAGTTTAATATACTGCTCTGTTATCCGTCACACCAATGCCGCGCTTTTGTGTGAAACGTTAGGCTTAAAATATGGTAATACTAGCTGTACCCGCGGCTACGACCGCGTGCAAATCAATGTATCGCAAAGTTTTTCCCGTGCAAATCTCCACTCAGTGGGAATTCTCCGATAAAAGTAGTCTACATGTTGTTCCATAACATTTTCTATAGTAAAAAACCCGTAAAAATCGGTTTAGCCGGTCAAGGATTACCCGGACAAACACAGAGTGAAAAAACGAATTTTAAGTGTGTATTTGTGTGTAGGTGCATACGAATCAGAATATCGTAAACCCCTTTTTTGAACCAATTTACAATCTTAGTGGTCACATTAACAATATCGGAATACATCTTTTCAAACAACATTTAAACCAAAGCGCATCGATTATAAAGATGGATTTTAACTTTTATAAATTGAAAAATACTATTTTAAGTAATTTTGGTCCTATTAAATTTCTGAGTAAGATTACACACTATCTATACTATATTACTACAGAACCTACTTTTAACATTAATTTGACAACCTTGACGACCCGCGTTGCGGAGCAGCTACCACACCCGGTTCGATTCCCGGCCAGACAGGAATCTGAATAGATTCATGTTCTGGGTCTGGGTGTTTCTATATACGTCTTGTGTGTCCATGGTACCCACGACACAGGAAAAAATCCTAGTGTAGGGCTATTGTAGAAATTGAAATTGTAGAAATTTTCTATTTTATTGAGTGTAGAAAGCGTATTTTTATTAAAAAAAAGTTTGCGTGGAGTAGTACCTGGATGCGGGTTGAAGGAATCCAAAAAAATTGTTGGATAATGTCTTCGATCTCAATGGCTGTATTTACAGTATATTCATCCCAAATAGTCAAATAACAATCCCGCATTGAATTTCCAGTATTCCTTTGATTTGAAATATTAAAAATATTAGAGAAATCGTTGCTACAAATCTTGAGTGGACGCTCAAAGGCGAATAAGCAGGCATTATGACCGCTTTTTAAAAGTGTGGGCGCAACGCTGGACGACGCAACGGCAATAGCTATTTTTCTATCAGATCTTATATTTTTCGCTACTAGTAAATTTATTAAAAACGATTTACCCGTGCCCCCTAGTGCATCTAACTAAAACTAAAAATCTAATCACAGTATCAATGATACGTAAACTAATTTTGGTTCTACTAACATTTAAGCGGCGCTCAGGTATGTTTATAGTTTAATCTTTATTAAGCCTTGTTTGTGGTTTATTACATTAAAATTTGAATTTGTCGGCAAGGTAAATCCAAATTATTTTGTACTTTTACCTGACAGAGGTTAAACCTCTATTAATTTCATATAAACTTTGTGAAACATTGATTCCCAGGCGGGCGAAAGCTTTGAATTTCCGATACTAAATAATATTTAAAAATGGCTGGTTTTTAAAAAACTAATACTAAAATTAGTATTTATGAAAACTACAGATAATAATAAAAATAATGTACATAAGACAACTGGATTCGAACCCCAGACCTCGCGTTTCTAATCCGCCCGACTTGGCACCACACGGCTATCACGATTTTAATAACAGATGCGAAATTCACATACTTATGAGTTAAGAACATCATCTATTTTGGCTTATTTTGACACACTTTGTTATTCTAAAATTAATTTAAAATATGTTGTTATTTAAATGCATGTTTTCTATAACATTATTTGTAATGAACTTATCATAATATAAAAAGAACAATAATGTTGACCTTGCTCGTTTGTCAATAGAGCCAAGTGTTCATCAACCATGCTTCAATATTCATAAATGCAATTATTTATCACAAAAGTTGCAAAAGCTTCTTTATAATAATAATTCATGATATAATTGTTATATCTCATTTAGATACTGATCGACTTATTAATGTTAGTATTTTGCTTAAAGGACTATCAATTGTATTTTGGCCTTAATATTTATTTTCGCTAAAAATGTACGGGAGTGTTCATTATCATAACTTTATTAATTATTATATATTTAACGGATGCTTCTTTATTATTGAAATATTTCATAAATTCATAAATTAAATTAAAATCAATTTGAATCACATCTATTTTTATGATAATTTATAGTTACAAATTTATACGTATTATTTTTGAATGAATTCAGAATGGCATCCGGGCGGCCATTATGGCTACTGTCATGTCACACTAATGTCATGTCACACATGTTTACATTAGAATTTAACAAAATACGCGACAATCCGAATTTTACGGATATATGTTGTCGACTCAAAATCAATGTTTTTTTATGTTTTTTTATTTAGATAAGGTTTCAAGTAAGTCTATCGTACCCCTTGACGGACTTGTCAATATGGGACTTTGTCCAAAACCAACTTCCATACAAACATTTATGCCCGATTTTAACGCTTTCAACCCACTTTTAACGATAAAAAGCAGTCCATGTCCTTTCTCGAGGTCAACACTATCTGTGTGCCCAATTTCATAAAGATCGGTTCAGTTGTTTAGGCGTGAATAAGTAGCAGACAGACAGACAGACAGACAGAGTTACTTTCACATTTATAATATTAGTATAGTATGGATATATCGCCATACAAGAGAGATACAAGCATAGTACCAGAAATTGAAAATCTAAAAAAAAACAACATTAATTTACATTTCCAAGAGTACTGAAAAGTAATAATGCCATATTGTACTAAATAGTCAGTTCATTATCATATTTTACATTCAGTACTTTCGGAAGGAAACGCAAATATGAAGCACCGTACAGTATGATAATTTTATTACTATTAGCTGAAAAGCTTCTCGTTTTATTAGACCATCCGACCGTGTTTATAAATAAAACCATGTGCATACTACACGTTAGTCTTAACTAGATGGGACATTTAAATATAGAACGTATTTACTAAAATACTGTATAAAGGTTCACTTATACAGTATTTTAGTCAAAAGGTAGGTACATATTTTATTTCAAAAAGGTAATTTTAAACATTCCAGAAACATAATTATTCGTTTTCACATTTTAATGCTTAATTTAAGAGATTTTCATTAGAAGGTATCATATTTAATTTATATTCTACTTAAATTTTCTATTCATTTTCTATTGTAACGTTACATAGGAAAAAAATCTGCGAATGTTTTTTTTCTTTTTAAAATAAAAATAAAAAAATTGGACATTTGACATTGGACATTTTTATCATTTTAGAATGTCACACCGTAATCATTTAGTGGCAATTCGTGATGATAATAGTATTGTTAATTGAATGTCTTTGTATTTCCTATACATCCAAAATTATTGCTTTAATAATCTGTCTTGTTCAGGCGTAACAAGGGTCTGTTTGGGCAAGCGGATGCCGTTAATTAAGAATACTAATTAGTTTGCTGGTATTGTGGGATATCTGTTTAAGAGATATGATAGATTCCGAACATCGGGCTTTGCGAATAGACAAAGGTAAAAAAGTAGGAAAAGTAAATAATATAATCCAAAAAGGTACCCGCTCTTTCCTCGCGTTCGATTTGATTTTTTTGTCCGCCTGTCTGACCCTCGCACTTATAGGGTGAAAAAGCAATTTAATGATAAGTGAATTCTCTGTAATCTGAATCTGTAATTTGAATGAACAATAAAAATTAAAATTTTTGATTCCATATCTGTTAGATATTTGCCAAAAATATAGTTTGGAGATCTGAGTATAAGTAATTGAAATTTCCATACATTTTATATTTTTTCTCCGTGCATATCGCAAACTTAATTAATTCTAGACATTGAACATATAATTATAGTTCATACCATGTTACATAGCTACATAATAGTCATATAATATATAGTCAATATCCCGCAAAATATGTCTTCACTATCAAAAGTTATCATAATATAAAGTTGCTAAGCACTGTTTATTAATTGTGCTTATTGATCACTCCTTTTCCAAAAAGTTTCCTAAATAAATATAATATAAAGGATAGGTGCCAAATAATTCCCATTGTTATTGATGATAGTCTAGTTACAGATAACCCTTGTCACGCAGACGGGTAATTAACCTGATTTGCACATTTGATTTCACCCACATTCAATTAATGATCATTGGTTTGTAATGTATATATTAATCACGGCTGCAATCAATTATTTTTTATGTCCTACTGCTAGGCATAGGTTATTCTACAATTGGGGCTTGGGGCGTACTTCACCAAGCTGTTACTAAAAGATTAGTGGAGAAAGGTTATGAATTAGGAACCAAAACGTGTCGATATCTTCCAAGCCCATTGAAAGGCAACTGATAAAATTTTACAATGAAATAAATAAATAACACTTTATGCACTTATGGTTACTTATTATTATATGATACGTGTGCGGGTGCCATGGACAAACACAAAGACGAATGAAAAAAAAACCCAGACCCAGAACAGTAATCTAAATTCATCATTCAGAAATCTGTCTGGCCGGGGCGAACCCTGAACTCTCTCGTCTCTACTATTATCTAATACTAACAATATTCAATATGTAAGACAATATAATGACCCTAGCCATGTTAGCATTTTGATTATGAAATACTCGAGCACAAAAATATTTTACAAATTATTATATGAGTCGAAACCTAGGTAGGTAATAAGATCGACTTACTTCATTTTACGTATGTTATATTTACATACATTAACTTTACTCCACACTAAAAACCTTATGGCTTAACCAAGGACAATTCTCAGCATAACATTTCCAGTCACACGGTCAAAATGTAAAGTACAAAACAGAATATTAAATGAAATCTTTACGCCTACAGTGCTGGTTTTTGACATATTTTACCATAACGTATGGCTAGAGATTTATCATTACGTTTTTAGCTATTTTAATGATTAGTACAAAAAATATACGCAAGTGCTACTGATATTAACGCTCTGAAATATTACTTGAAATATGGTTGGAAGTTTCAGAAATGAATGCATTTGGACTTTGAATAGTGAATGTAAAAAGTCAGCCAATTGAGAGTCGGGTTGACAAATAAAGGGTTCCGTTCCAACCGTACACTAATACCAGATGTTAATAAAATGTATTATTAACATTACTGAGCAGCAATAGCCTAATGGCTGAAAATCGCCCTTTCAATCGAGTGGTCAGTTTTCAGGTACCTCTAATTATTGTAAAATAATGTGCTTTATTAAATAATTATAACTGCTTTGCGGTGATGAAATAAATTGCGAGGAAACCCATTAGCCTGAGTGTTCTAAAATAAAAGTTTCCAAAGTTGCGTAAAGTTTATCAATGCGATTTTTTTTTGTATGACAAGTTCTTTTGTTTTTAAATTTTTCATAATAAGAGCTTATTGTAAGAGTGATCGTAGTAACTTAGCATTTGAAATATTTTAGGGTCGAACCTAATAAGGTTTCACAGATAGGCCCGTGATAGTCGGACTGACAGTGAACCATTAGTCATAAAGCTCCATTCGGGTACGGAACCCTAAACCCAAAATGTAGTCCAAATGTGTCGCCAAACTGTGACGCAGCTTAAACAAAAACGTTCCTCATATGAACGTCGTGTAATATAAGTTTGTTGTAAGGTCGCCGTGAATTTTTAATTCACGAAATTCCTGTTCCGACGTGTTTATTTATTTTATATATTTTGCTTATTTTGGTGATATAATATATGATTTTTTTAGCGCAATAAAAAATTAAATAGAGAACTTATATAATAGGCACAGTCGTATTTTAATATCGTTGTAAATACACAATTAAAACTGGATACACTTACCTACAGTTTTTATATAGACCTCAAAAATTCAGACTAGATTGTAAGAAAATAAGACGTTACGGCAACACTTTATTATAAAACCATTTAAAAAAAGATATGATCTTAGACTTTTAATGTAGATCATAAATAGTGCAAATTTCGGTGCGTATTCTTTCCTTATAGGAGACTTATAGAATTAGCAAATCCACCTTTTGGCAACTTGTCATTGCCGCTGATGGACATAAGTAATCAACCTCAACCTGGGATTAGCCACAGATGCGTGCTACACCTGAGGACTAAGTGGGAACGCCTCGAATAAATATGTCTCCGTTGCCACTTTATTCAGACTAAAACAGCAGTGCACGTCACTGGTTTAATGAGTATTAGGTAGAAATATGTTGTCCCTGTAGTTTCTGGAGCAGAATAGGACTACGGTGTACCCTCCCTGTTGTAAAAGGCGACTAAAAGGGGCTTCTTGGGTTGCGTGCGGCTAGACTGGGAGCTCTAACCGTTCAGACAAGCGACCCCGGGAAGGACGGCGGCATATGTGGGCGAATGCCGCCGTAAAGGTGCGGTGAGCGTATTCGCTCACAAGGGAAGAGCCCGAAAGAGGCATGGTGCGCGGAGGACTCCAGTTGTTTTCCGTTGGAGATCACGGAGTCTTCCATGCAGTGCTGAGGACGGCGACCGGGGGGTTCTAGTGCGGTAAAAATTCCACATAATCCTGTTTCGCTCCCACGGCGTTTTTTAGAGGTTTCCCCCTCGAGAACAAAAAAAGGTAGAATATGTGTGAAGGTGTTACTTCCGGGGTCGAACCACAATGAGTTCTGCCACCTTTTAAAATATTTAGTGTGTCGTGATATGGAAAGGAATAAAGAAAAACCATCTAAACGTAGAGTAGATACATTAGAGTAATGTATCTACTCTACGTTTAGATGGTTTTTCTTACTACCAACGGCTTCTCTCCGCTTCTTCTATTTAATTCATACATCTAAGTAGAAATATTAGCAAATAAAGAAATTAAAAACGCAAGTTATAAGTACCGATCCGTAACATATTAAAATGCTTTAATGGAAGGTCTATCTGTTCAGCAACTTAGTTAGAATGTCTGACGGAAGCACATAATAAATGGCCCCATATAAACTATACACAGTATTATTATACTACCAATCTCATGTCCTACACGGAAGATAAGGCTTGCGTATATATCACTGTCATAATAAACTAAACCGAAACCATTAAACAGATAAATGATTATTCATCTGCTCATGAATCTTTGTAATATAAAACGTAGAAGAACTTTCACTATACGGCCTATCCACAGGACGTGGTTAAGAAAGTCAATGGCAAGAAATGAATAGATAATTTACTCTTCCTAAATGCATATGACTATTATTAGAGATGCACCAAATATTAGGTTGTTATTCGGTATTAGGTGTATTCGGCATTTTTTTTACTATTCGTATTCGGCCGAATTATTTGGGCTTGTTGCCGAATATATTCGGAGCGAGTTTTTCTATTTTCTTGACTACACGTCACGATATAAATCAAAAAGACAAAACTTTTTACGTAAGATTTATGTTATATACCCAAGTCAAAGAAACCAATGAAGAGTGTGTTGAATAAAGCTAATAATATAAAGCAATTAAACTTCAAATTAAGATTTTTTAACCTCGATCAAATTCGCATTTATTCTAAACTTTTATATCTACATTTATTTTTAAATCTAAATCAACATTTTTTAACACACTTTGCCGTTGTTTCTTAGTAAGAAATGGTAAACCGAATAATTCGGCCGAATATCCGGTTCGGTAAAAGTTAAACCGAATAGTATTGGGTATTTGGTTATTCGGTGAAACCGCTATTCGGTGCATCTCTAATTATTATACGTAACACTTTTATGGGTGGTAGAAATAATTTAGTATTATTTCTAGCGTAAAGTTTTTTTTGCGTTTTGATCGAAGTGTGTAGTTGCTGGCATACTTTTATGTGAGGCGACCACCTTAGTCCTCGGGTAGTATAACACATCTGTGATTGACATCTGATAGAACCCATGTACTAAATATAAGTTGTTTACAGATGCCCATGGGCGGCAGTGACCACATAACATCAGGTGAATTGTATGTTCGTTTGCTTTTTCAATTAGATAAAAAGACGCTTGATCCTTTTCTTAGCTCCTTTGATTAGCAAACCACCTGATGGCAAATTGTCAATGCCATCTATGGATATCTGTTACTATCTTCATAAGAACAGGTGTTTTATCTGAAGTCGTGCACAGATGGGGTTCTTCAGTACCGAATCGCATAAACTACTTCACGCTAAAATAATTTTTCGTACTGAAACTAAAAAAAAGCTATCATTTCCGTTGAAATTCTATTTCCGAAATATCATTTAATAACACACGCCTTCTACGCTCACAGCCCCACAGTAGGATCTTCTCCTGTGTCGTGGGTACCGTGGACACACACAAGACGAATACACAAACACCCAGACCCAGAACAGGAATCTAAACTCAACGTTCAGATACCTGTCTGGCCGGGAATCGAACCCGGGACCCATTGCCCGTCATGCCGGTATGGTAACCGCTGCGCCACGCGGGTCGTCATAAACATAACAGTTTACGCTAAAAGGTTTCTTTCGGCTTAGGAGGCAATTTGTAGTCATAGATTGCCGCGACTTACAAATCTAATTAACTGTTTACAGTTCCAGCGGCTAATTAGCCGAGCCTTAAGCAGCTTCCATGTTTGCTTGTTGACCTTTGTTCTCGCTGCTTTAATTGGCATCTTTTACGTCACTGTTTCTAAGTTAATGCTAGAATACCTTTCCCTTCTTTGTAGATCACACTGTATTTTTCTCAAACGGGATTATTTTTCAAACGAATTGAATCAGAATAAACGTTGACGCAATTTCTTTGGTTGTATCTCTGTATAAATATTGTAAACACCTGTTTTCAAAATTTGATTTGATTTAGTCCATTATTGATAGGTGGTAGAACCAGTGTAGTTCGCCCGGGGAAGTACCACCGCCACACCTATTTCTAGCGTGAAGCAGTTTTTGCGTTTCGATGGAAGAGTGTGGTTGCCGGCACACTTTTATATGAGGCGACCATCTTAGTTCTCGGGAGTAGTGACGAATCTGTGATTGACTTCAAATAGAACCCTATGTTCTGTATGAAGTTGGTTACAGCTGTCCATGGGCGGCAGTCCCTTCTTACAGGTGAACTGCATGTTCGTTTGCTACTTCAATCTTATAAAAAAATGTATTCACTGTTGGGCATGGGTCTTCTCTCAGAATGAGAAAGTATTCAGGGCAATGTCCATAGACAAATTATATCCCGACTATAGGTACTACTACCTAAAGTTTATGTCATTTCGCTTACATTGCATATTACATGAGATGCTATGTTTTTCATTCCAGTAATTTTGTCAAATTAACGGTAGTCTTTTACTTTACTTTTCTAATTAACGGTAGAAAGTTTACCATCACGTGAAGTGCATGCTCGTTTGTAACGTTACTCATTAAAATGTATACTTAAACGGAATTTCTTTCGGTACCTACTTATATCGAAGTTACCTAACAACCCTCAGTGTTCTTCTTGAATAGCCGCCTTATCTTAACTTTCTAAATTACACTTGCAACATCAACTCACCTGAACTTGAAGCCAAGTTGGAGCCACTTGCAGCGCTCAGTAACCAACTTTAATCCACAACACGAAACTACATGTTAACCGACTTCTTGTAAGAAACATTACATGAACAAAGTTTGAAGGTGGAACAACGTGGCAAATTATATCCCAACTTTATTTAGACAGAGCATCCTCCACAAATTTAATATAGGTAGGTACGTATAGATGGTAATTGTGTTTATGAGTTATGTGTGTTACTTTGTAGGTGCGGACGTTCACGTACTGATGTGTGCGTGTATTTGTGCATATGTGTATGTACGTTTGCATGAGTGTGTGTTTGTATTGTAGATACGTATTAACGAGTGAGGGAAATTATTTATGACTCAAATCAAAAAGTGATTATTGTGTTGTGTTGTGTTGTCCTATTCACTCAAGATATTCGTTAGTCAATCATACATAATAATAAAATTAAATAGCACATTTCATACGCTAACTTATTTTAAAGACAATATATCTTTTTTCAGATTTTAAACGTTTCACTTTAAATTCATGATTATAATTTTTTTACACTTAAAATGTCATCGTTTTCTCTTTTTCATCTTCTTCTTCTTCTTCTTCTATCTATACTATAATAAATCTGTAAGAGGTCGCTGTCTGTACATGGAATAAATTTAGGTGAAAACCATTTCTAGAGGTCTTTAATACGATATAGAACCCAAAATAATGGTTTTTAGAAATCTTTTCTGTTTGTCTGTTTGTCTGTTTGTCTGTTTATCTGTTTGTCTGTTTGTCTGTTTGTCTGTTTGTCTGTTTGTCTGTTTGTCTGTGTGTTTGAAAACGCTAATCTCAGAAACGGCTTATCCAGTTTGAATATAATTTTCACTGATGTGTTGGGGGAAACTTCACTTAACATTTAGTGTTTATTTTGTGTAAATCGGTTTACGAATAAAAAAGTTATGTCAATTTAAAACTACGCAGTATTGATTCTGTGTTCGATAAGTGTTAATAAGATAAGTAACTGCATAGTTGAATTGGTAGAAACTAAACATGTTATGGTCTGTAAAATGTATTCCTTTGTTATGTATTTTTTATTGGTTATATGGGTACCTATGTTATTTGATACTATACAAATCTATATCTCTATATCTATATATACTTATATAAAAACGAAAGGATGTTCTCTCACTCATATAATGAATAAACATCGTAGAGCCTAAACTGCTAAAGATACGAATATGATTTTTACTAGGGGTTCCTTTTATGACGTAGACGTCAGTTAAGAATGAATTTTCTGGTCCCCCCCCCCAATTTAACCCAATTAGGAGATGTAAGTTTGTATGAAAGTCAGTCAATTTTGAGGCCACCTCAATAAAATTTAGTATTTCGCCTTGATTTTTATGTTAAAACATCGTTTCAAACCGACTTCCAAAAAGGAGGAGGTTATCAATCCGTCTGATTTTTTTATTTTTTTTTTTTTATTTTATATTTGTTACTCGATTTCTCCGCACTAGGTGAACGGATTTGGATGATTTTTTTTTTTCATTTGATAGATATTGCGTGTCGTCGGGTCCCATTTATTTTTAGTTCACTTTTGACAGTGGCATCCATAAGAAAAGGGCATAAGTCTGATATTTGCATTAACGATGTGCGCGATAAATAGATGAATAACTCAATTTCCCGCCAACCGATTTTGATGATTTTTCTTTTATTTGAAAGAATGTACTTCAAGGGTACTCTGATGAGTTTGATACGGTTCTGATCATTTCTTTGAAGCAAATTAACGAAATTAGCGATACTCGGCCAAACCTAAGCTGTAGGAGTCCAATTGGGTTGAATATATAATGAGATTACTAAGCAGATATTTCCTAAAAAAATTGACCTTCAACTCTTCAATCCTGATGATGCAGGAGTACTGCTAGCCTGAACCGTAGAAGTAAGTCAATTTGTTTTTATGGATATATAATAAGATTGTTAAACAAATTCATGGGACAAAAAATTGATCTTCAACTCCTCAACCCTGATGATGTAAGGGTATTTCAAGACTAAACCGTAAGAGTTGGCTATTTGGCACTTACGGTTATGTAATAAAAATACCAAGCAAAGATACACGGTAAAAATGTTGACCTTCAACTCCTCAACCCTGATGATGCAGTGTTACTTCAAGCCTAAGCCATAGGAGATGGCCATTTGGTGCTTTCGGGTATGTAATATGATTACTAAGCAAAGATACAAAATGAAAATTTCGACGTTCAACTCCTCACCCCTGATGAGGCAGGATACTGCTAGCCTAAACTATACGAGATGGGCATTTGATGCTTTCAGGTATTTAATATAATTACTAAGCAAAGACACATAATGAAAATTTTGATCTTTAACTCCTCAACCCTGATGATGCAGGGTACTTCAAGCCTAAGCCATAGAAGTTGGCTATTTAGTGCTTTCAGGTATGTAATATAATTACTAAGCAAAGACACATGATGAAAATTTTGACCTTTAACTCCTCAACCCTGATGATGCAGGGGTACTTCAAGCCTAATTCATAGAAGTTAGCTATTTAGTGCTTTCGGGTATGTAATATAATTACTAAGCAAAGACACAAGATGAAAATTTCGATCTTCAACTCCTCAAGCCTGATGATGCAGGGTACTGCAAGCCTAAGCCATAGGAGTTGGCCATTTAATGCTTTCGGGTATGTAATATAATTACTAAACAAAGACACAAGATGAAAATTTTGACCATCATCTCCTCAAGCCTGATGATGCAGGGTACTGCAAGCCTAAGCCATAGGAGTTGGCCATTTAATGCTTTCGGGTATGTAATATAATTACTAAGCAAAGACACATGATGACAATTTCGACCTTAAGCTCCTCAGCCCTGATGTTGCAGAGTACTGCAAGCCCAAGCTATAGAAGTTGGCTCTCGAGTTCTTACGTATAAGTAATAAGAATACTAAGCAAAGACATGGGATATTTTTTTTACCTTCAACTCCTCCCTGATGATGCGGGATAGTGCAAGCCTAAATTAAAAAAGGTAGTCACATAATGCTTACGGTTGTGTTTAGTATATAAGTTCAATGACAGCTCATTAAACTGAAATGTGATTAATAAATTAAACTTCAATTCATCAACCCTGATAATCTAAGTACACAACCTACTTAAGCCGTATGAGTTTGGTACTTATTGATTACAATACATTACAACCAGTTGAGAGAACATTGTGATGAATGTGTCACTTTGAATACCTAAATCCTGAAAATGCAGGAGTATTGTCATGTTATTGTTAAGAGTTGGATTTAGCTGTAGCTTTTTAAACAGGATGGGTTAGGTTAGGTTGGAACATAAAAGAAAACATAAAAAATAAGCGAGCAGGGTGCGGCAGCGCCCTGCGAGCGGGTGCGCCCCGTTCGTATGAATTGTAAAAGTGTTTTGATTATGTCTTCCGCTTTACAAAGAACAATGCGGGATTTACGCACACAAATAGCCCGATGCACCTCTTAAAAGATCTTATATTTGGCCACATGAAACAAAATATGAACTTAGAATATATGTCGCTGTTCAGTGATATTCCAATTTTCTAATAATTTACTTCAAGTAGATAATAGTGCTTTGTTATCCGGAAAAGTTAAAATCAATCTTTATATCGATACGTCTTCGTTTAAATGTGGAGGAGTTTATTTATTTATTTATTTATTTATTTATTTCATAAAGTTAACCAACGGTTGTTACATTTTTAATACATCCACAGTAAAATTAGAAGTTCTTATACAGTAGTTAAAAAATGTACGACCACTTAAAGGCTAACATCGCATGCATGCGTTACATACAAAAATAAACAAACAAAAATAAACAAAGTTTGAGGAGTTGGTTGAAAAAGTATATCCCGATATTGTTAATACAACCAATAACACTATAAATTGGTTCCAAAAGAAGGCAATATACCCACCCACCAATGAACGTGTCGATAAAATAAATGATTTATTTTTTTTCTAAATTTAAAGCAGCGTCACAGATCTACTATTCGGTAGACACAGTCATTGAGATAGAGGAAGCAGTACATTATCCAACAGAATTTTTGAATTCCTTAATGCCTTCCGGAACTCCTGAACAAAAATTAATATTAAAAGTAGGTTTACCTATAATCTTACTTAGAAATTTGAATCTAAAAATTTGAAAATTTGAATTTGAAAAATAGTATTTTCCGATTCGGAAAACTTGAAATCAATCTTTATAATCGATACGTTTTGGTTCAAATGTGGAGGAGTTGATTGAAAAAAGTATCCCGATATTGTGAATTAGAATGTAAATTGGTTCAAAAAAGCGATTTACAATATTAGAATTCGTCTAATTACAAAAAAATACATAACAATACGTTCCTACCCACAAATACACACTTTAAATTCGTTTTTCACTCTGTGTTTGACCAGGTAATCCTTGAGCGGCCAAACCGATATTAATGTTACTACTTTTTATCATAGAATTCCCACGGTGTCGAGATTTGCGCGAGAAAAACTTTGTGACACGTTGATTTGCACGCGGGCAAAGCCGCGGGTACAGCTAGTTTTCTAATAATTTACTTCGAGTAGATAATAGTGCTTTGTTATCCGGAAAAGTTAAAATCAATCTTTATATCGATACGTCTTCGTTTAAATGTGGAGGAGTTGGTTGAAAAAGTATATCCCGATATTGTAAATACAACCAATAACACTATAAATTGGTTCCAAAAGAAGGCAATATACCCACCCACCAATGAACGTGTTGATAAAATAAATGATTTATTTTTTTTCTAAATTTAAAGCAGCGTCACAGATCTACTATTCGGTAGACACAGTCATTGAGATAGAGGAAGCAGTACATTATCCAACAGAATTTTTGAATTCCTTAATGCCTTCCGGAACTCCTGAACAAAAATTAATATTAAAAGTAGGTTTACCTATAATCTTACTTAGAAATTTGAATCTAAAAATTTGAAAATTTGAATTTGAAAAATAGTATTTTCCAATTCGGAAAACTTGAAATCAATCTTTATAATCGATACGTTTTGGTTCAAATGTGGAGGAGTTGATTGAAAAAAGTATCCCGATATTGTGAATTAGAATGTAAATTGGTTCAAAAAAGCGATTTACAATATTAGAATTCGTCTAATTACAAAAAAATACATAACAATACGTTCCTACCCACAAATACACACTTTAAATTCGTTTTTCACTCTGTGTTTGACCAGGTAATCCTTGAGCGGCCAAACCGATATTAATGTTACTACTTTTTATCATAGAATTCCCACGGTGTCGAGATTTGCGCGAGAAAAACTTTGTGACACGTTGATTTGCACGCGGGCAAAGCCGCGGGTACAGCTAGTTGTAGAATAAAAGTAAAGGTGATTTTGTATATGTATCGTTTTATTTACGTGAGTGTAGTTCTGGGACCAAAATAGGGCTACGGTATCTCCTACCTGACTTAAGATTCCATTAAAAGAGGGCTCCAGGGTTGCAAGATTAAGAGCTCCAACCGCTCGGCTAGCAACCCTGGCAAATACGGCGACTTGTATGGTTACATACCATCGTAAATACTAAACTAGTGGACTTCGACACCAATCTAAGTGGAATCCGACAGCGGAACACACCAGGGGAATCCGGTTGCGTTGTTTTGCAGATACTGGAGTACTCTTTGCAGCGCTGGGGAAGGCTACTGGGGAGGTTTTAGTGGGTAAGAACCCCACGTAATCCTGCCGTGCTCCCATGGCGATGGATACCTTTTCAAGGATACTCATCAAGGATACTCTCGAAAAATTAAAGAAATGGCTTCATTTTGTACCTACATCAAAACGAATTTACTTATCCATGTCCATTATTAATTCATGATATTTACTACAGTAACACTAGAAGGTATAAAAATAAAAATGCTATCTCAGAAATAACGCAATTTGACATCGCATATCTTTTGCTCTGTAAAGAATCTTATACAAAAGTTTGTATTGTCATCTTCAAAGCGCGCTCAAAGTCGGAATACCTTTTCAGTCCAATAAAATAACAATCTTAGTAACAAAATGTGCTACCGAGCTATTATTTGACCTTTAGGTACCTCACTTCAGAAAAGTTACAATTCATCAAGTATACAAGGTCAGATAAAATTGTTATTTGTTGCCAATGTTATGTGTTTTATGTAACAACTTTCATCAATTCCCGAACACATTTTCACGCAAATCGTTTTGGTTATTTACTTTTTTGTTGGGGAACTATTGCTTTGTAAATAAATGGTTACACTGTACTATACCTTACCCATTTGTCGTCAACGTTTCACCGTTGACGACAAATGGGTAAGATATATTATTGAAAGTACAGGTAGAGAACATCATTTTATTTTCTTCATAGGCTTCAAGACTTGTTATTGTTTCGCTTCGGTATCCTCGGTTGTCGGTGCAATGAGTCGATGGTAGCACGGTTTTAGGGTTACAACTCTTTTGAACGTGTCATGGACAAAATTATATTTGGCCGTTAAAAAACTTATTGTATTGAACAATAAGTTTTGTAACGGCCTGTATCTGTGCGGTAGCGTGGCAGTTTTAAATCCCTTAGAACACATTGTATAAAATAGTAGTATTTCCTAGATTACGGCGCGAGTCATTTCTATCACATTGAATTAGCAAACGAGCATACAGCCCTACTGAATATCGCCCATAAACATCTGTAAGTAACTTCATACTGAACAGAGGTTCTATCTGAAGTCAGTCACAGGTGCGTTGATACTCCTGTGGACTATGTTAGTCTCTTCATATAAAAGTGAACTTTAATTACTTTAGTTCAATGTCTTTAATGGGTTTAAACAAGGCATTATGGGAGCGAGTGTTATATGAAAAAAGGGAATCTTTCTTTTCTTTCTTCTTTACGTAGTTTGTTGTCGCTATGGATCGCAAATTACCAGCGCTGCAGGTGACCTTGACTACCTGCAGCAATAAGCTGAGTGAAGACCCTTTCGGTCAATGTAATGTAACTTTAAGTATAGTTAATATTAATAACACATGTTTGCTATTAGATGTATCTGTTTTTGTATAACTTTATGTACTGTACCGAATAAAGTATTTTCTTTCTTTCTTTCAAATTTCGCCAATTTCTATACATTGACTATATATGAGTTGCTTGCGTTATCGCTACCCACCATACACTAACAAGTACATGATCTCAAAAATTGCAATGCTGCAAAGTGGGATCGCGCAATCTCGTAGATTCATCATAATTGTATCCTACAGGACCCCTAAGATCCGCATCTAATCCACAGCAGCCTCGCTTAGATCAGAAAGTAATTAATCATTCAATGAATAAGCTATCCTCAGAGAAGATTTTCATCACCCACTTTATTTATGTAATAAACTATATGATGTAAATAGTTTGTTTAATGAAATATGACATTGAAATTAATAAATCAATAAAAAACGAAAAAATCCTATTCCCTAAAAATATATCGGTGATGTTTTGATTGACGGTTTAAAAAGCAAGGCGGGATTGTAATTTAATCCAAAAGCATATAAGGGTACATAAACTAGATTAACAAAAAAACTGGAAGATCTTCACAAAACTTTTGTAATTTTTTTTTGTAATTGACTTGAAATAAAAGACATCTTATATCCATCCGATCCAATGGCGGCTTAAGAAGACTTATGAACTACATTGATGCATTTACACCCACGTGGAAATGGTTTTTGTCATGTAAAAATTACATAGGTGGAAAGTTCCCGAGCTGTCTGTTGAACTGTTTGTTTCCTGATTTTGCTTTTGTGCGAAAACCCTGCAAATATTTATTGTTTGTTTATCGCAAATGCGTACAAAGCTTCGTGAATTAAACATGAGTATTTGCAAAACATTACAATTCTCATAGTATCTATGTATATAACAAAGTGCTAGAACTAGTAAGTTTATACAGTAAGTACCTACCATCGTCACACATATTTTTAGCTTAAAGCACTTAATGTGTTTTGTTGAAAAGCGATGGATAACGGCTAACCTAAACTGAAAGCGATCCTTGTCTTCAGGGCATGATAACGGATTTTGGAATTGACTTCAAGCAGACTGTTCCACTTGGAAGCTAGTTACAGATGTCCAGAGATGCGATGGCACACCGAAATGCAAGAACTAATTTAAGCTATAAATAGGTCCCCGTTCAAAACATACACATTACATACGTATCATGAAATATATTACTATCGTATGTATAACTTTGAATATTGTAAGCTACTTAAAATTAATATCTGCAACTTTGTGCATATACTTAGGAAACACTACAAGCTCATTTTACTTGTGCCATAACTTTATATACGGTATTGTTACATAGTAAGTTTTGTATAATTTCATGTAGGCGATAATTTGAGATTTTTTCCTATAATTTGCAGCAGAATTCCGTGGTTCTGTACGATCAAACACATGCATTTATATCAACGCTAACGCTTGCAGCGCAGAGCTAATGACGCTTGTAGCGAATGATTAGTAGCTCATGGGCTAGAGGTGCGATGCGTTACAACACACTACTTCTATATAAGTTGGTCCTAAAATATCATAGATTGCTCTCATTTAGTCTCCAGACTTAGTCAACCATTGTCTCAGTTAAATAGTAGACTTTAATCTTTTCTTACAAAGCAAATTGTATGTATATTAAACAATTCTGAAACTCGTAAAAGCAATTAATCATTAACATCTCCACGACATGCACGTTTACTATCAAACTCTACTAAAACTTTGCTGCTTTAAACTCTTACTAAATAAATTATTCACAACTAAGACAAACTCTACACTTTGTAGCAATTTATCAAAAGTTCTTTAACATTGTAACCTGTTGAGAAATTTTCTTTAAAGTAATTATACTCTGTTTCTCATGGAAACTCCGGCCTAATTATCATGTTAATTTTCTTGAGAATGTTTCTGATGGTGTTTAATTATAATTTCTGTTACATTTGTTTACGTATCGTAAATATAAAATAGGTGGCAGAATCAGTCTAGTTCGACCGGAGATACCACCGCCACACTTATTTCTAGCGTGAAGCAGTTCTTGCGTTTCGATTGAAGGGCCTATTGCTGGCTCACTCACTTTTATATGAGGACACTTTGTCCTCGCGAGTAGCAACGCATCTGTGTTTGACTTCAGATATAACCCATGTTCGATAAGAAGTTGCTACTTCAATCAGTTTAATAAATGAAATACAAGTTAATAATATACGTCGGGACAGAGATCTCAAGGATGAACTTGAATTTCTGTTCTTGGTCAGGATGTTGGTTGGGTCTTTATATGTGTCTTTATGACACATACAATCCTGGTTTTAGGCTAGAGTGAATAAAGTAATTTTGCCAAACTATTATACATACGTGTTATAAATAACAAAATATTAATAAATACTACATTTAAGTTATTTGTGCCGATGCCAAAGTTTTTCTTATTTACTCAATAGTCGGAGAGCAAAGCATTGTCGACGAGTTTAAATTTAATTGTTTAGAATACAAATATTATAAACTAATTAATTAGGAACTTCTTCTCAGATCTAAGTAGAGTTTTCCATTTACAAGTAGAATTCAAACAACAATGCCTAGAACTATTAAGGGAGGATTGCCATCCACGGCGAGTAACTATCAGTGCATTGTAAATCCCTTTTTGAAACAAATTCCTACCAGAATGGTTATGTTGCATTATTCTTTTTTTGCTGTGTATATGTAACCGGAATGCCACGAATCGTACGTCTGGCATGGCATCAACCCTACGATGTAATTTTTTTTATCTGACTGAAGTAGCAAATGAGCATGCAGTCGACCTGATGGTAAGTGGTCACTGCCGCCCATGGACATCTGTAATCAACTTCATATAGAACATGGCTTCCATGTGAAGTCCCGTCCAATGTGAATTTGCTACTTCTGAGGACTGTGATGGTCGCCTCATGTGAAAGTGTGCCGGCAACCACACCCTTCTATCGAAACGCAAGGAATGCTTCACGCTAGAAATCGGTGTGGCGGTGGTACTTCTCCGGTCGAACTACACTGATTCTACCACCTTGAAAAATTA
This sequence comes from Spicauda simplicius, assembly GCA_949699795.1. Taxonomy (NCBI): domain Eukaryota; kingdom Metazoa; phylum Arthropoda; class Insecta; order Lepidoptera; family Hesperiidae; genus Spicauda; species Spicauda simplicius. The sequence continues at coordinate 17,107,902 of OX453059.1, forward strand.
TTTAACTGAAATTAAACTGAAATGTTACGTAAATTAAAATGTTACCTCTATGAAAATGTACGCGTATAATCATAAAACATTAACGTTTAAATTACACTATATGTAGTAATAAGCAATAATCCTTTTGTGAGACAAAGATATCGTCATTAAAATCAAGTCATTGATAAAGTTTTGTAATCAATATTGTATCATAAAAAAACGTTTTACAAATCAAGATGGATTTATATTTTACTACAAGTTTTATGGTAATTTCTTCTGCACTTTATCTGTCGGTGACAAACAGAAGCCTTTGTGATAAACAAATTGAACTGTTCCGCGTTAGACTTCGTCTCTGGAAATTCCTCTTCGTCTTTGTAAAGTTTCTTAGTAACATAATGTTAACTGTGTTCTTTGTACATTCTGTAAGCAACTTCAAATAGAACATGGGTTCTATGTGAAGTCAATCATAGATGCGTTGCCACCCTCGAGTACTATGATGGTCGCTTCATATAAAAGTGTGCCGGCAACCACACCCTTTCATCGAAACGCAAGTCGTTTTATGCTGCAAATAGGTGTGGCGGTGATACTTCCCCGATAAAACTATTGGTTATACTACCTGCAACAAACGTCCGTTATTTAAGAACGCGGAGGCAATTGAGTATCTCGTAAGTTTTGTGAAAAATAAACTGCCTTGAATGAAATGCATTACACGCTTGGATTCAAAACAAGATAAAAGTTTTAACGAGACATCTACCCAGTTTACGGCTGACGCTTTGTGTAAGTTTGAAATAGACAATGTTTTAGAGTGCTGTGCCGAACTCTATTAATACTTTCTCTTCGGTTAAAATTTTCGCAAAATGTGATCAGATACCCAGGTGGTAGAACCAGTGTAGTTCGACCGGGGAAGTACCACCGCCATACCTATTTCTAACGTGAATCAATTCGTGCGTTTTGATGAAAGGATGTGTTTGCCCGCATACTTTTATATGAGGCGATCATCATAGTGCTACTTCGATCAAATAAAAAAAAGATAGTAAATGTATTTGATTGTTTTAGTCGGTCTCTAGGGTACACTTGTTTCCTCTCTTTGTCATGGTGAAGGAAAGAAAAGCTCTCAAAGCCGTCGGACCCTCCCGTAATTAATGCTTTGCCTATGAGTACCAGAGGTTTGCCAATGAGTACAATATGTTTGAAACTAATTATGAGTTTATAACTTTACTACTCAAACCAATAATAAAAACAAAAATTAGTTAAACAAAAACGACCGAATCTACTAAGACAATTTTCCTGCCACGCGTGTTAATGCGCATGCATGCGTAGCACAGTAATTGCACGCGCTACAGCAAATGTGCTCATAAATTATTCTTCCCAGTTTAGTCACGTTAATTCTCCACGTTTGTTTTGTTGATTGTTTCTTCACAAAAAAACATATTAATTAATAGCATCTTGTCACAACAAACTAAGATACTTTGTAACTGAAATTGTCAAACAAAAGAAGAGTTAAATTGAAAGAAAATCCGGTGCAAAGGCAAAAACATAGTCAACGAATATTTTTTTCTTTTGAAACTTATTTTTCAAGGAAACAGAAAAGAAGCAGAAAATTGTCGTAACAACTAACATTTAACTAAGATGACCAAGTTTAAGTAGGACGATCTGAACATCCGAAGAATGTTTGCAACAACAAAACACTGTCTAGAACACAAAGACGGTTACGTAAAGTTGGAAATAGAAAAACGAGTAGCAGAAATAGAATAACTTTTTATACTAATCTCTCCATACTAGTATTTTTACGAAATAGAAATAGGTATCTATACCATATTAATATAACACTTCCGGTACTTACAGTTGAATTTATTACTGTATCGTAGTAGATTACACCACGGCCACATACAAATACTTAAGCCCACAAAATAAGTCCAAATGCATCATTAAAATATTTTTTTTGGCCCGGCAATGTGTGTGGAATCCACTATGAGCTATGAACGCTACGCCAGGTTGGAAGTTAAATGCTATCAAACGTAATTATATTGGGAAAAAACATCGCAAATAGTGTACATTTTAAAAGACTTACAAAACTAAAGAATCCGTACGGTCGGACGAATTATGGGTTACCTCTAGTATCGAAATTTCATGTTGGCTTCGGTGCTTTAAAAGAAATGTCGTACCAATGGTCCCGATCCGTCGGAGTTCTCATTTTACAATTTATAACTTTACTTTTCAAATATGATCGCCAGCACTTTTAATTTTTTTCTTCGTGGCTTTTTAGTTTGCTTAAATTAATTCTTAGTAATATATAATCGTGTGAGATAGCCTTATCAATTAAACATTCAGTATTTACGAATTACTACTTTGACTTTGAAAAAAATGAACTACACGGATTAAAGCAATTTTGATGCAGCAGAATTTTCCATGCCCCGCTTAATATCAAAAGCTTAAGATAAAAAGCACACAATTGGAAGTTAATATTAATCTATATAATATATCATTCGATTCTGTTCAGTAAATCCGTTAAGCCACGTTTTATGGATATTCGAGTTGCAGATTTTAATCGGCCTCATATAAAATATTCTCAATTAAACTTATTATTTAATGGTGAAAGATATGTTCGTTACCTATGTGTATAATATTATGGCATTGTTCTCTAATAATACAACTGTTACATAAAAAAGTGTGAACTGTTACCATATAATTATTTTACAGTTGACATGTGGTAGAATCAGTGGAGTTTGACTGAAAAAGTGTCACATCTAAAACTAGTTATAACGTGAAGCCTTGTGAAGTGATTTTTGTTTCAATTGAAGTATTTTTTTTATTTGATCGAAGTAGCACACGAGTCCACCTGATGGTAAGTGGTCACTGTCGCCAATGGACATCTGTCATCAACCTCAAATAGAACATGTGTCCTGAAGTCAATCACAGATCCGTTGCTACTCTCGAGGACTATATCGTCTCATATAAAAGTGTGCCGACAACCAAACCCTTACATTGAAACATAAGAACTGCTTCACGCTAGAAATATGTTTGACGGTGGTACTTCCCTGGTCGAACTACACTCTCTCTCTTCAGTCAGTCCCTCAGTGCTGAGGTTCGCGACTTCTCTGCTGAATGGCCTTTTTCCATTTGTTGCGGTCAGCAGCCTGGTGAATTGCTGCGCTAGCTGATATACTTAGGGAACTACACTCTACCACCTGTGAAGTTAGAAGAACCGAGTTAGGTTTGTGGTTTGTTCTTGGATTAGGACCAAACTCAGGCTATTATTCATCTTAAAACTTAGGTGCCAACGATATAAAACTAAACGTTACTATCATACACCTAAAATTATTTCTTTATACATTATACATTAATATATATAAGTAGCAAAAGAGCATGCAGTCCATCTGATGGTAAGTGGCTACTGCTGCCCACGGATATCTGTACATTTTTCCAGATAAGAGCAGAGTCTTATCTAAATTAGTAACAGATACGTTGCTGCCCTTGATACACCTTGGTTATGTTCTCTAGTCACAAAAAATAAGGGATATAAATAAAAATCGAAATTTTTCGGTGATTTTCAACAAGCTGTAACTCCAAGTAAAATAACCGCACAGCAAAAAGAAAAAAGTAAATTGTAGTTCCAAGTTTCTACTTTTAAGATTTGACCATAAAAATATCATACTTGGGCGTAGAGAAATCCTAAGAAAACTACCAATTTGCCAAATTTCGTTTCGCCTAAAAAAAGGTCTACGGGCTTCAAAAAATATTTTTGATCGGCTCCTTAAAGCTTTATTAGGAAATCTAATGCGTTTTAATTCGACGTATTTAAAAAGTCTATACAATGATTCGCCGTGGAGTTATCGTCATTCAAAGTAAAAAAGTACTTTCGATCGAATGAGGGTTTTGGAAACAAGTATTTATTAAGAATCTTTAAAAAGTTTTATTATTTCCTTAAAAGTATTCAAAACTGTGTTTTCCTCGATCATTAGTTTTGAAGTTCGCCAAACTTTGTGACCCTTTGGTATTACACGTAGGCCAGTGAGGTCTGAAATTTATTCATCAGGATCATCACGTTCAACCTTACGAAGCCCCGAAGTGCCCGATAAATATTGATGACGCTATATTGGTGCTTAATTTAAGCCTTGCAGACCTCCTTTGCATACGGAGATGGTTGAGGTGGCATTGATTATAAGGAACGGTAACCAAGTCAAGACATTTCTCAATGATTACAAGAATTGCCTTATCACTGCTATTGTTGCTTAAGTTATAAAGCGTTATTTGATACTTAGTGTATAATTTGTTGATAAATGTTTTCAATATGAGATAATTGTAGGAACTTCATGTTGTTTCAGAGAACAAATGATGTAATTGTTTACCTGCTTTGGTTTTTGTTGAGTAGCAGTGTTAAAGTTATAAAATTTGGCTAATGCATATAGCAAATAAGTGAGCAGTGTCAGTGCTGCGATATATAAATCAGACAAACGCAGTCGAAAGACGAAGTATACGAGTCACGCAGCTATTGAAGAAAAAAAATATATGCAAAGAAAAACTTCTTATCGTGGCCGCATCATGTACTGGCCATGTTTTTAAGGTTTTTCATTATCCTTTTAAGGTTCACTACTGGACATAGCAAGGCTATGCTGGACAATGCACCTCCTAATGGGTGGTTCTGACAATTTTTACAGTCTAGACTTGTGGAGACCATAGAGAGTTTGATTTATAGACTGTTACACCTTCTGGACTGTGGCATGCACAGTACTCGTATATAATGACAAAAAATCTGGACTTTCCAAATATCACTGATAAGGGATAAAACGACGTAAATTTAAGCCTGTTCTAAGACTATTTAATTCACCGCAGTTGTTCGTCTAACAAAGTAGAACTAGACCTTAGGTATAATAGACCCATAGTAACTTGCGGACGGAGATAGCAGGTTAATTAAACGCCCTTTCAATTTGTACTGTGACCTCTACCTTTACGCAGGAACCATGTTTTAGTCAAAGGTTGGGCTCACTAAATGTCTAATAGACTTGGAATAATGGCCAAATAGTATACAACTGTCTACAACTTTGCGTATAAATTGTATGTAAGGGACCATGTAATATTTTAAGAGACGTTACCGTTCGTACACTATAGGTGTTACTCGTATTTCATTTGGAGTTTTAGAAAAAACTAACGGGTATATGTATGTGTATATACGACGTAGCCGTATATGCACAATACACATCCAAAAAATAAATGACGTGGCTACATTTTCACCAGCAGTTATTATCACTATTATGCAAGGATTGAATTGTTATTTTACAAATAATAGTCTAGACTCATACACTCATTTACCCTTTTTTTAACGTCAGAGAACCTTTTATAGGCTTCTCTCCACTGGGCAATGAAGGAAGCGGGCGTGTCGGAGTCCGGTTGCGACCGCATATCGACTAAACCATTGACGGTATCCCTTTGGCAGCTTATGCCAGGGGCAGGGATACACTATCTTTCACTGCACCGCCTGGCAGCTTGAAGCAGACGGGCGTCACGAAGGGCGACGACCCCGTCTTTGAGGACTACCCCGTAGGAGGCCTTGCCTCCCCTCAGCGATAGGCGCGCGTGTGACACGGACGCGCCACGTACTCGGGCCTGCTCCTGTACGGGCGGCTAGGAAGCTCTACGCCCGCCGCCACATATACCCATGATTACACTCATATACACCGGATTGTGTCTTAAATCAAACATAAGTACCAGCATTATCTGTAAAGCCAGGATCCTTTGTGTATTTAATCTTCCGTTATTTAATTTATTTATTGATATAGATTTAAATCGTAGTTTGTAAAGGAACAAGTGAAAATGTCCCTATACACCGTTCAGTGCACATAAAAACTCTTATTGAATTGGCGCCGGCACAGTAGATGAGAATTGGCGTAATATCCGATAACGTGGACCGCGAAAAAAACGTAATAAAAATACAAAGTAATTCCCCGTTTGTTCCGTTGTTTCCTACTGTCTACTGTTATTCGTTTCGGGTGGTTACAAGCTGCGGATAATAGCTGTTAAATATGATTTATGATACAAAACATAAATAACTTTTCAAAAGCAAAATTTTGTAAGGAAGAGAACAAATATTTAGGTAAAAGTACCTACCTAGCAGCTTTGCCTTATTTTTTTACTAAGTCGGGATTTAATAACTTTTTGAGTGAAAAAAGCGTGATTTTATAGTCAAAAGTGGGACATCAGTCCTCGTGATACAAAGGGTGTCGCGCCTCACAGAGACACGGACAAAAAATTTTGTTTCCCTTTTTGTTTTCCATGTGTTGCCAAAATCCTCCGACCCCCCTTGGTGTATAAGGATGGATTTGTTGCATATGGATTTTGGCGGCCTCTTTTTTTGTTCGATGAACCATAAATCGATTTAGGTCTGCAAAAGTCTAGTCCTTGCCAAAAAGCGAGACCGAGCCTGTCCCGTGCGGGACATTTCATTTTGACTAAAAAATCGGGACGTCTGCAATCCTGCTACATTCATATATTAGTAACGGCCGTGGCCGTCAGAGCTTTATCACAAACACGGAAGAAAATAAAATAATAATATTTTCTAGGAAAAAAACATTAATAGAATATGATTAGAACCGCAATACCGATAAGGAGGTGGTCACGTGAAGGTGGTGAAAATAGGATTTTTAGACCAGGAATGTATCATTTCCAGGCCTATTTCTAGCGTAAAGCAATTTTTTGATCCTTGGATCAAGCAAGGATCTAAATGCTGTTCGGCTTGCATAAGATGCAATCTACTTTGTGCTTAGGAGAAGTAACGCATTTTTGATCATCCTATGATAGAGCCTGTGCCATTTGGCATTTCATACAGATGGTCATATAGAGCAGATGAAAGAACCAGGGTAGTTTGAACGGAGAGGCACCACACTCATTTCTAGCGTAAAGCTGTTCAAGTATTTCGTTGGAAGAGTAAGAAACGAGCATGTAGCCATGCTTGTTTGCTATTTTGATCGAAAAAAATCTTACTATTGGAGGGATGACAAGCTTTTTTGCTATTTAAGTCTAAAAAATATGAATTTGGCTACAACCCCAATTTACGTCTGTGACCACATGTCGGTATGAAGTCTGCAGACTTGTTCGTTTATTACTCCAAACATATAAAAAGCAAAGTTTGAAATGGTACAATAAAACCATTATACGTACTCTCAATACCATACCAATACCATTCATTACCAAGAAAAAAACCTGATTGTAATTATATAAAAAAAAAATAAAAAAAATGATATAAATAAGAAAAAAGAGACAAACCCGCTGAGTTTCTTGCCGGATCTTCTCAGTTGAGGTCGTATTCCGATCCGGTGGAATTGTAAGAAAAAAAAATGTAACTGACAATTTGTAAGTGCCCCCGTAGGCCTATACAAAATAAAGACATTTCATTTCATTTCAATACGCAAGAGAGATGATTGCAAATCAACAGCAACGAAGTAATGACAGTTTACATCCCCTGAATAATGTAAACACAATTATTATTATTTTAACAATTCTCTCGTGACGTAGCGCGATATTTCAATTCCCACGTTAAACAAACACGAAAATATGTTTCATGGATACTTGTATCGGATTTTTTTTGAGTGTGCATGTTTTTATTTCTTCTTTCTTTTTTTTCTTGTGGCTTCAATAAAGGGTTTTGCGCTTCAGCAAGATATTAAAAGCTGCCTCGATCGGCTGTTATATTTAGTGCATTAAGTAACAGTTTATTGCATTTCTTCAAAACAATCATTGTTTATGTATTCGTCATACATTGCACATTTACATCTACGTTTGCAGTCACACTATGCAAGGTAATTTGCAATGATAGACGAAAACGTTCACAGTGATTGTATTGAAGAAACGTAAAAAACCTAAAAGCACAGTTTATTTGATATCAGAACGTTTTTGTGAGTCCGTATCAACAATAGTACCTACTTGGAACCTTCCTTCACCAATTTGAATCGAGGCAGTGTATTTAAGCATACCTACTCAAATTCTCTTATAGATAGTTTTTGAAACAGCGTGTTCAAACATACTGATATCCTCTTTTAAATGACTGTTGAAGTAGCGTAGTGGGGCATACTTAATTCCTCCTAGTTCTTTGCTGAAGCACCACAACGGGGATTACTCAAATCTTGCTCTAACTGTAGGCAAAAGTAGGCGCAAACCAGCCAGAAAAGAGGGCTTTTACATAATCACAATCAGTTTCAAATTTGCTTAAGATATACTAATAATTTCAGGTTACAAGATAAAGGTTAAAATACACAAAAGTTTAACAACTTAAGTAAACATACATAATTAATATTAATATTAAAATTAATATTTATCAATAAACATTATATAGTTTTAATACTACACGATCACGCTATCACTTTATATTTTTCATGCAAAGTATTCCATAACCGAAAGCACATTATGACCCATTCAAAACATTGCATAATACACTGAATGCTGTATATCCGAGAAATGGATCTCCTATTTTAAATTTCTCGTATTTCCCAAAGCGGGTTCTGAGCTAATCGCTCTTCACGAGCTGACACCGAGATGCATTCAACCGGATACGAATACGAATGGCTAAAAAAGAATAAGCTCATAAGAGCGACGGGTTAGAACGAAGTGCAAAACAATCGTAGAAAAAATTGTTTCCCTTTAAAGCCTTACACTAGCATTTCCAATATATTTTTTGGTTTGTATAACTTTGGTTTATATAATTCTACATCGTAAGGAGAGTAACATTTTTCGAGGGTATGTGTGAATATTTATTTCTTTGGTATGGTCGACAAAAGGGTAGACAGATTTTAATATATGAGGCGTCGTTTGTTTGTGTGTTTAAAGAGTATGTTTATTTTTTACAATTAAAATTTTCTCAACATACGAATTAAAACGCTGTACCTTCAAATATATGAATACCGTGTGAAAGTCATCAACGCATTATTGTCCCACTGCTGGGCACGGATCTTCTCACAGAATGAGAGAGTTTTAGGCTATAGTCCACCGCGCTGGCCAAGTGACACTTGGTTTAAAGTTAGTGAACAAGTTGAAATAGAAAACTCAATTAAGGGCTTACTGCACTCGTTCTAATGCAGGAGTGGGAACAAGTCGGAGATTACCAACACACCTTTGTGAGAAACAAAACTTTTGTAAAGTTAACGATATTTATTTAAAACTCACTGTTCTTGCCTCAAAGCAATGTACCACGTCGGATATACTTATTATATTAAACCTGAGATTTTGTTTTTCATATGGTAAGCAGCAGTAATAAAATGTTACTTATTAGGTTTTACAGTTAAAAGTTGTTTTGTATTAAAAGTTTACGAAATTTTTAATCAACAAAAGAAACAATCTCACTTAGTTTGTATAAAATGTGAATTTGAAGTAACAGTGGATTTATCTAACTTAATTTAATGATAATTAATTGAATATTCACTAATTTAAGTACACTAATTTAAGAAACCAAAACAATTAGCTCAAAAAATGTTACAATGTTAGGGCCATAACAAAAACGAAAAGCAATAAGACAGATGCCTATACCAAATGTCACAAGAAAAAGATACTGATACGTGTCCGATCCTTCCAGCCAATATTGGTTTCTGAAGTGCCATCTCGTGTTTTCTTTATATCTATGTACACTGGACCTTACTCGGTTTTTGTGTTGACACATTTATTGAAGCTCATAAATAATTCGTACGAGCTTCTATTTTAGGAAAGTTAGTCAAGTTAGAAAGGTCATAGAAGTATTAGATAAACTATCATACAATCAAAAACTTATTTATTAAATAAAAGTTACTATAGCTTAAACTCTTTTTTAAGTGATAACAGTGATCGCTCTGACTTGTGAACTCGTCTATATGTTTAAGTGTTGTTTTAATAATCTGTGGACACAATATCAAGTGACATTTATTACTAAGTATTATTTATAATTCATTAAAATTACAACTCTAATTCTTTTAATGTATATTTGTAAGGCACTCAGTGACAGAATAAGCGATTAAACAAAAATGTTTGAATACCAACTGTACCTATTTTAACTTATTCACAAATAAATTGATTTGGTTTGATAACATCTCATTTATTTTTGTTATACTAGATAGGAAATACTTTAACTCAGTACTCTCGAGTTTTTGATGTTTTTATTAGATTGATGTAGCAGTCCATTTTAAGGTAATTGGTTACCGGTAACAACGACTTTTAAACGACAATGCTATGACTAGACTATATTAGAATTATATGACTAAAATAGTCCTGTATATAAGTTACCTTTTGAGATTATTATTATCGTTACGGAACCTGTACCCAGTATATACACTGAGAGATTTTCCGATAAGTATCTATAAATATTTTGTAACCTAAATCTGCTTTACCTAGTATAACGATAATCATAGATTGCAATCCATAGTTCAAATCCCAGACACGTCGATGTTACAAAAAGATAAAATATTGTATTTAATTTTAAAGATTTATTTCTTAAAACAAACCACACTCTTTTTAGAGATTTCCATATTGTTCATGCTCATCAGGTAAGCTTTTTAATGAGGTAGTCATTTTTGGTGCCAACGAACAAGAGACCGGACTTAATTCAGTTTAGGTGTCCGAGATTTGCATGCCTGTGCGCGACAGCTGAAAATTGTTTGCATAAAGTAGGCGGACTTCAGAAATTATACCAAAATCATAATATAAAGCAAAAAATTCTGCATTCATGGACTAATAAAATACCCTAATGGGCTAATAATATATTTTCTTTTTAAATATTATATTTAATTTCGTATACTACTGATTCATGATGGATTTAGATGTCACGTCAATTCGTTCTGTATCATTTGAAAGGGATATGTAATGGGCTAGCTAGCTGCATTTTTAAGTCCCAATGCTGGATCACCTTACTACTGAGAGAAGCCAGAAGCTTACTTCACGAGGCTTGTACTGGATTGGTGGAAATGGAGAAATATGAAATGAGACCTTTCATTCACATAAAAACTTAAAACCCTTTATATTATTCAGAAGGTGGTGGAACCAGTGTAGTTAGACCGGGAAAGTATCACCGCCGCACTTATTTCTAGCGTGAAGCCTTTCTTGCGTTTCGATGGAAGGGTGTGGTTGCTGGCACACCTATATATGAGGCGACCATCATAGTCCTCGGGAGTAGCAACGCATGTGTATTTGACTTCAGATAGAACCCATGTTCTGTATGAAGTTGCTTACAGATGTCCATGAGCGGCAGTCACCACTACTTTTTGCTACTTCAGTTAGTTACGAGAAAAATGTAAGAACATCCATATTTTAAAACTAGCTGTACCCGCGGCTTTGCCCGCGTGCAAATCAACGTGTCACAAAGTTTTTCCCGCGCAAATCTCGACACCGTGGGAATTCTATGATAGAAAGTAGTAACATTAAAATCGGTTTGGCCGCTCAAGGATTACCTGGTCAAACACAGAGTGAAAAAACGAATTTAAAGTGTATATTTGTGGGTAGGAACGTGTTGTTATGTATTTTTTTTTAATTAGACGAATTCTAATATTGTAAACCGCTTTTTTGAACAATTTACATTCTTAATGGTCTAATTCACAATATCGGTATACTTTTTTTCAATCAACTCCTCCACATTTGAACCAAAACGTATCGATTATAAAGATTGATTTGAACTTTTCCGAATTGGAAAATACTATTTGAAGTAATTTTGGGGGATTCAAATTTCTAAGTAAGATTATAGGTAAACCTACTTTTAATATTAATTTGTGTTCAGGAGTTCCGGAAGGCATTCTGTTGCAATGCAAAATTCTGTTGGATAATGTACTGCTTCCTCCATCTCAATGACTGTGTCTACCGAATAGTAGATGTGTGACGCTGCTTTAAATTTAAAAAATAATCATTTATTTTATCGACACGTTCATTGGTGGGTGGGTATATAGCCGTCTTTTGGAACCAATTTATAGTGTTATTGGTTGTATTAACAATATCGGGATATAGTTTTTCAACCAACACCTCCACATTTAAACGAAGACGTATCGATATAAAGATTGATTTTAACTTTTCCGGATATTTGTTATCCGGAAAAGTTACTACTATTACACTATTATCTACTTGAAGTAAATTATTAGAAAATTGGAATATCACTGAACAGCGACATATATTTTAAGTTCATATTTTGTTTCATGTGGCCAAAGATAAGATCTTTTAAGAGGTGCATCGGGCTATTTGTGTGCGTAAATCCCGCATTGTTCTTTGTAAACCAAAAGACATAATCAAAACACTTTTACAATTCATACGAACAGGGCGTACCCGTTCGCAGGGCGCTGCCGTGCTCGCTTATTTTTTACGTTTTCTTTTATGTTCCAACCTAACCTAACCCATCCTGTTTAAAAAGCTACAGCTAAATCCAACTCTTAACAATAACATGACAATACTCCTGCATTTTCAGGATTTAGGTATTCAAAGTGACACTTTTCATCATAATGTTCTCTCAGGAACGGGTTGTAATGTATTGTAATCAATAAGTACCAAACTCATACGGCTTAAGTAGGTTGTTTACTTAGATTATCAAGGTTGATGAATTGAAGTTTAATTTATGAATCACATTTCAGTTTAATGAGCTGTCATTAAACTTATAATATATATATACTAAAAACAACCGTAAGCATTATGTGACCACCTTTTATAATTTAGGCTTGCACTATCCCTCATCATCAGGGAGGAGTTGAAGGTAACAAAAATATCCCGTGTCTTTGCTTAGTATTCTTATTACTTATACGTAAGCACTTGCGAGCCAACTTCTATAGTTTGGGCTTGCAGTACCCTGCATCATCAGGGCTGAGGAGCTTAAGGTCGAAATTGTCATTATGTATCTTTGCTTAGTAATTATATTACATACCCGAAAGCATTAAATGGCCAACTCCTATGGCTTAGGCTTGCAGTACCCTGCATCATCAGGCTTGAGGAGTTGAAGATCGAAATTTTCATCTTGTGTCTTTGCTTAGTAATTATATTACATACTCGAAAGCATTAAATAGCTAACTTCTATGGCTTAGGCTTGAAGTACCCCTGCATCATCAGGGTTGAGGAGTTAAAGGTCAAAATTTTCATCATGTGTCTTTGCTTAGTAATTATATTACATACCTGAAAGCACTAAATAGCTAACTTCTATGGCTTAGGCTTGAAGTACCCCTGCATCATCAGGGTTGAGGAGTTAAAGGTCAAAATTTTCATCATGTGTCTTTGCTTAGTAATTATATTAAATACCTGAAAGCACCAAATGCCCATCTCGTATAGTTTAGGCTAGCAGTATCCTGCATCATCAGGGGTGAGGAGTTGAAGGTCGAAATTTTCTTTTTGTGTCTTTGTTTAGTAATTATATTACAAACCCGAAAGCACCAAATGACCATCTCCTATGGCTTAGGCTTGAAGTAACCCTGCATCATCAGGGTTGAGGAGTTGAAGGTCAAAATTTTTACCGTGTATCTTTGCTTGGTATTTTTATTACATAGCTGTAAGTACCAAATAGCCAACTTTTACGGTTTAGTCTTGAAATACTCTTAGATCATCAGGGTTGAGGAGTTGAGGATCAAATTTTTGTCCCATGAATTTATTTAACAATCTTATTATATATCTATAAAAACAAATTGACTTACTTCTACGGTTCAGGCTAGCAGTACCCCTGCATCATCAGGATTGAAGAGTTGAAGGTCAATTTTTTTAGGAAATATCTGCTTAGTAATCTCATTCTACATTCAACCCAATTGGACTCCTACAGCTTAGGTTTGGCCGAGTATCGCTAATTTCGTTAATTTGCTTCAAAGAAATGGATCCTATGATCAGAACCGTATCAAACTCATCAGAGTACCCTTGAAGTACATTCTTTCAAATAAAAGAAAAATCATCAAAATCGGTTGGCGGGAAATTGAGTTATTCATCTATTTATCGCGCACATCGTTAATGCAAATATCAGACTTATGCGCTTTTCTTATGGATGCCACTGCCAAAAGTGAACTAAAAATAAATGGGACCCCATGACTCGCACTACCTTTCAAATGAAAAAAAAAAATCATCCAAATCCGTTCACCCAGTGCGGAGAATTCGAGTAACAAATATAAAATTAAAAAAAAAAAATAAAAAAAAAAAAAAACGAATTGATAACCTCCTCCTTTTTGGAAGTTGGTTTAAAACTATGTTTTAACATAAAAATCAAAGCAAAATACTAAATGTTATTGAGGTGGCCTCAAAATTGACTGACTTTCATACAAACTTACATCTCCTATTTGTGTTAAATTGGGGGGGGGGGGGGGGGATCAGAAAATTCATTCTTAACTGACGTCTACGTCATAAAAAGAACACCTTGTAAAAATCATATTCGTATCTTTAGGAGTTTAGGCTCTACGATGTTTATTCAATAGATGAGTGTGATCCTTTCGTTTTTATATAAGTATATATAGATATAGAGATATAGATTTGTATAGTATCAAATAACATAGGTACACACATAACCAATAAAAAATACATAACAAAGGAACACATTTTACAGACCATAACATGTTTAGTTTCAACCAATTCAACTATGCAGTTACTTATCTTATTAACACTTATCGAACACAGAATAAATACTGCGTAGTTTTAAATTGACATAACTTTTTTATTTATAAACCGATTTACATAAAATAAACACTAAATGTTAAGTGAAGTTTCCCACAACACATCTGTGAAAATTATATTCAAATTGGATAAGCCGTTTCTGAGATTAGCGTTTTCAAACACACAGACAAACAGACAAACAGAAAAACAGACAAACAGACAAACAGATAAACAGACAAACAGACAAACAGACAAACAGACAAACAGACAAACAGACAAACAGACAAACAGACAAACAGAAAAGATTTCTAAAAACCATTATTTTGGGTTCTATATCGTATTAAAGACCTCTAGAAGTGGTTTTCACCTAAATTTATTCCATGTACAGACAGCGACCTCTTACAGATTTATTATAGTATAGATTACAGACAGATATCTCACGTAAAATCCGAGGTAAGTTTTCTAATGCGACCGTCAAAGTTCAGCGCTAATGGATTTTTTGTGTAAGGTAAAGGCAAATAGCTTCACCGGATCATCCGTTTATATTATTCTGCTGCTCAGGGGACCAAATGCGCAAAAATACGTATATTAGAAGTAAGTGCAATACCGGCAACTCAACTCAATAATTTATTTTAATACTAGTTTATTTCTACGACACTTCGTGCCAGATTTCACCGAAATGCAATCTGCAGTTTTGCGTGAAACGCACATACATCTTTTTTTAATTCAAAATTCTTAATTCATCTCAAAGTTACAATATAAATGAGTCACAAGGGCTCTCATAATTTGTGGAGAACCTTGGGTACCCTGCTCATCCACCAGGGTAAATAATGACAATTGAAATGAAATAAGTACATAATCTGACATAAAATATCTAAATATGCATATGGTGTGTTTGTGTGTTTTGTGATCGTGAGTTATATGTGTGTCAGTAAGATTATATGATAAGACGTTCCGTTTCTTCATAATTCAGTGTAAGAATAAATTGTGTCAGTATATGTCTTGCTTTGTTACGTCAGAATATAAATATTGTAATTATTATTGAAATGGTTGTATAAACACATTCTCATAATATTATTAGTGTAGTATGTAGTAGTAAGCTGGTGAATACTACTGACAGATCTACAGACAGACTAATCTGAATGGCAAATTATGAGTGTATATGTATTTATTTTTGTGTGTTTATATGACACCCATGAAATAATAAGTAACATAATGTGGAGCTAGGATTACTTTTATATCAGTGGAATATCTCAAATGAGTACTTAATATTATCTGTGTAAGATGTTTACGGGCGGTAGTGACCACTTATAAATAACTTATAAAAGTTACACCCATCTTAAGTGCGCACTAAAATGCAGTGGGTAATTGACGTATAACATTTGATCTTAATAGTTTAGAAAAGTGTGACATTATAACAGTTTTTTGCATCATTCGTATGTTTGAATCTATTCAGATTCAAACATACGAATGATGCAAAAAACTTAAAATGGCAACATTTTCTGTAAGTAAAATAAAACCGGCGCACGTGTCAAATTTAGTAAACGGACAATAATTTATTCCATTTCGAGATCCTTCTTTCTTTACACCGACCGTAAATCTGGTGTTTAATGCCCAACAAAAGTGTATTGGCTTTCACTTCCCCCATAACCACGCTATATGTCGGCAATAAATGGGCTGTGAAGATTTTTCGGATCTTAACATTAAATATGCGAACTTTATTACATTTTTATGAATGCTATGCCAACATTACCGCGATATTACGATTGATCGTGGTAGAAAAAAGCATGTAATTCGGGGAATAAGGTTGTTTAATTCACTCCAATATCTGTTTAATTCAAAAAATACTTATAAATTTAAAGGTGTTATAATTCTCTGTTCGTCTCTGGAAGCACCACATCTATTTCTGCTTTATAGTAACAGTATTAGGCGCTGCAGTGTTATAATGTACATAGTCCTACCTATGAACCTTCTTATTTTATCGAGCTCCATGGACTATCAGAAGTTAATAACAGATGCGTTGCTACTCCCGAGGACTAAGATGGTCGCCTCAATGAAAATGTGCCGGCAACCATACCCTTCCGACGAAACGCAAGAAGTGCTTCACGCTAGAAATAGGTGTGGCGGTGGAAGGTACTTCCTCTGTCGAATTACACTGGTTTTACCACTTTCAAGATGGCATACTTTCTTGGTCTTCCACTGCGTTCTTTGTTTTCTAAGTTAAAATCACCTTTTTTAAACCTTTGAAACCACTCACAACAAGGTCTCTCACTTAATGCAATATTATCATATGCTTCTACAAACAAACGATGTGCCTCAACTGCAGTTTTATTTTAACGAAATAAATAAATTAAAAGTTCCCGCAATTGATGCATATTTGGAACAAATTTAGTAATTTTCTAAAAAAAAAGTATTTGCTGATGTGAAATTCATAATATTTTAATAGTATGTTGTTATTAAAAAGACAAACTTACTTTGTGCCAGTTTTCGTCCAGCTATCTTAACCTAAACCTTGTTTACCAACATATGTCTTAAAACGGTGAAAACTTTAGCACACCGAATATAATATTGCTGAAATAATAAAACAAACAATGTTCCTCTTTTTAAGACAGCGGCAACTAAACTGAATTAAGTCCAGCCTCTTGTAAATCTTTGGCACCAAAAATAATCTCATTAGAATGTTAAATGTTCCCTCAAAAGACGGGGCTTGGTGATGCTTTAGTATTTTCATCTTCATAAATATTACTGAGGCGGAATGTTTCAAGGTTATACACCTCATTATTCTTCAAACACTTTATGTATTTTATCATTTGGTTGGTATTAATATTTTGATAAAGTTAACGTCAGAGCAAGAGCAATTGCATTGTGAATTTACGTAAGAAATAATCTGAAACGTATTTTCATTAACAACATAAATATCTAAATTATGTCAAAAACCTAATAACCTAACTAATACATATAACCTATATAAATAATTATAAAAAAAACGTATTAATATAATTTTTTCATGAATAATGATTTTTTTGAATATAATAAAGTACCATATATAAACTATAATAAAATATAATAAAGACTAAAAAAATGTGTGGAGTCAAAAGAAATTATTTTAATTTCTGGTGTAAACGAAAACTATATTTTTCATTAATAAATTTGAAAAAAAAAGAGTATCTTTTTTATTATATTTGAAAACGATTTTGTGACACATTAGTTAATAAGAAAAAATAATTTCTAAGAAACGTAACATTTTCTTTGTATCGATTCAAAAGAAATGTTTCGCATTGAGATATCAGAGTATTAAGTTATTGTGGAAACACTCGCATACATGTAAACATTTTATTATTTATTTCTTAACACACTCAGTGACAATATACGGACATAAAGTAGGTAAGTTGATTTCCACAGACTTACATTTCAAAGGAATAAAAGTAGTTCAATATAAATATTCATGGATGTAATGCTCTCTTTTATACACAAGTGGCACAAAAGATACAAACGGAGCCTTTCTGAAATAAATCCAATGCCATAAAAACATCACGTTTTATTCGAACTTTTTCATATATTAAAATGGAAATTATTCAAATATATAATGGTAATTTGTGTTCTGTTCAGTTACGAATGAGTGGGCTAGGGACGAACTGAAGGTTTTTTCAGTGAATCGTTGAGATGCTGCGCGCTTGCTGTCGCAACCGGCGTCAGTCACGAGCCAGAAAGCTGGCAAGCTTTATACAAGGTGAAGTTGTCTATAATTGTGACGTTGATCGTATTTCATGCAAAACTTGCGTCATGTAGCCAATTTCGTGGTTATCACTTTTTTTCAAGCATCCCAAAACAAGTATACCTTAAAAGTGTACCTTACAGTAAGGCTGCTTACAGATGTCCATGGTTGGTAGTGACAACTTACAATTATGCTTGTCTGTTACTTCAATCTAAAAAAAAACTAATTTCATCATTTTCCTTTACTATGTCGTTATAATAATCTTGCACATCATGTGTCTGTATATATAAATAATTTAATCCATAAGTTACAAACAGTTGTAGTGTATTTAAAACCAACCACATCCTAACTAAACCAATCACAAAGACATGGTCGTAATATTGACACAACACGAAATTCGATTCGTGTTTATTCACAGAATTATCACGCAGACAAAGGGAATTTAGACAGATCCATAATTAACAACTATAAGCCGATTTTCTGCTCATGTTCCATTACATATTTATCAACTATAGAATTTATGTTGGACATAATATTTATCCGACTACGTCGAAGTAATATAGTGGTTTTTGATCGCGGGTGATGTTTGTATGTGACATGACAATTACTATGGCACGCGCTGCAGTCCAAACGGTTTGACGGATTATAACATAAGTCATATCATTGGAATCGACTTAGTTTTGGGAGTGACATAGGCTTTATAAATTTAATTAAATTATTTTGAACGTGGGTGATGTGTGTATGTATGCATGACAATTTCTATGGCACGCGCTGCAGTCCATACGGTTTGACGGATTATAACATAAGTCATATCATTGGAATCGACGTAGTTTTGAGAGTGACCTAGGCTTCATAAATTTAATAAAATAATTTAATTATGAAATTTAAGAGGTTTTTAAATCGATCATCACAAAAAGTGTTTTGTATTTTGTGTTGTAGTTAGAAAAATCCATAAAAGCGTTAAATTCAATAAACTATTATAGATACAAAAAAAACATATTGTTTTAAGATAATGGCTTTTTAGTATTTATAATTTACTAGCTCAGCTACGTACGGCGTACTTCGTTCTGCCTAAAAGTAGAAAATCCAAAATTATCAGTGTTCTTCCATTATATAATAAATTATTTATACATATAAACCTTCCTCTTGAATCACTCTATCTATAAAAAATACCTGCATTAAAATTCGTAGCGTCGTTTTAAAGATCTAAGCATACATACTTGATGGCCAGTGCAAACGATTGCTCATGAATATCTGTAATCAATATTACATGGAATTGGTATCCGAGTTATGTATGGTCGTAGGTACATGTCTTTTTTACACTTGATAATTGATTTTAAATGCCTTATGCGTTAAATCAGGACAATGCTGTTATTCGACAGATTTTTTATTGTACAATGCTTTATTTTAAAATCATTTGAACATTCGATATTGTCCTTCCAACGTCCACTCTTGTTCGAACATGCGAAAGATTACTATCCCATAGTATATTTTAGTATTGTAAGTGTTCACTTTTCCATGGAAAATAGAATGCTTCTTACAAAAAAGCCATTGTGAGATCCGTCGTCGACCCAAAAACTCATTCATTTTTTGTCAAAGATGTGCCGAGGCCATTAGATAAGAAAAACTGCTTTTCCTATAGGACATCTTATAATAGCAGCAACGAGATAGTTTGATAGAATAAAAATCATGGTGTTTATTTGTCCTTCCCTCAAATGCGATTATAGATATATAAATAAGATTCTCTTACATCACCATCTGCTGCAAATTTTACAGCAACCAAGGCTTGACTGGTAGGGAATACCATCAGGCATTAGGTTTGCCCTTTCTCTGATTTTATAGAGGTGTAATAAATAAATAACTGATGAAGCTTATATTGGGTAGATAATTATCGAAAGTAATACCAAGTCAATACTTAATATTAAATTCAAACGTATTAAAATATAGGAAAAAAGGACTCTTAGTAATCTACTACGAATGGCTTAATATTAACTACTGGACCCCGTGAACTTCGTT
This sequence comes from Spicauda simplicius, assembly GCA_949699795.1. Taxonomy (NCBI): domain Eukaryota; kingdom Metazoa; phylum Arthropoda; class Insecta; order Lepidoptera; family Hesperiidae; genus Spicauda; species Spicauda simplicius. The sequence goes on from OX453059.1 coordinate 17,128,153, forward strand.
CAACCTAAAAGTAAAAAATCTGAAATTAGCAGTGTTTCTCCAATGTATTATACCTAAAAACCTTCCTCTTGAATCACTCTATCTATTAAAAAAACTACATTAAAATCCGAAGCGTAGTTTTAAAGATCTAAGCATACATAGGGACAGACAGCGAAAAACGTCTTTGTTTAAACTATGTAGTGAAGCAAAGTGAAGAAATTCCACATTCTTTGAACAGCAAGATCGCAATCTTTTCCTCCACAAAATCTAACGTCCTGTTCTATTAAACACTGTCGTCCACCACAACACTATGCGACAGGAATTTATTGTAGTACCCGCATTGCTTTCATGTCGACAGAGAAGAATTGTGTATTGTGTGTGTGATACTTTAAAAGACATTTTACTGGGTAATAATTTTCGAAAGGTTACATTTATTCACATAAGAAAGTTTTTAGTGATTAGATTTGTTTGTTTGTTTGTAGCTTTTTATCGGTATTAGTCGCTATTGATGTATTTTTTTTCTATTTTTAATTTTGATTGAATTTTGATTAATCATGTTGGACGGTAAAGAAATGTATAATTGACGATAAAGACTCGTAGGTAATATGGCGTATTGTTAATGTTTATAATTTAGTTTTTAAGGATTCGTATCCATACGGAACTATACTACTAAGACACCGCGCACCGCCTGTCCGTTTATCTATCTTTCTATCCATCACTAGGCTGTATTTCATGAAGCGTGACAGCGGTTGATTTTTTTACTTGTATGTATTTTTGTTGCCGCTGTAACAACAAATCCTAAAAATAGAATGAAAGTTTAATGGGGCGCCCATACATCAAACGTAATTTTTTGCCGTTTAACGAGTCAGCTTTTCTTTAATGCGTAGAGTACAAAAACAAGTGGCATGCATGTGAACCAGGCGGAAAAACGGAAATAATCTGATGAGATAAGAAAAAGGGCTAATTCATTCCTTATTTCATAACTATGAAGACAAAATAAACGTAATCTAGTATATAAAATATTGGTGTCACAATGTTCGTTCCCGTACTCCTTCGAAACGGCTTGACCGATTCACATGAAATTTTGTTAGCATATTGAGTAGGTCTGAGAATCGGGCAACATCTATTTTTCATATCCCTCAGTGATAAGGGTTGTCCACCCTTAACATATATTTTTTTAATTTTTATACGGCAAAGCAACGTTTGCCGTGTCAACTAGTAAATTGATAATAATGTAACGTTACTAGAGTTATCGATATACAAAATAAAATTGAGTTGATTAACATTGTGACAAGGCTTTAATATAATGTAAGGAACATCTGTGGCCTTGATGTCTAAGCAATGTTCCGGTTTCACAGAAGTGCTGATTACATCCAAACTTTTGATATGACAGACTTGGAACTTTAACGAGATATCAGTGGGCGGTTTGGGTCGTTTAATCCAGTGTACTTGGTTTGTAAGATTGGCAGTTTATTATTTTGAGAAGAAGCGGTAATGCAAATATAATATAAAACACATACTATAGTTTCATACCACTAGATTATTATTTCCGAAGTTATATAAAGAGTTAAGTTAAATAGTAAAATCTGGATGAATGAAAAGGTATTAAGTTTAGAGTAAAAAAGTTTTTACGCCGTTATGATTATTGAGGTTTTTTCAATAATCATAGCGGCGTAAAAACTTTTTTAATCGTAACGGCGTAAAAAGAGAGAGAGAAAAGAGAATCGATTGCATTATCGAGAACTATGGCCCATTTCTCTTACTTACCGAAAACCCATGTTCAAGTAAACTAGGAGGCTAAGTGCTATCGTAATCAGAAACTGATATTTACGGAAGTATATTAATATACGTCAATCATAGATTGTTCACAAGAACAAGTTACAAATGTAATAAATAATGATAAAACTCTTCAAAATGAAACGAAAGTCCTTAAAGTGACTACCAAAGTATAGTTTATATTAATAGCTTATATAAAAAATAAGATATATTTGTATCTATTACAACCAGCGACAACATAGCCTATAGACACCTCATGTCTTCATTTCTACTAAGAAACATTTCAGTCAAAGCACTGAGGTATGCGGGGCGGGGGAACGGTAAAAGAAAGCATTGCAATTGGTCGATTCAAGGTCGCAATAAATCATAAATTACAATTAGTGATGGGAACGTTTTTGTAATGGGTTATTGATTAGAAATAATAAAATAATTATAATTGATTATGACGATTAATAAATAGCTCATAGTAGGTATAGTAGTACTAATATTGAATTATTGAGAAAAATAATGAAAACATCATTTATCAATCTAAACCTTTAATACACTACATAACGCAATTCAAACCAGTACTAACATTGTTGTATAAAATCTATTTAAGCAAAAAATGAATTAATTATTCTTAAAATGAATTAACTTGGTATAAATTCTTCTAATTGTAGGTTTCGGATCTACGGATTTTGTAATAAATAAAAAAAAAATAAACAAAAAATACAACCGACTTCCATGCAACAAAAAAGTAAAAAAATATCTAAATACATGTTGGTTTAGAGCATACACAGTAGGTACTTAGTAGTAGTTCCGAAGTCGGTGCTTACATAGGACACATGTGGTTTCGTCGTGATCTAGCGAAATAATATATATATAGACCGGCCGAATTGAGAACCTTCTCCTTTTTGAAGTCGGTTAATTAATCTGGTAGATACATATTTAGACATTAGAGTCATCAAATAACTATAATTATTGGCAGTTTATTATTAAAAGTTTGAAACTATAATTATTTATTTTAAATTCAATTCAAGTAATATTCAATTGCATTAGTTGTCATCTTTCATCAGTTAGCTGAGGTGTACATCACTACCAAAATGGACGAAAAGGATAGAAATATTTAATTTAATGAAAAGGAAAGGGATGCACTGTAAGAAGACATCAACGGGCTCTGTTTAAGACCAGTATAAGTTGAGCTCCAAGATAATTTGATTTCTGAAGTTATAATTGTGAAAATAGTTTACATGTGAAATGTTATGCCGTCTTTTTTGAAATTAGATGTTTTGCTACATTTTTACACCATCTTAATGATCAGGAAGTCATTTTGCTTCACTTTTTTATTTTTTTAAAGAATTTATTTCGCGCTATATATAGTGTCGTAATACGATGTTCACAGGTCACATAAGTGGTCCGTACTGAAGTGTAGCTCGCGCTCGGTTTATTATATCAGTGCTAATAAACTGATGTGTTGCCCGAAAGTGTTCGCCTTAGATGCGGTGTCTATTAGGCTGTGTTGTCGTTGATTACAACCATGGTTTATATTGACAGTTACCCCGTAACACTGCTACGACGTAGCGCTACGGTGAACGTAGACAACGTGCGTAGTACCTCAACATGATAAAATTATATAAGTACACTGTCTTAATAGTAGCAACGATTTGATCGACTTAAATACGTTATTAACAACCAGTCTATTATTATAATCTTTTCCCTATAATTTTCTTCTTCTTCTTTTTGTGCCGCTTCACTACTGAAGGTTGGCCGTTAGTTCCTTGAATCTCTCTCTTTCCATGATCAGACGAAACAGTTGTTCGACAGAGGGGATCCCTGTCCAATTTTCTGTATTTCCTGTATAATTTTCTGCCAAGTGGAAAATCGATAATAATAATAATTACCCCAAAATACATTCAATATGGAATATTGATCGATATTTGCTTTATTATTTCATAAATGAATAAAACATAATAAACATAAACAAATTAAGTAATATAAAGAGAGAACAAAGTAAAACAATTTAACACGGTATTACAAATAATGAAATCATCACAACGCCAATGCCCTGGTGCCGCGTAAAAAGTCGTAAATGTTTATGGTAATGTGTTTACTAAGGAAGAAAAGCCCCTTTGGGGTGAATATTACAATAACTTCAGTGAATAGACCTTAATAACTGAATTAGAAGACTGTTTATCATTGTAACAAGTTTAAGTCTGCTGTAATGGGTGTGCTTATAGACTTGCCATTTTTAGACGCTGTTATAAGTCTGTCCTTTTTTATATACGAATAATATGATGCCTTACACGTTTACTAAATTTTAATGTTATAACTGATGCAGAGGGATACTTTTTATTATGATACTAAAAATGTATAAAAAAGGTTACAGAAAAAAATCTGCTTCTAAATAAAGTATCTTTATGAATGTAAACTATATGAAATTTAAGAACTTGTAGAAATTTCTTGAAAAGTAAATATTTAAACCAGATTTTAATGAATGAAAAGACCAGCTAAACTTTGGATTTTCTGTTAGCTTAATTATTTATGACAGTTTTCCAAACAAGCTCTTAATGAAATGCGCTAGTGATGTTCTTTGCGAATTAATTACTTGGCGAAATGTGTTCGTGACGGAGCAAGCAACATTAGCAAGTAAGATTTTGGATATCAATGTATTAAGTGCTTGTGGATTAACTTAATTTTGTTTCGATAAAGTAATTTATAGTCACGTGTGGCTTACCAGTTACGTTTACTAGTTGTTAAGGTGTGGTTTATTTTAATAACATTATAAAACGACTTTATTACACATATTTCTCTTACTTACATTACTTTCATTCTATATGTAGTCCGTCACAAATGCGTTGCTACTCCCCAGGACTAAGAAGGTCGCCCCCATATAAAAGTGAAAAGGCAATCACACTCTTCCACCGAAACGCAGAAACTGCTTAAATAGCTTAAATAGGTAAATTAACACAAAACCTTTCTACAATAATGTATTTAGACAATACTGGCGACGCGAAAATTATTTCACAATTAATCAAGAGTTTTGACTTCGATTTGACCTCTACATTTCTGTAATTTCGTTTGTTTTTAGAGCTTTGATTGACAGTAAAAAATGTTACCTAGTTAAAGTGATCTTAGATTGATTGATCATTCGTCTTATCGACAAAATAGATATGGATTATTTGTTAAAAAGGCATGTACAAAGTACCATGCCTTATTTTCTTTATTTAATTATTGTAACAAAACGTGAAATAAAGGTGCGAGTTGGTTTCACGCACAAAAAGTTCCGTACCATTATCATTAAAGAACTTGCCTTATAAAACCGAATTATAAAACAAACGATACGTATCAAATTCTTAAACGAAAACGTACGCCTAAAATAGTTTACTCACAATGTTTTCTTATCCACGTGATCGTTACAATGACACTCGGGGGAGTCTACCAAGTATGGCTTGGATTGTGCCCTGTAATTGAGAAAGCCTTCAGATCGTAGACGTGGTCGTAAATAGGGATAGATCGACTAGACCTTAGTTTTTGTGCCTCCAATAATTATTATCCCAACGTAACAAAAACAAACAGAGTCGACTTGCGAAAATCGTTTTCTGAAGTCGGTTAAAAATAAAAAGATTTGATTTTTCTTACCTTTTCCACTCTGTTCAGATCAGACCACAGCTGCGCATGATAATATTGTTATCACTACATAGTATAAAACAAAGTCGCTTCTCGCTGTCTGTCTCTAAGTATGCTTAGATCTTTAAAACTACGTTACGGATTTTAATGCATTTTTTTTAATAGATAAGAGTGATTCAAGAGGAAGGTTTTATGTAATGTATAATATAGCAGAGAAATACGATTAATTTTCGATTTTTGACTTTCAGGCAGAACGAAGTTCGCCGGGTCAACTAGTTAACTATGAGTACATGTTAGAGATAATTAATCAATTTACCATGGTATATTACCTCATTCATCATAATTATTAGAATATTAACACGTCAATGTCAATGTCAGTAGCGCTTGTGATGGTTTTGTCAATAAATACATATATACACCGAAATGTATGGATATGTTGGACGACGATGGTGACCATTCAGATAGCAGTCCATTGGATTCTGCGAGATACTTACGTGTGGGATTAGACTATTAATTTATTATATGGCATCAAAATACTAAATAGGTATCGGATATTAGGCGAACTTATCTACTATAAAAACAGACATCGCTACATTAGTTAAATCATCTAAGCTTTCATGATATTAATGCGCACATAGACTAGATGCTCTCAAAACTCTTGCTTTAATCCTCTCGAAGATAGATTCTCCATTGCCGACATGACATAAATTCTCCGATCATTCATTAATAACTCATTACAGCTGAGGGTGGCGTTAGTACCGCGTCTGAATGCAGATCAAGTGCGTTTTAATTAATTGCGTGCTTTGGAATGAGTTCTTTCATTGATTAAAGCATAATTTACACCGCGCTTTTATTCTTATATTCATAATATTTGCAGCCCATTTCCTTAGGTAATGATGGATTTGATAGCATATCCATAATTTACTACAACATCATCTGTTGTAGTAAATTATGGATATACACAAAATCTCAGTGATAAGTTTATCAGCTATTGGCGAAACAGATGACTATTGTTTTTCGAATGAATGGGTATAATAAGTGGTATCTATCTATCTTTAAAGCGTATCTCATATTATCATTTATCTGTTGTATACGTTTTGTGTTTACGATAAGTTGGAAAACCTCTTTGTGGTTCAACTTTGGAGGCACCATCGACATTACTCATTTTGCCCGATAACAGCAGTGTTATACGCTTCTGTGTCTTGGTCTGTAGGGTGTAGTAAGGGATAAATACTTATACGCTGTGAGAGCGACGCAGGGTTATGTGGGATTTTTACCGCACTAAAATCCCCCGGTGGCCGTCCTTAGCGCTATAAAGAGGACTCCGGGACCTCCAAAGGACTGCAGCAGGAATCCTCTGAGCGCGTTTCCCCATCGGGCTCCTCTCAGATGGGCGGCTGGGCCCACCGCTCCGTCTAGTCTTTACGACGATATGTGACCACACATACAGCCGTCCTTCCCGGGATCGCCTGGCTGGACGGTTCAAGCTCCTAATCTAGCCGCCCACAACCCCGGAAACCCCTTTTAGTCGCCTCTTACGACAGGCAGGGGATATTGTAGAGCCCTATTCTGATCCCGGAACTACAGGGACGATTAAGCTATATCAATCTACTCATATTATCTATCTCTTACTTATATTACTCGATTGTAAGTTACGTTAAATGTTAAGAAATTTAGAAAATCTGACCGTATGCCGCAGAGGACACCTGAAAGGACAGCAGCAGTTAATCTGCGCGAACCTGACATTACTCTTTTTAACGTGAGCGTTTTGTTTCTATTTCACTGACCGTAACTAATGGAACGGTTCTACGACATAGAGTATCTTATAACTTATATGGGATTTGATATATAAAAAGATGTCGAGTTTATAAAAAAAGTATGTTATCTATTTAAATAAAAATCATTGCAAAGTAATTTTTAATTTAATAAATAACATAATCATGATTATCTGCTTTCGATTTATGAAGAAATTAATGCTGCAACTTTCGATTAAATCAGTGTGCATTTTATTGTCATTTTTCATACTTGAACCATTATTGTCTGTGTGTATTGTTGTATACGAAGTTACTTACCGATTTCCGTGGGTAGCTATGACAACGTGGCCATACCATTACGTGGACTGCATGCTTGTTAACTACTTCAACTGGATAAAAAAAGTTAACAAATGCGGTAAATAAATATCCGTGTTACAACTGGGAATAAGATAGCTAGTAAAACGGGTAATGAACCGGAATTTACATGTAGCATTTCGGATATAATTTACAAAGTGCTAGAAAAATAGATGCGGGGATAAAACAGACGAGACGGGTAGAGAGTGATGTACTTAGCGAAATCATACTGAGTTTATTTCCATTTTATCCTTATTAGCATTTGAATTCGATGACCCGCGTGGCGCAGCGGTTACCGGTCTGACGCTCCGGGTTCTGGGTTCGATCCCCGACCAGACAGGTATCTGAATGATGAGTTCAGATTCATGTTTTGGGTCTGGGTGTTTGTGTATTTGTCTTGTGGGTGTCCATGGTACCCACGACACAGGAGGAAATCCTAGTATGGAGCTATGCTACTCCAATACAAAAAAAAACAAAAACACACTATTTTGTTAGGCGACCATCTTAGTCCTAGGGAGTAGCGACGCATTTGTGATTGACATCAGATTTAACCCTTGTTCTGTATGAAATTAATTATAAAATTGCTTACAGATGTCAATACGAGGCAGTCAACACCTACCATCAGATGCACTGCATGCTCGTTTGCTACTACAATTTCATAAAAAAATAAAAGCCTTTTCACGAAGGTACAACGAACAGGTTAATGCACGCTTGGAATACTTTACACCCACGTAATAAAAGCTCGTTAAAAAATAATTACACTCGCTTCGTGCATACACATCCATTTCACTTAACATTTTTGTTATTCCCGCGTTGAAATATTTTTAAAACGTAACGTATGTTTAGAATTTATTGTTTTCTTTTGTAAAATTTATGTAGCTAACGCCTAATGCTAAGTGGTCACTGTCATCAATGGAAAAATACAATCAATGGCTGATTATTATTGAGAACTACGTAAGGTTACTCACAAATGTGTTGCTGTTCCTTAGGATTAAATTATAAATTAGAATGCCGAACGATTCTACCTTAATCCTTACGGGGAGTAACATCTTTTACAAGATTGAATTAGGAAACAGGAATTCGATCCACCAAAAGGTAAGCCGTCATTGGATCACCCATGGACATCTGTATTTCTCATCTGGATTCACAGTATATCATTCTTTATTGTAATGTCTAAAAAGTTTTTTACTTATTTACTAAGAAGTTCAAAACGAATATATTAGGAGCTGATATGCAGCTGGAAAGTACGAAATTATGCACGATCCCGCTAAACAGCACTCAGTAAAATGTAACAAAATGTAATAACGCCGGGAAAATGTAGCGTTAACCGTCGGGCCACGAAAACCGCTGCTCTGAGCGGACACAACGCACGACACAAGTGAAAGCGGCAAACTTAATACAATAATGTAATATAATACAAGTGTATTATTTGGCAATATAATATATTGTACACATGAAATCTGTGTTCATAAAATATACGCTATGAAACTGGTACTATGTGACTGACAATGCAAGCAAAAAAAAACATGGAAGTTTGCTCTAGAGTTTACTAGTATATAATAATAAATAGTTTTTGAACATTCATCGAATTTTTTTAAAAATAAATGTTACTTAATGATTGTTTAGTAACTACGCAGTTTGCGTAGTTACTAAACAATCAATTCTCACAACACCCTTTTCCTTTGAGCTTTGTTTATTTTTTTTAAAGCAACAAAATTATATTTTTAAAAACTATTTTAAACCTGTTTGGGTAAACAACCTGTTAAAATCAATTCAAGGATTTCCAACCTATAACTATAACAGCGGACAGAAAAATAACAAAATGCACAAAAAACATTACATCATTAGATCCCTCAACAGAACTGCAGATGCAGAACTGCACCGCTAAATATCAGCTAGGAGCTGTTTTTGGGGCCGTGCGAAAAATAAAGTGAATATGTATGGACAAAATTTTCGTAATATCTACTTAACATTTAACATGCTTTTATTGACGACCCGCGTGGCGCAGCGGTTACCATACCGGTCTGAGAAGCAGTGGGTCCCGGGTTCGATTCCCGGCCAGACAGGTATCTGAATGATGAGTTTAGATTCTTGTTCTGGGTCTGGGTGTTTGTGTATTTGTCTTTGTGTGTGTGTCCATGGCACCCACGACACAGGAGAAAATCCTACTGTGAGGCTATGAGTGTAGAAAGCGTTTTTTTTTTTTTTTTTATGGTGATCAAGTATTACTCAGCAGGACACATTCCAAAATATTCACATATAAAAAGCAACATAATTCAGTGTTATTTTATTCCTTCAAAGATGTAAGGTAGCCTATTCAATAATTTGAGATATAAGCAATCACAAGTTTACTTCTAAATCTAATCTAATCTAAATCATCAAATCTTCTCTAAGAATGAGAGAGTTTAGGCCGTAGTCCACCGCGCTGGCCAAGTGCAAATTGGTGAACTTCTAAATATAGACTGCCATTTTACAGAATACAGGTATGCAACGAAAACAGCTGTAGTTTCTTTCTATGTTCCGTAACAGATCAGGACACAAGGTAAATTAGCTTCAAACTACGTAAATAAATAAGAAACAGTTTTTTTCTGGATTTGACGACTCGCGTGGCGCAGTGGTCGCTATACCGGTCTAATATGTAGTGGGTGCCGAGTTCGATACCCGGCCAGACAGATCTGAACGATGAATTTAGATTTTTGTTCTGGGTCTGGAAAAATCCTAATGTGGACCTAATCCTAATCCTAATCCTAATCCGAATGTACCCGTTGTAGTATTCGCTTTTCCATTTGTTTACAATATGCAAGAAAATTTTAACTGACTGAATATAATCGTAGTATGTACTTTCTTATGAGTTATTTTTCCTTCAGCGATTTTAAGGTTGTCTGGAAGAGATCGCTATTTTAGTGATAAGGCCGCCTTTTGTATCTTGCATTGTGTCTTTATTTTTAACCGACTTCCCAAAGGAAAGAGGTTATCTATTCGTCACGTATATTTTTTTTTTTTTTTTTTTTTTTTTTTTTTTTTATGTATGTTCGGGCGAAATGGCTAGAAATCGTCGACTTACCGACACGATTCATACGACATTGTATGCGACTAGTTTCACAGGCAGTCCCATATTGAGGAAAATGAAAACCTTCCGGCGGTTTTCCCGGAAAATTGGAAAATGTCGGTTTCTTAAAATCTTGAATAACTTGGGTGTTTATAAACCGATTTCCATTTTCTTTCTTTCATTTGATAGGAAATTTCGTCACGCAACTTTTTCTCTTGGACATGGGTATGCTGTGATGCTTAACTCTTTGAGTTATGGGGTGGAAACCACCACCACTCCTCAAGTTTTTTAGATAATTTGAGATAACTCGGCTTCTGCCGAATCGATTCTTATGAAACTTGAAATATGTATTATATATCTATGCTTATATAGGTTGACGAAAAATTTGACCTTCAACTCTTCGATCCTGATGATGCAGGGTTACAGCTATCCTAAACTATAACATTAGCTATTTGGTGCTTACATATATGTAACAAGACTACTAAGCAGAGACATGTGATGAAAATTTGACCTTCAACTCCTCAATCCTGATGATGCAGGGGTGCCTCAAGCCTAAACCATAGGGGTTGACCATTTGGTGCTTATGGGTATGTTATAACAATACTAAGCAAAGACATATAATAAAAAAAATGACCTTCAACTCCTCAACCCTGATGATGCAGGGTGCTGTAAGCCCAAGCCGTAGGTGATGGCCATTTAGTGCTTACGGATATATAATAAGATAGCAAGGCAAAGATGTACGATGACAAATTTGACCTTCAACTCCTCAACCCTGATGATGCAGGGGTACTGCAGGCTTAAACCATAAACGTTAGACATTTGTTGCTCACGGATTTGTAATAACATTGCTAAGCAAAGGTATACACCGAAAAATTGGACCTTCAACTCCTCAATCCTGATGATGCAGGGGTATTTAATGCCTAAGCCATAAAACTTAGCTATTTCAATCTTACGCATTCAAAATGATATTTAAAAAAATGTAAGGTAAAACATTAGAAAAATGGTTGTATACGGTGGAAAATTGGACCTTCAACTCTTCAATCCTGATGATGCTGGGGTGCTTCAAGCTTAAACTATAGGCGTTAGCTACATGATCGCTACGTATATCTGATAAGATTACTAAGCAAAGATATAAGATGAAAAATTTGACCTTCAACTCCTCAACTCTGATGATGCAGGGGTACTTCAGGCTTAAACTATAGGCGTTGGCCATTTAATGCTTATGGGTATGTAATATATTTACAAAGCGAAGACGTATGATAAAAAAGTTGACCTTCAACTCCTCAACCCTGATGATGCAGGGTACTGTAAGCCCAAGCCATAGAAGTTGGGGATCTGTTGCTTACGTGCATGCGATGAGATTACATAGAAAAGATATGACATGATAATTTTGACCTTCAACTCTTCGGCCCTGATGATGCAGGGGTACTTCAGGCTTAAACCATAGGCGTTGGCCATTTGATACTTATGGATATGTAATATATTTACAAAGCAAAGACGTATGATAAGAAAATTGACCTTCAACTCCTCAACCCTGATGATGCAGGGTACTGCAAGTTTAAACCATAAGCATCGGCCATATGGTGCTTACGTATATGTAATGAGATTACTAAGCAAAGATATGACATGATAATTTTGACCTTCAACTCCTCAACCCTGATAATGCTGGGGTCCTTCAAGTTTAAACCGTAGGCATCGGCCATATTGTGCTTACGTATACATAATGTTGTTGTTCACAATACCAACAATGAGTTTCGGAGAGGATATAATTATGATCAAAAATTCCACTTTGAATACAATTACCTGAAAGATGCAAGAGTACTACCAACCTTTTTAAATTGGATGGGTTATTTTTATCAGTATCAGTTGAATTATACTCTTAGTTATAAGGTTTATATTACTTTTTCTACTTTAAATATTGATAATTATAGGTCTATTCTTTAAATAAATGTTTACTCAGAAAAAAGTTGTTTTATTCGGTTAGGTTAGGTTCGAACAGATTTTTCCAATTCAGAATCTAAGGGAGGGGGCGCGGTAGCGCCCCCGACCGGTTGTGTCAAAGAAGTCTATTTTTATATGATGACGTCAGCACATCATTTTATTCATCCGAAAATCGGACGAATAATTAATTTTATTCATCCGGTTAGCGGACGACTAGCAACAGCCATAACTGATTTTATCGTGACTGAAAAGCGTGAAAAAAAAAATAATTTTAAACAAAAAATACAACCGACTTCCATGCCACATAAAAGTAAAAAATAATTTAAATACATGTTGGTTTAGAGCAAACACAGTACTTAGTACATAGTCCCGAAGTCGGCGCTCATATAGGATACATGTAGTTTCGTCATGATCCAGCAAAATATGGTAAGCGCCGACTTCGGGACTATGTACTAAGTACTGTGTTTGCTCTAAACCAACATGTATTTAAATTATTTTTTACTTTTATGTGGCATGGAAGTCGGTTGTATTTTTTGTTTAAAATTTTTTTTTGTTATATATCTGTCATTGGTGTACAATAAAGATTTTTTGCATTGTATTGTAGAAATAGCACAATTTTTTGACTTATAAAAGAATAATATATTAATAAAATCTATTTGAGACATATTTGTTTAATTCACCGCTAAAATTAATTTAGCGACCATTTTCAATAAATTATTATGTAACACCCGTACATTGCTAATATTTGCGGTGCAATCACTCCAGCTTTCTGTTTTAATGAATCATGAATGTTGATGGTAAAATATTTGCTTTTCGAGATAAGCATTAGCTGGCGTTGATTGATACAGATTGGACTGTAAAGTTAAGTGCGAATTTTATGTATGTATTTTTGGTTATTAAAAGTCTGGCTTTTTATCCAAAAGTTTTTTATCTTGTATTACAAACTAGGATAACCAGATAGCCAGACATTAAGCTATATTTACATTTTTTTCATTAAAGTAGCAAATGAATGTACAATCCACCGGGTGGTAAATGGCCACTGCCATTCACGGACCTGTATTGAACACAGATAAAATAATAAATGAACCAGAGACAGGACCATTGATACTACTCTGGAAGATTGAGATGATCACCTCATATGAAAGTAAGTAGGTAGGTTTTTTTTATAAAAGAATGTGGTTAGGGACTTACTTATACCCTATACCCTAACCACACCCTTTTATAAAAACGCAAGAATGGTCTCACGCTAGAAGTTGGGAAGGGTACCTCTAAAACCTCACAGAAACACTAAAACCTAGCAATTATTACAACGACAAAAACTAAAATAACATATAAGATTTTCGAAAGATAAAAAGAACGTCAAATGTTCATGCAAAGTTCTTTAAAGTTCTTCAAGTATATATCCGTCATTACGTCTTTTATGCAGTTGACCCTTTCATATTTACAAAGAAGATAGCAACAGTAACAAGCGTTTTGCGCTGCGTTTCAAACTGACGACCTATTTCTGGGAAAAAGGCTTTGCTAAGTGCAAAAGGGCGTGAAATGCAACCTAGCCTTTCATATTTGATTGTAAACGAACGGCGCCCTGAATAAGCGTTCTAATGTGAAGACTGAATTTTTAACGTATAACAATCTAGTATGGACAGTAATGTGTCTATTGCAAATAAAAAGATATTATGGACGATAATTTATTAAAGATAGAGCAGAGATTATTCCGGTTTATCCAGCGTCGCTTCCAAGGCGTTGGATGCCATTTGAAGGTTTTCCTTTCGATAACAAATAATGGGTTGCTGTGCTGTGACGAGGTGACAGTCTAAGTAAAATATGTGAAGCAAGGGCGCAAATATAGACCGATAGAAAACGTTAAAGTTTAATCGTATGTAAAGTAAAATATTAAATACCTGCTTAGTCTAAAAGGGGTTGATGGCAACTCTTTTTATTTGATGTTATACACTCCATACTATTCCGAGCATTCCGACAAACTTTTGATTATGTTAACGTAATATAATACTGTTAGTACTAATAATAAGAAACCTTATCAAAGATGAGGGTCAAAAAGGTTCTTTACAAAGTCGCGAGGCGCGGGTGCGAGGTGCCCTCTGAAAATAGATCGACATCTAAAAGTTTTCGCCGCATTTTCTATTTGCCTCCTAAAATGTACCGCCTCGGGTGCAAGTTGAATTGCCGCGCCCAGAAAATAAGCGGTCAAAGAAAACAAAGCCTAAGGATATTTCATGAAATCATGCTGCCTCCAAAAATGCCGGTATATTTTGTCGGTAAATGTCGGGATTCTATACTGGTATTGAAGGTAACTACAACCACCTATTTCCGTTTAATGACAGCAATGCTAGGCGATGCTGTGTTCTACTCTTTTTTTAGGATTTATTGCTATAGCGGAGACAATGTTTACTTTCTAGCTTTGACCACCGGAGAAGTGCCACCGCCACACCTATTTCTAGCGAGAAGCATTTCTTTCGATGGAAGGGTGTGGTTGCCGGCACACTTTTATATGAGGCGAGCGTCATAGCCCTCGGGAGTAGCAACGCATCTGTGATTGATTTCAGATAGAACCCATGTTCTGTATGAAGTTGATTACAGATGACCATGGGCGGCAGTGACCACTTACCATCAGGTGGACTGAATGCTCGTTGGCTGCTTCAGTCAGATATAAAAAAAGACTGGAGATCCAGCCTGGTGACAGACAGATGGACAGACGGACAGCGAAATTCTAGTAATAGGGTCCCGTTTGTACCCTTCGGGTGCGGAACTGGAAAGGCTCACCACATGAGGACCATGTAGCGGCGCGTAAACATAATGATATTTACACTAATGTTATTTCGTATAAGTAACATTTAACTACGTACTTTACATGTTTTGAACATAAACGTTATACGTTTGATACATATAATAACGACGTGCTTCCATGATGGCGGTTAATTTGCTCTGGAATGATAATGTTCGTGTACTTACACTGCAGAGAAATTAGCTTTGCCTCTAATTACATGCTTTAGTTGTTTCGTACATATATTGTAATGAAACGGCTCAAATGACTAAATATTTCTAACCAGTGTATTTTACTTAGAAATACAAGTAAAATAAATACGAGAGAAGAGATAATACGAGTAAATAAAGTGCAAACTCATTTAACTTGAAAAATGTTCTTTAAATTCCTAATTTTTTTATCAAATCGTATTAAAAAGCATAATGTCTTATATTGTCATCATTAACAAACTTACATATCTTTACTCCTTATCCAAAAAAATCTTAAAGTTAATTATTTACGTCGCCTCTGTCCAGGGTAGTTCAAATTATCTCAAACTCAACTTGCTACATAGTTTAGTGTAAACATGACCAAAATAGCAGCACACAGCGATACTGCGGTAATTTCCTCCGTATAAGCGGTCAGCGCGATACCAAGTTTTATGTTTTCGTAGGACAGCGATAAGCGGATTAACTTTATTGCACCGTGTTACATGGCGTAACGCTCGTCACCAGTATGAAGCTTAACTTTGTTCAAATAAATAGCAAACCCAAGCATTTAACGCAAAGGACATGGCCAAGTTTTGTATGAACATTTGAATAGTTATCAATTTATTGTACACGCATAATTGTTGGTGTTTTAGATTCGTGAACATTGGCACATTCGATTGCTGTAAATAAAAAAACTCGTACAACTTATCACGACGATAGAATAGACGAAAACAGTTTCCTTGAACCTTTTGTTATATTACTAGCAATAAGTGCGCCGATAAGACGTTTATGTCGTTTATTACTGAGATTTTATCAAACACGTTATATTAACGTACTTTACATTATCTAGGTATGCATGGTGAGGAACGTTCAATCATAGTATTTTGATTTCGATTGGTCCATCAAGGCGGCAGTTGATAAACTATACGTTGAATTACTATTGAAAATTATTATTTTGAAATATGGTCTGACAAGTGTGGAGAGTTTGAAAACTATATGGTAATTATATTTTAAAGATTTCTATTGTACAATATATTTTCCATGTACGTGTAAGTACTTTGGGCCAACTCCTTTAGCGTAAGTTTTTTTAAACCAACCAAATATTAGAGATTATAAACGGAATCTAGTAAGCTAGTATAAATACATATTGTATACATGGATATTGTATATCTATCGTCATACTAATCGTATATTTACAGGTAGAACCAGTGCAGTTCGACCGAGGAAGTACCACCGCCACACCTATTTCTAGCGTGAAGCATTTCTTGTGTTTCGATGGAAGGGTGTGGTTGGCACGCTTTTATACGAGGCGACTATCATGATATATGATATGACTATGAGTCCTCGGGAGTCGAATCTGTGATTGACTTCAGATAGAACCTCCTTTCCATGCAGATCCCATGGCAGCGACCACTAGTAGACTATATGCTAGTTAACTACTTCTGATAGAAGTATAAATAAGATAAAAATATAAAAAAAGTATTAAATTATTTAAAAGCGCGATTTAATGTAAAGTTTTCCAGACGTAGGTACTTACATTCTTTAAGTATTAATTCCTAATGAATTTATAAATTGATAAAACGTACATCATACTGGCGGGAATGCCTTTACAAATCCAATTACGTTGAGCTGATTAATAGACGTAATTATGAATTTAATTGGCATTTCATTAGCCTAAACGTCTAAATCCAATGCATATCGCTAATTATCTCGTAAATGTCGTGCCATTACATCGTTAATTCAATATATGACATTTCGTGATGAAAATATTGTCGACGTGATAGGAAATGCAGGATTTGCAGACTTACCTATTGCTTTTAGATGAAAGCGTCGTGTTCTTCCAACTATCTGCTTCCGTCACTACTTTTATAACTGGATATATTTTTTGTAAACAGGATGTTTCATTTGTTTTAGTTACAAATAATCATCAAATCAAGCTCAAATATTGCATTTTCCAAGTTAAAATTTTCTAAAAAATACTTTTTTTTGTAGCCACGTAGATAATATTCTTGAGATGCAATTAATGCAGTAAACTCTACTTCGCAAGAATGTCGATTACTACGTTCTTTATTAGGAGAGCAAAATAGTACATCCCACTATCACCGGATAAAGGAACTAATGGCTTGTTCTATGATGTTTCTAAATATGTGGTAAAATTAAATGTTCCGAGTAGATTTCTTATAGTATAGCAGTAGAAATCTAGCACATGTTAGTTTTCTATTTAGAAGTAGGCTATATAGCCTATCTGATGGACGTGGTTACCGATACACTTGGACAGCTGTAAGCAACTTCACATAAGACCATACATTCTATCTGAAGTTAGCTAAAAGTTGGCTGCTTCGTCAACCCATTATTGACCCACTGCTGGGCATGGATCTTCTCTTAGAATGAGAGAGTTTAGGCCATAGCCTACCGCGCTGGCCAAGTGCGAATTGCATCATTTCAGTTTATTCCTCAGGAGAACCATTTAAGATTCAACTTAGCAAGCACCACCGCTGCACCTGTTTCTACCTAATAACAGCTGAGTTAAGCGCTCTTGCGTTGTGATCCAAAGGCTGTAGTAAGGGAAATATACTTCTACCTAGCCTACTTGACGACCCGCGTGGCGGAGCGGTTACCATACTGGCCTAATGCGTCCCGGGTTCGATTCCCGGCCAGAAGGTATCTGAATGATGAGTTAAGATTTATGTTCTGTGTCTGGGTGTTTGTGTATTCGTCTTCTGTGTGTCCATGGTACCCACGACACAGGAGACAATCCTAGTATGGGGCTATGAGTGTAGAAAGTGTAGTGCTTATTAGCAGCAACGTATCAGTGGCTAACCTTAGGTAAGACGCTGATTTTAACTGATAATTGATATATACAATAAATTTCTGAGGCTAATAATTCTTATCAATATATCTACCAATATACCTACTTTCCAGGTGGTAGAACCAGTGTAGTTCGGCCGGGAAGTACCATTGCCACACTTATTTCTAGCGTGATACAGTTCTTGCGTTACAGTAAAGGGTGTGGTTTCCATATTTTTATAATGAGATAACCGTCTTATTCATCGGGAGTAGCAACGCATTTGTGATTGACTGAAAACATGTTCTATATGTTCATGGGCAGCAGTATGGGCTTATCTTAAACAAAAACAAACATCAATTAGGACACCACACTTGCCTCTACTAAACTTACTACATTATAATAAAATACTTGTTTCATATTACTTAATAGATTTAAGACGTGTACTTAGTGCCTAAATGGACAACGAAAGAAAGCCGCCCTAAATTGCCATACGGCCATTGCTCGCCAAATCAGTCTTAAAACCAATTCTTTTACATCTTACTGTTTATTATTGAAATAACGATATTGGGGGATCAGTTTCACATTATTTTCAGACGAGTTAATATTCTTCGTAAACAGCACTTACTTAAGGGTAACCTTGAAGTGGGCTACGAAGACGTTTCAGCAGATACTAAGTCCCTGTTGGTCGCGGTGAATATTGAATAGGAGCTTAGATTAATGTAATAACTTTCTGGATTAGTAACTTACTTTCGAGAGCTTAATAAAATAGGGAACGTCTGCCTACAGTCAAAGGTATGTTTACTCAGAATTATAAATATTTTTCTTAAGTAGCCTTACTTTTTACTTTTATAACGTAATTTTAGAGGTTTTCGGCGAAGTAACTACTCTACGTGTTTTTAATTAACAAGGGAAAGAGAATAAACAAGCTAAAATTCAGAGTTATATTTTAAGCGCTGTAAGTTAAGCACATTTTTCATAGTTCTATTCGTTCTCTCACATCTATTCATCCATATTTACATCGAATTAAAATTTATAAAAGTAGCATAGCATTTTTAGCAGTCTCTGAAAAGGAGTCAGGATTTTGGTTGCAGGCTTTACCATCATATAACTTAGGTACGATTTTAGATAATTTAAGTTTTTCCATTTGTGTTTGCCTGCGTTTAGGTGTAAAAACAAACGAGCCACACCGCTGTCTGTGTGGGGAAAACGTCACCCAGTTTGGCCATCATGGACTGTCTTGCCGCCGAAGTGCAGGCCGTTTGTCGCGTCACGCATGCGTCAACGACATCATCCGAAGGGCCCCTGTTACCGTCAACGTGCCGGCTATCCTTGAGCCGAACGGTATAGCACGTCACGATGGCAAGAGGCCTGACTGTATGACACTCGTTCCCTGGAAACAGGGGAGGTCACTTGTATGGGATGCAACCTGCGTTGATACGCTGGCTCCATCTCAAATATCAGTGACCTCGACGCGAGCATGTGGTGCGGCAGAAACGGCCGAATCTGCTAAGCGGCGCAAATATGCAGCTCTTGGGGAAGGTTACATATTTGTGCCGTTTGCGGTAGAGACTTTAGGTCCATGGGGGCCAGAAGCACGACGGTTCTGCAAAGAACTATCGTCGCGACTGGTTGACGCTTCAGGAGACCCAAGGGCTGGTGCGTATTTTGGCCAAAGAATCAGTTTGGCCATTCAAAGAGGTAACGCCGCCAGCGTTCTTGGGACTCTCCCAAGAGGCAGTGAGATGGACTCTTTGTTTTATTTATAGTTTCTTTTTATTTTATTTAACAATATTTACTTAATTAAAAAAATATGTTTTATTTATTTTTAAAGTAGAAAAAATTAAAATAACTTACAATATTTCTAGACTCATATATATTCTTTGCATGATTTAATAACTAGTGTGGGTTTACTGACGAACAAATTTTTAGTTCAGCTAAAATGGTAACGAGTTATTTTACGTAATAATAGAATGTACGTACAAAGAAAAAATGTAAGAGATACATGCAGTTTGTATTTGCAAGTTAGAACACATTTAGACATAATCTCGAGCCTACAATAACATAAAAACATAGTGTAAAAACTTATTCAGTAGTTAATACGATTTGTTTAAATGCAGGATATAATCATTTTTGCAAAGTATGGACACTAGAAAGAGACACAGGGAAAATCAATTTATATCCATTTCGATGCTTTCCACGTAATGAAATACTGTTTGTTTTGCTCTCTACCTGTGTCGATGTTTACTGTACACAAATATTAATTATGGGTACAGATAATGTGAATTATTTCCGTGACAACATAAGTTGAACACATTGTTTTGTTCGAATTCTGTGAATTGATATGGTGATAATAAGGTTTTAAAGGTAGTAAAACGCTTTGGTGGTCGATTACAGAAAGAATATCACTGTGTTCCAGTGACCTGTGCTCCTTTTGCCTTAACGTGGTCGCCACTCAACGACTTTTCTTCTCCGTCCGTTACCGTTACTTGAGCGATTTCAGGCCTTATAACACTAGTATTGTTTGGTTTGAAGTATGGCAAAGTACATTTACTTTTCGTCTTGTCTATCATCCGCTCCGCCTCGGCATCGGGCTATCGATCGAAGATCGACCATAACAATATGTACAAAAGTACCGATTTATAAATTCTGATATATTTTATCTGTTTGATCCATCTGAAAAGCACCTTTCT
Source organism: Spicauda simplicius (assembly GCA_949699795.1). Classification (NCBI taxonomy): domain Eukaryota; kingdom Metazoa; phylum Arthropoda; class Insecta; order Lepidoptera; family Hesperiidae; genus Spicauda; species Spicauda simplicius. The sequence continues at coordinate 17,149,060 of OX453059.1, forward strand.
CTGTAGGGAGTCTCTTTACCAGAAAAGACGTTTGCTGATGACAAGCTGGCTTAGACATTTGCTGGTGAAAAAATTAACGGCTAGCTGCTGGCCGCCTTAATGACCGCAGTGTGATACAGATATACAGATAGATAGATATACTAATTTAGGTTGTACAGGGTACAACCTGATTTAGTGTTAGTAGACATCAACGGGAAGAGAAGGAGCGAAGCTATTTAACACCGACATCACACGATTTTTGAGTATTTAATATAGAAGTACCCGTGCATAAAATCTTTTCACTAAATAGTTAGTCAGTAAGAGTCTATAACTTTCAGTTCCGATACGACAAGTTTACGAGGAGAAGTAAGATTAGTCAGATTTGCAGCAATCAGTTTATAGCAGAATACCGATCGCCATAAATTTTGTAACTTCACTGATCGTTAAACCAGCCTTAACTTTATTTTATCGAAGACATAAAATAATTATTACCGGTTCATCTCCCGTCAATAATTTGGTTAATAGATCATATTAATTATTGATAAGCCCTTACTACTTTACCATATGTGATGATTCGATTAAGTCATACGGTGATATGATACACCTTGACTTAGTGTAGTAAGAATCTGCCAAAATAATACTTTATCTTTTAAGTTATCTGTCCCCCTATGAGAAGTTTTATTTTGTTACGATTTTGAAATGTTCAAGGATAATATCGTGAAGAAGCTTAGTTCTAAAGAATGAGGAATTGGTTACTTGCTCATATCCGTCATACTGATGCACAACAAGCAGTGCTATTAATGTAGATATTAATTTTAAGGCTATTCTGCCTTAATCACCTCACAATTACATTTATAAGGCGTTTTATCACAATCTATTGGAAGGGAATGAAGAGAAAACAATAATAACTTGTGAGTCTATATCGCAAAAGCTAAATAGGCACATATTGGCAATAACACGAAATAGACTCCTTATAGGTAATCACTTGTATAGGCAAGTCTGTCTACTACCGATATAGATATATACAGGATCAGAATGTTAAACATTAGACAAAAATAATACAGTAGGTACATTGAGACAACTCATATAATTACAAAAGTACAAATCAATTGAATAAAGAGTCCGCTGTGAAGGAGAGCTCTTTTCGCACCGTTCTTGAAGAACCCCATGTCATCCAGCGCTCCGGGAATACCTTAAGAGGAAGCTCATTCCACAACTTGCACGTCCGTGGCAAAATAAAGGTGGAATAAAGTGTATTTTTTAAAATCTTGCCCAGATAAATGAAAACTGTACGTACTCTCAATTCCTTATCATAGATAAATATATTTTCAAATTCTTTGAAACAGTGATCAGGAATGTTCGGTCTCAGAGAGTTATCAAAGGGAGACAGAGTGAGTTTTCATTCAGGGCTTTGCACACGCTCTATGTAGCCACTTTTACCAAAGCGTGCACTAGGAATCTATTTTCACTTCGTCTTTGTTTTTATAAGACAAAATACATTAGTCTACCTGTGTACGTGACAGAAATACCTAAAGGTTATATCTCAAGAACCCTTACTAATGGATTCAGCAGTTCACTCAGAATGATGGAATTAAACTTGGAGATAAAGCATTTTACTCTGTCGCCCCATTACTTTATCGTTCTATGCTTAAATTATTCAACCCGACTCACGACACACAAACTTATTTCAAATATGCAGTTAATTGAGTTAAAACCCTTCAAATATTTACACAGTTACTTAACTAAACATCCAGAAATATGCACCAAAAAGTTCTGTCCAATTACTTCTGTCTTCGCTGGGTTTATAAATAGACGAAAAATTTAACGCGACCTTTTGCCGCGTCGCAATCAGCAAATGAACAAAGAAGCGTCCGGCACGTTTAAAATTTTCCACTCGTCTGTTGACTGCCTTTATACCAGAGTCTGGAAAACTACACAATAAATCTGTGTGATTCTTTTAAAGATATTTTACAGTTAACAAAACCGTAAAACTTTGTCGTTCGATTGGTAGCACCAGCGTCATATTAAGTCTGTAAGAGCAGTGTTAATAAGACAAATACTCATACATCTCTTATGCACCGATAGGTGTCAAAGATGTATATGCAGGTTTTTTTTATTTATCTTACTGTAGTAGCAAACGAGCATGCAGTCCACCTGATGGCAAGTTCTCACTGCCGCCCATGGACACCTGTAAGCAATTTCAAACAGAACATGGGTTCTATCTGAAGTCAATCACAGACGCGTTGCTACTCCCGCGAGGAATAGGATGGTCGACTTCTATAAAAGTGTGCCGGCAACCACACCCTTCCATCGAAACGCAAAAATTCTTCACGTTAGAAATAAGTGTGGCGGTGGAACTTCCCCGGACGAACTACACTGGTTCTCCATCCATCCATCAGCCCTTTGATGTCCACTGCTGGACATAGGCCTCCCTTAAATGGCGCCACTCCAACCGGTCCTGTGCCCTCTGAATCCAACGGTTTCCCGCTGTCTTCTTCAGGTCATCGGTCCACCTGGTAGGGGGGCGACCTGTACTCCTTTTGCCTAAACGTGGTCGCCACTCGAGGACCTTTCTTCCCCATCGGTTATCGGTCCTTCGAGCGATATGGCCGGCCCACTGCCACTTCAGCTTGCTGATTTTGAGAGCTATGTCGGTAACCTTCGTTCGTCTACGGATTTCATCGTTGCGAATCATGTCTCGTAGCGAAATTCCGAGCATAGCCCTCTCCATAGCACGCTGAGCGACTTTGAGCCTTCGAATGAGGCCTTTAGTGAAGGACCACGTTTCGGCGCCATAGGTCATCACTGGCAACACACATTGCTCGAACAATTTCGACTTCAGGCACTGAGGAATTGTGGACGAAAAGATACTACGAAATTTCCCGAACGCAGCCCAGCCGAGTTGGATTCTTCGAGTGACCTCCCTCTCAAAGTTGGACTTACCCATCCGGATCGTTTGTCCCAGGTAAATGTACTCGTCAACAACTTCGAGAGGAGTGCCGTCAACAACTACCGGTACGGGTGTGACATGGACATTAGACATGATTTTCGTCTTGTCCATGTTCATCTTAAGACCCACCCGTTGTGAGGCACTGTTGAGGTCGCCTAGCATTGTGCTGAGGTCCGTCAGCGAACCTGCCAAGATGACTATATCGTCGGCAAATCGAAGGTGTGTGACGTGTTCACCATTGATGTTGATGCCAAGACGTTTCCACTCCATCAGCTTGAACACATCTTCCAACGCAGCGGTGAACACTGGTTCTACCACCTACCAAATATTCATATACAGGTATTCATGAATGTCGGTGATCTTTTATCAGCAGATTTAATTTATAAATTAAAGTTCCAGTATCCATTTAAAACGCACTTCATAGTAATAAATGCATATAGATACTTGTTACGTTTATACAACAGTTACATGGCAGTATATTTCCGTTTAAATATAATAAAAACATTCCATTCAGTATTTTAATCCGTAGTGCATAAATTCATATTTTTATCGTTTACTCAACCTATCTTTTTTCCTTTTATCTAGGTACTAAACTTCATTTTAACTTTTTTAAACGGAAAATCTTGGCTATTCAAAACTTTTCAGCCGTCTTTTGACTGCACTCGGTTTTAGATAGTTCGCACTCAAGTCCGGAAAATTAAAATCTCTAGGACTGGAGGAAAGTGCAGTCCTTTTTGCACGTTAATTGGTTCCATTGTTTTCTTTATTTCGCATGCAGATTGCATTGTTTGTATGATTAACTGTTGATCGTTAATTTGTGATCAATAACTGGAAATACACTCGTATCCGGCGCGTATTCGTATCATATCTCAAATTCTACTATATCCTGCACTTTAATTACTAAGCGTGGAAAACAATAGTGAATATAATGCATATCATGACATAGAGATCGATAGTGATTGAACAGTGATAAACTTACGGTTGAAAAGTAAGTTCTTAAAGGCCCCTCTTTATATTTTTATTTTTTGTTCTTGAAGGGAACCTTCAAATGGTAACCGACGCCGTGGAGCGATGTGGAGTTGGATTGGAAAACTCCGCTTACCTATGGCCGTCCTCGGCGCTACCCACTTAGTATTATATATATTTAAATAGTATTTTATAAACATACAAATATCTTTTTGCTGCTGTGGTTTAGTTATAATTACATGGAATGCTGTACCAATTATTTTTCCTACATGAGACAACTTATTTTTATTATCTCGTACCATTATAGGTAAACCTGAACACTTATCGGTAGGGAACACTTATCGTGCTATTAACAAAACTTCTATGGTACATATTTTATCTACAGAGTATTAACGTTAAGTAGGAAAAATATAATAAAAAGTAGATTTTTTTTATTTGCAACTCACAAATTAAATTACATCATCCTAAAGGGACAGTATAAATAATAGCTAGGGAGCTGGCGAGCATTTTGGTATATACATAAGTTGCACAGTTGTTACAACACGGTACATTGCAGTTTAGATCAGTACAAATTGATTTGGTGCAGTCAATTGAGGTTCTATGTTGCTGCGTTTTCGTGCCACAGCGGATTGAACTTGTTTGATCATCAACCCCACAGGTAGGCATGTGCGCATAATATAGTATGCCTGTTATATTAACATTTTTAAATCGTTGTCAATGGACAACGCAGCCATGGAGGCAGACGAGGTCCTTAATATATCTTAAGGTGTAATTATGGCTATGTCTGCCACGTGTGCCGATGATATAGAAATTCTGCTCGCTAGCTCCCTACCTATAAGATCACAAACCGCTAACATGCGTAAAACCGCACAAGTGTCATGTCGGTTGTTAGCAGCCGCGGTTAGGCCTGAACGTCCTTAACCTTTAAGCCCTCAAAAGTAAAGGATATTTATTCATTACAACGCTTTAATTAACTCTGTATTCGGCAAGCTTGTGCTCTGAAATTGAGTATTAAATATTCATGTTAAATGTATTAGCGCTTATTGTGGTTTGGCTATAGCGGGAACCTTCATCACTTTTTAAGCTCACATAATACGTACTTACAAATAAAGAAATATATATTGTAAAATTTTATCAACGTAGCAACGCATTTGCACTACAAATATGTACACACGCTTTCACGCTTTCTACACTCATAGCCCAACAGTAGGATTTTCTCCTGTGTCGTGGGTACCATGGACACACTCAAGACGAATACACAAACACCCAGACCCAGAATAGGAATCCAAACTCATCATTCAGATACCTGTCTGGCCGGGAATCGAACCCGGGACTTATTCCGCGTCAGACTGTTATGGTAACCGCTGAGCCACGCGGATCGTCAACATACAACACGTTGAATATTAATCATATTTACATAGTAGTAATAATTTACTGTATGTGCAATGATAGTATAATTGTCGAAACTAGCCCTCCAATCGGGAGGTCCTAGGTTCAAAGCCAGGCACGCACCACTGATTTATGTGCGTATTAGAAATTAATTATCACTGCTTTTCGGTGAAGGAAAACATCGTGAGGAAACATGAGTGGCTGTATAGTTTCACAAATTCTCCGGAATCGTCCTTATCCCTTACATTACTTAGGATTTATTAAAGATCTCGCTCTGTAATTATATAAATTAATAAGACTATAGATAAATTAATATTTTAAAGTCCCTTGACATAAATAATACATGAGAAGAAAACGAATAATAAATTCTTTACAAAAAAAGTATTGTCTTAAAACTTGCTAGAATTGGACTACGGTCAAAAATTCTGTTATTCTGAGCGAAGACTCGTGCCCAGCAATGGAACAATATTGGTTGATGACGTGTGGTTGCCAGATCTCTTACATAGCAAAACAACTGTGCTTGACTTCAGATGGAACGCCTGTTCTATGTATATGAATATACTTACAGATATCTATGGGCGGCAGGGACCACTTACCATCAGGTGGATTGCATGCTCGTATGCTATTAAAGTAAAAGAAAGATGAATGAAATACTTTGTTCTCGTAAAATTAGTAAGTACTAGTTTATTAGCTGAACGTTTTATGGTTACAAATAACTTACCCTCGTCACTGTTTGGCGTAAGAAAAAGTACCTTCATTACTCTACACAAGCCTTCTTATAAGAATTGACTATGAAGGTACATGTAGGAAATAAAATTTGTTACAATAAACTTAATAAATACCGGCTTTACAATGGTGAGTGTTCCGAAGAGCTTTTTGACCTGGTGCCTACGTCACCCTTCCTCCATCGCACCACTCGCCGAAGGATGAAGTTCCATCCGCATCAACTGGACCCGTGGCGGTCGTCCACGGTTCGGTTTGCACGGTCTTTCCTACCACGCACGTGCAAGTTGTGGAATGAGCTTCCTCCTGAGGTATTCCCGGAGCGATATGACATGGGGCTCTTCAAGAAAGGTGCAAAAAGAGCTCTCCTTCAAGGCCGGCGATGCATTGGCGACTCCTCTGGTGTTGCAAATGTCCATAGGCGACGGTAACCACTTTCCATCAGGTGGCCCGTCAGCCTTATCGTTAGGTACAAATATAAAAAAAACATAAACCATAGAGTATTGTGTTTAAACCAATCTAATATAATGTCGTTAGAAGCTATGCCTGCGCAAGTTTGTATTTCGCATTAAAAAACCAGTCAAGTGCGAGTTGGAATCGAGTACGAAGGGTTTCATAACATCGTCTATAAAACAAGTCAAAAAATAACGTTTATTGTACATAGGAGTTATCTTTTTTAGACAACTTGGCAATGCGCTGTCGCATGTTTTGATCGACCCATGTTTGAATAATGGAAAAATGAAATGAAAAAAATCAACAGATATTTAAAGTGGGCTCTCCCTTAGAAATATCTTTTCATTTTATTATTTGTTATTATAACGATAACAGAATTACATCATCCGTGAAAATTTGAAGCGTGTACTTATCACGGTTCATGAGATACAGACTGGTAACAAACAGACGGATAGACAGACAGCAGAGGCTTAGTAATAATTCTGATTTCCTTTTTTCCCTTAAGTACGGACCCCTAACGATTGACAAATATGACACAGAGACAAAACAAAAAAAAAATACATTTATATTTTTTATCATCAGTTTATTAAATTTGAAGTAAATATGAGGAAACTATAATGAATTAATTAACGCATCGATAGATTTAGATGATTCAGCTTATAGAGTTGGATCATCTGTGTTTCTACTATTATAATCGTGACTGTGCCATGTATTGATCTTAAATAACACCTATGCCTTACTCAAGACGACTAGGACTATTGAGAAGATAGCAGCAGCGTCTTCTTGTGTATCATCGAAACCCACTGCGATCTTCAACATGCACAGCAGGCCCGGTTGAGCGAAACACCCATTTGCGGAGACCTATGTCTAGCAGCAAACTACAAAAGGTTGATATATTAATGGATGAAATGTAAATTTCAGTCTTAAACTACTAGTTACCAACTACACCACGTACCTCTTTACTATCGTTATTGGTATCGTTACATAAAAGATGAATTTTTACTTACAATGTTATGCTGCATGTTACATTTAAAATTATATCTAAAAAGTGCACAGAAGAACCACTTTGATATAGAGTGCAACCGTCCAAATGTATTTGTTCAAAACTGTTACTCATAACACAAGTTAATTCTTAGAATGGATACAAGGTATTAAAAGTCACATTGTTACGTTACATAGAAATCATTGTGTTAATTATTTAAGTTCAAATTATACAACTTTTTGCAAAAATAAAATTATATTTATTATTATTATCGTTATTGGTGTCTATATTTATTTTCTTATTACAATAACGGCACGCAAAATGTCAATGTATTTCATCGCCACACTAAAACTTCCGAACTAGCTGGTTTAATCGGCAGCCGTTCACCAGAGGAAGTTCCAAATTACTTCTTAGCGCTCTCCGCTCGCTGCGCTACACTATCCACATACCAATGTCACTCATGTTAGTATCTACGGAAGGCATGACCTAGTTCTACATTTAACTATAGATTTAATCAGACGTTAAGTGTATGTTTTAAAGGTGTCTTTAGTTACACATTTGAAAAGGATCTTGCAATTATTGCAATTCAAGGTGGTAGAACCAGTTTACTTTGACCGGGGTACTACCACCGCCATACCTATTTCTAGCGTGAAGCAGTTCTTGCGTTTCGATGGAAGGGTGTGGTTGCCGGCACACTTTTATTTGAAGCGACCATCTTAGTCCTCGGGAGTAGCAACGCGTTTGTGATTAAGTTTAGATAGAACGTATGTTCTATAAGAAGTTGATTACAGATGTCCATGGGCGGCAGTGACCACTAACCAACAGGTGGACTGCGTTTCCGCTTGCTACTTCAATCGGATAAAAAAACAGAATCTTTTTAATAAAATAAATAAATGGCTTGTAACAAATTGTCGCTTGTAGCTTCTTGTTGCGTGTAGCTTGTCAGTGATGGCAGAGTACTGCGTAGTTTGAGTGTCGATTTGAACCCTAGAAACGTAAATTTATTGTTTCAAAATTGAAAAAGACCCCAAGACGACGAATTGAAAAGTGTTTTGTGATCAAATAGACAAGAAAATATACAAAAAAATGTGGCGACATCTGGTCAAATTGGAACAATTTTACAACGATAGTCAATGTTTTGTATTCAATAAATGGATTGCTGCGAAAACAGTGCCTCAAAGTAAAAATATCATTTAAAATATTATTTCTACATTCATTTTATAACCTATGTGGTTAGTTTTCATATGGATTTAGACTGATTTATTCTACAGTACACTGCATTGAGGTAAACTTGGATTTTGATATCTTTGCGAGTTTTCTTTTTCGTTTTCTTAGTCGTGTAGTTTTTAAATTCAAATTTGTAGTGTTTAACGATTTTCGATTATACACATTTATTAATAAACAAATTAATTATTGTTATTGTTCTAAAAGCCGAAGAAACTCAGGTTTCGCTTTTGGATTTCAGTGTCGAATAAATAAAATATTTTTCGGAAAGTCACAAAAATAAACGTTCATTTTCTCATTGCGGGAAGTAAACAAGATGACAAATTAGAAATATGATAAACGTTCCTCGGCTTTTGGAGCCCATCAATTAAATTTTTGTCATTTTGCCATATATTTTTTTGTTATTTTCCCTTGGTAAGCCACTGTGAAAATATCTAAGTTCGCTATGAAAACGGTTCCAGATTGGAAAGTAATCTTCTTTATCGGGATTAGAAATGATTTTTAGTCGATGATTATTTTCAATAAAGCTTCGTAACACTTACCGAAAGTGAAAGACAATATCATATAATAAATTTATTGTTAGTCTCTTACATATATCTTCACTTGGTTCAACCTAACTTGGCTTTAATCTTAAAGCATTCTTTTCATAAATAATCTACCTCATTAGTAATTACGTTAATATATTTTTTATATTAACTTGAATTAAAAAAACTGTTCGTTTGCTACTTCAAATATAATAAAGTTCACCTGTAATTCATATAATGGTACAGGGTCGCTTTATTTAGAAGTCTTACCTGAAGTCAAATGGGTTGCCACTCCTGCGTACTAAGATGACGGCGTAATGTTTAAGGTAGCCATTATCTACATCCTATCAATAAAACACATTAATGGCTTCATGTTAGAAAAATGCAACATTGTGCTAACTTTTAATATCATTAGTATTTAAGTTCTTTGTGAAATTAGCAAAAGAAGCCTTGTTATCTTGTTGTAATCTTGAGATTATATATGTTACATCATCCATTGCAAGTACTCTGCTTTACAACCCTTTAAGCGTGATACGATTGTAATAATGATTAACATTACTATTATAAGGCAAACATAATACTTATTCAAGCAAAATAGGTAAGGCGGAGTTCTACACTATAGATGATACAAATTAAAACAGTTTCTTAGTTGCATGTGGCAAATTATTGTGGTATAAGTTATACTCTTGAATATCGGTTTGCTATTAAAATATCATTTCATTATCCTCTCAGTATGCCACTCCTATTCCTATATTATGCATAATACAGTCGTACGGCATCAGGTGTTCCGTGTCGTAAAGTAATTCGTCTCTACGAATCGAAACGTGAAGCTACATCGGGCAGAACTGATAGAATTATGCAACGTAGCGGATCTTCTTCAACGTAACATAATCTAAGTTATATACCTGTAGGTATTAAAATTATGTCATTCTATGATATAATAAAGTATTTAACAAACAATATTATTGCTTGATTATCACTTCGAATTTACAAATGAAACGGTTTACTCTACAATCTACCTGAAATATCAAAGGAGGATTGGTGTTAAATAGTCGCTTTTGCATATAAATATCTTAATTTATCTCATCATCAGTGACCTTACAATGGACAGAAGTTCTACGTACGTGGACTTCCATAGATTACTTTATCTGCTTAACAAAACTTCATAGAAAAACGGCCGGCTAAACCACATTATTACGCAGGTTTTTTAAAGTTCTTCACCGCTTTGCAGGTGATAGAACCAGTGTAGTTCGACCAAAGAAGCACCACCGCCACACGTATTTCTAGCGTGAAGCATTTTTTGCGTTTATATGGAAGGTTGTAGTTGCCGGCACATTTTTATATGAGGCGACCATCATAGTCCTCGGGTGAGGCAACGCATCTGTGATTGACTAGAGATAGAACTAATGTTCTATTTGAAGTTGCTTACAGATGTCCATGGGTGGCAGTAGCCACTTAGGTACTATTAGGTGGGCTGCATGTTGTTTGCCACTTAAATAAATTAAAAAACCGCATTTTACAATATTGGAATCACAAACCTTCCTACAAGTGCAGCTATCATTTTTATATATCATATATGTCCGACTACAAAGTTAAACTTCCCTTCTGTTTGCGCCAATTATCTTACAGCCGACGAACTGTATACCGCAGTAAATGCACAGACTTTTTAGCTATGAGTATATTTATTACTTCGTCAATAATTGGGACAGTTCCAAGGCTATTGTTAAATTATTCTATATCATGATAGTAATTTAACGACTAACTTTTCCAATCGATCGCAAGCAATAATGAAAGTTAAATAAGTAAAAAGTGGTTTTGCTTGAAGGTCATACATACATGGCTTTCTGCCAGAGAACTTCCAAACAAGCGATGAATAATAAACTTACTTATAAGCACTATTGGTGCTAGTTATTACTCCATTTGTTATAAGTTGCAAGAACTAGTGAAAAAATCTACATAGCAAAAGAGTATTTTTATTGTTCGAATAAGTTATGGATATACTGTAGGTGGGTCAACGTTTTTTTTTATAATATCCCGCCTAACAGATGGTAAATAGCTTCTGCTAGCCATGAATTTTATTCATTTAAGATTCGAGTTTTATAAATAACTAGTCGACCCGGCGAACTTCATTCCGCCTAAAAATCAAAAATCTAAAAATATCAGGATTTCTCTGCTATATTATACACATGTTGTACATTAAAACTTTCACATTAAATCACTATTAAAAAATATCTATTGAAAAAAAAACAAATTAAAATCCGTAGCGCAGTTTTAAAGATCCAAGCTCACATAGGGACAGTCAGCGAGAAACAACTTTCCTTTATACTATGTAGTGATAGTGATAAGGTTAGCTATAAATGCTTTACTACTCCTGAAGATTAAACATCTCGGATAATAATGTCTTTTGGACTACTGCCTTCAAACTAGAAGATATCACTTAATACTGACAGACAGGTATGGTGGTATAGCATCCGTAGTCCAACCACAAAGAGTTTTCTACCTTCAGTTCAGTCGACCAATAGCTAAATGACTCATTTACATACGTTTTCAACATTTCAAGCGTACCTTCAGCAGAATCAGCGGAGTGCTCTGAATTTATTTGACTTCAGTTCAGTCGACCAATGTTGGCCGATGTTGGCTATAACTTTTTATATGTTCTTCCTTTTGAGAACAGTCCTTGCCCCATAGTTAGACAACAACAACCATTCAACCATAGAGCACGGCCAAGTTGATTAGTGTGTCATAGCTAGTGCGTAACCTGAATCGAATACCTTAACAAGTTATTTAGTATTCGGCATAGTTTGACAATTGATATCCAATTATAATAACCTTAATCAATACGAGCAAAAAAAGAATATTTTTTCATTTTTTTTTAACAGAAACTTTCAATAAAAACTGAAAAATTAAAATAAAGACCAAAAAACATTTTAATGTGTAAAAATAGACACATATTTTAAAGGATATGTCCCCCTAACATTGCGCGAATTATTTAAAAAGAGATAAAATGTAATAACAAAACATATCTTACCATTCACAATCGCGATCTATTAATCGTATTATACTTTAATGAACGTCTGAGTTGTAGAATATTGTATAATAATAGAGTTTCAATACTACAACTCTTTTTTCACTATAGTTCAATAGCTTAAAAAGTTTTTTGTATTTCGAAGCAAAAAAATCATTTGCGTAATGATCACTTACGGCAATTTGAAGGCACCATCCAACCAGAACGTGTAGGTATGTTTTCTCGCAATCTGCATAATAGATACCCTGTTCGTGCACTGAAAAAACCTCAAAGCAGCGAGAAAACTCAAGCATCGCTTATCCTGATTCGTTCACATTCTATAAGTTCTCTCCTCTTACGTTCGTCAATGATTCATTGCATACATAAATAAAAAAAACACACGCTTTCTACACTCATAGCCCCACACTAGGATTTTCTCCTGTGTCGTGAGTACCATAGATATACAAACACTCAGACCAGGGACATGAATCTAAACTCATAATTCAGATAACTGTCTGACCGGGAATCGAACCCGGGACCCATTCCGCGTCAGACCTGTATGGTAACCGCTACGCCACGCGGTTCGTCGTGTTCGTCGTCGGGTGCGGGTCGTAAAGGACTCATAACATGCGCTTTCAACTTTTCAAAGCGTATATTCAGCGGAATGCTCTTAATTTATTTGACGACGTAAAATGTCAAGAGTGTTTTTATGTCGCCATTACCAATGTGACGTTTCCTAGTTAGTCCTCGTAAAACGCTTTAAAGATCCTGATATTACGTTCGCTCACCCTGAGATTAGCCCCTTATGTGCTTTAATATTATAGATATACTATCTTCCACAATTTTATTACAACTGGCATACTGTATTTTTTAGCTGTATAAATCCACTGTCTCTCTATTTATGGTTAGTTCTCATGTTTTTGACCCGTTGTTTATTTTTTAAAACCTATGATAAACTTGAAATGACCCCAGCTTACCCTAAATTGACACCAACACATTTATAAGTTTAAATCAAGTATGAGGTTTGCTGAAATATTTTCAAGATTTTTCTTATCAGTTACATATGAACTATCTATAATTGGGAGCACTTCACAACATTAAGCTGTGTGACATAAAATAGTACATTAATATAAAACAGACGAACAAAAGGCAGGCAGTTATCTTAAATGGTACTGCTACGATAATTAATATTTGCACAGGCGCAGCGCTTTATGGAATATTGTCGTAAATGTATGAATACATACATAACTAAACAAGTAACTATTTATTGCTTCAATAAAGTTACGCAAAAGTTATGGGTTAGTTTATGTTATCATCTGATAAGCCAATTAACTAATTGGTACGGTAGTTTAGTTACAAAAAAATAAAATTGCTTCAATAAAGTTACGCAAAAGTTATGGGTTAGTTTATGTTATCATCTGATAAGCCAATTAACTAATTGGTACGGTAGTTTAGTTACAAAAAAAGAACAAACACAAATGTTAACTAAAACCTATCTTTATATTTATGACTGAATATATTTAAATAAAGAGGATTTATTTATTTAGTTAACATTATAATATACAACCCAAATTTACAATTTACTTACTACAATTTACAATTATATATAGAATAAATGAGCCAAATCGCTGCCCCGTGGAAATGTAACCAAGACACTAGCAGCATTACCTCGCTGTATTGCTAAACTTATTTGTTGGCTTAGGTAAGCTCCAGCTCTCGGGACACCGGAGGCGTCAATCAGGCGCGAAGACAATTCTTTGTAAAAATGTTTCGCTTCCGGCCCCCACGGTCCCATCGTCTCTACTGCAAACGCCACAAATATGTAGTCCTGAGAAATGGCTGCATACTTGCGCCGCTTCACAGTTTCTGCAGATTCGGTTGCCGCAATAAATAAATAAATAATATATCGTAAACATTAATTAATCCTAAAACATTGATCTTTCTTATATTAATGCAAACGTAAGCCCTCTAAGCCGGAGATAAGCCGGCATCGAAGAAAAAAGCAACGCAACTAATCTCAATGAACGTCCGACACTAAATAAAGTGTTGTCGACTTGTCGAGCTTTGTGAGGCGCGCTGTAAACATTCTCGGTGGCTCTACAATAGAGTAGCTCGTTGTACACAAAGTATTATGTTAGATCGGTTTATAAATCAAGTTACGGTGTCGTCGTCAACCCATTATTGTCTCACTGTTGGGCACGGCTCTGAAAATGAGAGAACAGGCTATAGTCCACCGAGCTGGCCAATTTCGAATTGGTAGACTTCATAAACCTTTGATTACTTTTTTTAAAGATCTCTCAAGTATATTCCTCACGATGTTTTCCTTTGCCGTAACGTAGCGATAAGAAATTTCTAACACCCACATAATTTTTGAAAAATCAATGGTGTGTGCCTGGGTTTTGAACCTTGGACCTCCCGATTGAGCAGGCAAGTTTTATTCATCAGGCTGTCACTGCTTCATACGGTGTAGTGTGACGTTAAGTTAAATTACTTGATAGGTGATAGACACAGTACCTAATCTAACCCATCGGTGTATATGCCTGAATGCTGGCTAACATATATAATTATGTAAGACGACAATCCTAGTCGTCAGGAATAGCAGCGGACTGCCTTCAGGTGCCCTTGTTTTATATAGATTAGTTTTACAATATCCAAATGTGACAGTGGCTACTTAAAATCGATTGAAAGCATGTTTGTTAACTACTTGATCTTATAAAAACCTCTATATTTAAAACAAAATCCTCATTTCACTGGAGTGAACTGAGCTTTTTGACGAACATTAAGTCAGTCTTTAGAAATTTAACGTCAGTATGTATGTCATTTCTCGTTCATATATAACAGGAGCAATCAATTATTATCGTCAGTAGTACAAAAGTAGATTTATTTGCAAGTAAGATTTAAATAACAAATCCATTTCAGATAAGTAATGGCTTCGTGGATATAAATCTTAGTTTAATTAAAGCTTTCCAACCGGTCATTAAAGAGCGTCTTTGATTTAATTGTTATAAGAACTTTGAACGAAAGTTAAAAAGTTGTTTTCTAAAATAAAAATCTAAAATTTTTGAGTTCAACCCTACGAAGAAACAAATCTGTGCGTTTACCTAAGAAAGCCCCATTTGTCATGGCGCCACAATTTGACACAGACGGCAGTACATGTGGTCGCATACCGTCGTAAAGACCAGACGGAACAGTGGGCCCAGCCGCTCACCTGATAGGAACCCTATGAGGCAACGCGTTCAGAGGATTCCGGTTGCGTTTGGAGATCCCGGAGTCCTCTTTGTAGCGCTGAGGATAGCCACCGAGGCGGTTTTTAGTACGGTAAAATCCTATATAACTCTGCGTCGCTCACACGACGTCGGGTACCTTTTGAGGGTTTCCCCCTCGGGACCAAAAAAAAGTGTAATGCCGTAATTTGTTAAAACTCCCGAAGGAGCTGCTAGTAAAATCTATATAGCAACGACTGCGCTTTGGAATAACATGAATTTAGCGCGCAACTTTAAAATATCTTAGGTTGAAGATATCCCACAAACACTGGGATTAATGGCTGTAGCAGCGTTCGGGCTCATATATATTTAAAGCTTCCACAAGTTGCTTATACATATACCGCGAACGTGAGGCGAGCCATGTTTCAGAAGCGCCTTACATACGTACCTACAGTCCTTTTTATTCTTCAACTGTGGTATTTGTCGTCTGTTAAATTGTTAAATTGCTTCTTTGCAAAATTTATCCTTCATAATTTTGTATGCGAACTTTACAGTTTTTTTTATTGATTTTGATTTTAATAGTGCATAGATACTGTTTATTTTACATCTTTGCTGTTCATTAATGTCATAAAAGAAAACTATATCTAATGTAACTCGATAAATATCTGACTTATAATATTATTTTTATTAAATACGCGCATCCTAAAAGATCGTGAAAATTTTCAGGAGAAAACATACGAAAACCTTATTCCTCAAACAGGATTTTTTGTTCAACTCTTTTCTCCTTTGATGTCTTAAGGTCTTGCACTTATTTCTCGAGATTGTTTGATCCGCTGGAAATGTTTTTTTTTTCAAAGTGTTGACTGTTCTTGTTACACAGTCTTGATTGTAAATATTCATAAGCAACTTTTAAACGAAATAAAACAAAAACAAATAGTTGCCTTTATCGTATTGTAAAGTCAACTATAATATAAATGAATACTAAATATTATTCAAGCTTTTTCTTCTAATGGTGGCTTCTTACATTTGGTAATATTACGGATAGACAAGCAGCATGCAACAGCTCGAACGGATGCAGCGAGCACGGAGTAACGTAACACTGCTACCAGCGCTTTTACGTTTTTCTATGTATTTAGTTATTCTATGTTCTATCTATTATTTCTCGCGTAAAGCAGTTCTTGCGTTCCGATGGAAGGGCGTGGTGACCGGCACACTTTTATATGAGGTTCCTGTATTCAGATAGACACTATGTTGCACTGATGGCAGTGACTACTTACCGCTAAGTGGGCTACATGTTCGTTTGCGATTTCAATCGTATAAAAAAGAGATCTTAAAGCTAATGTTCCGTGGCCTTCGGATAATTGACACTATAGTGGGAAACGGGCGTTAAAAAACAGGCATCCTCTTCGGGAAATTCTTTGTGGCAATCCATTTATCTTCCCTAAATGACTTAACTCTCTTTGAGTTGCTTTATTGTGGTTTCCTTTTGGTACGCTCGGTATGCTTTAAGGATATATTTGAACATGTTGCAAGCGACATCATTTTCAAAAAACTTTCAGCTAGTGCTTTAGAGACCTAAAATACAGTTTTAAAAATAGTTTATATCTTCCAAAAAAAACAATGACATATACTTGAAATTATAGTACTGTGCGTTAGAAAAGTAATAGTATAGTACTATGCGTGATCCATCCCTATTTTTTATATTGTCTTTGAACTTACCATTAAGTAGAAAACAAATATGTATATTTGTCTTGTTCATATTTAAAGAACTTTACAAGTTACAGTGGATTTTAGTCCACGCACAATATGAAAGTCCTGCAAGAGATTTGACAGATCCCATAGTGCAACGGACGTGTTAATTAGTGACAGTTAAGACTGTTGGATTTGTTGATTCATTTATGGGGATTTGACGTTCTAAGTCCATTTAGTTCAATGGATTGAAACAATATGATTTGTACCTAACACCACAGATTGCCAATCATTTTATTAATTGTACTAACATTTCCCCTTAACTTGATTAACTAAAGATGTAAGTATGCAATACGTGTATTGTTCCGGGTTCGCTTAACGGCTAGATAGAAATTTAAATGATGTATTTAGTTTTGTCTGGTGGTAGAAGCAGTGTAGTTCGACCGGGGAAGTATCACCGCCACACCTATTGGAAAGGTGTGGTTGCCGGCATACTTTTATATGAGGCAAACTATATGAATTTGCTTACAGATGTGCATGAGCGGCAGTGACCACTTACCATCAGGTGGACTGCATGCTCGTTTGCTATTTCAATCAGATAAAAAAGTACTGTACTGTATAAAATTAAACAAAACACAGTATATTATACTATATTCCATTTCGTTATATAATAATAAAATGAAATAGCACTTATTTTACTATCAATTAAGCTTTTTAAGAAGTAAATAAAAAAATGACTGCTCCGAATTACAAGTAGCTAATTTTACCGTTACTTAATGTTAATAGTTCAATATTTTGTAAATAAGGCCTTATGATCAATCTTGTTCAGGACTCCGAGTGGCTAGGCTTATTGTTTCAAAATTTATTAGAACAATAGCACGCCATCTGACTGAAAATGAAAGAATAACAGACTCATTGCTTCTGCTGAATCTTAACTCTATAATATCTATACTCGCAATACTGAAGTTCATAAAGTGTATTAAAATATAATTGTTTGGATTCAGAGAATATTTTTTTTAAATACCTTTTGTTACATTGTTTATATAACATTTATTTAATTAATTTAATTTATTTAGAAAATTCACTACCTTTTGTTTTTATTATTACGTTATTTTTCCTTTTAAATTAATATTTACTTTCTGCGCCTCCTCCTTTTTGCTATAGATAAGTAGACTAATAATACTTTAGTATCTAGATTCTATTTGCAACTGGGGCACAATTAATAAAATCAACCTCGATTCTAAAAATGTTCTAAAAATTAAATGTTACCAATTCTAGTTATTCTATAGCCAGTGAAAATATAGTAGAATCTTGTGTTACCCGTGACCTTGGAGTAATGGTAGATAAAAAGTTAAAGTTCATATCATCATCACATCGATAAAACCACATCTAATGCTTGGAAGATGCTCGGTTTCCTAAAAAGAGTATGTAACGATTTAAACAATTCGCTGTGGCTTTGAATACTCATCTCCTGTATGGAGTCCCTCGTACAAAGTTCACAGCGACAGAATAGAACGCGTCCAACGAAATTTTACACGATACTTATCTTACAAAGCTCGAAATCATCCCTACAGCGCCGATTATTACACTAGGCGTTCTTATTTTAGATTACAAACCCTTGACAAAAGACGGAAAAGTGACTTAAAATACTACATAAGTTGATTCATGGACTACTTATATCGCCAGATTTACTAAGCCTCATTAATATAAAAGATCCTCGTTTCGTACCAAGATATCCACTTAAAGTTTTTTTCCTTGAGTGACTAATTTTAGCCCACGTGCCCCTTTAAACAGACTAATGGAAACATACAATAATATCAGTTCTAACAACGATGTAGACATCATCCATACTGATAACTTGTGAAATTATACATTTTTGTCCCTTTTAAATTTTCTAAATTGACCTATATTTTGTTTTGTGGTTTTCTTTCTTTTTGTTTTTGAAATAAGTATTTTTTTTCTCGTTTTGTTTCACTCACAATTACACATCGTATAGATTATGAGAGCTGTATATACCTGTAATGCAATTTACACTGATCCAAACGAATTATAAAAAACTATTTAACAATGTATAGTGATAAGTCGATGTTGTATCTAACTAAATAAATAAGTTACTGTAATATAACATATGCAAAAGTGTATATCCTCTCTAATAGAAAATACATTATATAGACATACTAGTTAGGACGTGCTGCGTAGTCTCTCGGGCCTCCGATAATATTTTTTCAGCATCAACAATACTCCGCCGCGGGCCACGACCCTGTTGCAGGAATGAGAAAATATTCCGTTTTTGTCTGTAAACTTGGTGGGGATGTTTTATGTTTTATACTTTTGAGTTCGACATCTTAATTTTTTTATACTTTAAAATCTATTTGACGACCCGCGTGGCGCAGCGGTTACCGTACCGGCCTGACACGCAGTGGGTCCCGGGTTCGATTCCCGGCCAGACAGGTATCTGAATGATGAGTTTAGATTCTTGTTCTGGGTCTGGTTCATCTGTAAACGTAACCAGAAATACCTCATAGATATCACAAAGAAAAGTTATTAACTTCTCGTTAAAATAAAATTATTGTAAAAACTCTAGTAATGAAAATTGGAATATCCGGTTTGAAAAAGATTTAACCGGTTTCACAATGGCGTCGTCTAGAAATGTGCGACGCTGGTGTACTGCCGTAGAACGCCGTAAAATTTTAATACACTCGTCTAATATATTTAAATATATTGCGCACGTATCTCTGCTTTATATTACGCTCGGCTCGCTGTACGTTCCATTATTATTTAATAGAAGTAGAAAACTCTTATGCAATCGATTATATGTA
This sequence comes from Spicauda simplicius, assembly GCA_949699795.1. Taxonomy (NCBI): domain Eukaryota; kingdom Metazoa; phylum Arthropoda; class Insecta; order Lepidoptera; family Hesperiidae; genus Spicauda; species Spicauda simplicius. The sequence continues at coordinate 17,168,965 of OX453059.1, forward strand.
TTTGAATACACGGATGAGAGTAGTGATAGCCTAATGGTTGAATCTTGCCTTCTCGATTGGGAGGTCCGAGGTTCAAACCAATCAATCACAAGTACGTACCAATGAATTTTCTAAAATTATGTGCGTACTAGAAATTTATTATCACTACTTTTCGGTGAAGGAAAACATCGTGAGAAAACTTACACACCCGAGAGTGCTTAAGAAAAAGTTCTCGGAGGTGTGTGAAGTCCACCAATTCGCACTTGGCCAGCGCGGTGGACTATGGCCTAAGTTCTCTCATTCTATTCTCCGGTATCCAACACCAATTCTTCGAGAAAAAGAAAGAAAGAAGCACGTAGGCGGAAGTTCACACGGACACCCGACGCCGTGGGAACGACGCAGAGTTATAGCGGAATCCTCTGAACGCGTTGGCCCATCGGGCTCCTCCCAGATGGGCGGCTGGGCCCACCGCTCCGTGTAGTCTTTACGACGGTATGCGACCACACGTACCGCCGTCCTTCTCGGGATCGCCTCGCTGGACGGTTCAAGCTCCTACTGTAGCCGCCTGTAATCCCGGAAGTCGCTTTTAGTCGTCTCTTACGACAATCAAGGGATACCGTAGCTCTATTCTAATCCCGGAGCTGCGTTATCACTCATTCATCAATGTCGATTGAACCCATACTAACTTAGCAATGTAACATACAATTTTAAATCCTGCAAATAAAGGTATCTATAAAGGTATATTGAATAGATCTCCTCTTTTCTAATTTACCTATATAAACATTATTTTGTGAATAGCAAACACATATATGTATTTTCTAATACATTACACCCGTTTAAAATACAATTTAACAATCGAAACACGTCGAACGAATTTGCATTGTTAAAGAAATTTGAACTCATTCGGTTGTTCAAGTCCCATTGAACGGATGTCACAATGATCTTCGAGGAACGTACAGAATATAATGACATGCTGCAGGAATATGTGCCTACAATTCTAATGCGCCACGTGCGAACTTCAAAATGTCCTCGTAGCTTCGTAGCTTCGATATTTCGTTTCTGCCATTTTGATCAATTTTCCGTTTACACTTACAATAAGTATAGGATTTACAGAAATGTTTGTGTGTCAATGCAATTATAAGGTAAAAGATAATATTTGTTAATATTCAGATACACAATGAAAATAGTACAAATTAAGTATGAAAAAGGTCGAATGTGAAATTGAAAAATTATTTAATTAAATTTATTATTGTACATTGTAACTGGTCACAAACTCATACATTATTTTAAAAATAAGAGGGCTAAAAATTAAACTATGAAGCCGTGACCTCTGAATAACTAAAATCTAAAAACCGAATATATATAACAAAGTTAACTTACTTTTTGCTAACAATTTACACAGTTCTTCTTAACCAATTTATATCTGCTTTTCAGAATTAACTATATTATTATTATTTTTAGTACCTACCTAAAAGTTCTTAGATAATAACAATCAAAGGTAATGTACTTGGCTTAATAATTCTTGTTTTTACCGTGACGTAATCGCACAATAGCGTGAAGTGTACCGCCGCAGAGAGGAGTCATTTTAATGCGGCGCGACCCTTTATAGACCCTTGTCACTGCTGTACGTGGGCTTGTAATTAAATAAAACGTGTATTACGTTCCACTTACTACATTTGTGAGTTTTTATTTTTGACATAACTCGTGTTTTTAACAATTAGTACATTGTTTCTTAAATAAAAATCAGATGTAAAATCATCTCTCTCCTTAAATTCGTTATATACGCAATTTGCAGTTTTCGTCAATCAATCGTGCAATCAGGTAATTCGTCTGTTAAATACAAAGTTATTATATATAAAAAAATTAAACCTTTTTTACCTATATATAATCCTTTTTAATTCAATTAAAACAATAAAAATAGTACAAATTATAATATATAAACTGTTTATTTTGAAAGTGCGCACCTCGTTCGATGTATAGTTAATATTTTATCTTTCAGTGAAACATTTATAACATTATCTGTGAACATTGCAATCATCCAAGACTTTGAAATGAAACGAATTAAGTAATTGGTCTATTTTCTTTATTTTTCAAGATTTTATTTAACTCGCAATATGTTTGCACGTTTGTCCGGGTGGAATCTTGAAATTGAATTTTATATCAGTTGAAATTGTAGGTACTATTTATAAGTAAATAAATAGTACCTATTTTTAACCCCAAAACTATTTAGTAAAAAAAATACAGACGAATTGAGAACCTCCTCCTTTTTGGAAGTCGGTTAAAAACCCACATCTCTACTTTTCAGTATTATAATTGTCATTAAAAATGAACTACCCTGGAGTTAAGTGATATAGAAGACTGAAAGGTTTTCAGAATATAAACAGTTTATGAGCTGTAAAGGTTGATTTCTAAATCATAACGTGAAGGCAACGTTAACTGCAAAGAACGTTAAATTTTATGAAATACCTTTTATGCTATAGAAATCTATACACGAACGTTTCATAAAACATTAGTGTCAGTCAATACCAAGTCTCAGATTTATAAAGTTATAAGATTTTTCCCGTAATTCCCACATCTTTTTTTAACAAGCTGTCAGGTTGTGTTTTTCGAAGTATAGAAAATAACCTAAAAAAATATACACAAAATAAAGTTTTAGGTACTAGTGCCATCCCACTGTGCGCATCTATGATGAAGATAAATTGATCATAATAAATATTTACATAATTGTAACTGTTATCTTTAAGAGTTTTTATTCCAAAGGTATTAAATATTATATCATGCAAAATTATACGTGTATTTCATTGGTAAGAAAATTGTCGAGAGCACGATTCTTTTTCTAGCCATGTCAGATAGAACAAAATAACAGCATTACAATATTTAATATCTATATAAGACCGAATATACAACTTCTTTTCTTTCTAAAGTGTATTGAAAATATATAAAAAACGCTAAAACTTAAATCAATCTTAAGATTTATTTAATGATAAAATAAAAAATCCCAATTATAGCTATTCAAATATTTTATATATCCAAAAAAGGTGGTAGAACCAGTGTTGTTCGACCGGGGAAGTACCACCGCCACATCTATTTCCAGCGTGAAGCATATCTTGCGTTTCGATTGAAGGGTGTGGATGCCGGCACATTTTTATATGAGGCGACCATCATAGTTATCGGGAGCAGCAACGCCTCTGTGATTGACTTCAGATAGAACCCATGTTCTGTATGAAGTTGATTACAGATGTCCATGAGCGGCAGTGACCACTTACAGGTATCAGGTGGAATGATACCATCGTTTGCTAATTCAGTCAGAAATAAAAAAATATGACTTTAAAACAAGATGGCTGCTCAAAAACATGTATAACATAACGTCGCGGTCACGTATCATTCTTAAAACACCTGGAGAAAGATTAACCTTTAATATACGTTCCTATTTCCGCTTCTATAAGGATTGAATTAATAATTGAAACCCTGCAACATTCTTCAAAGATCATTTGTCTTGTTACAAGATCTACGCTGGGTATTTTGTTAATTCTGGCAAATCATGTTCTCTGAGACGTTTTTAGAAAACGAACACATAATAATTAAAGTATTAAATCTTTAATGTAATTCAATGAAAAAAATACTTTTTATCTATTCTTAATAATGTTTACGTATAACTTTACTTTATGACTATTACTATGAAATTCGTACACATAGGTATTCAACATTACTTAAGCTTTAATTGAGCATTAATTTATAAATTCGTATTTTAGGCACGTAATGTGACCAACTCATTTATGGACAACTTTGAGCAAGGCTTTAATTTTATCTGGGCTTATTACGTATTATTTATTAATATGTGACAAAAGCCATTTACCGGCTAGTAGACTACATGCTCGTCTGCTATACGCACGTCTACATAGCATAAAACAAAGTCGCCTCGCGCTGTCTGTCCCTGTGTATGCTTAGATGTTTAAAACTACGCTACGGATTTTAACGCAGTTTTTTCAAGGGACAGAGTGATTAAAAAGAAAGGTTTTTATCTATAATACATGCATAATGGAGGAACACTGATAATTTTAGACATTTCACTTTTAGGCGGAACAAAGTTCACCTGGTTAACTAGTTTCTTTATAAAAGAGAATCTTGACACCAGATTGTCACTATTTTGTACTTTGCAGCATATCAAATAGCAAATCAGATCAAACCTCCTAATTAGTGGGTACCACTAGGTCGCCGCTAGTTTTACATAACCAAGCTCCTAATACTATCCTGGTCCTATCCTGAGCCTGACCTATTCTTACCCTTACATCAGCAGTGTAAAGTCTTGTTATGTTCTGGTATAGAAACGTAGTAAGAAAATGGAATATGAATAATGCTTTACTAATTATGTTTCAAAGCCAGAGGATTCATCGTTATACAACCCCAAATGAATCAAAAAATCAGTATGGGTTTTTTGTACAAATCCATTTAAGTGGACCTACCTAATGCTCGTTTGTTATATCATAAAAACAACAAGACAGTCGGTTAGCAAATTCACAGCTTAGGCAATAAATGTCTACTTAGGCATTTATAGCAATTGTCCCTGTAGTTCAGGAATTAGACTAGGATGTTCCATGTCTATTGTAATATGCGACTAAAAGGAGGCTTTCAGGGTCGCAGGTGGCTAGAGTAGGAGCTCGAACCATCCAGCTAGGGGATCCCGAGAGAGACGGCGGTATGTGTGTTCGCATACCATTGAAAAGACCAGGTGGAGAGGTGGGCCACCCACTCACTTAGGAGGAGCTTGATGGGACAACGCGCTCAGTGGTCTCCGGTTCCGGTCCTTTGGAGATCCGGGAGTTCTTGAACGTATTAAAATAATTGCTTTGCGGATTGTCCTTTATAATTTCTAGCGAGCTCTAATTACGTTCCGTAATTCTGGCAATGTCGTCAGTTAAATATTTTATAAAAATTCCAAAATGGTAAAATCTTACGTCCGTCCTTACGTCCTTATAATAAAATACGTATTTTGAAAGTATGATTATCGAATAGCATAGAAGAATTAGTAAGTCGGGAAGATCGCATTTCTTTATTCTTCTATTTTCTTAGGTTATGTTTTGGATAAACACCAGAGATGCTCATTACTAAGTTACAGATGATGAAAGTAGACGGAGTCGCTGTAATAAGCCAGAAATATTTAGTCCTTTAAGAAAATAGCGACCTTGAAATACAAATATATTAATTACTGGAGAGTAGCGATTGACGTTTTCGATTTGGTATTTCGACAGAAGCTTCGTAACTTTCTATAGGCCATCAATCTCTCGTGCTTTGAAACATCGCGATAAAACTTAGTAAAACCTTTTTGATATCTTGTTCAAAGGAACAACTACATAAATACAACGAATGGCTCTATAGGGAGAAAGAAAAACTATTTTCTATACTCTTGCGTATGATTACAATTAAATGAAAAACATTTTCAATTAATAATAAGTTATTAAACTAATTTTCTCTGAGTTTAGAGAAATCGTAAGAAATTATAATGAGTGGAAAGAGTTTTCATAATGTGAGGTTAACACAAGTCTACTCATATGCTTGTCCAACAAGGAAATTTACGGTATTGAATAAGGATCATTACCTTTACTTTAATGTTTACGTTGTAGTAGTGAGGTTTTCCCTATTATAGGAAAATAAATTGCAATGTATTTTGCTATAATAGGGAAAACCTCAAAACTATAATTGTTTGAATTATAATTTTGAGGAAATATTTTCATCTCATTTCATTTCTACGACTTTCTACTACTTCACTCGTACTAAGGGCACTAAGTGTTAAACCATTTTCGTCGGAATCAATGAGTAGAAATTTATCAATATATTTTCATGTACGAGTATACTACATTTTAATACTTAACGGGTACTCACGATATGCGGTTTTTGAATCCTTTTCGAATTCTTTTTGCCGATATTTCGACCCAGTTGCATGGATCGTGGTCACGGCAAAACTGGCGAGTATTCTACTATATCTATTTACGCATTTAATACACTATATCACATATAAATTAAAATACTAATTATTTAATGTACCAAAATATAAAAAGAAAAACTGTTTACAAAATGTACATATATACAAAAAAGAAAAACAAAAACATATAAACAAACACACTACCATAAAAAAATTATCACCATCGCAGTCCCTGGGCAAGGTTCCCAAGATGCTGGCAGCATTTCCTCTTTGAATGGCAATGCCAATTCGAGTACGAATTGTAATGTAAAAAAATACTTAAATCACCTTTCACTTAGGACTAAACTAAATGTAATAATGGAACCAATAATACGATTGAATAAAGAGGTATTTTCGGGCCGATAAAGTAAATATACAATACATTATGCTCACCTGAAAATAGCAATAAAGTTAATAAGAAAGTGTCACCCGAAAACACTTTGTAGGTGAATTTATTATTTGGCGAACTATATTTTACGTTTTCGATTACTTTTCCATGGATTATTTTTCTTTATCCGAATTGAAAAATGAGGCGGTTATCAATTCAATTGGCATACATATTTATATGCATGCATACCGATTATTGTGCCAACTGTGGACCGTTTTTTTGTTCCTTTCTATAAATGTTATGTTTGTGTGATTGAAAAGATAAACGAGTATATTTTATGAATAAAAGTTCCTTGAATGAAGTCTAGAGTGCTACAAACAACTGTCGTTGAACAGATGTAGATGGTGCAGTCATTGTAAAGGAAAATTCAACCATATTGAAAAAAAAATAAAAATGACGATGTCTTTTTAATCAGTAATCAGTAATTATTTATTGCACTTAAACAGGTACAGTGTAAATCTTATAATTGTACAGTTTTTCTTTGTTTATGCCCTGTGGGCGTACAATATTGGCGCATTTAAAATTATAGCTTCATATTAATTTACATAATAATAAAGAATTCATGTCAAAATTTAAAAAAAACAGAGAATATCTTAAGACCTTACCTGAAATAGACTTGTTACTTTTAATTTAAACTGACAAGATAAAAAGAAAGTTAAAGTAGACAAATTTAACTATATCCACGCTCGACAATGAAGTTCCTGTGAATTTGGCTTTGTCTAAAAGTACACTTGAAATTGCTTTCAAGTTTATTTCCACGGGTTTAGTTTTTTTTTTAATTTAGAAAAAAAATGAAATAGTAATGGAGTGACTGATACGTTCGGAGTGAAACAGATCAGAAGACAGTGTAAATAGAGCCCAGTCCATAGAGATTTCAGAAATTTGTAAAAAGTGGTGGTATTCCTATAATTATATCCTACTGTGTCTCTCCTCTTGTTTCTAAATATTCATTACTAATATTATCAGAATAAGCTACATTAGAGTATCATTTGAATTGAGTCACCTTGTCTGTGTTCAGTAGGTACTTACGATTGTAAGAATAACAAATTGTTAAATTATACAACACAAATCTATTACTACCACTTACCATATTACTTCAAATAGTTAAAATTAAATCAAATATGTACCTAAGGACATATGAATGTAATCAATATATACCCGGATATTCCCGGAGCGCTCTATGACTGGGGCTTTTTAAGAAAGGTGAAAAAATGCTCACTCACAAAGAAGGTAATGCATGCGCGACTTCTCTGGTGTTGCAAATGTTCATATGGTACAGTAATTACTTACCACCAGGTAGCTTAGCTGGCTTATCCCTACAAAGTATAAATTAAAGTCGCTTCTCACTGTTTGCCTATATGTATGCTTAGATGTTTAAAATTACTCTACAGATCTTAATACAGTTTTTTTAATAGATAGAGTGTTTGAAGAGGAAGGTAAAAACCTAGATTTTTTACTTTTAGGCGGAATTAAGTTCGCCTGGTCAACTAGTTAGATAAAGATACTTCCGAGGACTATGATGGTCGCCTCATATCCACCGCCGCCTCGACGGCAACCATACCCTTTCACCGGTTTGCAATAACTGCTTCATGCTAGAAATAAGTGTGGTGATAGTATCTCCCTGATCAAACTATATTGGTTCTACCACTTGTTTAATTACGATTATGTAATTTGAAAAATATTTCACACAACCGCTCTGTAATGAGAGAATATAACTATAATATTATTTTACGTTTATCCAAAAATCCTCACGTTTTCGTTTCTGAATTGTACTAGCAGTGCAAACAATATAAGGCAAATATTTGTCTGTCTCTGCATCCTCAATATAAGGCAAATGTTTGTCTCCGTCCTACGTACAAAAACTGTACAAGCTTTTCACAAAAAGGACCTGTCTTTTTTATTTATTCAATGAAAGCAACGAACGAGCTACGAATCTAAACCTAAATACAAAGAAAATTCAAATGCATGGCTTTGACAAATCAGTTATAATGCCTCTTGCCACCAAATTTCCTACACTCAAGGAACCAAAACACAACACAGTAAATTAACACCAGTCTTCAAAATTGCGGCACCAAATAGGTCTTTTTGAAATAGAGAAATATGATTTTTTTCGAACTCCTTATTTTATTAATTTGGGTGCTTATTTCTAGAGCTGAATAAGTATTTCATCAAAAACTAACTAGAGATTTTTTCAATTTTCATGCAGTCTTTCTAAGTAACATCAATATTGACGGCATGGACCAATATGCATATTAAGCGAAATGACCTGATAGTCGTCTCACCTAAGATCTCACATTAAGTTAGGTTAGGTTAGGTTATTATGTTCAGCAATGGACCTCAAATGGCTAGGCCCAAAAGGATGATTTTGATATAAACGTTTTTAAGGAGCAGTGATAGCCTAATGGGTAAAACTTGCCCTCCCAATCGGGAGGTCCGAGGTTCAAACCCAGGCACGCACCACTGATTTATGTGCGTAATAAACTTTAATTATTACTGCTTTTCGGTGAAGGAAAACATCGTGAGGAAACATACACACCCGAGAGTTCTTTAAAAAAAAAAAAAGTTCTCGGAGGTGTGTGAAGTCCACCAATTCGCACTTGGCTAGCGCGGTGGACTATGGCCTAAGCTCTCTCATTCCGAGAGAAGACCCGTGCCCAGCAGTGGGACAGTAATGGGTTGACGACGACGTTTTTAAGTAAAAACATATCTGGTTTGATAACCGGATATATTTTTTATAGAAAACTCATAAATGGTGCATTTTATTCTTATAAATGAGCTTTTTACTTCAGTTTGCAATTTTCATCTAATTCTAAGTATGTCGCAAAGTACTTCAGAAGAAGAATAATAAAATAATACTTACTATTTCACCGAAAGTTGGACATAAACCGTCAGGCGTAAGATAAGACCAGGAAATGCGAGGGTCGTTTGATAAGGTCCACTTAATCCTGGTCCCAGTTGACATTAGCCGGAAATAGCCGTAGTTATAGGAAGCTGGATACATGTCCAAGTTATGAGGCTGACTAATTTACGAGACATTTGTGGGAAGTGTAAATGTTCATCTGTGTAGATTGGGACATCTAGCTAGATCGTGATATGGTTGATGTCTTGTTTTAGATTATGTAATGAGTATTATACGTGGCGTTCGAATTTCGACCTTACGTTTTTTTATCTAACTGAAGTAGCAAACGAGCATGCAGTCCACCTGATGGTAAGTGGTCACTGCCGCCCATGGACGTCTGTAATCAACTTCATACAGAATATGGGAATCCATCTGAAGTCAATCATAGATGGGTTGCTATTCCCGAGTACTATGATGGTATGATGGTCGGCTCATGTGAAAGTGTACCGGCAACCACACCCTTCCATCAAAACGCAAGACATGCTTCACGCTAGAAATAGGTCTGGCGGTGGCACTTACCCGGTCGAACTACACTGGTTCTACTACCTTGAAAACGTGGCAACGCTACCAAGCTGTTTTCCAGTACAGGGTAAGGAAGGTACTGGTTTGAGATGTTTACGCTTAGTCCTTAGAGATAGCTTTAACATTTGTGTCGTTATAGATTTTTACGTTGAGGTATCCTATACAACTTGTACTGATAATTACTTACAGAGAAAAACTTCTGTCTTTTTAGTTAAAATTGTGTTATTAATTTAAAATTCGTGAATTTTGAATAGTGTGATTATTGATGCCAGGCGAAGATATAAGTATAAATCCATTAAAATCTCTTTATTCTCTGTCTACACAATCAACATTTCACCTCAACGAATCCCCTGCGGAATACACTCGCACACAGAATGTACTCGCATTCTTGTCTATCGTTCCTCTGCCAAGCGTTTTTAGACGGTACAACGTATTTTAAAAATCACTAAAAGTTACTTTGTTATGCATTTATTAATAATATTCCTGACTTTCTTATTACTACACTAAAATATTACAGAATATTAGGGTGCGTCCACATCTGGCGAATGCGCCGCGAATGCGCAGCTCGCGAGCCGCTCGCGATCTGCTCGCGAGCTGCGCGCGTGCATTTTTGTTCGTGCGCCGCTCGCGCGCCGCTCGCGTGCAGCTCGCGCGCAACCTACGCGCCGTACGCGATCAGCGCGCGGGCGGCGCGCGGGCGGCGCGCGGGTGGCGCGCGGGTGGCGCGCTAGCGTCTCTTTTTTTTCCTTTTTATCAGTATTATAATAGCCAATGATGCAGCAATTATATTAAAAGCACTAGTGTCGTCCTGTCGTCCGACATCTTCAAAAGTACTGAGCCAATAAACGGAACTGTAGCTCGAGAATTGAGTGCGCGCAGATCGCGCGCGGTTCGCGCGCCGCGCGCGCGCTTTATGCGAGCCTTGCATGAGTTGCGCTAAAGAGGCGCACCAAACCATTGCCTTGATGCACGTGCGCAGCTCGCGAGCAGATCGCGAGCGGCTCGCGAGCTGCGCATTCGCGGCGCATTCGCCAGATGTGGACGCACCCTTCAATTACTACTTCTATGAATACTATCTTTTCATAGTTGTAAGTATGCATTATATTTTCATGTAAGCGTGTTGATAATCTCTAAACAATCGAATTGTATAAATGTATTTATTTTTTACATTAGGCGGCCAAATTTGAAAACCATTAACTACTGGATTGTGGTTCTTCTACAAACGAATTTAAAAGGTTTTTAATCCTTCCCCATTAATTTTAGTGGAAGTATACAAACCATAAACGTTTTCAAAACCGCAAAACATTTAATCCAAAATAATATATAGGTAGCATAGATATTAACACATGAATAGCAGAGCGTGTGTCGTTAAAATGAGATTAAATTTCCATCAATGTGTGCGAAATCGTTCAAAGCTGGGTATTGTGATAGGTCACAGAACAAATAGCAGATAGAAATTGCTATTAAGAACAATACATACTCGTATTGAACCTACTAAAACAGACACATTTTTGTATACAATTGAAATTGTAAAATTGTATAAAATTAAAATTGGCCAGATTCTTAAGTAATTTGAAGTTTGAATTGTAGAGAAATTTATTATTAGAATTACAAGACTTTATATGAAGACTTCTGATATGTGTACATGTGTACATGTGTACAGTCAATAGTCAAAATGAACTCGTAGAAAGACAACAACCAAAAGTAAATACGTTTAATTACTGCAACTAATACAATAAATAGCACGCAACACACGAGCTCGTTTATGCGTATAGAGCGGCTAGAATATCGGTCAGATTAATTCGAATTTGCTTTCTTTATTAGTTCTTCTACTCAACAGTTGTTCTATGGCGATATGGAAACGAGAAGGCGACGTGTAAAGGGAACGAGGCGCATCAGAATGATGTCATTGTCTCATTATTCCGTATACCAATAGTTTCGTAGAAATAATTAGTCAAATATTCATTGTAACACACCTAGTCCGAAAGATTAATCGGTTTTGAAACTTATAAGACTCTTAAAATCATATTTGTCATACTAAAATATCGGAATTATTATGTAAAAAATAAAGCATAGAAGTTAGTGTAATTGTTAAGCCTTGTTGAAGGTGGTTAAATAGGGGTGAGTGCAACCCATTATTGTACCACTGCTGGACACGGGGCTTCTCTCGGAATGAGAGAGTTTTAGGCCATAAGCCACTGCACTGGCCAAGTGCGAATTGGTGGACTTCACACACCTCGGAGAACTTTTTTTTATTATTTTTTATTGAAACAACTCTCGGGTGTAAAGGTTTCCTGACGGTGTTCTCCTTCACCGAAAAGCAGTGATAATTAATTTCTATTACGCACATAAATCAGTGGTGCGTGCCTGGATATGAACCTCGGACCTCCCAACAGAACCAGAACTTAGTTGAAATGGGTCCTAAAGTCTCTGGGTAGTTGTTATTACTCACATAGTAAAACATTATTTCATAGTGTGGGTTTAGTATCGGATTACCTTCCATTAAGAAAGGCCGATATAAGTCTATTATGGTAAAGGTTCCATAAGGATAATATTTCAAGAATGCTAATTTCATAAACAAGTTAATTTAATTGTCTCGTAGAAAAAATGGTCAGATTTTCAGAATACCTAAGGGCTACCGCATACAAGCAATTGTTATATCGATCAAAACTTTAGATGAGTGTGTGTTTATGCGATTTCATGATGATTAAACAGTTTAGTCGATGTTAATCTGTGAAATCATTTTTAAAGGCGCCATAAACATGCCATTTTTTTATACGTAAAAAAACATTGTTAAGGGTATTGTGTTTTTACGGCATAGTTTATTTTCAATTTGTATTTTCTGTGTTCTCAGCTTTTATTTAAAAAAAAAAACGCTTTCTACACTCATAGCCCCACAGTAGGATTTTCTCATGTGTCGTGGGTGCCATGGAACACACACAAAGACGAATACACCCAGACCCAGAACAAGAATCTAAAGTTTAGATTCCAAACTGATGATTCTATCTGAATGTGATTCTACCTGTCCGACCGGGAATCGAACCCGGGACCCACTGCGTGTCAGACCGGTATGGTAACCGCTGCGCCTCGCGGGTCGTCTATTTAATTATAATTACACTGAAAATCGTGCACTTCTTATTTGGACTTTCAGAAAATCACCTGGATTGATTTATTTTCTCTCACATTTTCCCAAAACGGCGGATTTCTGTCATGGAGCAAAAATAATGTTTATGGTTTTTATGTTCACCCTTAAAAGTCCTTAATAAAAGTTCTTGAAATAGTATTTTCAGAAAAAAAATTAATGGTTATAATGCCCCTGAAAATGCTGCACATAAATGACCTAAATTAAATTAAAAAATTAAAATTAAAGTATTTGCAAAAATTAAACCAAAAGGGATATCACGTGGTATTAAAGTATGCAGTAAACGGAAACGCGAATTGCTTTGGAAGTATAGACGTTGTTGTAGTGAAGCAAACTACCAAAACTTAAAAACATATGCAAAACGTTTTAAATCTATCATTAAACAAACCAAAAAATCACAAAACAATTTTCACATCAATTCCGCATGCAATACGTCAAAAGCGACGTGGGAAGTTATCAATAGTGCCAAAATAAAATACCCAAAAAACGAAATAACAAAATTACATGTAAATGGAAAAACAATTACTGATGGTAAAGAAATAGCTACAGTTTTTAATAATCACTTCATTGATGTTATTCAAAATCCAAGACATAATATAGATAAGGCATCTTCAATTGGGTATACTAATGTTAAATCAATGTTTATGCCTCCAGCACATCATAAAGACATTCTATCAATAATTAACTCCTTAAGAAATACAAAGAGCTCAGGTTATGATGGTATCCTCACAAAAATTATTAAAAAAGTATCGGAACCTATAGCACCAGTCTTATGCTATATTATTAATATATGCATCGAAAAGGGTACCTTCCCAAATAAACTTAAAAAAGCGATAATAAAACCTTTGTTAAAGAGAGAAGACCCGTCGAACATCAATAATTATAGACCTGTGGCATTACTATTGTCGTTCTCGAAAATCTTTGAAAAATATATTTATAATAACATTTATAATTTTCTTGAAAATAATGCCATTTTGTGCCATCAACAATATGGTTTCAGAAAAAACAAATGCATTAACATGGCAATTTACAATTTCCTGCTATCAATAATGACAAACATTGATAAGAAGCGATCAACAGTTGCTCTCTTTATGGATATCACCAAGGCCTTTGATCATGTAAATCATACAATATTATTAAACAAAATGTATAGTTACGGTTTAAGGGGACAAGTATATGATCTCATGAAATCTTACCTAACGGAAAGAGAACAGACTACAACTATATCGAATTTATGTATTAAGACTAAAAGTATACAGTATTATGAATCAGATTGCAGAACGGTAACACATGGGGTACCCCAAGGTAGTATTCTAGGTCCTTTATTATTTCTGATTTATATTAATGATTTGCCAAATGCAATTAATCAGGAAATGACTTTATTTGCCGATGATAGCACAGTTCTATTTACCAATAATGATGAAAATGAACTGGAAAATGAAATAAACAGCTCACTAGTCCAAGTAATACAATGGTTTGAACAAAATAATCTAACAATTAATTTGAAAAAGACTAAAACTATGAAATTTAAGACTAAAAACAAGTTAAATATAAATTATAACGGAAATGTAATTGAAGACACAGAAGGAATAAAATTCTTAGGATTATACATTGATAATAAAGTAAATTGGAAATCTCACATTGACGCTGTATGTAAGAAATTAAGTAAATTTTCATATATGTTACGGAAATTACGAAATGTAGTTCATGAAGCAACGATGTTAACTGCATATCATGGTTTCGTTGCTACAACACTAAGATACGGATTAATATTCTGGGGTAATTCTACTAACAGAGAGTTTGCGTTCAAATCCCAAAAAAGATGTATAAGAGCAATATGCAACTTAAGTCAAAGAGAGTCATGCAGACCTCATTTTAAACGACTACAAATTCTTACCCTGCCATCTCTTTACATATTTGAATGCGCTGTTTTTGTCAAAACAAATATTAATAAGTTTCAGTTTCGACAAGGACCACGTCTTAAAAATAAACTAGCACTGATTCCAACTCGGACACATCAATTAAACCAAAGCTTTTACGGAAGAGCGCCAATTATATATAACAGAATACCAGAGTCCATACGATGCCACAAGAACATCAATATATTCAAAAATAAATTAAAAACATATTTATTAGATAAATGTTACTATAGTGTAAACTCTTTTTTAAGTGATAACAGTGATCGGTTAAATTTGTGAACTTGTGTATAAGTTTAAGTGCTGTTTAATAATCTGTGGACACAATATCTAGTGACATTTATTATTACTATTACTTATAATCCATTAAAATTACTTTTTTCATTAATTTATACTTGAAAGATTTACTTTAATTTATATTTGTAAGCCACTCAGTGGCAGAATAAGCGAACAAAAATGTTTGAATACCAACTGTACATAATTAGGTTACCTTATTCACAAATAAATTGATTTGATTTGATTTGATTTGATTTGACCTCTTGCAAATTAGTGGGTTAATGCGATTACAGTCAATCCTGTTGTTATTTAATGATGTATTAATTTTCTTCTTGCGCCTATTGACTGACCTTCTGTTAATAGTCGTAGATTGATTGTAAACTCACATATCGAACGGTACATATTAAACTGTGGGTCGAATTTTTACAACTATTTATCAAAAAGCGCTCGCTGTTTTTTTATATTTTAGCTGAGCGACAATCTAGTTGGCCTTTAGTCGTACTTAGATCTTCATATACTTTGAACGTACAACTAAACAGTTGTTCTACTAAAAGCTGTATATGAGCGTTAGGCTTAACCTTGTTTAAAATTTCAACTCGCTTTGTAAATATGTTAACTTCGCTGCCAAGACAAGATCGTAATTCATTTTTCAGTTTCCTCCGCGGATTCTTTTTCCCGTTACAATGAAGTACTGAAATTACATCTTCAGTGTCGTCTTGGACATCAGAAATGAAATTTAATGTTTGCATTCAAATTGTTCCGTCTGGTGTTCTTCTTTGTGTTCATAAAATGTTGATATAAACAAAATTTTTAAAAAATATTAAAGGATGGAAACAATTATTTAAATATTACTATAATTTAAGATACAATAATTTATAAACTTATTATGTTTATTGGGTAACGAGAAAATTTCTTTATTTCAGAAAAAAAAATATCTTGGTCATGGTATAAATCTGAGTATAATTAAATAAATAACTTTGAAACAATTGGCAACCTGAAATAACAAGTGTCTACATAAACTTTATAGTGAGAGACAACGGATCATGGAGATATGGGTATGAAGGTTTAGCAAAAGGAGATCTCTCACCAGGCTAGGTTATCATGCCTGGAGAGCGGCCGTGCTCCCACAGTCTTTGTTCGTAACTTGTATGTATGCAGGGTATTGAGAATATTTTCATAGCGTGTTTCAGAATACTACTAGCGCCATCTTGCTGAGTTGCGGGAGGTCGCCATATAGGTGTGAATATACTTAAAGGAAGCATGAGGTATTTTTTGCATCACATATCTAATGTCCTATTTTATGGACTTTCTGACAAAACACTTAATATCAAGTAAACTGTAGGCAAAATAAATACTTTGCTGTACTAGCGGGACCAGAATAATTAAAAATAACAAATAATCCGGCGTTACTTCATTGCAGTCAGGTACCTTTTAAAGAATTTCCCGTCGAAAACAAACAAATCATTTCTCAAGCTCATTTGTAGTGTATTAAAATCATGTAAAAATAGCATGACAAAAGCGGTACAGCATCAATCATCTTTTAAATTTTTCATTTAAACCGACAACTTACCAGGTCCTTTTACATGAAGCGCTTAGAAGTGACCTCTACCCCCAGGATATTCGGACATCCTTTACATTTCGCTTACTTGCAAAGCGTCAAGCAAACAACGCATTCATTCATATTGCCCCAGTTATCAACTTCTCTGTCTCGCTTGCAACGCTTAAAGAGATGATGCAGACATAATAATTACTTAGAGTCCTAATATAAGATATGCACTTCGTGAGAAAATTGTTCTTATGTTATATCACACTTTCAATAATTATTAGTCAACGCACCGTCTGAACTTAAGGGTAACTGCGACCTGATGGTCTCCGCGATTGGCTTCTGTTGTTACAAGTTGAATGCATTTTAAGATTAAATTTGTAGGAAGTCGTTGCTAATTAAATCCTATATTGGAAAACTTTAACCTGTTTTATAAATTAGATCTATGTTGCGCGAATTTTCATAGGGGCTGCTTTAAGCCACTGCAATATAGAACACTAAAATAATCTTCATACAGTCTGAATCAAAGTGTATTTGATGCTGGTTACATCAGAACGCACTTTGAGTCAGACAGAATGTTGCTGACAAACTTGACTAAAAAAAGCTCGATTTGTAGTCTATTCTGTGACAACTCTATGCAAAGGCATAATGTCCTAGTTACGAGCTAACTTGCCTTAGGATAAACGAAAGGACCGCTTGAAACATCCTAACGTAAACAGAGCCCTTAGAATCGTGAAGATGAATGTTTACTTTTGATTTTGAAGACCCCTACCTGCTTTGAGTCAAGGGTATTCATAAATGTACGGTATAACCGTACACCACGGCGTCGCGTTGCAGTTAACGCGCCACGAGCGTTCTTTAATTATATTAACCAGTCACCCGTCACATCGGTCGAAATTTGACCATAATTTAAATTAAAAATTAAACTTCATATTGTCCAAAGTAGTACGAATTTTTGTCAAATTCGAATAAAATGTAATTATTTTCAAGTAATTTTGAACGCACCCGTTAAATATAACAAAAGGTTCAATTAGCTAAATCGCATTTAAAAGCAGTAACGGGTATTTCGACAAAGACACTGACATTTTTGACGTTGTGTTTTCATAGTAAGACATTGAATGTTCTATTTCGTTTATTATTTATGAGTTTGTAACAAACGCACGGTAGTGTGTGTAACGTGTTTTTCATTGATTGTATGTATGTTTTAAGCGCTATTTGTAATTATTAAAAATATTAACATTCTGAACTCCTTCTCTACGTTCACTATAACCGTGCAAACTTTCATACTAATCCGTCCGCGGCATATTATTTAAAAATGTTTCACAAATTTTTGCTTCACGTATTAATAAATTGATTTAGTATGATTTTGGAAAGCAAACCGCGCTTGCACTTTACTAACAACATCACGCATCTTTCAAGTTTATTATAACATTTACATACTCTACAACATTTTTTATTAAGCTATGTGCTACTAACCCGTACATCACACAAATCTTCAGTGTTTAAGTAAATAAATAGGAAAAATCTTTACTTAGTCAATCCTAAGGGTAATTGTTAAACACAATAATCTCAACGATTATTTTTTCAAAACCAGCATGCTTCATTTGCAGTTTCAACGTTGAAGATGTTTTCAATGAAAATGAGATACGCGGAGAGAAAGCAAATATTACACGTTCTTGAAAAATCCGAATGTAATCCTTACAAATATTTGCTTATTGACTAAAATATTTTCTAATACCTAAATCTCATTTCTACTACTGAATAAATGTTAACTTATAAATTTGACAACTAGTAAATAAATTATGAATTAAGTACGTAAAATGCTGATTTTGATCTAAACCGCAAAAACCTTGCAGGGATAAGTATTTGGACATGAAGAATTCAAATCTAATCTGGGGTTAATTTCAAAAACCTTTGACTTACTATAAGAAAACTGCATGATTCGTTCCTTAAGTACTCAATTAATACTCCAAAAGTATATCAACTACATAGTATAGAACAAAGTCGCTTCCCGCTGTCTGTCCATGTGTATGCTTAGATCTTTAAAACCATGCTAAGGATTTAAATGCAGTTTTCTTCAATAGACATAGCGATGTAAGAGGAAGGTTTTTATGTATAATACATGTATAATATAGTAGAAAAAAACTGATAATTTTAGATTTTTGCATTTTAGGCGGAACGAAGTTCGCCGGGTCGATTCATTTACTAATGAATATATGAAATGCCTATTTTGTATTAAAATAACAATTAAATAAATACAATTTGTTGTCACAATACAAGGAAAACAGGCTACGTAAAAAGAATGAAGCCGCAAACACGTTGATACGCAGCTGCAGCACTTATCGAAATTGAATTGGTATCGCAGTTGATCGAGTCGTAAACAAACAACGCTGTTCGTTACAAAATGTTCTGTGTGTCAATGAAATGAAGTGTTAGCTTATAAATGTTGCACCATTGTGAAGTTGTGTACATAGAACTGTGAGACAAGAGCCTTATTTTATGGATAAGTGCTACACATTACATATTTCACAATAGACTAGACAATAGAATGATACTCACCGCGATTGTTTGTTGTTGTTACAAGTTGAATTCAGTTTATGAATTTACTGGGTGGTAGAACTAGTGTAGTTCGACCGGGGAAATATCACTACCGCACCTATTTGTAGCGTGAAACATTTTTTGCGTTTCGATTTAAAGGGCGTGGTTGCCGGCACACTTAGGTATATGTATATGAGGCGACCATCTTAGTTCTCAAGAGCAGCAACGCATCTGTAGTTGACTTTAGAGAAAACCTATATTCTAGGTGAAATTGCTGATAGATGCTGCTAGGATCTATTAGGTGGACTGCATGCTCGTTTCCTACTTCAAACAAATAAAATCAATGGACAAATTACTTTCGTATGGATTCATTTTAGTGCGTTTACGCGATACAAGCTGTTCTTTTTTATGCATTTGTACATCGTAGATAAATAGGAATAATACGAGCACAGTACTGTAACTAGCTTAATAATATAAACTGTATATCTAAGTAGTTACATACAGATTGGACGCCTTCTAAGTTAATCGCGTCCTTTATCTTAATTACGCTTAATCCTAAAGGAGACAAGGAGAAAACGTCTTATCAACTTTAAGTAAGAGCCAAAAAATACTTTATCTTTATTGCGTGTGATTTAGTATTCTGTTGTTTGAACAGAAAACCTCATCGCGGAGGAATTCGCACAATATTAACGTTTGAGCTTTATTAAAGAGAATCATTTATAAAGTAATTAATGTGTGGCTTCTTAATAATGTATAGATTATTCACCTGTTACATAATTCTTATTCTGAGTATCTAAAGACGCAATCATTCACCTGTTTGAAAGGGGAGTAGCTATTTCAAGATTGTATAAAGGTCTTAGTTCTGACAGGCCGATAACCGCCGTGACGAAGGTCGCATTGTTTGTTTGTTGACCGTCGTTACCTCAAATTGATGGTTAAAAGTATTATTGACGTCATTTTGAGATACGATCCGTATTATATTCTTGTTTGCATTACGCCTACGTGACTGCCAATTTAATGAATGAATTGATTATGAATTATAACTTGAATGTCGTGTCGTCAGGCCATTATTATCCTACTACTGGACACGGGTCTTCCCTCAGAATGAGTTTGAACCTCCGACTTGCCGATCGAGAGGGCAAGTTTTAATCATTAGGCTATCACTGCTCGCCAAAATTTAAATGCGTTTAGATAAATACTCTTTGTACTCCTTCCCATTCCACTTCCTTTTATAAGAAATCCTTCACTGTTGTAGCTATCCGTCTGTGGAACTCCCTTCCTGTATCTATAAGAAATGCACAATCCCTACACCCTTTAAAAATCTCGTTAAATCCTATTACCTTCAGCTCTAACTCTTCTCCCTTTTTATCTTATGACGTCCTTTCCCATTTATTCATTGCTATCGCTGTTTTGTTTTTTGTTTGTTTGTTTTATTTTCTTAAATAAGTTTATTATTCTACTTTTAAAACTTTTTATTGCACCTCACCTATTTTAATATTATTCTTTTTTTACATTATCTCCTCACCATAAGGTTGTCTGGAAGAAATCACTGTTTAGCGATAAGGCCGCCTTTTGTATCTTATTTAAATTTGCTACTCTGTCATTTATTCCTTTTGGGTACAATAAAGAGTATTATTATTATTATTATAAATATTTATTTCATTTATATTTTATGATGATCCATTCATTTAAAATTCGCGTAGAATTATGGATACAAATCAGTCACGAGGTTTCGGCATGCGTTAGTTGCTGAGAAATAAATCTTAGTGCTAAATTTCAATGTACACGCATTGGTAATAACGACGGCTTAGTTTTGTGTTAAGTTAATTAAAAGTAAAAAACATTTTTAGTTTGGAAAGTCGTTTATAAATAATATTTTGGGGAATTAACATACATTATTATCATTTAAGTTTTTATAAAGAAATAATGTTAATTTCATGCAATTGTTTCTCAATGTTTTTGAATTGTTTTCGGCTTAATACTATGGTTTTTGCACCTATATAAGTCTTTCCGTGATGACGTCAGGGCTTAATATTCAGATGAAACGGAAGATTAAACAAAACCGCGACAGGTTCCTTTATTTGGAAGGGTATGCTAATGTGGGAATTCATAGCCCTGTAATATGACTGCTTTCTGCGGGCACGTGTATTTCAGTTGCGTAGGTAGTGTTGAGGACGTCCCTGTAGCCTCGGGGTCAGAATAGGGCTACGATATCCTCTGCCTGTCGTAAGAGGCGACTAAAAGGGGCTTCCGGGGTTGCAGACGGCTAGAGTGGGAGCTCGAACCGTTTGGTCAGGCAATCCCGGGAAGGACGGCGGTATGTGTGGTCGCATACCGTCGTAAAGACTAGACGGAGCGGTGGGCCCAGCCGCCCATCTGGGAGGAGCCCGATGGGGCAGCGCGCTCGGAGGATTCCGGTTGAAGTCTTTTCGAGATCCCGGAGTCCTCCTTTTCAGCGCCGAGGACGGCCACCGGGGGGGTTTTAGTGCGGTAAAAATCCCACATAACCCTGTGTCGCTCCCACGGCGTCGGGTACCTTTGGAAGGTTTCCCCCTCGAAAACAAAAAAAAAAAAGGTAGTGTTGAGGAGGACGAGGCTTCGCAATCAAAATGGTTGTGAATTTGGATAATAGTCGTGTAATTCGTGTAAGTCGTTAGTTACAAAAATCCATATTGAACCAAAATCTATAGAGCGCGTGATTTGTTTTTTTATTCGGGGCATAGACAACCGGTGCGTGGATTCCAGGCGTAGACAGGTAGACAGGCTCAATTATAGGCATTTTAAATGGAAAATTAGATCTTGTATTATTTAAGTAATATTAAGTAATTATTTATTATTTCTATGAAGAACGATGTATTTATTGTATACATTGTTGTCGTATACATTTGTATACATTTAGTACACGAATACATTGTTGTATTCGTATAGTAAAATCTGTTAGAAAATTTTCTGAAGAATAGTAATAAGTAAGTATAGCGTTATAAATATATGAGAAAAGAAATACTATCCAAAGAAATCTTATCACATCAAATAAAATATCGAAGGCTTCAAGATTTAGCATTGAACAGTAACTTGATAATTGTAGTAGTAGTCCTCAGCTGTTCGGATTATTCAATTACATTATGCCAGGATTACGGATCCAATAATCCAATTCGATTTTGAATTGAACCGTGGTGCAATTTAAGCCAATATAAATCATTTCAGATATCAGGTAGCTGGTCGGTAATGGACATGCAAATATAAATACACTATGTTATACAGGCGTGGAATAGATAGACTACTCTTACTTTTCGTCTATGACGACCCGCGTGGCGCAGCGGTTACCATACCGGTCTGACACGCAGTCCGGGTTCGATTCCCGGCCAGACAGATATCTGCATGATGAGTTTAGATTCTTGTTCTGGGTCTGGGTGTTTGTGTGTTTCCATGGCACCCACGACACCGGAGAAAATCCTACTGTGGGGCTATGAGTGTAAAAAGCGTTATGAGTGTAGAAAGCGTCTTGTGCTTGGCAAGGAGTTATAAAAATAATCAGTAGAATCTTCATCATGTACTTCCTTTTTCAGTAGTTTGTTAGCTGCTGAGCCTGCACAGGTCTCTTCTAATGCATCCTTTTTTCTATTTGGGTCGTATTTGTTTGGGCAACTATGACCCCAGCAGAAGACATGATGTAAGAAGACATCTTTTCAGATGGTTCTGCTCATATATTTTAAAGAGACATCAAACTGTAGTTTTGAATGGTTATTCATCATCAAAAATGTTAATTCCATCTGGTATTCCGCAAGGATCTTTGCTAGGGCCTCTTCTGTTCGTGATCTTTATAAATGACATTATTAAATGTTTTACTTACTCAAAAGTATTATTATTCGCAGATGATGTAAAAATCTTGCATATAATTCGTTCAGTTGATGATGCACGTAACCTTCAAAAAGATCTCGTTTCATTTCAAAATTATTGCAATCAGTTAAAACTTAGCCTAAACGTGAGCAAATGTTTTATTTGTTCATTTACTCGTAAACTGAATATTATAAATTTTGATTATAAAATAAAAGGTACTTCTTTAACAAGAGTAACCACTATAAATGATTTAGGTGTTAAATTCGACTCTAAGCTCCTGTTTGACACACACATCGATAATATAATTAGTAAAGCCTCCAAAGCACTTGGGTTTGTACTGCGCGTCTCGTCACAGTTCAAAAATATAAAAACTTTCAAAATTCTATATTGTACCTTTGTACGTTGTCATCTGGAATATGCATCACAGGTATGGAATCCTATCTATAATGCTTATGTAAATCGTATTGAAAAGATACAAAAACGATTCCTTAGATTCCTACAATATCGAAGTAAAGAATTCATAACGGGATACACGCGACAATGTCATAAGCATCATTTACTCCCTCTTTATGAACGTAGGCGAATAGCTGACTTGGTTTACTTACTCAACATCACCAACGGTTCAGTAGACTCACCAGAATTACTTGAACATATCACACTTAGAGTCCCTAAATTAAGTACCAGAACACCTGCTCCTCTTTATGTACCTTCATGTAATTCTAACTATAGGCAAAATTCATTTTTCATAAGAGTAAGTAGGTGTCTTAATGCTACTACGCGGGAGTGTGATATAGACCTATTTTGTACAAGTATACCTAAACTAAAAGAGGCTATGACTCGTAACTTTTTTAACAAGGCATAGTGCACAAATTATAATTTTAATATTGTAAAAAAGATTGGAAGTGTTTGTACACAAATTATTGTTTGCCAAAATGTTCTTATGTCTGCCAAAATGTTTGCCAAAATGTTCTTATCTTAAGGTCTTTAGTATTATTTGTAGGTGAAATACTGATAGCATTAATTCTACACGTGAAAACTTGTAATCGGCTTTTCTTTTGTAATAATTAGCACATACCCATATTATTAAGAAGCTGTAAGTTTTCCAAATAAATAAATAAATAAATAAATAGAGGGTAAAACTTGGGCTTTTCTCGCTATTTTCATCACGTCTTCCGTTTATTTCAGATATTTTTGTGTCCAGTCCCAGGTCTACACCCCAATATTGTTCTTTATCATATTTGGTCTTAGCATCTACGGATATATTATGCCCATCTGACTTACTGAATTGATTGAGAAAAATCTGAATCTTTTACAGATGGCTTATTGGCTTATAGAACTTCAATATAAACTACGCTTGAGCTACAATCACCTTAAATTTAAATTTCCCTTCATTCTAAATCCTTTATCGGTATGAAATATAACTAAAAATCATTTATCATATTTTAGAATTGCCAACATAGCTAGTTACATAGGTCATTTTTCTAGAGAAGCCATATTTAGTCTTATTTATCAAATTTCTTATTGTTTGTTAATGATAATCCAAGGTCAGTTTCGGTAGTGACGAATTGTGCTCGATTCTGAATAATAAATGGCGACGAAACTGAAGGGCGGATAAAACAGAGCGAGCATTAAGCGATGATAGCCCTTGGCGCTCCAGATTATTCAATTACAGTAAGCTAATAGCGGCAGGATTAACGAACCCAATAACCGTATCCAATGTGATATTGTTCCCGTGGCGGAGGTTTAAGCCGATTATTGGGTATCCCATTGTTCAGGTATTTACAAAATGCATAGGTATGGCCGCTAAATCCCGTTCGTGAAATGCGCACCTTTATTGTACGGAAATAATACCCAATGAAAGCATAACGTGGGTGTTGGCTATTGCGTGGGTGTGTTTTGCTAGCGAAAAGGTAGGTTATTAAGTTAACAGTTTTCTAACTCTGTTTCTGTGTCTATTTTGATTGAATTTTACGTTTCGATGGGTTTGCTGGTAATTTCGTTTTTTTTTAAACATTAGTTTTCAATTTGATTAAAGTCGATTTGATTGTTTTGGAAATACATACTCAAATCATGTTTTACATCAAAATCGGTATTGTAACATTTTTAACTATTTCCCACAGACTTCTTTTAGATTTCGTCATCCACGTCCTAATGAAATATTCACTCCTACTAGTGTATTAAAAGTATATTTTTATTTGGTACAAATTCACCTGAATAATTCTTTAATTATGACTATCTGTAAACAAATTATCCAATTATCCTGCCTAAATACGTGCAGTCACAGTTATTTAGAGAATATATAGTGGGCAAATATCTCAGAAGTTTCATTTAAAGCCTTTTTATTGTAAGTATAAAATCTCGCTCTCTAGTCTGTATGAACAGCGAGCCGCGGGCCATTTTAACTATTTTGAGTTGTGCAGGCGGGAGAAATAACCGCATTGAGAGATTTAAAACCGAGTTTTATTATGTTGTTCATGCTTTGTGGTATACTCTCTTTTATGTATCGTGTTTTAAATAAAAGCAGTGATAGTCACTAAAGTATCACATAATATCAGTGCTAAGCCTCTTTGGAGTTAATACGTACCTACTACTACTACTACTAGCGTAGTAACTTCAAAGTAAAAAAATATTTATGTACCTATTTGTATTAAATCTGAATTTGTTACTATTTATAGAGTGGCTGGATTTCAATGAAATATAGGCTAATGTTATCTAAAGATATGGATTATAAATGTATCTAGGTATACTTTAAGTTTAGTTTTTGTTGATGCGAATACTACCTGAAATAACCTAAAATAATCTAGTGTCACTTATTGTTAGTACCTACTTATGGCCCTACACACAGAATTTTAATGATTATATTATGCAGGTTTAAAATGTAATTCATATGACTGCGTTACTTGTCGTTTTGTCATTATGATAATATAGTGAATGCATTAATAGATATTATTTTGGACGTAAAAAAACTGTTTATACAAAAAGTACTTCCAAAATAAAATTCATAAATGGACCATTAACCGCGAGTTCTATTTTAATTGCTGCTAAAAATGAGTAGGCTCATAATTACCGCTTGAATAAACTTTTCGTGAAAACGAAAAATAAACATTTTTACTAAAATCTCTCAGCGAAAGTAATTTGTTCTCAACTATTTATCAAAGCTCTATTATAAAGGGATTATCTTTAAATCATAGTTTTAAACAGAGCGTTGAATGAGTTGAAATTCTGTACAATAAGAAGGTACTATCTGTATTAAGTTGGTTGATTTATACTTATACTATAATAAATAGGTTTTTGAAATGAATTTACGTAAAATATTATTTTATCTGTCAGAATACATAAATGATATATACGATGTTAGAAAATGAACATAAATAGAACATTAAGCTTTATGGCAGTCGGCGTCTGTCCCGCCGTACGTCTGCTACGGTAAAAATCTGTAGCTATAAAAGCTTAAAGTAGCAAACGACACTGGTCCTAAACTTTTATATTAAATCTTAAATAGTTCTTTTAACCCCTATCATGTGGTGGGGTTAGTTAAAATAAGGGAAAATGGGTAGGTACACAGGTATAATCCTCTGTTTTTCAGTTACTAAGTTTGAAAACGCCGTAGTTGCCAAGCATTGCACATTACAGGCACTAATTCGCTAACAAATTTGAATAATATCAGTACTTATTGGCAATAAGAGAGTAAAATGGAATAGGCAATCGCAATCAACCTGGTCAAGTGAACCAAAACTTAATTTATGAAAATATCACATATCTTTCATAGAGTGGTTTCTTCACCGTTATAGCAACATTTCATATCAATTATTATTATATTTTAATTTGAAGCATTGCCTGTCATTTAAAGTAGGTCTCCCAACCGTAAGGGTTGAATTATACACCTGAAATATTTTCTAATCGGCTTTATTGGGGCTGTATTATATCGTCCGTTAAACTAATCGAATTTCAATATTCCAGCGTTAGAATTTATGAATTGAAATGGATGAATCTTCATTTTTATAAAAGCCTAAATATTACTACTATATCTATGTATGTAGAACAGTGATAGCCACGGTTGAAACTTGCCCGCTCAATCGGGAGGTCCGAGGTTCAAACCCAAGCACGAACCACTGATTTATGTGCGTATTAGAAATTAATTGTCACTGCTTTTCGGTGAAAGAAAACATCGCGAAGAAACTTACATACCCGAGAGTACTAATAAAAAAAAGTTCTCGTAGGTGTGCGAAGTCCACCAATTTGCACTTAGCCAGCGCG
Organism: Spicauda simplicius; assembly: GCA_949699795.1. Taxonomy (NCBI): domain Eukaryota; kingdom Metazoa; phylum Arthropoda; class Insecta; order Lepidoptera; family Hesperiidae; genus Spicauda; species Spicauda simplicius. The sequence continues at coordinate 17,196,221 of OX453059.1, forward strand.
GTGGACTTTGGCCTAAAACTCTCTCATTCCGAGAGAACACCCGTGCCCAGCAGAGGGACAATAATGGGTTGACGATATATACTTTGTGTCCCGGATGAAGTGCGTGGTTGTCGGTTCACTTAGTTATGAAACGACCATCCCAGTCTTCAACAGTATCATCTGTGATTAACGTCATATAGAATTTGGTTACAAATGTTTATAGGCGACACTTACTATATGGACTGCACTTTCGTCTGCCACTTCAGTGTCAAAAAAGAATATTTTTTTTCCTGCGTAGCTTGCCATGTTCCACGGATAAACTTATATTTTACTAGTTGAACCGGCGAACTTCGTTCCGACTAAAAGCCAAAAATCTAATATTATCAGAGTTTCTCTACTATATTATGCATGTGTTATACATAAAGACCTCTTGAATCACTCTATGTAATAAAAAAATGGATTAAAATCCGTAGTTAAGGTTTAAACATCTTAGTATACATATAGACAGACAGCAGAAAGCTATTTTGTTCTATAATATGTAGTGATTTATTCGTGAAAGTGTGCTGTGTTTCGTATGTAAATATATTGTTTATATTTAGCACCTTGTTTTATATACGACACTGATGTAAAATATCAGCCGCGTCGGGCGTAGGCGGAATTTGATGCGTGACCTCTGGTAATTCAATTTTATACACACTTGCACGACTGACCTTCGTCAGGATTATTAATAATAGTCATTATAATATGCACTTTTTCAATAAGTCGTCAGATGTCAAGGGTCCATTAATATTTCACACAGTATTTTACTTAAAGAAATGATAAGTTATTGAAACCCTCTACGTGATTTTCATAGATATTTATGGTAAGTATAAAAAGCCTTTTAATCGATAGATCAAAAGTGAGATAGAAATTCCTAATTGTCAATTGAAACACAAACATGCCGCTGCAGTTATTATAACAATCAGGTAAGTAAGCTAATTTGATAATTTGTCAAAGGTAGGATAATGCAATCGTAAAGCGATACTGAACAGTAATATTAAGATTTTGTGATTTGAAAACGTCAAAAATGCTTCTGCATGGGAGCATAGTGGATTATATTCTAAACCTTCCCCATTTGTGAATACAACACTAATACTACAAGATTGTAGTGTAAAAAAGGACAACATTTTTAAAGCCAAACATACACTTGTACGTAGATTATAAGATTTATTGCCAAAACAAATTGCCGTTTTACAATATGACAGCGGTTAATTTACTCAAGGGGCCACGTTTAGTTAATGCTTGTTCAGAAGTGATTTAGGTCAGATTACGCCCTAGGCCTCCAGCTATGAAACGTCCAATTTGTTTTGTAGCTTTATATATCTTTACACATTTTTTAAAGATCGTTGTTTCGGATTGCAATAATTACTTTCATAGATATTTTATACTTTTGTCAAAATAATTTTAATTTACAATCTAATCCAACTACAGTATAAAATATTTTATAAAGATTGTATGATTTTTAAGTATAATGCTTTTACTTAGAGAATAAGTTTTTTTAGAAATATATTTATTGAGTAACATGATTTCTCTATTAAAATGTATCTCGTACTACAAGCGCAACGGAACGAACCTGTGGTCCATCACTCACGGGCTCATCTCTTGGGGGAGGTGTACCATCCCCCTTCACCATCCGGTGCTTACGGCGAGATGCAGCCACATTTACCGCCGTCCTTCTTGGGGTTGCTTATTGGATGGTTCGAGCTCTCACTCTAGCCTTCGGGAACTCCAGAGGCCCCCTGTTAGTCGCCTCTTACGACAGGCAAGGGGTGCCGTATTCTACTCCCCGACTACAGGGTTACACTTTTATAACCTAGTGATAGATAATTGATTAAATTATAGCACAGAAGTACCGATAAAAATATTCATAGAATTTTTAAACACTAGGTATAGCTTATTATAGTCGTAAAAAAAATTGGGCTCATAGGGTGCTTCCGAAAAAATAATAGGGCTATAGTATCTCCTTGCTGTCGTAAGAGGCGATTAAAAGTAGGTTTCCGGGGTTGTGGGCGACAAGTATCGCACACCGTTGTAAACACTAGACGGTGTGGTGGACTATAAGCCTGCCTGAGCGGGCCCAAAGAGGCAATGCGTTCAAAGGACTCAGGTTGAGTTAATTTGAAGATCCCGCTATCCTTTTCGCAGCGTCGAGAACGGCCACTAGAATGTTTAAGGAGTAAGAATCTTACATGATCCGGCGTTGTTCCCACAGTTACGCATACCTTATTTAGGTTACTGCTTCGAAAACAAAAAACGGTTAATGCTCATCTGGTGCTATGAGTTACGCTTTCATACAGTATTATTTCGTAAAATGAAATACGTGGGCAATGGGATACCCAATAATCGGCTTAAACCACCGCCTCGGGAACAATATCACGTTGGATACGGTTATTGGGTTCGTTGATCCTGCCCCTATTAGCTTACTGTAATTGAATAATCTGGACCGCCAAGGGCTATCGTCGCTGAGTCCTCATTCTGTTTTATCTGCCCTTCGGTTTCACCTCATTAAATTATTAAGAATCGAAAACAGTTCATCATTTGCTTCGGATACGGAAACTTTACATATTTTAGCAGATGTTAAACAATTTAGGTAACTAAAAGGGGTTACCTAAATTTACCTCTTTAGTTACCTAAATTTTAATACTTAACGGGTACTCACTTAACGGGTACTTTTGAATCCTTTTCGAATTCTTTTTGCCGATATTTCGACCCAGTTGCATGATCGCAGTTACAGTTGCAGATCGTCATCGTATTGTCGATGTCAAATCCGCGATAATATTAGTCTTAAAACTAAAGGGGTAGCTTTGCTTTTATAGAGAAACGAGAAAATTCTTGATTTTTTTCTCAGATATCGAAGCGAATTGTATAACGGTTTAAGAGGAACCTTCGAAAAATATGTATACGTATATAGCAGTGAGGTTTATCTAGCAGAGTATTTGTAATGATCACATTTGGATTTCTCACGAACGTTTGATGTTTGCATTCTCTTCTCCCATCTCGTTTTCAATGAAAACATCTTCAGTTCAGCTGCAGATAGAGCGATGTTGTAAGAAAACACCCGATGTGATCTTAACCATACCTACATATACTCTATCATACTTGATCAGCCTTCAAATAATATTAGTTGAAGGTTCTATCAAGTGTTTCACCATGAAATACTTTGTAAGATGGTATATAAATTATTGGAATTCCGAATCCAGTGCAACAATACTTCTATAAGTAAATTTAAGTACAACGACTATCTTATTTGGCGTTGACGATTGTTTTTCTATGATTTACATGATGAGCTAGTTATGTGGTTGAAAATAGCAGTCAGTTAAACTCTTTACTAAAATAAATTGAAGTAGTGTCGACATGACGACGATACAAATGAGTCAAAATATTGGCAGCAAAGAAATCATACTGCAAATCGGAAATTCCAGTTACATACAAATGAATAAGTCCGCGATAGTAGTAGAAAAAAAAATTATGCGTACAATTTAATGCTATTTATATTTGATTTTTATTCTGTGTTCTATTGCAATTTTCGGTTTGGAACCATTTCGTACACGTTGATTAAAATTTAATTTAATTTTAACGACGCCCTTTGCAATTCATGTGTAAATAACTATATCCGGAAACTTTTGGATTAAAAGTTTTGCGGTTTTGTTAATGTTTGCGGTATGTTAGGTATTGCTTTAAAATAATGAGGATAAATTATAAACGTTTTAGCTTTATATAAAAACCACAGTGGGTAATTAATTATAAATGAACAGTTGACTTAGGAAAATAACACACGAATATACAATTGCATTAATAATTTTGTAATAAACGTGCATTTGAAAATATGTCTTTATATTATAATAATCATTCATCTTTTTTCTTTTATACTTTCATCATTATTTTTATTTTTAATCAAATTTTAAGCAATGGTACTTTATAGAAGTATTAACTAGGTATTTTACTCCATAGTGCATTTTACTTTTTAATTCTCTTAGGTGTGTAGTTTAGTTTACAATTCTTGCCTTCTTCTATAGCTATCTATAATTTAAAAAATGCATACATAATTTAAGATAATCGTATGCTTCTTGTATTTTTATGGGCATAATTGATGACCAAATGCACACTATCAACATTTTAAACGACATATATACTTCTTCAATTAAGTACTAAATTCGGTTTATTCCTCAGTGTTGTAAAGGCGTCATACTCTGCGCACTCGGACGCACTCTACGTAGAGTCCTCAACTAGCTCTCCATGCAATGTGCGCTCCGCAGTACGCTGCGAACTCTATTATGTAACCTAGCTGAAATAAACTGCCAAAGGCAGTAGCAAGAAGATAAGGTGTTGTGAAATTTTTAGAGATTTATTTTTGTATTTTGTACCTGGAATAAATAATTCTTTCAATGGACGACATTCTTAGTTTATATATTTATACAGATAAGTATATTAGGTTGGAAAGGTCTATGAAATTCATAAAATCCCTATTTAAAAAATAGTACAGAATGCTATAATTCATAAACTACGCAATGTTAATTTATTTTTAAGTTATGTATTTCATTAAATAAATATGTAAACATGTGTTACTGAAAATATGGTTACATATAATATGTTGTTTTATAGAACGCAATAACGAAAGTTTATAGGTAAACAAATATAATTCATATAAGTCACTGACACATTATTCAGTACGGGCGTATTTGAATAACGCTGTGTCAATATTTAATTGATGATTATTACAATACGTGGAATTAAACAAATGATCACACATATTAAAGGTGGGTTTTCTAGCGGCACACGTTCTATATGATTATGAATTAACTTCTTATAATAATATAATATTTTTATAATACTTGTAGTAAAATAAACTTATTTTTTCTAAAACCATCGTAATTTATTCTTATATGCAACAAGTTTCACATGTGAAAAGAAAAACACATATGATTAATTTATTGTTTTAAAAATTTAAACTTACAAATCAGTGTTTTTTACATCAATTTAAATAATATAAAAGAATTCAAGTTAAAGAATAATTAAAAAGTTTTAGTTAATTTTAAATTTAGATTGAGTTAAAGTTAGTGTTTTCATTTGAAAAACTCAAGTTACTCAAGCGTAGAACCTATGGGTATTAACACATCTATTTTGATTCGGTAGCAGTAGACTACATCCATCCATCCATCCATCAGTCTTTTAATGTCCACTGCTAAACTTAGGCCTCATCTAAATGGCGCCACTCCAACCGGTCCTGTGCCCTCTGAACCCAACAGTTTCCCGCTGTCTTTTTCAGGTCATCGGTCCACCTGGTAGTGGGGCGACCTGTGCTCCTTTTGCCTAAACGTGGTTGCCACTCGAGGACCTTTCTTCCTTATAGGATATCGGTCCTACGAGCGGTGCAGTGGACTATAAGTGACTTATAAGGGTCACAACTTCTTGAATATTACGTAGTTTTGTATAATTCTCGAGAAAAATAACAAAACGTATTAGAATTAATTGCCGTCACAAATGCCGAAGCTATGCAAACCTGCCGCAATCTCATTTTAATAATACCTCTATTTGAAAGCGGGAACACTTTGAATTTACTTTGCATTTTCCTCCATAATCCCGCAAGAATTCATTAATTAAAAAGGTGGTATTCATTTATCTTAAGAATTTAATAAAATCGTAACTGTAATATAAATTTAAAAGTGTGATTTATGTTATATTCTTATAATAATATTGCGATAAAATTTACGTATGTTAAATGAAGTTTAAACTTACACTTGAAAAAATTGTAAAAGATTATATAGTCTGGAAGTGGTGCCAACTCATTATTGTTCCACTGCTGGGCACGGGTCTTCTCTCAGGATGAGAGAGTTTAAGGGCATAGTCCACCGCGCTGGCCAAGTGCGGATTGGTGGACTTCACACACCTCTTTATTTTAAGAACTCTCGGATGTGTAGGTTTTCTCACGATGTTTTCCTTCATCGAAAAGCAGTGATAATTTATTTTTATACGCACATTATTTTGAAAAATGCGGTATGCGTGGCCGCATACCGTGGTGAATACCAGACGGAGCGGTGGGCCCAGCTGCTCACCTGACAGGAACACGATGGGGCAATGCGCTTGGAGGACTCCGGTTGCGTTCCTTTGGAGATCTCGGAGTCCTTTTTGTAGCGCTGAGGACGGCCACCGGGGGGGTTTTAGTGCGGTAAAAATCTCACATAACCCTGCGACGCTCCCACGACGTGGGATACCTTTAGAAGGTTTCCCCATCGGGAACAAGAAAAAAATTGTGTCTCCCTTACCACACTTTTCAGATGATTGAAAATGATATTTGAACGTTATAATTGAAAATGGATTTTAAAAATAAAAAGCTTGTAAAATGGTTTTAAATTTAATCACACGAAGGACCAAAAAAATTAGACATTCATTTAAGTTCCAAATGCAAATTGAATATCTTTTCAGAAGCGAGGCAGCTGTTGCAGACGCGTCGTTCACATTAATTGCCAGGAATCTTTGTTAGTAAATCACTTTTACCTTTTAGCTTTTCGAAAGACCGATTTAATGAGAACAGGACGTTTTATTTCATTTAATTTTTTCTCTAGCACTTCCAATGTAATCTTATTAAAGTTCCATCAAAAAATTTAATTTTAACGTAGTTTGAATGACTTATAAATTTCCACTCATATCCTTCTGCCAACTACATATGCTAAATTTTAAAATGCTTAACAAATAATTCTTGTATTCAGGTACAATTAAGTTCAGGGTAAGAAGATGTCACCATCTTATGAATCCTCTTATATCTCTGAAGGTGGTAGAATTTCTCCTGGTCCAATTCCATCACCAGTTTTGGTAAAGGAGACTTTCTTTTTTATTCTTTTTAGGAATTAAAACACACTTTTGACAAAATTTATTATCTTTTTTCCACTTTTTGATTACGGTTGAAAAAAAAACACTTTCTACACTCATAGCCCCACACTAGGATTTTCTCCTGTGTCATGGGTACCATGGGCACTTGGAGTTCCCGGAGTCCTCTTCGCAGCGTCGAGGTCGGCCACCGGGCCACCGGCCACCTCGAAAACAAAAAAAAAGGGTACCATGGACACATACAAGACGAATACACAAACACCCAGAACATGAATCTAAACTCATCATTCAGATACCTGTCTAGCCGGAATTCGAACTCGAGACCCACTGCGCGTCAGACCGATATGGTAACCGCTCCGTCACGCGGGTCGTCGGTCGTCGGGTTATTTCTTTTTGGTCCAAAAATCTATCAATCAATTAGTAATCCTTATCGGATATCGTTTACTTCTTTGTAGGACAATAATAGACCCATTTGTTTTATTCCTTTGAGCAATTTCTCGAACAAGTCTTTTCTAACTTTTATCAAGATGTTTCGAAAGACGAGAGATTGATGGCCTATACTAAATACATTGGTTCTGCCAAAGGACTAAATCGAAAACGTCAATCGGCAATATCTGGTAATCAATGTGTTCATGTTTCAAGGTCGTTTATTTTTTGATCACGTTGGTACAGAGACAGTACATGCATTTGGGGTAAAACTGTGTTTGTGCAAACCAATGTTACTATTTATTTATTTATCTAATCACTTAAATACATGTTTTTCTTATCTCATATCTGCAGCCTCGCTCGCGGACATAGAGCAATGACAGCACAGTCATTGGTTTTACGTCAACTGTTGCGCCACAGCTGGGGATTGGGCAACCCTTCCCATTTAGTGGGAAAGTTATGGGAATATAACACTGTACAAACAAACCAAGTTACGTTTATAGTATTAGTTAAGATAAGCTTTTTAAAAGTTTCTAATAGAAGGATATCCAAGACGTCGTCGATGAAAATTGATGAAATATATGTAATGATATCTCATGTTTGGTTGACATTACTTACAAATATTCACAATTCATAATGAACCATAGCCTTTTTAATTATTTCAAGCTCGTATTAAACAACAACAACAACATCACGACAGAATATTTTTATAAGGACGTAAATCTGTTCCTTTGGAATTTTAATAGGATATTTAGCGGACGACATTCCGAGAATTAAAGGACGTAGTAAGGCCCACAAGAAATTATAAGCGACAATCCGCTAAGTAATTATTCTAATTAATTTAAATATTTTATGAAACTCGGGGTATTTAATGTTTTCGCAAGCTATTTTGGCTACATTTATGTATACATTTGTTTTAAAACAAAATCGCTCGATTTACATTTTATTATTATATATATATACACATATATATATATATATATATATATATATATATATATATATATATATGTAAATATATATCAACGATCAATAAATCGATCTAGCAAGGTTTCATTTTCAGAAATCTTTGTTTTCATTGCATAAAGACATCATCATCATCAGTAAGAAATTTGCATAGTTATAAAAATATAATTCCAAAAAAACATTATGTTCTCGTAGTAAATAAAAACAGGCAAAGTAAAAAAAACAAAAACAAGTAAAGGTCGGTCATCCAGGTACTTAACCTTAAAACATGATAATATAAAAAATCTTGGAAAAGAGTGATCTCTTCCAAGATTTAAATGAAAGATCGGTACCGACCAGCACCTACACACCTACTAAAATCCTTCAATTCATATTTCTTTCGCTACAAATGCTATCAATATTATCAAATATAATATCTTCTGAAATATTATTATAACGCCTTTGGGAATTTAACGGAGAACTTTTAGTCTGAAAAGCCGAAATTCACATCCCTCAGGTGTCATATTTTACACACATGAAAAACGTGATCTGATTAGAGTTTCTAAAGTATAGAGTTTTCTATTCTCAGTTATCATTATCTCAGTTCTCAAGAGCAGAAACGCATCTGTGATTGATTTTAGATAGAATCCCTGTGATGTTGCTTACAGATGCTTTCTATCTTGCTTTTCTTTATTTAACTGAAGTAGCAAAAAAGCATGCAGTCATGCCATCTGAAGTCTATCACAGATGCGTTGCTACTCCCGAGGACTATAATAGTCGCCTCATGTGAAAGTGTACCGGCAACCACACCCTTTCATCGAAACGCATGAAATGCTTTACGCTAGAAATAGATGTGGCGGTGGTACTTTCCCGGTCGAACTACACTGGTTCTACCACCTTACTTGTTTTCTACTTCAATATTATTGAAAACAAATAAAATATCTAACATTTAAACCCTTGATTATAGTATGTTCAGTTGTTACCAAGCGTTATACCCTTTTATATAAAAATAGAACTCAAAATCACTTAAAACGTGGATCCGTCTTCAGTTAGTGGCTTGCCGTCGGCGACGATCGTCGGTTATCTCAAACTGTATTATGTAAAGTACGCGACGAAGTTTCTTACCGATGAGGACATTGAAAATGATATTCTTTGGAGAAGTATCATCAATAATTCGCTTAGGATGTTCGTATATTTCATGGTACTTTTATATTGTTTTATGTTTATGTACGTTCTTGACTTATTTGTATGTGTATTGCGGTACTATGTACGTACATAGGACTTAGGTAGTTAGACTTAAACTATTTCTACGTATCAAATTAAAGAATTATAACGGCGTAGTAAAACAAGCATAAGACTTTTATGTCACCTAAAATTACAATTAATTATTTATAGCTAGTCTAAAAAATATGATTAATATAATTATTTGCATACAAAGGTGTGTCGTTGGACAACTACGATTGATGATAATCTTTGGAGAGCAATATACTTTTTTAAACTAAATGTTATAGGTAGGTACTTCATTAATAATTACTCTATGTAAAGATTTTGGTTATGCTAAAATTTGTTTTTAAGGTTATACAAACATTTATACTTTTACATATTACATCGCTTTGGAACTTATAATTATAATTCTTTGAATACGATTGCCTAAGAGGTTTTCTTTTAGAAAGTACATTTCGTATTTACGTCAGGAAATAAGTTATTTAGAAACATTTAGGGTGTGTTTGCCGGCACACTTTTACCTATATGAGGCGACCAGCATAATCCTTGGGGGGGAAACGCATCTGTGATAGATAGAACCCATATTCTATTAGAAGTTGCTTACAGATGTCCATGAGCGGCAGTGACCAATAACCATCAGGTGGACTGCATGCTCGTTTGCCACTTCAATCTGATTAAAAAAAATAGATTTACTCATGTAATCTATAAATAAGCCTTCTTTACTAGACTGTTAAATAAAAATAGGTTTTGTGCAGTTTAGACTAACTAGACGCTTGTATCTACGGGCGTTTCAGTTTGATTAATACTAATCATATACTAAGAGTTGGTTCCTAGTGAATTAGGAGCTTAATTAGCAGTTGCGCTGAAGCTAAAGTGAGCGTGGCTAAATGTGGATTTCAGCGAGGCAGAGGCGCTTAACATTTAGGAGATTGGTATTGATTTCGTTTTAGGGGTTCCGTATAAACGGAACCCTACTACTTAAATTTCGCTGACCAGCCATCTGTCTGCCATCAAGCTGTATCTCACGAAATGTGATAGCTAGACAGTTGAAATTTTCACAGATGATATGTTTATGTTGCCGCTATAACAACAAATAATAAAAATAGAATAACATAAATATTAAGGAGGGGCTCCCATACAACAAACGTGCTTTTTTGCCACATTGTATATATAATGGTACGGAACTCCGACTGGATGACTCCGAGTCGTACTTTGCCGATTATTATGTTACAAGTAGAAGTAGTATATTCGCATGGAGAGCATATGATATTGTGAAATGGTATTCTTAGGTCATCTAAACTGGTTGGAAGGTTTGATTTTTATATATCATGACTATAGTAGTCTTTTGTACGGTAGGACTACTGTTACACTTCGGTCTGATATAAAATTGGTATATTTTGTATCATATTTGATGGAATATTTAAACTTTAGCAGCGGCAACGTATCTGCAATCGAATTAAAGTAAAACTTTGATTTTTCCAAGGGGAACCTTCAAACGGTACCCGACGCTTGGTTGTGAGGGAAACTCTTCTGGTAAAGTTTCATTAATATTCATAATTCATATTCATAGAAAACTCCGGAATTTCTAAAAGGAAAGCAATTGGAGTTCCCTTACATATTAGGTGACAATCAGTCCTCGGGAATAGACACACACCTGTAATTGAATTTAGAGTCCCTGTTCTATATAAAGTTGCTTACTGATGTCTATGGGCGGACACCACTTACCATCAAGTGAATTGCATGCTCAATTGCTACTTTAATCGTATAAAAAGTTAACCCATTTGGTTCACTTTTTAACCGACTTTAAAAAGGAGGTGGTTCTCAATTCGGCCGGTATATATTTTTTATGTATGTACAAGAATTACACCGCCGTTAGTGGACCATTTTTTTTTTTATTTTCATGTAGTTATCACGAAAATGATCTCTACAGGTTATTGAACCATTTTCTATCGTTTCGTATTATCTGAACCATTTTGTATCGTATCGTAGTAATTTTGTTATTGTGTTCAAACTGACAAGACTGGAGTAAGAATCGTGCTCATGGGAGCACCTACGGCGCAGCTCCAAATGAGTTTCTCAATAATAAGATACAATTTTTGCGCGATATTGTGTCTACTGCTGTCGGAGAAAAGTGACTGTTGTAGAGAATTTGTAACATACGTGAAGAATTACCCATATCTTTATTTATATTGTAACGAAATAAAATTGTTCGTATGCAGAGGTTGTCCATTTATAAAGGCGTAATGACGTTTTTATTTTTACTTTGAAATTTTCCCTGAATGGTTTCCTATAATTTAAAGTGCGTACTTAAATTTAAAGCAATATATTTTTCGATAAGAGATAGCAAATGAATAATATTTATTCAAGAATAAATATTTATCTAGATAAGAAACTTTGTAGCTTAAGAATCGTTTGTATAAAGATTATTGTATCGTATAAAAGTGTAGTTACTTATGTCTGTTTATTGACAACAAAAAAATATCACCATTTTTATGATTTAGTAACAAATAACAGTGGAATTCCGATAATTTTATATATTTTAACACCTCAGTCACTCTCTCATACTCTTATATCTCAGTGTATATTTTTGGACGTTAAATGAGACAAAAACTTTAAGAGACAGATAGATATACGGTATAATATAATTCTTTAAACTGCTCTTAAAAATAAGCTTTCAATATAAGTTTTTTAGCAGCCAATATACTTTTGTATACGTGAGTATGTCAAAAATAAAAAATAAAAATTTTGTGACTAGCCTAAAATACTCGTTTTATTTTATTACCACGTACCGTTACCCACGTACAAAAGTGATAAGGGACTGTAAAGGGTGGCACCGCATAAGAATAACTCTCGTGCGGAGATTCATTTCACGCTATTTTGCGATTAGGTCACGGTACAGACAAGTATCATTATGCCAGTACATTATTATTTGGTGGTTGAGATCTAAGTACTTCCAAGATGTATAAAGTTTTGATTGGTCCTATTTTTTATATCTGATTGAATTAGCAAACGAGCATGCAGTCCACCTGATGGTAAGTGGTCACTGGCGCCCATGGACATCTGTAATCAACTACATACAGAAGATGGGTTCCATCTGAAGTCAATCACAGACGTGTTGCTACTCCCGAGGACTGTGATGGTCGCTACAGGTTGACCACTGTCGTGGTCAAATTATGACGAACGTTATAATTTGACCACGTATAATTTGACAGCTTAACCCTACTCTGTATAGATTTCGATTTCTTCGGTATTCTGTGTAGGTAAGTTTTATTTTGACAGTTGCTTGTTAGAATAAAATAAGGTAGAATAGTTTATGATAAAATTGCATGTAAAAATATCTCTTCTATCCCATACTATTTAGTGTGGGATAGAAGCGAACAGTAATTCAAACAGTTAGCATGTAGTTATTATAATTTACTTTCAGGCAAATCCAATTTCGGACGGTCTCGTAACTTCGTTTGGTATGCTAAGTAGATTTCCTAAAGGTGATGAGGCGTTCCAACTATGTCCTCTGAGTTAACAATTCTGTAATAAACATCCGAATGGAACACTCCTTTATGTATCTATATATTAATACGTGAATCAATAACTTGTGATTCGTTTTTAAGATAGTTGCCGCGGACGGAGGATGATGAAACTATGCACGGTTACAGTTGATATAGAGAAGGATTACCAAATACTAATATTTTTGTTCAAATAATGCATAAAAATACCTAAAATTAACTAAAAACGCATTACACACAATACCTTGCATTTGATACAAGCACATACATGATAAACGAAATAGAACATTCAATGTCTCACTATGAAAACACATAACGTCAAAAATGTCAGATGTCTTTGTCAAAATACCCGCTTTTGCTTTTAAATGTAGCTTAGTTAATTAAACCTCTTGTAACTTTAACTGGTGCGTTCAATTTATTTGTTTTAATACAATTTATTTGTATTTGAGAAATATTCATGCTACTTTGGACAATATGAAGTTAAGTTTTTTAATTTAAATTACGGTCGAATTTCGGCCGTTGCGACGGGTGAATAGTTTGATGAAATGTATCTGTGTACTTTTTGAACACAAACGACTCGATCTATCCATACTAGTTAGTATTATCAAACTTAAAATATTCGTGGGCGATTGAATCTTTATCCCACTACTGATGTCGGCATTTTGTTTTACTCGACATCAATATCTTCAGAGACGGTGCAGGCGACTATGGTGCGGTGCAGTATAACAAATCTTGGGGTTAATTCGCTTGAGACAATTATAACAAAGTCTTGTACCACAAATACAGCAACTAATATATTCAAATGATAATTAATTTTATAAAGAATGAAACGAAGGGACAGTTCCGTGTTCCCGCCATTTTCCGAGTGACGTAAACTTTGATTGTCTATGTTACCCTCGGCTGACTACATGACTCTGCCAAGACGCTACGAAAAGAAATTAGCACAGATCAAGCGTTTACCGCTTCTATTCAAAATAACCGGATCTGACATATATATCTACATATCTATACTTATGTATGTACTAGCTGTACCCGCGGCTTTGCCCGCGTGCAAATCAACGTGTTACAAAGTTTTTCTCGCGCAAATATCGACACTGTGGGAATTCTATGATAAAAAGTAGTAACATTAATATCGGTTTGGCCGCTCAAGGTTTACCTGGTCAAACACAGAGTGAAAAAACGAATTTAAAGTGTGTATTTGTGGGTAGGACCTTATTGTTATGTATTTTTTTTTTAATTAGACGAATTCTAATATTGTAAATCGCTTTTTTGAACCAGTTTACATTCTTAGTGGTCTAATTCACAATATCGGGATACTTTTTTCAATCAACTCCTCCACATTTGAACCAAAACGTATCGATTATAAAGATTGATTTGAACTTTTCCGAATTGGAAAATACTATTTTAAGTAATTTTGGCGGATTCAAATTTCTTAGTAAGATTATAGGTAAACCTACTTTTAATATTAATTTGTGTTTAGGAGTTCCGGAAGGCATTAAGGAATTCAAAAAATCTGTTGGATAATGTACTGCTTCCTCCATCTCAATGACTGTGTCTACCGAATAGTAGATCTGTGACGCTGCTTTAAATTTTGAAAAAAAAAAAAAAATATTTTATCGACACGCTCATTGGTGGGTGGGTACATAGCCGTCTTTTGGAACCAATTTATAGTGTTATTGGTTGTATTAACAATATCGGGATATACTTTTTCAACCAACTCCTCCACATTTAAACGAAGACGTATCGATATAAAGATTGATTTTAACTTTTCCGGATAACAAAGCACTATTATCTACTTGAAGCAAATCATTAGAAAATTGGAATATCACTGAACAGCGACATATATTCTAAGTTCATATTTTGTTTCATGTGGCCAAATATAAGATCTTTTAAGAGGTGCATCGGGCTATTTATGTGCGTAAATCCCGCATTGTTCTTTGTAAAGCAGAAGACATAATCAAAACACTTTTACAATTCATACGAACAGGGCGCACCCGCTCGCAGGGCGCTACCGCACCCTGCTCGCTTATTTTTTATGTTCTCTTTTATGTTCCAACCTAACCTAACCCATCCTGTTTAAAAAGCTACAGCTAAATCCAACTCTTAACAATAACATGACAATACTCATGCATTTTCAGGATTTAGGTATTCAAAGTGACACTTCTCTCTCAACGGGTTGTAATGTATTGTAATCAATAAGTACCAAACTCATACGGCTTAAGTACGTTGTGTACTTGTATTATCAGGGTTGATGAATTGAAGTTTAATTTATTAATCACATTTCAGTTTAATGAGCTGTCATTAAACTTATAATATATACTAAAAGCAACCGTAAGCATTATGTGACTACCTTTTATAATTTAGGCTTGCACTATCCCGCATCATCAGAGAGGAGTTGAAGGTAAAAAAAAATATCTTTGCTTAGTATTCTTATTACTTATACGTAAGCACTTGCGAGCCAACTTCTATAGCTTGGGCTTGCAGTACCTTGCATCATCAGGGCTGAGGAGCTTAAGGTTGAAATTGTCATCATGTGTCTTTGCTTAGTAATTATATTACATATCTGAAAGCACCAAATGCCCATCTTGTATAGTTTAGGCTAGCAGTATCCTGTATCATCAGGGGTGAGGAGTTGAAGGTCGAAATTTTCATCATGTGTCTTTGCTTAATAATCATATTACATACCCGAAAGCACCAAATGGTCATCTCCTATGGCTTAGGCTTGAAGTAACCCTGCATCATCAGGGTTGAGGAGTTGAAGGTCAACATTTTTACCGTGTATATTTGCTTGGTATTTTTATTACATAACCGTAAGTACCAAATAGCCAACTCTTACGGTTTAGTCTTGAAATAACCTTACATCATCAGAGTTGAGGAGTTGAAGATCAAATTTTTGTCCCATGAATTTGTTTAACAATCTTATTATATATCCATAAAAACAAATTGACTTAGTTCTACGGTTTAGGCTAGCAGTACCCCTGCATCATCAGGATTGAAGAGTTGAAGGTCAATTTTTTTAGGAAATATCTGCTTAGTAATCTCATTCTACATTCAACCCAATTGGACTCCTACAGCTTAGGTTTGGCCGAGTATCGCTAATTTCGTTAATTTGCTTCAAAGAAATGGATCCGAACCGTATCAAACTCATCAGAATACCCTTGAAGTACATTCTTTCAAATAAAAGAAAAATCATCGAAATCGGTTGGCGGCAAATTGAGTTATTCATCTATTTATCGCGCACATCGTTAATGCAAATATCAGACTTATACGCTTTTTTTATGGATGCCACTGTCAAAAGTGAACTAAAAATAAATAGGACCCGACGACACGCACTTATTTTCAAATGAAAAAAAAAATCATCCAAATCCGTTCACCCAGTGCGGAGAAATCGAGTAACAAATATAAAATTAAAAAAAAAATTAAAAAAAATACAGACGAATTGATAACCTCCTCCTTTTTGGAAGTCGGTTTAATACGACGTTTTAACATATATCCTATCCTATTTGGGTTAAATTGGGGGGGGGGGGAATCAGAAAATTCATTCTTAACTGACGTCTACGTCATAAAAGGAACCCCTAGTAAAAATCATATTCGTATCTTTAGCAGTTTAGGCTCTACGATGTTTATTCAATAGATGAATGAGAGAGCATCCTTTCGTTTTTAAGTATATATAGATATAGAGATATAGATTTGTATAGTATCAAATAACATAGGTACACACATAACCAATAAAAAATACATCACAAAGGAATACATTTTACAGACCATAACATGTTTAGTTTCAACCAATTCAACTATGCAGTTACTTGTCTTATCTTATTAACACTTATCGAACACAGAATAAATACTGCGTAGTTTTAAATTGACATAACTTTTTTATTCGTAAACCTATTTACATAAAATAAACACTAAATGTTAAGTGAAGTTTCCCACAACACATCGGTGAAAATTATATTCAAATTGGATAAGCCGTTTCTGAGATTAGCGTTTTCAAACACACAGACAAACAGACAAACAGACAAACAGACAAGATTTCTAAAAACCAAAAGACCTCTAGAAATGGTTTTCACCTAAATTTATTCCATGTACAGACAGCGACCTCTTACAGATTTATTATAGTATAGATAGATAGATGTGTCGGAGATGCCAAGCATACAGTTCGATCACTTCGTGCATAATTAATGCAAATACGATTCAGTCACTAGAACTGCTACATTGGCCAGGAACGTCGAAGTGAGATGAGTCAGTAACAGTACAGTAACCTTAGTACGAGTTTATTATGTTAACTCAAACAATAATCGTTAACGTTTTCGTCCATATATTGCAAAGTAATTTGAACGCTTATTTTTTGTTTTTATCCATGACTTACAACGTTCATTTTTACAATAATACGGGAAAACATTAACTATTATCGCTTCAGGCAAACGTAATAAATTTGTACTACGGACTAGCGATGTAATGAATTTATCATAATGATCAATGATTTACCGGAGGTGGTTCAAGGGTCTACATGCCTCCTTTATGCTGACGACTTGAAGCTGGTACGCGAAGTAGGTGACATGGCGGATCACTGTGCACTACAGAGGGACATTGACAGCGTTGTCGAATGGAGTGACAGAAATAAACTACACTTCAACGCTGAGAAGTGTTCGCTGGTTTCTTTTACTCGCGCGCGCTTTCCTAGGCGCTTTGACTATCACGTGGGAGATGAGCCTCTGCAGCGCGTTACAGAGGTGAGAGACCTGGGCGTTCGATTTACTTCTGATCTCAACTTTCGCGAACATATAGCCGAGGTATGCAAAAGAGCGTACCGGAACCTCGGCTTCATAATGAGGCAAGCGGGAAGTTTTACCAACATTGCTGCTTTGCGTGCCTTGTATGGGGCCTTGGTGAGGAGTCATTTGGAGTATGGCTCGGCTATATGGTCTCCGAGTGGGATCAGGTATAAAACTATAATGGAACACATCCAAAATAAGTTCACCAGGTTTCTCTATCTTAAAATGTATGGAGTGCATCCGGGCTATCCCTTGCTGTATCCTACCATGTTCGTCATAGGCATGGTGGGATACAGTAAGCTGGAGACACGGCGGGAAGTCGCTCTCGCCAAATACCTGGTAAAGGTATTGCGCGGTGAGTTATGCAGTCCTGCAATTCTTGAAGAGTTGAAGCTCTTCGCGCCGCCTGACAGTGTCGAGCGTCGCCGGAGGCCGCCGTTGCTGGCATTGCCGGTCGCGCGCACCAACCTGCTGCGAGACGCGCCGCTCACACGGGCGCTGCGAACGCTCAATGCGGCTGCATGCCATGTAGATCTGTTCAGTTGCACACTGGGCGAGTTCACCAGAATTTGTTATAAACTGTGTTCGTCGTAAGTGTTTTTAACTATCTTATTCTTTATTCGTATTTATTTGTATTATTTTTTTATAATGTAAATTAAATTAGGTATGGATATTTATTTAATTTGGTATGACATTATTTTATTTGACGTAATATCGAAATTGTTTTTAAAGGTAATATTAATGTTATTAATTTGTGATTGTTTATTGAATTGAATGATTGTCTTATACATTTGAAATTTTGCCTATTTTATTAATTTGACATAGAATGAATATTATTATCTCAATTATATTTATATTATTAGATAAATTTATTTCTATTGTAATGGTTTAAATGGAATTACTACAGGTTTAAATGTTACTTTCATTATTCAACTTAACTAACGCATTGGGTTCTCTGTAATGTTAGATATAAGTTTCATGAGTTAAATAAATAAATAAATAAATAAATTATTTGAATATTTACGAACGCGAATGCGATTTCGAATATCCCTTATCCGCCATTCGCGGATGCGAATATTGATTTTTTTTAGTTTTTGGTGTAGGGGGCCAGAAGATGTAGATTAAAAGACCTTTTTTGGTCGATAACTTGCAGTATGCCTTAATTTTTATAGATTTATGTACCTTTTTGCTAAGCATTGTAATTTAGTATTTGTGAAACATTCTCACAATTGTTGCGAATGCGAATATTTAAAAAATGTGAATATTCAACAGTGTGCAAGTATTCAATTTGTCAATATTTGTTACCGTGTCACGCAACTCGTATGAATGTTTAAGTAATGTGCCAGTTTCAAAAGAATTACTTTTTAGTCGTAGAATACAGACAAGTATGCCGCGGAATATCATACATCGAAGGCATGCGAGAATAAGTAAAAGTTGCTTATAGATGATTACAGAGTTAAGAGTAAATTTTCCTTTGTCCCTGTAGTCCCGGGACCTAAATTGCGCTACGGTATCCCCTGCTTGTCGTAAGAGGCGACTAAAAGGGGCTTTCAGGGTTGCGGGCGGCTAGAGTGGGAGCTTGAACCGTCCAGCCAGGCGATCCCGGGAAGGACGGTGCCATGTGTGGTCGCATGCCATCATAAATCACAGAAGGGTCTGTGAGCGTATCGCTTGTGTATATCGCGTCCGGTTGTGTTCCGTTGGAGATCCCAGAGTCCCACGCAGCGCTGAGGACGGCCACCTAGGGAGTTTTAGTGCGGTAAGAATCCCACATAACCCGCGTCGCTCCCACGGCATCGGGTACCTTTAGGTTTCCCCCTCGTACAAAAAAAAAAGTTTCCTTACGATAACCGTTCGATACAAAACACAACTGTGCTACAGCGACATAAAATTTTGCAAAGAGTTTTTTTGTCCATATTTGGACATATGGAATGCCCAAAAAGTTATTACCCTATGCACTAAGGAGACTGGAAATATATGTCTAATTATATTAATGTAATAAAAACGACATTTTTGAAAACAATCGCGTTAAATAAAACAGACATATAGATTATGTTAAGTGGAAGCTTATGCAGTAAGTTATATTATGCAGTAAGTTATATTTATTTTAAGACGGATTTTATGCTGTGAATTAAACTTCTGAGAAGGTAAAGTATTAGAATATTAAGATACCGTTAAGAAATGGATTAGTTACGTTGCTAAACAAACAATAAAATTAAATTGGGTTTTCTTCTGTTCCCAGCTGGAATTAATTGAAATATTTTCGCTTGAGAGCATAGTAAGGAAACGAAACCGCAAGGTTAAACAATGAATCAACAAAACAAAGAGAGTTAAGTCATCTAGGGAAGATAAATGGTTTAGCTGAAAGAATTTCTCCACTGTAGTGTCCGTGGCAGTCGCTTTCTAAATTCCCTAATAAAGAAATCTTTTATAAACGTAAAAGTTTGTGAGGATGTATGTTTGTTACTCTTTTACCCAAAAATCTATTGGTTGGATTTTATGCAGATTTGTCACAAAAATAGCTTATGACTTGGTACTACATATGATACTCGTGTAGACGTGGAAATTGTGAAATAAGTTTATTCAAATATATACCTAACATAGAATAAATTTAAATAACTAACCTAGTAAATTTAAACCCAATTAAAGAACTCAAATATATTTATATTCTAAAAGACGTGCTGAAAGAATATATATATTAAAATATATTCTTTTAGCACATCTTTTTTATATAAGCCAAATTATTTATAAACTAAGATACTTTGTCCTATAGTACGCATTAATTATAGTATTACTTAATACATATATTATTGAATTATAATGTACTAGTCTAATCCACCAATTCGCACTTGGCCAGCGCGGTGGACTATGGCCTAAACTCTCTCATTCTGAGAGAAGACCCGTGTCCAGCAGTGGGCCAATAATGGATTTATGAGAGTCTAATCATGAGCATCATCACAAGACCCCTCAAATATTTTCGCTTTTATTTTTTCATTTCATAATTTCATCCTATAGCCTTGACTGACCACAAAGAATCCTTCCGCTAAAGTATATCTGTAGACGTGGCCTTATATTCGTTATTTTCATTTTAATTTAATTAGAAGTTAGAAAAAATCTTTAAAATGCACGATGCACGTAAAGTAAAGAAGGCACTGGTGCTGTCGTCTTGATTTAAGATAAAACAAAAACAAATGCTACAAGGATACAAGGTTGGTTTTAAATATTTAAAACCAAAGCTACGTAGAATGGCTAGTCAGTGGTCTTATGCGGCAAAAAACGTTCCCAATAGGATTGAATTGTTGGTCCTACAACCTCGAGACACAGGATAGTCCTTAAAACATTAGGCGGTGGAGAAAAGGTTTATACAAAAAATCTCTGTCCACAACGGAGATTGTTACTTCCTGTCAAGTAGTTTACTATCCATAAAACATCGTCCAAAGGATTATGACTTGCGGGTCTTAGACTTAGATTAACTATATACCTACTTTTATGTTGTACTACTCGACCAAAACAATTAGGCTCGTGACAGTTGAAACGTCATTAGAACTAGGGATTTCGCACCCTGATACAAAGTATATTTTATTACCAATTGCAACGAGTATTTAGGTATACCATTATTAAACATACGCTATAGTGGCATATGTTCAATAATGCTATAATAAATACACGAAAATACTACAAATACTAAAGTACTATTCATGGTTTAGTAAGTTCGTGTATTTATTAAAGTACTTTCGTGTGCAGAAATGGAATATATATATATTTTATTATATTTGTAAGAGTAGGGCGACTGATGCCTGCTGAGCACACGATTCGACTTGGGAGACACTGACCCCATGCATCTTATCTTGTTCTTACAAAATGCATATTTTTAATAAAATAGTCCTTTCTCCTCTACGAAGTCTTTTTCCTACCCATTTTGAGGTTTATTGACGAATAATTAACTAATTTAATAATAACTTTAAAATTCTACAATCACTTATTAAACTATCATTATAATATAAACATATAACAATGGAGTGAAGTTATATAATTTCAAAGCGCAACTTACATGATACGCGACTGCGCGTGTAACGTTATAGTTACATTATCATAATATATGTATATTAATTTTATTTATTTATTATTATTATATATATAATATTTGTAATTGGCCGTACGAATGTAATTATCTTTGACGATATCGATGCATTCATCATCTGCTGCGTATGCATTGTGTAGTCTGTGCCTCGCACAATTTCTGGGCGCTGATTGGCCTATTTAAATGAACCGGTGAGTGCGGGGGGGTCTCGACCTAAGACGCGGCCTCATTCCGACGGCGACTCGAGATTGAACGGACTGGTGTGCTGCGCTTACGCTTACGAATACCGTTGATATTATCTAACGATTTTTAAAAAAAAAAACATATTTATACCGCAGCACTGGAATTCGCATTAATTTTATTAAATATATATTGTAATTCGGACTTTACTTATTAACTTCTCAGCAGAGCCAGGGGAGTACCGACACGGGGCAATAATTAGGCGGGCCTTATTTGCCCACGACCTTGTAACTTGTACTTAAATATACGTGTTACCAGTTGGCCTTTTTTTTATTTAAGGAATTCCCACTGTTACACGCGTCAATAGGGGACGCGCGGGGACAGAAGCGTGGTGCGGGGTACGTAACCGCTTTTGTTTCATGCGCCTAATTGTTGTGGTCATGTAATATCAACTGTTCTTTAAAAAGAAGTAGTTAAATTGAGAAATGTTGTCGGAAGAAACTTTAGTTTTATCGTAATCTCACGAGTTATATCACAGATATTCTACACTTTATTTACCCACACTACTTTTTTTTTAAATATTTCGTATTTCTACCGAAGAAGTAAAGGTATGTTACTTAAATACATTTTTATTAAAATATAAATCCAATAAATAAATGCTGTAGCGAGTATTCCTAATCTTGTATTATAACTATTTCTCGTTCAAACTAAACCGGAATTCAGTAAGTCAACGTTACAAATGTAATAAAAAGACCGCAAAGGAATTGCATCTCCTTTATAACATTCTATCCAATAGAATTTTATTTCGGTCGGAGTTACCTTCGTTTCAATTTTAAACAGTTTTAGGTAGCATGAATATTATTTGATGTCTATGCAGGCACATATATTTTTAATTAAAATATCGGTAACAGAATGTCATCTGTAAAAATATACATAGTTGTTATTTATATACATATAGTTATAGAAACCTGTATCTCCACTCTTCCTTGTTCAAGAGCAACTTATACAATTCTGAAATATCAGTACTATAAGTACATTAGAACGTCCCCGTAGTTTCAGGATCAGAATAGGGCTATGGCATCCTCTGCCTGTCGTAAGAGGCGACTAAAAGGTGCTTCCGGGTAGAGTAGGAGCTCGAACCGTCTGGTCAGGCGATCCCGGGAAGGACGGCGGTATATGTGGTCGCATACCGTCGTAAAGACTAGACGGACTAGAGCGGTGGGCCCAGCCTCAGAGGAGCCCGATGAGGCAACGCTCTCACAGGATTCCGGTTGCGGTCGGACCGAGTTCCCGGAGTCCTCTTTTTAGCGCCGAGGACGGCCACCGGGGGGGTTTTAGTGCGGTTCAAATCCCACATAACCCTGCGTCGCTCCCACGGCGTCGGGTACCTTTTGAAGGTTTCCCCCTCGAAAACAAAAAAAAAAGTACTTTAGAAACCGAAATTGCGCATAGATCCAAAGAAAAGCTCAGTATTAATATAAATTTTATATTGTAAGGATTATTTGTAATTGTTGCTGTGAAATGAGCGGAGGATGGCATAATTTCATTATTGAATAGGATCTGAATAGGCTAAAACACCTCTGAGCCTCAATGCCTTTGGGAGAGCACGATCACTTGTCATCCTCAAATTGCAATGAGGTCAGTCTAACGCCACTCGAGGATTCAGTTGGAATTTCTAAGTGAGAGGAAATTCGAACTGTTCAATGTAATTTTCACGAGGGAATAGATGTTTCAAATAATCAAAAACGCAGGGTACTATCGCGTTGAAAGATAAACAGAAAATACATAGAATAAGCTTTCGTCATAATATATTTACCCTGTTTATGGGATGACTTCTTAAAATGTTATTATTTTACGTAATTGTAGATTGCTGCACATTATCTAAAGTTAGATTTTTATTATGTAGAAAATTTACCTAACGGGACACCTACTATGCATACTTTATAGCAGGGTTTCTCAAACTTTCGACTGTCAGTTTCCAAGTGACAGCGAAGCCTCTATACCTAACTAATTAACCTCCTCCCCCCAAGTTAACAATAAAACTAACTGTTGAGGGAGAATAATGTTTTATTTCAATAAAAGGTAACAATAAAGTGCCAAAAGAAATATATTCTTACTACTATTAATTTGATGGCTGTGCTTGTTTGTTGTCACAAATGCAGTCGTTTTTAGGAATAATTTTGTATCAGCTTTATTACGTAAATCTTGTCGCGAAGCCCCTGCCGTTGAATGGCGAACCCTTAGGGGTTCGCATACCCCACTTTGCGGACCCCCTCGAAGGGATCTCCACCTTGTCATGGTGAGGGGGCTCAGTAACCGTGGCTTGGGGCGCCGCGGTGAAGCCAAGAGGGATCCCAGGGAGAGGACGCTCCGAGCAGGCTTGGCTGAGGGCCCGCTCTGGATGCATTCGAGGGGGCTGTGGAGGTCGGTGTTATCTGGCCTCTGCAGCCAGGAGGGTTCGCGGGAGGAGAAGTGTCTCGGTGTGTCGTTGCCGTACACCTTGTCTCCCGCGACCGAACGGGGGCGCACCGTCAGATGCGTTGGCGGTGGGGCCGCAGAGGAAGTGGACATGCGGTGTGTCGTTGCCGTCCTCCCTGTCCTCTGCGGCCGTTTGGTGGTTTGCGGCGGAACCAAAGAACGGATCCGCCGCTGAGTGTGGTAGGTCGATGCCCTGCGGATGGGGGCCTTGGAGGTAAGGCGCGCCTTTGTGTTTTCTGGCGCGCCTTCCTGTTGGAGGGGAGCTTTATGGTCCACGCGGGGAGGGGCTGCGGGAGCGGCCAGGCACCGGTGGGTTCGCGGATGACTGAAAAAGCTTACCTGTGTTCCCGCACGGTGCGAGGAGAAATCACAGTGAGGGTTTAGCCGGTAAGAGTCCGGCATAACTCAGCTGCCACCCCGGGTGGCTGGGTATCCATGAGGATTACCCACTTAAAAAAATCCCACTTTGCGGAACCCTGCTTTATAGAAAAAAAACATACTAAAATACGAATATTAAGAAATCTATAACAATTGTAACTACATAAGACTAAAATAAATTGTCTAGAGAAAATTACTTAGAAAAAAAAAAACAGTTGAAGAGCGGAAAAGTACCGTACCATTTATTATCGAAACAAGACCAGTGGCATATGTTAGGAGCATTCTGAAACATGGCTCGCCTCACGTTCGCGGTATATATAAGCACCTCGTCGGAGCTTTAAATATATATCAGTCGGAACGCTACTGCAATTATTAATCCCAGCCGTTTTTTTTGTTTTCGAGAAGGAAACCTTCAAAAGGTACTATGAAGGCCCTATTCTGATTTCGGAGCTACAGGGACAATACCTAAAGGTATACAACTGGGTTATACGACACGCGGCTCATTCTTCTCATTAGTATATTTGTGTTAAGATTTACCATGAAAATATGATACAACGTTTAGGATAAAGACAGACGTCTAGAATCCCACAGAGAAACACACTTAGAAAGTGACTGCGAAGATCTGTGGGTCTCGATTAATATAGTCAATAGCAATAACAAAACCAAATTTTACATCTGCGCTGTCTACTTACCGCCACCAATCTCAATACAATTACTCAATACTTTTATTGACAACTGCAACTCAAATATTCATAGCTTGCACAATACACTAATAGTTGGCGACTTTAACCTCAGCAATATACTTTGGAACAAACAAAGTGACACCTCAGCAACAACCGCGTTCGTTTCATCAAAAAGTAATTGTGTCGATGCATTATTAGATTTTATTTCACTGCACGATCTAAAACAATATAATTATATAACCAATCATAAAGACAAAATTTTAGACTTGGTTCTCGCAAACTTTTCTATAAATTATTTTGCATGTAGTACGCTAGAATTAAGCAAAGTCGATCCATATCATCCTCCCCTTGAATTTGATATTTCGTTGTTTACCTATTATAAAACTATAAAACATTGCACAAATCCAAGAAGTAATTATTTCAAAGCCGATTACGAGGCTATTAATAGTAAACTTAGTCTAATATCATGGGAGGAGGAATTTCAGTCTTGTAAATCGGTTGATGAAATGGTAGACGTTTTCTATACTAGGATTAGAGCACTCATTTCGGTATTTGTTCCTTTAAAGTTTAAACACTCAAATAAACACCCTGTCTGGTTCTCTAAACAATTAATAAAAACAATAAGTGAAAAAGAAAAGTTTAGGAAGCGTTTTAATAAATATGGTAATCCTTTGGACAAAATAACCTATAATACATTAAAAAAAAGATGCAATGAAATGATAAATTTATGTTACAAGGAGTACCATATAAAAATAGAAAATTCAATCAAAAACAACCCTAAAGTCTTCTGGTCCTTTATAAAACATAAAAGGAAATGCAGTAGTACTTATCCCTCTGTTATGAGACTTGGCAATGAGACTGCCAGTAATGGTACCGAAATCTGTAATATGTTTGCTAGTTGTTTTTCATCAGTCTACAACACTTCGCCAGGTAATCACACCAACCTAAAAGATGACTCATTGACAAACCACGTAAATTACACCACTCACACAGTGTCATTATCGAAAATGCAGGTACAAAGGGCCCTCACTACACTAAACATACACAAGGGAGCCGGATCTGATGGCTTACCTCCACTTTTTTTATCCAAATGTGCCAGAACACTTGCCGAACCGCTTACCCTTATTTTCAACACATCACTGAAGACCGGTATTTTTCCCAATATTTGGAAAGAATCTGTTATCCTCCCTATATTTAAAAAAGGTGATGCGTCTTCTGCTGAGAATTACCGCCCCTTTTCATTACTTCCCACTCTTGGTAAAGTCTTCGAAAAACTTATCTTACCAGCACTTTCCTGGCAAGCCAAACAATCTATTACATATAACCAACATGGCTTCTTGAAAGAACGCTCGACCACGACCAATCTTGGTTGTTTTATATCGGATGTTGTTGATAACGTCGATTTCCGAATATGCACAGATGTCATATATACAGACTTCAGTAAAGCGTTTGACAAAGTTGATCACACATTACTGGCCGTAAAACTAGCTCGTTGTGGTATTGTCGGAAATTTGCTCAATTGGTGCTCATCATACCTCACAAATCGATTTTCGAGAGTAGTGCTTAATGGATATCACTCTAAACGCTTTCCAGCCTTATCAGGCGTCCCTCAAGGTTCCCATTTGGGCCCCCTATTCTTTATCATATTTATAAATGACGCAGTCACATGCTTTCAACATTCGAAAGTATATCTTTTTGCAGACGATTTAAAAATCTCCAAAAGCATACACAATGCGCAGAGTTCGATCCATCTTCAAGAGGATTTAAACCGTTTTAGCGACTGGTGTGAAATGAATTATATGTCATTGAACGTCAGCAAGTGTTCACATATGCGTTTTTCTAGGAAAAAGACACCCTGCTACCAACAATACTATATAAACAATAACCCCCTTCAACACACTAATTGCATACGCGACCTAGGAGTCTTTCTTGATTACAAATTGCAACTTAACTCCCACATCGATCATGTTATTTCTAAAAGTTTCAGACTATTAGGGTTTATCATAAGAACCACAAAAAGCTTCAAAAATTCGTCAACTAAAATAACATTATTTAACAGCTTAATCAGAAGTGGTCTTGAGTACTGCAGCCAAGTGTGGAATCCCCATTACGCAACTTACATAAAAAGAATTGAAAATGTTCAAAAACGGTTTCTATGGCACTTATGCTACCAGAATAACCTAGGGAAACGTCTACCATCATATCAACAAAGACTTACATATTTCAAACTAAACACCCTCAAGAAACGCAGGGAACTACTTGACCTTGTTTTTCTGTTCAAAATAATAAATGGTCATATAGATTGCCCTGAATTATTATATAGAGTAACATTAAATGCTCCATTGAAAACACCTAGAGCATCCAAATATCATCCATTTGTCACACGCCCGACTAAGAGCAATCTGGGTAAATACTCCATATTGAACAGAATTCAACGTCAATACAACGCCCTATCAAAAGAACCTACATTGGACATATTTAATAATAAAATTAGTAAATTTAAGAATTCTATAAAATGTTTTATACGGGATTAATTACATTCAATTAACTACAATATTTTTGTAATCATTAACACATTTTTTTTTACTATACATATATACATACATACCACATTTATATATACATATACTATACGTAATAATTATTGTAATACGTACAATTAAGTGTTCTAATATAATCTTACTTATTTAAACTCGACCACGATGCATGCCGTGGTGGCCTGTTATTAAGACAGCATTTAATTTAAGCCTAATGTAGTTTTTAATTGTAAGTGTAATGTATTGTCTTGTTGGCTGCCCTTTTTAAATAAATAAATAAATAAATAACCCGAAGCTAAAATTTTTGTTACGTGGAAAATAAAAAACGGCATTGGATATTGTAATTGTTTTATTTATTAGTCGTTTTTCTCTGGGCAGAGCGGTCGTGATCATCAGTGGTATTAATTGTGGGGGTTAATGCTACTCACCTCATAATATCTATTCCTTATTATTATATATGGCTATTTGCTTTTGGTAACTATTTTAGCGGCCCTTTGCATACGTTTATCTAACGCTAACTAACTTGGTCGGTCTAACTTGTGGGTGATCAACCGGATAATCTCCTACTATCCCATGCACGACCAGCCGTTCAATAGAGTCTTCATTCCGACTTTAAACTTGAGTTAACGAGGCTGTACTAGTATAGATCATCAAACACCGTCTGTTTGGAGCTGAGTTATGAAAGGATGAAAACATTCATGTGTCAATAAAAATTCAAGCATTATTCTTTACAGCATAAAGTCTTGATATAATTGTCTTATTTACGGGAAGTTGTTAGTAGCAATGTATAATTTTGGTCTTGCTGTGATTATGTGTTAATCCAAACTCAAGGCTGACAGATTAAAAAAAAATCCAATTTGTCTAGACACGTAGCAAACACTGGTATCATCTGCAAAGCGTAAGTGGCATATCTTTGCTCAAAAATTATAATGTTTATGTGTAGTAAGAGATCTGAACAAATCATTCATTCATTAATTTATTCCTTTGTTTCAGTGTTCCAAAGTAATACGCATTGCAATTTTAGTGTAGCAGTTGAACAGCAGCAGTGATATGATATATCCCTGTTGGATTTGTTCGTGCACTAGAATGGAAGTCTGAATAAAATATTATCAGCTCGTACTGAGACCGAAGCTCTTTCAGGGTCCTTAACAGATGTACCAAGTGCTTACGATCTCATATCTAATACTGTCTTGCATGATATGGGCTAATTTACTGAATCGAAAAGTTTTGATAAGTCAATAAATTTGGCTTTGACAAACAGAGCTATTTAATAAATATATTTTCAGTGTACTGTTTTATACTTTAAGATGAATGTTGTGTTATATAATAATGCAAATGTGTTTTTCATAGATTTTACTGAGAGATGTATGCTATGAATTTATATGTTAAAATTACATATTAAATTGTCGAGAAGACAGGTGATAAAATTATTTACAATTCGATGTGACAGAACATTTTGTGTTGCAACGTGAAGCTACGCTATCGAAAAGTCCTCGAGAATGTTATACAGCGTGCTAGAAAAAAATCGCGACACAACACCAATTTAGTGTCGGACGTTCATTGGGATTAGTTGCGTTACATTTTTCTTCAATGTCGTCTTACGTCGCGTATAAGGGACTTGTGTGCACAGAGACACAGTTGAGGTCTAAATTTGATTAGTGTTACAAAGTAATATTAATATGTCAATTTTATACAGAAACAAGAGTTTTCGGATTCAAATTAATTTATTAATTTTCACGTTTATTTGGATTCTAATAATAGAAGTATTTTTATAACTTAGTACAAAATAAGCATTAAGTTGTTTGCATGTGACATAGCTAATAGTTAAATTCCATGCACGATCACATTTTCAGTCCCACTGTACTAAAATAGAACCGAGAATTTGTCTGTGCGTCCATGTCTAGTACGCCTAGCGGCAGCGGCGCAGCATCGAAGTGCTGTCGTTTCGGTGTTTTACATACAAATATCCACCTACCAATTGTCCATGAATTCGCACTTGGCCAGCGCGGTGGTCTATGGTCTGTAACTCTCTCATTCTGAGAGAAGACCCGTGCCCAGCAGTGGGACAATAATGGGTTGACGACGACACACAAATATTAATGCATCTAAAATGTATAGTGAATTCTGTCATCACGGGGCAGGGAGGGATGTAAACTTGCGGCTTCAAAGTGGCACCGCCCAGTTGTATATTGAACTTGTTCGGCAGAAAGATATTATATGCTTGCTTGTTTCGGATTTTTTGACAATTGTTTATTTCATTGGTTAATTTTTAAAGTTATATAATACGATACGACCTCTAAAAACTAATCACAACACCTTTATTACACGAAAGGTTTTAAAATAATCTTGGGATATGGGTACATCTAAAATATTGAAACACATAAAAATCAGGTTACTCTCACCCGAGGGCCACGAAACATTTATTTTAGCGTCAATCCCTTTGCGCTGCGAGCGTCAGCGATGAGCGAGAAAACGAAATGAATGACTTTATAAGGATACGGAATTTGGCTGAAAGTTGATTGCAATGAAATTTGCTAAAATTGATTCAAAGCTCACACGCGACGAGTGTTTCACGGCCCACCGGATAAGCGAACATCCTTAGAGCATTTTAAGACCACGATCTTTAAAGCATTTTACGATGACTAGCTAGGAAACGTCACATCGGTAATGGCCACATAAAAATACACTTCGGCATTTTATGTCATCAAAGACCATTCCTTTGATAGTACGCTTTAAAAAGTTGAAAGCGTATGTTATGAGTCATTTATGTATGCAATGAATCATTGATGAAGGTAAAAGGAGTGAACTTATAGAACGTGTGCGAATCAGGATAAGCGATGTTTGCGCTTTATCGCTGCTTTGAGTTTTTTTCGGCGCACAAACAAGGTATCTATTATGCAGATTGCGAGGAAATATACCTACATACACGTTCAGGTTGGATGGTGCCTTTAAATAGCCGTAAGTGATCATTACGTAAATGACTTTTTTGCTTCGTTTTTAAGGATTTTATACTTTAGGAACCTATTTTCGTTAAGATAAAATAAGTATAAGTAATACGCTGAACTATGAGAAAATAGCAAGAAATGAGTCGAAGTCGAAATTTCTTATTAACACGATATTTCTTAATAGTTTATGTGTGTTTAAATAAAAAAACGTGCGGAATTCGGGATCTGCCACGGTAAATCTATTGCATAGAATTTTTTATCAGCTTATGCAATTATAATTAATTATTTATTTATGCAGTATTTCTTTTCTTTGGTATTAATTCAAATTGTTTCTTTGATACTTTTTACTTTCTCACAAACAGCTGCTCACATATTCGTTCGATTTCCGAGCAGCTCGTCTCGATCCGTGCAGGCTTCGTACTGTCGCACCACATACATACACGTTAAGCGAAAGTTCAGCCGCGCTACTTGGTAGGCGGAGTGTTAGGGTTTTTTCGTTACGGAATTTCTTAATAACAAAAGCTATGCAATAGCTTAAAATGTTTATAAAGATAATATTTAGTTAATTATGTTTATGATGATATCACGGTATTACTCAACATACATAAAAATGAGCCTGCAAGGCAATTTAATTACTTCTTTTAAACTAACAGTTGACCGTGTGAATGTTTGACCTTTAAGAAAACTCAATTTTGACTTTAGTTATTACTTGCCATTGGCTTTAACTGAATCGATCGAAAAGGTTTTCGTTTGTGAACGTTTTGTTATCACTTTGGAATAACACACGTTGTCGAAGAAGTTAAGAGACTCCTTTAACATTAAACTCCTAATTACAGCTTTAGTGCGCTGCAAGCTAATAGACTTAAATATATTACTATTTGTATTACTCGGACTGCACCTTAATTGCGTTAGATAAATCCAGCATGTAAAACCAATTAGGTTTGCATTCATAAACTTCTGTGAGTTCTGTATGATTGTGAATGTATGAATTACTATTAATATAGTATCTTACAATTGTTCATATTTTAATAACAAGGATTAAAATGTTGAATAAACGAACATTAATGTAGAACTCAAAAGGTTTCAGAATCCTTGAATTGACTCCTGCTACTTTCGAAAAAATACAAGCTAATATTGACTGTTCAAATTTTATATTTGGGGAAAAAAAAGTTGAATATTGTCTTCAGAATCAACGAATATCAAGCCTAGACATTTCTGTTACATCGAAGAAAATCTGCTTTGTTGCAAATTCTATCAAGCTTGCTTGATTTTACTTCACAAATCGATTCGTAGCGAATTACATTACGGTGCGGGACACCTGATGCCGTTCGACTGTATTATGAATAATTTAGGAATACTTACTAACGGTATTCTCAAATCTAGAAAAGAAGGGGGTTATAATAGAAGGCATCTATTGTACGAGAATCACTACCACATTAACTTTTAATGTTATTTTGATATTAGAAATACTGACTGCTTTAGCTGAATTGATAACAGCGTTTTTTGCCTTATAATATGTAACAAAGTGGGCGTGAAGTCAGGAATCTTTTGTATCACGAAAAATAAATAAGGGAAAAAGCAAAATACTGTATTCTATCTAAACTACTTGTGAACAATAAATAACACAAGCCTATGTCTCACGGGGGCGCTTAAGCCAACTTAGTCGAAACTAAATTTGGATACAAAAGATGAACGAACGTATAGTTGGTATATTATATTTTTGTAAGTATGACGGGGCTCTAATGGCACTTGTCTGTAGTACCGTAAATAGTTTAATTTACCCACAGAGCAACATTCATTGTTAAAACAGTTTTAACTATCCCTTTTTACATTTCATTGATGGCATTACCTACTACTTAAAACTTTATGGCAAACTGACTAAAAAATAATTGAGTGCATCTCAGAACTGTCCCTAGTTCTGAGATGTGACGATGTGTGATATATAAATTTGTGACGTGTTTACTTTTCGCAAAGGAAAGGAGGTATATTTTTGTGACCACAAATTTATTCAACACCAAAGACTAAATCTAAAAGGCAAAAAGGTCAAAAGCTTTTACAAGAATGGTGCAAATAGAGGTCTACCTCAAGGCAGATAATATAACCACAAAGAAGAAACACAGGGCTAACATATTCGTATATTTGAATATTTGAATCCAGGTTTAGACTCGATGCAGAGTAGTGTACAATCGATCAGTCTAAATCGGTGTGAGAACAAGCCAGAAATGGCGGAAGAACTTTTAAAATATAGACAGAACATAGACGGCATATAGAAACAGTACCTATTGCTATTCTGAGACTATGTTTGTGTACACATCTACTTTGTAAGAACAAGATATCTATAGATATACCGTCCCATTGTTTCGATCTTGTATGTCTGTAAACGTATATCGTGGGCGTATTAAGTATTGTGTATAAGTTTATTTCATTCATTTGCTTATGTTAAAACACAGTTTTATAATTATATTTTCTAGATCATCCACCTTGCACAATTATCTTTAATGGTCATCAAGTGTTATTTATTTTCATATGAATTTTGAAAAATCGGTTCAATTAAATCCCTCTATGATTTCTGCTTTGCTGCTGCTGATCAAACTACTTAATTGTTAAATTTTTAACAATTTTTTTAGTCAAGTTACACAAGTTTCGGAGTAAGTACAAGCGTTAAAGTTAGTAATCGTCGAATGTTCGTGTTTAAAGTCGTTGAAAGTTAGTAATCGTGAGAACAATTCAATAATATTCGTAATAAAATTGTAGCCATCATCAATCTATACATATTAGTCCTATTGTTAGGGTTTTTTAATGAAAATAGGGGTTAAAGTCTTAATTAGTTACTCCAGTACGAATTAATAGACTTCAGTGAAAAGAAAATATTGTGCGAAAACCTACACTCCTGAAAATTCCTTAAAAAATCTCAAAAGTGTGTTAAGCCTGCTAATCTACATTTGACTAGCGCAGTAGACTACGAGATAATCCTCTCACAGTCTGTGGGGAGACCGGCTCCGAGTAGAATTTAATTTAGGTTGACGACAGCAGAGTACCCATAACATTTTTTACGGACCTCTCAAGCATAAGTACATGTTTTATTGGTATATTTTTTTCGCATTTAAAGTAAATTGTTAAATGTAGATAACATCCAAAAATAAGTGATGCTTGCCTTGAATTGTAATAATGGAAAATTTGTTTTTCAAAAATTGATACCGGAGTTCAGTAGTAGTACTAGTAGGAGTTGAAAGCCTCTTATGGGGGTATTCTAGTCTAGAAATTTTGAAACAAAAACGATTGTTTTTTGTAATTCGATAGCCTTATATTCAAAAATGTCTCCCTAAAAGGATTTTTCACAAATCAAATTATTTTCAAAGTTACAGCCGTTTTAGTGTCGTGGCAAATAAACCGGTTTAAACGGACGACTGCAACAATAGGCTTTAATTCATAAATATATAAATATTCATAAATATATAATGGCGGTTCGGGCTACCTGAGTGTTAATAGCTTTCCCCCTTTCTCGAAGTTCGAAGGTTTGAGGTTCACTATAAAATCAGTTACGTTGCCAGAAACAGAACACTAAACTTTAAACGCGTTTTTTTCGAAATTAGATTTTTCGATACTGTGATGCATATATCTCAGGTTCTAATCAGCCGATTTACTTGAGATTTAGCTTGAATATTCTTTAATTAAAAAATCGAAATTGTAATATTAAAAAAAAAAATGTAGAAGTTGAAAAAATTGTAAAAAAGCGGCTTCTATTTTTAAACAGCCACCATTTTGTGAATAAAAAAATCTTTAAGTTTTGTTGGTAAGTGCGTATTTGATGACATTTGTACTGATAATTAATTTGTCATTATCTTATTTTCAAATGGATACAAGGGTAGAAATACATCTCACGAAGACGCCTTTTTTGTTTTTCCTCTACTTCAAGGACTTATATCTTTTAAATTGAAGTGTATTTTTTGTATTCTTGAAATAACAATAAATATGATAAAAAATTGGATGATAAAAATATTCAGTCAATATTTTTATCATCCAATTTTTTTGCCAATTTTTTGCCAATTAATACAAAAGAAGCACTGCTTCTTTTGTATTAATTGGCAAAAAACTGTCGAAACTTTGACCCCTAGATCTATATGGGGTATATTATTCTAGTCTAGATGTCCGAATTTCGAGTTCTTAAAAGTTACAAAATAATATTACTATCAGATAACACTCACCACCAGGCTCCCTAATTGAGCTCCGTGAGCTAGTCCGTGCTGGCGTGAGCGACTCATAGAGCCACACAGCATCCGTTAACGGTCGACGCTATCCTGCCGAACTTCCGCGCATGGATGCGAAACAACGGTCGAGTGACGTACCGCCTGACTCAGATACTCACCGGACATGGCTGTTTCGGTCAGTATCTGAACAGGATAGGGAGACAGGAGACCGCCCTATGTCACCCCTTGCCCCCTCGAAAACAAAAAAAAGAAAAAAAGGCTCCCTACTTCGCGCGTAACTTTTAGATAGTATTTTTACACTTTTTTATCCATTGTGAATTTAAATCTCAGAGACGCACATAAAGCGAGAATTATAACGTCATTTCATGAGTACTTTCCGGACTCTTAATGGGCGTTTTATCTTCGAAGACGATGTGATTAAAATACTATTAGACGGACTTTACCAATTTAGGCACTAAGACCGTACTGCATAGATATTGCCGAAAACATCAGGCAATTAAAAAATCATGTTTGAATTAACCAATTTTTAAAGACTTTTTTGACTGTTTGTGAAAGTATATTACATAAAATAAATTGACAAAACGTTGCTTGCTTATATAACAATACCGTTTAAGTCATTTTGCCAGATTTTACAAGGGAGTGAAATAAGAACTGCATAAATAATTCGTTTCAAAAGTACATAACAACTTTTTGTGAAAAAATAACTGTTTCTAAATGA
This sequence comes from Spicauda simplicius, assembly GCA_949699795.1. Lineage (NCBI taxonomy): Eukaryota > Metazoa > Arthropoda > Insecta > Lepidoptera > Hesperiidae > Spicauda > Spicauda simplicius. The sequence goes on from OX453059.1 coordinate 17,232,145, forward strand.
AAAATAATGTTGAATCAGAATCTTTAACTTATTCACGTTATTTTGACTTCAGGGAATTAAAATAACGTGAAAAAAAATAAAAGTGTAAAAAAATAAAAGTAAAAGTGAAAAAAATAAATAAAAAAACAGATAATATTATCTGTAAATAACATTATCTGTTTTTTTTTTTAAATTTTTTTTCACTTTTAATTTGTGCTCCCGAACCCTCAACATTTAAAAAATATGTGATGTGTTAGGAATAGTTATATTAGTCTTAGTTACTGTCAAATTACATGGTAAATTTGCTCTTAAAATTCGTTTAAATGCACTAGTAAATGTAGAACTAAGAAATTGCATTTCAGTGATAACATAACTGATATTGGTATGTGGACAATGTAGAACAGCGAGTGGAGAGTGCTAAGAACTAATTTGTAACTTCCACTGGTGAACGGCGGCTGCTCTTTAAACTGACAAGTTTGGAAGTTTTATACTGGCGATGAATTAACATTTGTTCGTCCACCAATACACACTTGGCCAGCGCGGTGGACTATGGCCTAAAACTCTCTCATTCTGAGAGAAGACCCGTGACCAGCAGTGGAACTATAATGGGTTGTACCCCAAACCCTGTGGGAAGCCATAAGTTATCAATAAGGAATTGTAACATAGTGCATGTAGTTTACTTCGTTAGTGAAGAGACCGTTATTTTTTTATTATATTATATTAGGTATATTAAGACTGAAGTGGCAAACGAATATGCAACTTGATGGTAAGTGATGACTTGGACTTGTTTAAGTACTACCAAATTTTATGAAAATCGCTCCAGCCGTTTAGACGGGAAGAAGTAACAAGCATACACACTCACAAACTTTCGCCTTTATAATATTAGTATGATGGGCTTAATCTGAAGTCAATCATGGATGCGGTGCTACTCCCGAGGACAAAGATGATCGCCACATATAAAGGTTGCAATCACAAAAATATACGCCGCAATTTACGCATACAATAGAATCACAAAGAGAACATCACGGAATGGGACCATCTCCAGTAAATCCTAAGTAACGGAATAGAGGCGGCAATAATAATAAGGTACAATGTGCACGATGACGATTTCGGGGATTTGGGAAACGATGCAGCCACTTAAGGTAAGAAGCTTTTATTATTATACGCCTCAGCCGTTCTACAGCGGTGCTAAAGTGCCGCTGTAAATGTTTTTTTTGCATTATTATTGTTCTTTTTCTTATGGATTTTTTTATATGACTGAAGTAGCAATCGAGCATACAGTCCACCTGATTAAGTGGTCACTGCCGCCCATGGACATCTGTAATCAATTTCATACAGAACATGGGTTGTATCTGAAGTCAATCACAGATGCGGTGCTACTCCTGACGACTATGATGGTCGCTTCATATAAAAGTGTGCCGGCAACCACACCCCCTATATCGAAACGCACGAACTGCTTCACGCTAGATATAGGTGTAGCCGTGGTACTTCCCCAGTCGAACTACACAGTTTCAACCACCTTCAAAATACTTTTCAAATTGATAAACCTATCTTCGTATTCCGTATGTATATTTGTAAATTAAGTTAAACGTAATGTCGTCGTTAAGATAATTGTTTATTAAAATAGCAATAGCGCATTAAATCTTCCTGATACTATCTGATCCTTGTTGTTGATAAATATCCGTATACAAAGCTTAAATAGGACGAGAGTTACTTGTAGTCGGCGATAGATGTGTAACTACATAGAGGACTAACTTGTTTGTCAAAGATTCTGACGGACCATTTTTTTTATTTGTAAATATTTTGAGCACTTGGATATGAAGAATAATGGGTATTGCGCCACCACTCAACCACAGAGAATTCTAAAACATTTAACTCTCTACAAATTCAGAGCATACGGTTGCCAAATACAAAGTAAATTAAACCGTTGTAATAAATATCGCATTACTTGTATCGAGGGTTTAAACGTTAAGGACGCTAACCGCCGCTGCTAGCAACACGCGTGACACATGTGTGGTTTGCGCACGTTAGCGGTAAATGATTACAAGTATATTTGTACGGTTTCGTACAGGCTCGGTGTAATTAATTTATACATTGTAAATAGAAAATACGTTCTATAAACAGGTATAGAACGTATTTTCTCTTTCGCTCCCAATTAACTCCCCAGATACAGATCTGGGGAGTTAATTGGGAGCCGAAATAGAATTACGCTGGATATGTAAGTGTTATGAAAATTAAGAACGATAAGGCTTACTAATAAAAGCATGGCGTATGAAAAATGCTAAATGTGTACCAAAAATAATTTCAGAAGTTAATGGATATCTATAATTTGATTAGAGCGGATGGTTTGCAAATAAGAATAGGAAACTTAACCACGTTATATTTGTGGCAAATGTGTGTGTATATCCATTTATACACACAGTATCACCCTACTAAATTTTTGAGAGCAAAAGGCTTAGTCACATGCGTCATTTTATTGTCCGTGAACGTATTTCTTTCCACATAGCGTTTCAAGACAGGCGAGTTTAGGATTAATGAGAGGTGCGAAGCGGACTAAAACAAAGAGTCTTGCACTTGCACGTAGAATAGCTGATCCATGGATGATATGGGACCATGCCAAACTGTTGTTATTTTTCCGGAAAAGTTATTACGTAATTTAGATTGATAATTTTGGTACATCAGTCTTAGAACTAAGTTAAATAATAGATTCTTGGTCTTTTACATTTGTTCTCATAAAATATTCTTATAAAATATAGTACGGAAAACAAATAATAATATATATTTATACCCACTACCTTGTTAGTATCACGTACTATTGGGATATATATAATTAGTACATATAAAACTTTGGGTATGGATGCATGCTTGTTAACATGAACAATAACTTTAACACTTTACACTACAGCTAGATAAATGTTTACCTTTCAAGGTTCATTACAGGACATAGGCCTTCCTTAATGAGGGTTTTGGTCAATAGTCACCGTGGTTGGCATGCGCATTAGTGATCACAGTGAGTGTTCATGTTATACACTCACTTGTTACGACATCCAGAGGAATATAGAGTGTGTTTAAATTGACACCATATCGCAGAAACGCGAACAGTTATGGTCTAGGATCTGCCGTCCATTTCTACCACTGATTACTAATAAGCTAGTTTTTCGGGAGTAGCTGTATTTTCATTTGCCGCGAGCTCGCCTGCTACGTAGCTAAGGACCTTCAAACATTTGGTTTAAATCAAGAGGCACTGCCTGCATGTGGACTCTTTGTTTTATTTATAGTTTCTTTTTATTTTCTTTAACAATATTTACTTTTTTTTTAAAATATATTTTATTTATTTTTAATATTTTGTTTTGTAGTTGTTATAGTGTAAATAGATTTGTTTCAAAGTATGTATTAATTGTAAGATGTTGGTGTGACTAAATAAATAAGAGCCATGAAAAATTTGTTGAGCGTTTTAAATAATATATGTGACATATATCACTCGTCGCAGCAAATTGAAGCAAAGTTTTCATCCACATGGTCGCCACGGACACAGCGGGCGTGACACGAAATAATAATCACATGGCTTTATTTAAAAGTGTCCATATACAGTTTGCGAGCGCGCAATAATTTAAATTATATCGGTTTATCGCGTTTAACACTGAATGATTTATTTGTCATATTACACGATGTACTTTGATTTTAGATATTCGTAGTTTATATTTTCTGTTATTGATCAAGTATTAAAAAAACTACGGTTTAATCATTTCCACGGGGCAATGTTTGCGTGCAAAAAAGAAAACAATGAAACCAATTAGCGTGCAAAAAGGACTGCACTTTCCTCCAGTCCTAGAGATTTTAATTTTCCGGGTTTGAGTGCGAACTATCTAAAAACGGTGCAGTCAAAAGACGGCTGAAAACTTTTGAATAGCCAAGAATTTCCTTTAAAAAAAGTTGGAATAAACTTCAAAACCAAGATGAAAGAAAAATATAGATGTATCGGATGATTCGCAGAAAGTGTAGATTAAAATTGCTTTACAATAACTTTAAAGATAGCAATGACTGAAGATTAATTACTATATAGTTCATATGATATAAAATAGCAAATCCAACCGAAAAAAGTTGCATGTAGTGCAAACAACTAATTTCAGTATTTATTTAGCATCAACAAAACCAGATATCTGGGGGCACGGAAGTGCCCCCGCCAAGTCGAGCAAAAAGCGGCACCGCCGTACCATACTTTTCTCGAAGCAATTCGGGTCATCTTCAACCCCCTATAACTTTGTTCTGGATTATACACTGCACTGTTGTTATAATGGAAATATATGTATGGCTTTGGTTTGCCTCCTGAGTCTAAGCACAAAGGAATCCCCGGGATATCTATTTGATTAATTCAGATACACCTCCAGGTATCCATTTAATTACAACAACTTGAATGAATATTCATAAAATAAAATTGCTGGTATACACAAAAATTTTAATGCTGTTGACGCCGCAATCTAACAATGATAGTCTGCCTTCTATCCTTAAACTACCTTCGGAAATAAAAATCTGTGTGTAGATGTGAGTGTAGTTTTCATATTCGGATATAAGAGGCAGTTAACAGATTACTGGATAGTTCTGAAAGCGTCAGTAGCGTATTTGTTATTTTATCCTGATTGCGACGGGGTAAATGGACGCGTTAAATTTTTCAGCTATTCGTAAACTTAGCGACGATGAAATAAATTAGACCGGGTTATTATTTTTAGGCAGGGAATTGAATCAGAATGATTTATAACTTTATATTCTTGGTCGTTTCTCTGTGCAATTCTAACGCCATAGCACCACGATTTCATACGGTCCTATGACACATATCTTCCCAACAAATGTTTATTATTTTGCTTTTGTCTTGCTCATTACAAGAGTAAAAGTAAAAAAAATCTGATTTCCCTATGCAATCCACTTGTGAACAATAAAAAGCGTGTGTGTCAAATAAGCCGGAAACTAATACACTTACGAAAAATATAAATAAACTTTACTACTAAATATTACTTGACCACAACAATTAGGCGCATAAAACAAAAGTGGTTTAATACCCCGCATCTCGCTTCTTACCCCGCGCATCCTCTAGTGACGTGCAGTCGTGTATCCTCTAGGTGTTTACGTTAGCCAGCACGTGTTTAATGTTATTTCGTTATAATGTTAGTTTAATGAGTGATTGTTGAATTTTTAAAGTTATTATTAAATTAGTTGAGTATTCGTCAATAAACCTCAAAATAGGTTGGAAAAAGACTATTCGTGGAGGAAAAAGGACATTACATTCAAAATATGCATTTTTTTAACAAGAGGAGAGTATTAGGCTTAGTACTCCTGCTTCCAAAGTCGAAAATTGAATGTTTGCTGCAACAGGCATCAGTCTCTTACACACATAAAAAAAGAAAGAAAATATTCCATGTCTGCGAATATATTAAACACATGAAAGTGCTTTAATAAATACTTGACATTTGATAATACACCACTATGGTGTATGTTTTATTAATGGTATAGCTAGATACTTTTGGATTTTGGTAATAGAATATACTTCGTATCGGGATGGGAAATCCCTAGTTCTAATGACGTTTCAACTGTCGTGCGCCTGATTGTTTTGATCGAGTAGCACACGAAAAACTGTCCAATTATGTATGTAATTAAAATATTTTTATACATGTTGTTATTTTAGCATAATCTACAAAATTTTAGAACTACTGATATTACGCAAATGAAGTTTGATTTTGGTTGTGCTTAACTATGGTCGACTTTCGGCCACTGCGAAAGAAACGTACGGTATGAATATTTGAAAGATTTCGGCGATTTCTTCGTTTTGTCTCGATAACTTTTCCCATTTCTTTTCTCGGTGGGATGCGTTCGATTTTCATATGTGTTATGAATTTGTTATATTTCAACTTTGGCGAATGGATTAACGCGATATGAATGGTTTGTTGGATGCATCCAATCCGAATTCTTACAGTAGTCTGCATTCTATTTTTTGATAAGTATTAATATTTTTAACGGTTCATTCAACATCTACAAATTCATCCAACAGCATTGAAAGTTACTCTTAATGAAAAATATTATCACAAGTAAACTGGAATCTAACGGAACGAATTATTTTAAAGTACACACAAGAATACAGGGATCTCTATTGTGTTTTAAGTTGAACACCGCTGCAGTGACCGTTTATCATTACGTTATTTGGAATACATACATTATATTTGGAATACATACTTATTTTCTGCTTAGAAGTTGAACGACGGCAACCGTAACAAATATATCTAGGACTGTAAAGAAAGTAGTTATCATGTATTTACCCATAGATTAAGTTAATAAATATGTATCTGTATATAGTGTAGGCCGTGTTCCGATTCGGTGGTAGTGTAAAAAATAATGTGTAATTGGCAATCTGTTATACAAAATAAAGACATTTCATTTTATTTCATTGCGTCAATTCCTCTAACCAAACAGTAAAGCTATCTCGGATCTACAGTATCACCTCCAGTAACAGTGCTACTTATGTAAACAACAGGGCTCATTACGTTCAACCTTCATTCCGAGCTTTTGCATTTAGAATGCTTCCAAATATAACCATACCATTGATACTACTACCACTATCATTGTTACTTCAAAGGTTACATGGCAAAATTGGCGAAAATGACAAAAATGACGTAAGTGTATTTTTTCGATAATTACTACTGGAATGAATCTTTAGCAGCGATTAAATTCCTTTTATTAATTAAAAAACACATTTATTATTTATAATGAATCGGTAAGTAAGTAAAAAATATAATAGGTAATGAGAAACAAGTATTAATCAACCAGGTAATTTTTTTTTTTTTTTAGGTAATCATATCAAAGGTGAAAAAAATATGATGATCAAAGATGTTGTCGGTTTGGCTTATAAAGTTAACGGTGGTATCTTGAAGCGCTTGAGCACCACTCCCCCTTTTGTTGTAGATGTCGTATGACATGACTATGCTTTAAAATCCTGGAGATTGGTAAGGATCTTACTATGTAACATCGTCACCTACTAAACTTACCCTGACGTATCCCAGGCGCCTATTGGTATAATTACCACACCTATCTCAAGCGTGAAGCAGTTCTTGCATTTCGGCGGAAGGGTGTGGTTGTCGGCACACTTTTATATGAGGCGATGCAAGCAGTGCGAGCAACGCACTGATTAACTTCAGATAGAAGCCATGTTCTATATGAAGTTGCTTACAGATGACCATGGGCGGCAGTGACCACTTACCATCATCTGAAATCGAACGAAGACGCGACTCGAATCCTTTTAAGGGTTGATTACACCGGTCTATCGTCTTTCTATCAAAGAAACTAATGCTCGTCTGTTACTTCCATTTCAATAAAAGACAATGACATCAGGACTTCTAATATGCATTGTAATATTATTATATATGATGTCGCTAAAACTTCTGTAGCACGTATTGTGAGATTAAATGGAACAAAAGAGTCTTATATAAAATTTATCTTTTTAGATCAATGCTTGGTGAGAATCATAGTATCGAAATTTCCAAGCTCTGGCATCAAGGAATAACTTAACGGATACTCCGTTTGGTGATTTTAAAACAGAAGTCTTTAGAAAATGAATTCATCTGGATTAAAATTATGGGTTTTTATTTGATCAAGAAGTCGGCGATATGAGACTCACAAATCTTCGGTTTTTCGATTTTTTTATTGTATTATTAATAATGTGTCTATAATGGCAGAATGGCGAAAAATATCGCCAGGAAAACCTATATACCCCAATATAAAAAGTTACGAACGACAGAGGTTTACCAATTTAGTCACTTGCCCAGCGTATTGAAACGTCTGTAAATTATCCCGAAATAGTACTTAAGTATAGTGATAAAATTATCGTCCAGTAACAAAATTATTCAGGGCTGAAACAACTTTCGAAACTTTCATGTTATCAGAGTCAAGTTTAATGGAACACTAGAGTTGTTTTGCTGTAAATTATTAATACCTAAACTTAAAACGCGAGCAATACGTAACCACAGTACCAATATGTAGTATTATATTAATAGGAAAAATAGAATTAAAAGCTAGGGGATATCTAGTTTTGAATTCTATGGAGAAAATATGTATTGTACCTACTCGTTCATCACACCACTCTGAGTCGCAGAGGATTCTGGGTAGGGTTTGACGCCTTTTTTTTTGTTTTCGAGAGGGAAACCTTCAAAGGGTACCCAGTGCCATGGGAGCAACGCCGGGTTATGTGGGATTTTTGCCTCACTAAAACCCTCTCGGTGGCCACTTCAGCACTGCGTGGAGGACTCCGGGATCTCCAGTGGAATACAACCGGAATCCTTTGAGCGCGATGCCCCATTCGGGCTCTTCCCAGCGAGCATTTGTACTCACTGCGCCTCCTCGAGTCGTAAACACCACGACGGCGTGCGGTCACACATGCCGTCATCCTACCCAGGGTCGCTTGGCTAGACGGTTTGAGCTCCCACTCTTACCGCCTGCAACCCCGGAAACCCCTTTTAGACGCCTCTTACGACAGGGAGGACATGCCGTAGCCCTATTCTGGTCCCGGAACTACAGGGACAAGGGTTTGACGCCTAGTAGATAACTAAATCATGCACTTACCTTTTTTTTTTTTTTTTGTTTTCGAGGGGGAAACTTTCAAAAAGTACCCGACGTCGTGGGAGTGACGCGGGTTATGTGGGATTCTTACCGCACTAAAACCCCCCCGGTGGCCGACCTCGACGCTGCGAAGACGACTCCGGGAACTCCAGTTGACCGCCGCCGGTGTCCTCAGCGTGTGCCCCATCGGGCTCTTCTCTGGTGGGCGTGAACTGCTCACCGCACCTTCTGGTTTTTACGGCAACATGCAACCACACATGCCGCCGTCCTTCCCGGGGGCACTTGACCGGACGGTTCGAGCTCCCACTCTTCCCGCCCGCAACCCCAGAAGCCTCTTTTAGTCGCCTTTTACGACAGGCAGAGGGTACCGTAGTCCTATTCTGGTCCCGGAACTACAGGGACAAAATCATGCACTTACCTACTTCGATTTTCATTCTGGTTCGGTTACTATAAAACATTACTTTATATACGCTATAATTTACGACAAAAAAGGATAATCATTTTATGAAGTTGGCATGTGGCAATAATATTTAAGAGGGTAGGCAAATTTTATTTATTGTATTACAAAATATAATTTCGTCTAAAGGTACTGACAGACATGCTCATTAGTGGCATGCTAATTGATCGCTAAAAAGCATGCTCAAAACGAGCATTCTCTTTCATTGTACACACATGCTTATTATAAGCATGCTTATTTTAGGCATGCACACGAAAAAGCATACTCGAAGCAAACAACAGAACACACATGCTATTTAAACGCAAGTTCTTGTATAAAATGGAAGCTGGTTTTACCCGTAACGAACTAAATAAAATAATATTTTTGCTTGCATTGCAATTGTTTAAGAAAATTTTGGCAAAAAAGAAAAGGACAATAAAAAGGAGAATCTGGGTACGTAACTGGATAAATAGAAGAGAAACGCTTGGAGCAAGCAATCGATTGTTGTTAGAGATGCGAAACGAAGATATCAGCGGTTATAAAAATCAATTACGCATGCTCCCGCAGAAGTTTGAAGAGCTACTATCTAAAATTGAGAATGTCGAAGAAGAAAAAGAAGAAGCGAGATCGAAGTGACAATATTTAAATTGAGAATGCTCATAAGCAATCCTGTTCAGACATGCTCAAAGCACACCCCCCTTTCACCCGCGCCTCAGGAAGCATGCTCAAAAATAGAACGGCGGTTGATTTGTGAGCATGCTAGAATTAAGCATGCTCATTACTAGCAACGTTACGACACACATGCCATTAATGAGCAAATGCTCATTACTAGCATGCTTTCGTGCTACTAATGAGCATGTGTGTCAGTACCTTAATTCGTCAATGTTTGAACTTGTGTTCGTGTGTGTGTGCGTATGTATATGTGAACGTACACGCTTACGTACCTATAAATTATGCTGATTTCTCTTGAATATTTTGCAAATATGATTTATACTTGATTTTAAGATTATATATTGTTTTCAGATTATGATCGGGCGGCGGCAGATTGTTCCAGCACTTTGTAGGGTAAGTAAACTTTTAAAATTAATAGTCTACTCACACATATACACTAAGTACGAGAAAATAAATGGGAGACACAGCAAGAGGCTTTATCTCCAAGTTTAATTCCATCATTTGAGTGAACTGCTGAATCCATTAAGAAGGGTTCTTGAGATTCTGCCTAGTTTAGGTATTTTCGTCACGTACTCAGGTAGACTAATGTATTTTGTCTTATAAAAACATTGATAAAGTAAAGAAATATAGTGCAAGACACTTTAGTACACCTATTAATTCTATACTAATATTATGCCTAAAGGTTGGCTGGCAGAGAATGCTTATAGCATTAAGTCCACCTTTGTACAAAATTTATGGTACATAAAGAATAAAAAATAAAGAGGTAAATTTTGTAACTTTGTTTGTCTATAAAGGGTAATCATCCGAAATACTGGACCGATCATGAAAAATCTTTCACAGTCTAAAAGCTACACTATACAGGAGAGCTATATTTTGTTTCGATTGTATAAAAATTCAGAAAAAAAATTGCGAAAATCGCGCAACATGTGATGCTTTACCGGCGTGCGGTGACTGAATGATTTGATAACTTGGGTGTTTTTGGGCCGATTTCAATTTATTTTTTTTCATTTGATAGGGAATTACATTAAAATTACTTTGTAGTCCTATATATAAATTAACATGGGATTACAAAGTTATTTAAGCAGTTAATGTATCTAGAAATTTAGACGGAAATTGAAAAATATTTTAGTTTTTCCTTGATTACTACTATCTATCATGATTACTATGATAATTGATATACTAAATACTAATTGTGTTCTAAATTTGAAGCTGATATATCTGCTAGAAGCCTTAGACTTTTGATAGGTCAACTAGTGAGTGAGTGACAAAATTATGTAACTTTGACTTGTTATAACTCCTAAACTGCTGGTTTAGGAGTTATAACAAGTCACTCCTACACACAACCTAAATGTACGGTATTAATACATGCATGCAGTTGCAGTGCAGTTTCGTCCACAATGCAGTTATAGGGGGCCTAAAATGGCCAGAATTGCTTCGAGAAAAGCATGTTATGCCCGTGCCACTTTTTTGCTCGACTTGGCGGGGACACTGCCGTGCCCCCAGATAAGATTTTGCATTGCTTATGGTCAATTTTAGCTGCCAAATCCATTTGAAAAACAGTGACATGAATTAAAATATGGTAACAGTTTGTTTGATCGTAATGGGTAGAATTGCCGTGAAAGTTGCCGTCCATGCTGTGGCATTACAGAAATATGCCACGTAACACATGTACAAAAGACTAATGGCGTTACATCTTCTTTTTTTTTTGTTTTCGAGGGGGAAACCTTCAAAAGGTACCCGACGCCGTGGGAGCGACGCAGGGTTATGTGGGATTTTTACCGCACTAAAACCCCCCCGGTGGCCGTCCTCGGCGCTGAAAAGGAGGACTCCGGGATCTCGAAACGACTTCAACCGGAATCCTCCGAGCGCGTTGCCCCATCGGGCTCCTCCCAGATGGGCGGCTGGACCCACCGCTCCGTCTAGTCTTTACGACGGTATGCGACCACACATACCGTCGTCCTTCCCGGGATAATGGCGTTACATCTGCTAAAAGTAACAACGATTTTCTGCAATTAGACAGCTATTCATAACCAAATGTCTTTTCTGTTGAAGAGCTACAGAGAAAAATGCTTCTTAGACGGATAAAAATAGATCTTTATTTTTAAATCGGTGCTTTTGTACGTCCTGTTACGGTGTATTTGTACCTATCTTAAAATACTTATTGTATGTTCTTATTCTTAACCAGTTGAATCCCAGTGTACGTGACGAAAAGAATCTCCTTGTACCATTCGTTGTGATAGTGATTTCATGATTCCGATGTTGATTTATGCGCGGGGATAATGCACATTTTCTGTACTGACAATAATTAATATCTGCATGCAGTAAATGTCAACACGTTACGAGAGTAAAACAAGCAATATTCCATTATGTGGAAAGTATCAAAAAGAATCAAATTGATTTTCCGTGTTATTCGCTCCAGTGTCTGTACTCAACAAAAATAGCCCTTTTCAGCTAAAACGTAAATTTTGTTCGACGATTCGTTTCAACCGCTAAACGAGGCCTTCAAATAGATTTTCCTTTATGTGATTATGGGTTTTAGATTTTAGATTATATTTGCTTACGAGTTCCGACTTGCAGATAAAGCTCGTTCATATTTCCTCACTTTAATACCTAATCCAAATACCCAAATGAAACAGTCGATTTATGCTAAGATGATCAATTTTAGGTACAAGAAGAAAAATAATTTTAATAGTAAAAGAATTGAATTTCGGCAAAATTTATATCATATCCGTTTATTGTATGAAAAACTACTAAAACATTGTAGTAGTAAGTTTCTACTAAATAAGTATAAAAGTACATCATCAATATTTTATTATTCTTGCCAATTAATTTTATTTAATGATAAATGAATATACATAATATTAGGTTGTAAGTATTTTAAAATATAAACTTAAAATAAAAGCGTTCAAAAATAGAACTCCAAATTTGAAGCAAGACAGTTGAAGATTTTGCCTTTGCCTTTAAAGTTTTGTTGATTGAAAACGTTGAATATCTAATATATAAAATTCTCGTGTCAGTTTTTGTTGCCATACTCCTCCGAAACGACTTGACCGATTTTTTACCAAATTTTATATGCTTATTCAGCAGGTCTGAGAATCGGCCAACATCTATTTTTCATACCCCTTAAGGGTTGTCCACCCTTAACATTTTTTTTATTTTTTATATGGCAAAACAACGTTTGTCGGGACAGCTAGTTTAATAATTATAATATTTAATGAATAGTAAAAACGTTGTTTTATATTATCAGGTGATATTATTTGATAAATATTTTTTTTTATTATGTAGCATTGGAGAGCTTGCACTTCATAAGAATGCTGAATGCCTAGACTTTTGTAATAGTTTTTTTTTTTATATGATTTAAGCAGCAAACGAGTATGTTGTCCACCTGATGATAAGTTGCCACTGCTGCCCATGGACATCAGTAAACAACATGCTACTCCCGAGGACTATGATAGACGTCTCATATAAAAGTGTGCCAGCAACCACAACCTTCCATCGAAACGAAAGAAATGCTACAAATAGGTGAGGCGGTGGTACTTCCCCGGTCGATCAACACTGGTTCTACCACCTTGTGTATGAAGTCAATCACAGATGCGTCGCTTAAACATAAACTGTAGCCAGATGTAGCTATTTTATCAAGCACTCTCAAATATGTATATTAACTTACTAATCTAGACAGTTATTACATTAATGTAAGTGCCTATTAAATATTCACCGCGACTAACAAAGGACTTTAATACCCACTGAAAAGTCTTCACTACCCACTCCAAGGTTACCCTTAAGTAAGGGCAGTTTTCAAAGGACATTAACGGGCCTGGATATAATGTGTAATTGATCCCTCGACCACATTATTCGAATAATAAACGGTAAGCCGTTATTTTTAATTAAAATGGTTTTAAAACTGATATAGCAATCATGTCTTTATGACTAATTGGGACGGTTTTTATGTGACGAGTTATCAGCAATAAAACTACACAGTAATTAATTTATTAGTATGAATAAAATAAATGAAATTACATAATATATGATTAACGGAAAGAGAAAAAGGAGATTGTTTACCCATACGGAATCGAAGTCACCTTCGCTTCATATGAGCATATCGGGTGTCTTCGATTTTAACTTTTACGAGTTTTGTGTCATAAAATTGAATAAGAATAATACTGACTACTCTTACGATTAAAATCGAGTCATTGGTCATTATCAATAAAATAGTTTATAAAACTAACTGCAAAATTGGCACTTTCAAAATAATGAAACAATTAAATATTTGTAACATTCTGTCCAGAGGACAGCTTTGGTCCAATGCTGTCTTGGCTTGAGTAATAAATAAAAATAAACGTTTAGGATAACTTGGCAGTGTTAGATCTCTATTTTTACGTATTCATTTTTTAATATTTTTTTTTTGTATTTTCAATACTGGAGGCACTGCAATAATGTATCTAAAAATCTATAAGCACCAACACTATAATGAATTTGGAAATAATAATGAATATTTTTGTTGTTTACGTTTCTGTACCGGAACATTGCTAAGTTATTGGTTGATGGTAAGCTACATGAATTTGCAAATGTAACGATTATTTGCTTTCTGTTTTCTTCATTTTTGAGTACTATGAACTAATAATGAAGTATTTATGCGGGTTTTTATTCGTAAATTATTATCAGCACTGTTTTAAATTGAATCGCAACGCGTTTGTAATCTACTTTATGGCTCATCTAGTCCTAAGGTAAATCACGAAAGGGTTATTGAGCTAACACACTAGTCTGTCTAACAAAATCTTCCAATCAAAAACATATCAGGTATAAATCGTTACTGTAAGACAGTAACGATTCATACAGTAACGACATTTTCATTCATGGCGGTGATCCTGAATCGAATCAAATTGTAATATAGTTTTTTAGATCTCTATCATCTAGATGCTCTATCAAAATTTATAAGATGATTCGCCTTTTGAGCTGCTCATAAAATCTGAGCTAAGTAAGAAATTTTTCGCTACAGTAAGTCTTCATTGAAACTCTAAGAGGACGGCTATATTCTAATTTCCGCTGATCCGGAATATCACTTTATTCAAATTTATGTTTCCAAAAGAGAGAGTTTAAGATGCATTTCAGTAATATTCTGTGACTGAAGATTTGATGATGTGTACTGAACCGATAAACTCGTATCTTTCAATTGAATTCTTTATGTTCCTCTGTTACTGATGCCTTTGTCGATTGTAGCTGATTTTTCATAATAATATTATCTAAAATTTAAGAGAGTATTATGTGTTTCATCAAATATATCAAGTTTTTGATGAAACACATAATACTATCTTAAATTTTTCAATCCAATTATCATAAGGTAACTAATCTTAGGCAGGATTGAAACCTTTTTAGGGATTATTTTGACTCTGTTACTACTTGATGCTCTTTCTACAACTCATTATTGTCCCAGTGTTGGGCACGGGTCTTCTCTCAGAAGTTTAGAGAGTTTAGGCCACAGTCCACCGCGCTGGCCAAATACGGATTGGTGGACTTCACACACCTCCGAAAACTTTTTTTTATTTTTTTATTTAAAGAATTTTTGGGTGTGTAGGTTTCACGATGTTTTCCTTCACCAAAAAGCAGTGATAATTAGTTTCTCATACGCATGTAATTTTAGAAAAATCAGTGGTGCGTGCTTGCGTGGGTTTGAACCTCGGACTTCCCGATCGAGGGGGCAAGTTTCAACCATTACGCTGTCACTGCTTATGCTCTATTACTTGATGTTACTTTGGACTACATTAGTTCCTAGCTGACCCGGCGCCTAAAATTCAAAAATCTCAAAATAATCAGTATTTCTCCACTATTTTATGCATGTATTATACACAAAACTTATCATCACTTAATACAGTCGGTATAAAGAGGTTTTATTACTTTTGAAACTAATTTGGTTTAATGTGTGTATAATAATTCCATAAAAAACTAGTACCGTTTTAAATAAATAAATTGACTCGGCAATCGCACGAAACCACAATGTATCTCACGAGTAATACATACCTATATACACTAGATTGTTTATAACGATTGCCAAGTCAATCTATTCATTTAAAATGTTACAGATTTTTGATATCGATATGGTCACTAGAAGATGTTGTTAGGTTAGATAATTACGTAAAAACTTAAGACAGAGATTACAGTAATTGAATTTCATTATAAAAATTAGATTATACCCTGAAAATCTCTGCCATTAAAATTGTAATCACGTTACCTAATTGTTCAAGATCTGAGGTCAGTAATGAAATCATTTGCGCCTGACGTTTTAGAAGAAATGCTTTGTGTCAGAGAGTTTAATAGATCCATTTGTCCTTCAGAACAAAAACACTCCTTTATTCAACATTCGCTCCGAAATAGTCTGCATAGGGATTTTTTGTACGTAACCATTAACTCGAATTCTACAACGGTCAACCATGCTGTTAATGACTTAAGATTTTGGGTTTGATCTTAGCAATATTTGTGTGATCAAATATATTTGTGTACTTACACATACAATATATTTATATGAACGTGTAGCTATTACAGAAATAATATAATGTTAGTTAAATATTTAATCAATAATTTATGGTTCATATGCAGGTAATTTACAATTTTTTAACCTTATTTATTTAAATTTAAGTTCAATATACCAGTAAATTGTCATGTAAGTAAAATGTTATTGAAATTTTTCATTACTATTATTCAGTGGGATAATGTGCTCGTGCCACGAGAAAAAAAGCTGCGTTTAAACTGTCACAGTCGTGTATGACAATGAAATGCAATAAAAATCAATACTTAGCTTACTCGCAACTCAGTTTTTCTACCGAAAAAAGTTGTGAGATCGTTGTAATATCAAGTCGATTATTAATTTATTCAGTCCCTGCTTAAGTGACTTTCTGTCTTAACTTATTACATAAATATTCTAACCTAACAACATGTTATAGTGACCATATCAATATTAAAAATCTTTAACGTTCTAGCTTAGTTATTTATCTACTCTACTCACAAACAGCACTAAAAAGCATGGCGAGTATTGCCAACATCTCTTCAAGGGAAGGCCTTTACTTGAAGGGCATTAGATATATCTAAAAGTATGTTTCTGAAGACTGTTAGATGGACAACGATGACTAGACTTAAACCTATTACATATATACTATTAACATTTCGTTACGTTAAATTCTAAAATTGTCAATCGCACGACAATTTTAGAATTTTACGTAACCCGACAATGACAAGATCATTCGCTTTATGCATTAAATTTAGGCGTTTAGTCAAATGAAATGCCAATTACGTTAATACTAAGCTCTATCAATCAGCTTAATAAATTGGTAATATAAAGGATGCATTCTAGTTTGATATGCGTTATTGTAATTTACATACGTTGGTAATAATTATGATTGATGATTATGATGCTTTACCTATGTAAAGCATCATCAACCATAATGACTACAACGTATACTTTTTAAATAAGCTAATACTATCAATTAATGAAATAAGATGTATACTTAAATAAGGAAATAACGTGTTATTGCCAAAGTTAGTCTTACATTAAGATGTCTTGGGTCTTTACAATTGATATATACAAAGATGAGCCACCACGAATACCATAAACACCCAGATCCAGAAATTTAGAAATGACATACGTACCTAACTAATCTAATCGTTAACTACTTGTCTTTATACTTCTCAAAACGTGTTTGGCTCTGATCTTCACGCATAAACGCAAACTAACAGTGTTAAAGTAAGTTATAAATACTATCTAGAATTTTCAAAAAGAATATTGAAGGATATATCAATAAAAGCAGTGAAATTTACGTTCTTTTTTCTGAAATAAAAATAAAATGTATTTCTATTAGCTTGTAAATGTTAAAGAGAAGATTAGGTGGACATAGTATAATCCTCGTCGATAGTGCGCATCGACCTGTAGAAATGTCACGAATAAAAATAAAATTCCACGTGCATTTTCAAAAGAGTTACAATTTATTTAAAAAATAATTTTCCGTTTCACAACTGACCTTATATTGCACCACAGAATACTTGATATTCAAACTGCATACATATTCTAATATTTTTATTTATATATAAACGTTTTTCAAATTGAATAAAGCAACTGATGTAGATTAACGTTTAGAAGATTTTAAGTATTTTTGTTAAGACACTTATTTTATGTTTGGTTACAAACAGTATTGTAATAATATAATATAATGTTACAAAATATTCTAAAACGCACCCGACATTTGTTTCCCATAACTGCAGGCTCAGCTCTATTAACAATCAATCTGAGATAACCGAAAAAGTTCTGACAAGTAATCTTGAAAGAAAACAGTGAAATAGTTGTATAGTTGTAATAAATTACGTTGGATTTTTTTCGTAATTGGTACGAGTTTCCTCATCGCGCGTTGAGAAGGAGGCTAGATAGAAAAGAATCTGACGAAAATTTGTCTCGAGACTTTTTGCTATAGTGTAGTAAGCCGCGCGGAGTGCGCATGTTTCTCTTTCTGTCTGTCTGTCTCTCTGTCTCATAAAAACAACCTAATTATTTTCGTTTCGGCTTCTATTTTCTTTGAACAGTTTAGTTTTGCAACGATTATTTTTGTTTTGTTAAGTTTATACAGGTTTGTACATAATAAATAATAAAATAATAGAAAATAATAATTTCAAATTTATATTTGTTATTATTTTCTCGCAAGGAACTTAGTTTCACGAAAAAAAAGTTGAGAGGTGTCAAAGGACACCCCTTTGACACCTCTCAACTTTTTTTTCGTTTATTTGCTGTTACTAATGATTATAAAGTTAAGCATAACAATGCCGGAGACGAGCGCTGTGTAACACGATGCAATAAAGTTAATCCGCTTATCGCCGTCCTACGAAAACATAAAACTTGGTATCGCGCTGACCGCTTATACGGAGGAAATTACCGCCGTATCGCTCTGTGTACTACTATTTTAGTTAAGCTTACACAAAGTTTATTATAGCTACTTGGACCGTTAGACTGGCGACAACCATCACACCTAATTCTAACGCAGAGTAAATTTTGGAGTAGATTACAGATGTTACTACTTATTTATTAGTTTTTGAAGGTGGTAGAACCAGTGTAGTTCGACCGGGGAAGTACCACCGCCACACTTATTTCGGCACACTTTCACATGAGGCGACCATCATAGTCCTCGGTAGTATCAACGCATTTGTGATTGACTTCAAATAAAACCCATGTTCTTTATATAGTTGATTACAGATGTCCATGGGCGGCAATGACCAATTACCACCAGGTGGACTGAATGAACGTTTGCTACTTCAGTCAGATATAAAAAAAATATATATATACGAAAAAAATAAACATAAAATAAGAACACTTTTACTTTTGGTGCATTGAAAAGGACAAAAAAAACTTAGTTGTACTCAAAATCATTATTTTATTACACTGTACAATTTTATATGGTAGGTATAAAGTTAGTCGCGAAATTTTCTAGGTTACATTTATTCCAAATCCGTTCTATTTCCAAATTTATTGCTGCAACAAGTTTTTATATTAACATAAAACTTGTAATTGATACGTGTTGGATCGAACATTTCTTTCAAGGAAAGTGGTCCTTGATGACCATTAGAGGTGCGCCGAATATTCGGTTGTTATTCGTTATTCAGCGTATTCGGCATCTTTTTCACTATTCGTATTCGGCCGAATTATTCGGTTGTAGTGCCGAATATATTCGGTTCTAGATTTTTTATTTTCTTGGCTACACGTCACGGTATAGATTATAAAGACAAGACTTTTTACGTAAGATTTATGTTATAAGTCGAAGAAATCCTATGAAGTGTGTTGAATAAAGCTAATATATATAAAGCAATTAAACTTTAAATAGTATTCGGTATCCGGTTATTCGGTGAAACCACTATTCGGCGCATCTCTAATGACAATGTATCAAAAACTTATAGAGAAGTTATGTATGTAAAATTTCTTTAGTACTATTTAGATGAAACAGAAAATTGTCTGTGAACAGCTTCTGGTGGATGATTTTGAACAAAGGCGTGTTTACAAAATTTACCCGTGGACGGTCCTAGCTGGCGCAGTGCCATCCTGCTGACCCACATGCGGGGTCAACACACCCGCACCAATAAACACTTTTTTGTTACCGCCACCCAATTATGGCGGTTTTTCCGAGGTGGTATATAACGTGTAAGTATAATGCTCATGTGACATATTGAGTTCAAGTTGACGACTTTCGGTATTTCATATTAATTTTTATTTTAACTTACAATAATGTGATTAACAAAACAATACACACACACTATAATTATTATGTTTAATAATTATTTTATCCAAACATTGCAGTCTTACTTTTAGATAAGGCGACCATTATAGTCCTTGGGAGCAACAACGCATCTGTGATTAACTTCAAATGGAATCCATGTTCTATTTGAAGTCACTTACAGATGTCCATGGGCGGCAGTGACCACTTACCATTAGGTGGACTGCATGCTCGTTTGCTGTTTCAATCAAGTTAAAAAGAAAACTATTTATTCGTTACGCTATTATTGCGTAATATAAGGATATTATAAAATATATATGATAAATTGCAAATAGCTTTTAAGAACCACATATGCCTAATTTTTTGTGTGAATAACTGTGAAAGTCATAAGAGATTAATTTATTAAATGTAAAGTCGACAGGTTGTCGAAAAAATTTCCTTAAAATTCACTTAATTCATTAAATGCAGTTCATATGAGTTAATTATAACTTAAAAGATCAGTCTTCACATTAGAATGCAATATTTACAATCAAATATGAAAGGCTAGGTTTCATTTCACGCCCTTTTGCACTCAGCAAAGCCTTTTTCTCAGAAATAGGTCGTCAGTTTGAAACGCAGCGCAAAACGCTTGTTACTGTTGCTATCTCCTTTGTAAATATGAAAGGGTCAACTGCATAAAAGACGTAATGACGGATATATACATATAGCAGTTAGACTTTGCATGAATGTTTGACGTTCTTTTATGTCTTGAACATAGATACTAACAATAATTTCCGTGTGTCATTTGTAAATAACTGTTTCATATTTTTAATAAAAGATTAGGAAGTTTGGAACTACAAAATACTATTTTGTTTGTGTTTTGTTTACAAAATACTACGGTATGTGTGGTCGCATAAAGACTAGACGGGACGGTGGGCCCAGCCGCCCATCTGGGAGGAGCTCGATGGGGCAACGCGCTTAGAGGATTCCGGTTGCGTTCCTTTGAGATCCCAGAGTCCTCTTTATAGCGCCGAGGACGGCCACCGGGGGGGGGGGGGGGGGTTTAGTGCGGTAAAAATCCCACATAATCGTGCGTCGTGCCCACGGCGTCGGGTACCTTCTGGAGGTTTCCTCCTCGAGAACAAACAAAGGGTGTCATTTATATGCAACTTGGTTTTTTGGACTAGGAACGTATCTCAAGCCAACGATATGGCATACTCTATGGCAGGAAGGTAGAACATTGTCCCCTATAGTCAGGGAGTAGAATACGACTATGGCTATTATCCCCTACCTGTCGTAAGAGGCGTCTAAAAGGGGGTTCCTGGGGTTGCGGGTGGCTTGAGTGGGAGCTCGAACAACCCAACCAGCAACTCCGAGAAGGACAGCATATGTGGCTGCATGACGTCGTAAACACCGGAAGTTGTAAGGGGACAGTTACACGTCTCCAAGAGACGAGCCCATGAGGGGCGCCGTGCTAGTGGGCACCGGTGCGTTTCATTGGAGATCCCGGAGTCCTCTGCAAGCGCCGAGGAAGGTCAACGAGGAGTTTTTAGTGGGTAAAAATCCCACATAACCCAGAGTCTCTCCCAAAGCTTCGGCGTACCTTTTGAAGGTTTCTTCCCCGTCAACAAAAAGAGGAAAGTAGAACGTTAGGAGTAATTGGTCCGTGAGCAACAGTTGACACTAACTACCGTATGAACTGTCCGCTCATTTGCTACTTGTATACAAGTAAAATACAAGTATACAAGTTAAATAAAATATTTTTTTTGTAAAATCCGTGTGCTTATAAGCACTATATTTACAATCAAAATATTGGTAACCTTACAAGAGTAATATAACGTGAAAGTTTTTTTTATCTAACTTAAGTAGCAAACGAGCATGCAGTCCACCTCATGGTAAGTGGTAAATGCCGCCCATGGATATCAGTAATCAATTTCATACAGAACATGGGCTCCATCTGAAGTCAATCACAGATACGTTGCTACTCCCGGGGACTATGATGGTCGCCTCATGAAAGTAATAAAGATGTTAAGTGAAATGAATGTGTATATAATTATTTTTAGCAGTTTTATTACATCGGAGTAAAGCGTGTGCAAACTTGTACGGGGCGAGTATTTTAACATACAAATACAATAAATAAATTATATTAGTGGTGCCTATAAAATACAACATTATGTGTTACATATAAATAAGCAGAAATTTAGATAGAACCCTTATTTATAAGCAACTTTAAATACCTAAAAGTAGCTTACAGATCTATGAGTGGCAGTGACCATATACTATCAGTTGAACTATATGCTCCTTTGCTACTTACAGTATAAAATATAGTAATGTTGGTTTCCGACATAATAATTCTGGCGATGTAAGCACAAGAGGACTTAATGTAAGTATGCAGCCGGGCGGCGCTTTGTCGCGCAGTTTTATGCAACGAGGTTAATTTGCGTCGCTCCGAACAAAGCCAATTTACTTTTGCATTCTACTTTCAATTAAAAATATGATGTTCTGGATTTTCATAACAATATAATGTCACGAGCAGGGAGCATTGTTATTGTGGATGTAGTAATTACGTCATTATATTAATTGTAAACATACAGATTGTTTACATACTCGTGTAATGTCATACAGGTATTATTTATATTGAATTCTCATTTTTTTATTTACAGATGAAACTTAAGTAAGGACTAGGGTCAAACATCTTCTTCTTAAGTTCTAGTTAGTAAATTGAGAATTTTATCTTATTTTCTTTTTCTCTATTCTTCAATATGCATTAGACTAAGATGATGGACGCTCCAGGTGTGAGGGACAGTTAAAACTTACTTGACCAAGCATTTGCTAACACCACATGCAAATTACTGTTATACCTATTTATCATTCGCGATAAAACTTAATACAATGTAAAGAACTTCAACGGAGTGCGAAATGTTGTTTATGAACATTACTTAGCTGTACTTAGTACGAACTTTTTAATGAGTTTTAGGAAGTTTACTCGTAAAAAATAATGTGCCATAAAAGAAAATGAAATGTATTCTATCATTCATTGCCTTTGGCGTCTATTAAACAAAGTACGTGAAAAATCTTTATTTTAAATTTATGTGTACTACATATATGCATTTTATAGTATTGGAAAGTTTAGGTACAGCGATACTTAGTATAGTAAACACGTTTACTTTCGAAGCTAAAAAGAAAATAAGGTGCGATCACCTCAGTACATGTCTAAGTTCACGTAAAACCACGCTTTTTACACTCATAGCCCCACACTAGGATTTTCTCCTGTATCGTGGGTACCATGGACAAACACAAGATTCGTCTTGTGTTTGTCACAAACACCCAGACCCAGAACATGAATCTAAAGTTCTAAACTCATCATTCAGATACCTGTATGGCCGGGAATCGAACCCGGGACCTACTGCGCGTCAGACTGGTATGGTATCCGCTCCGCCACGCGGGTCGTCGAAAAAGCCTATATAATAGTGTGCAATATACAAGAAATCTATTGGTGTGAGTGCAGTGACTCGTGAAGTGGTGGCAGGGATGGCACCACGCCAGACAGGATCGTCGACACATATTTATATCTCATTGTTTCCAAGAAATCGGTAAACCGTAAAACACGTTAGCAAGAACCTTAAATGGTATTAACGCTAGGCTTGCAAGATTACATTATCGATCCGGTGAAACCAGAGGGGCACTACTGTCACCTCTATTTATATAGTGAAATAATTTTATGCGTTTTATGGAAAAGTGTTGATGCCGACCGAATTTGTTTTTTACCCTCAAAAAGGTACCCGACGCCGTGGAAACGACGCAGGGTTATGCGGGATTTTTACCGCACTAAAACCCCTCCGGTGGCTAAAAAGAGGACTCCGGGATCTCTAAAGGAACGCAACCGGAATCCTCTGAGCACGTTGCCCCATCAGGCGGGCTCCCAGATGGGCGGCTGGGCCCACCGCTCTGTCTAGTCTTTGCGACAGACTTAACCACACACAATGGACATAACATGATTGTACCTACATAATGGTTACAAACTCATACGTTAACATATTTACTTGCATCATCTGCACTACGTTACGTTACTCGGGGCTACGTTTTAAAATTAGGACGAAACAGCGCAAAAAGAGAATAAAACGGTCCGAATGCAAAGTTTTCATTATGTTATATGAAAAAATTGACTGAATTTTGGAGATTTTTAAAGCGTTAAAGCGTGGTTATATATACATGTGAGATTTATATTTGCCCTTCATAAGCACAAATCCATCACTTTATGATTCACTATGAAATACGTAAGTAGTTTCAAATGTTTAACTAAGTGTTCTGAAATTTTAAGTTTGATCTCATTCGTTTCAATTGTAAAATATATATACTCCTAGTGAAAACGTGTATAAGTCAGATTTTTTCAGATCAAAAATTAAGAAAAAACGTCTAATATCTCGATAAATCTTCTAATCTTCTGATATCGCTTAATTTATAGGTACCTAAATCTTGTGTTACAAAAACGAAGATTTTAAAGAAGTACATTTGCAAAAACCACACTTATACCCTATTTCATTAGGCCGTTGATATACATAAATTTGAGTTATCCAATTTTTAAAGAGTACGTCAAATTCATCATCACAAAGTACCACTATCGGGCTGTAATATCATAGTATGGAACTGGGATTTATGAATCTTCTCACTCATTTGTACAGCTTTACGTCAAATTTTCGTAGTAGATCTTCATCTAGTGATGCGTCTATTACCAGATTAAGTTAAAACGTTAGTCTTATATATACATTAGAGAAGAATTCGTATTACTGACTTAAGTTGTACCATTTACGTAAGTATCTACAGACGTTTATTTGCAACAGAAAGAAGGCCAAGTTTAATAATCATACTATGAAATACTAGTTGACCAGGCGAACTTCGTTCGAATTTTTTTTTTATTTTTTATATGGCAAAATAACGTTTGTCGGGACAGCTAGTTAGACATAAAAACCTTCCTCTTGAATCACTCTATCTATTAAAAAACTGCATTAAAATCCATAGCGTAGTTTTAAAGATCTAAGCGTACATAGGGACAGGCAACGAGAAGCGACTTCGTTTTATAGTACGTAGTGATAATACTCAAAATATATAATGTAATTCCAGTCGTTCCATTTAAGCAGTTTGTAATTATACTATGCGGCAAATTAATCATAAGCTAGTAACGCTAAATTATTCGCTTGCTACATTTACCGGCTCAAAATAACTACAAATGTATTCAGTAACCGTCTACACAACATGACAATTCTGTCTCGTAAGAAATGATTATACCTTAATAGAAACAGTATTACATAAAATGAGCGTATATTAACCGCGCAATGGCTTCAAACTATGAAACTATCTTTTGCTAATTCTCATAAACGTGAACGTTCGGTTTACGAGTCTGTTTTGTGAAGTCAATGACCTTTAGACGTGAGAGCTTAGATGTTACCTGCAGTAGAGATAATGGACATCTGTTTACAGACATTGAACGTACGAGACTTATCCTAAGTTCAAAAACGTCTCGTACTTACCATTATCAAAGCACATCAGCACTTTTGCTATTTTAAGTCACCAATATAGGTAAACTATGTTTTAGACAGACATGATTATGTTTACATGTATTCTATATATTAATACGTGAAGCAAAAACTTAGGAATCATTTTTAAGTAATATGCCGCGGACGTTTAGTTGAACTTTGCACAGTTATAGTGGACGTAGAGAAGGAGTGCAGAATGTTAATATTTTTCAAATAATGCTTAAAATATACATAAAATCAAGTAAAACATATTACACACACTACCGTGCATTTGTCATAGACACATAAATAATATACAAAATGGAACATTCAATGTCTTACTATGAAAACACATAACGTCAGAAATATCAGTGTCTTTGTCAAAATACCCGCGATTGCTTTTAAATACGGCCGAGCTAATTAAACCTCTTTTTATATTTACCGGGTGCGTTCAAAATTACTTGAAAATTATTACATTTTGTTTGAATTTGAGATTCACTTTGAGAAATATTCGTACTACTTTGGACAATATGAAGTTTAGTTTTTTTAATTTAAATTACTGGTATATAAAATAATTCATGTATACCCTAACTAGCGTTTTTAGGGTTCCGTACCGTAAAAACAGGATCCTATTACTATGACTCCGTTGTCCGTCTGTCTGTATGTTTGTCACAGTCTGTCTGTCTGTATATCTGTCTCTTATGAACCTCGATAGGTAGACAGTTGAAATTTTCACAGGTGATGTATTTGTACTGCCGCTACAACAACAAATACTAAAAACAAAATAAAACAAATATTTAAGGGGGGCTCCAACGCAACAAACTTGTTTTTTGCTGTTTGCGCCCACCCGCGTGACCGAGCTGACGCGCAGTGGGTCCTGGGTTCGATTCTCCGCCAGAACGGTATCAGAATGATGAGTTTAGATTCTTGTTTTGGGTCTGGTGGTTTCATCCACAACACAAGAGAAAATCCTACTGTGGGGCTTTGAGTGTAGAAAGCGTTTTAAGTTTTTTTTAAGTTTTTTTTATAGATGCATTGCTACTCTCGAAGACTAAGATGGTCGCATCACATCAAAGAACAACACTTTGTGGAGGTAGTATCTACCCGGTTGAACGACATTCGTTCTACCACCTGTAGACCTTTGCCCGGTGTATAATTCTATGACTGACTTGCTCAAGATCAGATCTGCAACATTACAGATCCATGCAGATCAACCAGTTAATATTCAAACTACAAAAGAAATTATGAATAGAATAAAAAGATATAAGTATGCCCTAAACTTTGCTTACTTTGTATAAATCAATATATTTTTCTTGTAGTTGCTCATTAACGAAGCGATGACTACCTCTTGAAACTGTGTCCGTGTTATAAAAAAATTATATCAAATTCCAAAAATATAAAACAAGCAATTTCTATATTTCAAGATTAAAGAAAATGAAAAATAAACATAAATAATCATAAAATGAAAATGAACGCAGTATGATTTCGCTAAGCACATCACTCTGCGCACGTCTCGTCTGTTTTGTTCCCGCATATATTTTTCTAGCACTTGACTCGTTGCAATTCAATTATTCACTCCGCGCGCAGTCTGCGATGCAAATTATATCCGTAATGCTACATGTGAATTTTGTGCATCGCGTATACAATGCCATTTTCTATATCTAAGATATATCTATATTTTCTATAACATACTTTTATCTGATAGATGTAGCAAACAAGCATATAGACCTCCTGATTAAAATTGTGCCGGCAACCACACCCTTCCATCGAAACGCAAGAAATGCTTCACGCTGCAAATAGGTGTGGCGGTGGTACTTCCCCGGTTGAACTACACTGCTTCTACCTCCTGTAAAGATTAGTTATATTCGAGTAGAGCAGTACTCGATGGTCGGTACAACCATAATAGTTAATAGTTTTTTAAGACGAATCTATAACCCAACTGTAGGTGGCTATTGTCAACGGATGACACGAATAATAACACACACGATGGTAACAATTATAAAAGATTCTTTTGTAAATAAAAGATTTTTTTTTACACGGTGGTAGAACCAGTGTAGTTCGACCGGGGAAGTACCACCGCCACACCTATTTCTAGCGTGAAAAATTTCTTGCGTTTCAATAGAAGGGTGTGGCTGCCGGCACACTTTCACATGAGGCGACCGTCATAGTCCTCGGTAGTAGCAACGCATCTGTGATTGACTTCAGTTGGTACCCATGTTCTGTATGAAGTTGATTACAGATATCCATAGGCGGCAGTGACCACTTACCATCAGGTGGACTGCATGCTCGTTTGCTACTTCAGTCAAATAAAAAAAAAATCTTGACAAAAATATTATACCGGTTCAATAATGACCCGAGCGGAACCCTTAAAAGTAATTTAAGTAAAGAATGATCGAGTTTGGTAATCTTTTGAGCACTATTTCTCTTTTTTGCATCAATCATCCCGGATAACAGTTTTAAATGAGTTTCTTTCACAAACTTCGCTTCATTTTTTAATTGTTATGATAAAGTTAGTAAAGCTTGGCAATTATAAATCCGTTTATCTCATTCGCGACTCTATTGTAGGATATTTAATCGAATTTTTTTAAGTACTGGAATGATAATGACTAGCTATGATTACTTGTTGATTATAACTACAAATATAACATATAGTTACAATGAAATAATGATTAATTTTAAAATCAATTTCGTTTATTTGGACTAGTAGACATTTGAACTTGTATTAAGATTTGACGAAAATATATCATGTAATTAATGTAATTCACAAAAAGTAATAACTCCTTGTATAAGTAAACATTTTAACCTTAAAACGTACACGTAGAAAATCTTACATTTAGACAACATCAAGTTAGTTTATAAATTGTTCGTTTTATTCACTTCTTGATCTCTCTATTGTAATTATGTAGTTAGGATTTCGTCGGTCTTGTATCCTTAATTTGTCTTCATTAGGTCATTGGTCTACTCGACTGTATCCTTTTGACCGAACTACATAAATAAGAATTAAGGAGATTTCTCCTTAACACCATCACACAAAAATAACATTAAGAATAGTCCACTCTGAACTTGCCACATATACCTAGGTTTTATAGGCGCAATTACACGAATAAAGCCGGGCGTTGGCATTGTTTAAATCGAAATAAATAAACCAAAGACTGAATAATGTATGGTGAATATGTAATATATGTTTATGTTTCACCAAATGCTAGTCAACTTAACAATTTCAATTATTTTCATATAATATCGTCTGTGAAGTTAGATACGTAATGAATCAATTTATCGTCATCAGTAAAACAGGCTAGAAATGTGTAACAAATAAGCTTACGCTTTCTACACTCATAGCCCTACACGAGGATTTTCTCCTATGTCGTGGGTACCACGGACACACACAAGACGAATACACAAACACCCGGACCCAGAACATGAATCTAAACTCATCATTCAGATACCTGTCTGGCCGGGAATCAAACCCGGAACCCATTGCGGGTCGGACCGGTATGGTAACCGCTCCTCGTCACATAAATGCATAAAAATGTGATGAAAAATATGCTTTAATCAATGAAACCCTCATTCCGCAGAACGCAGTGTCGATAGATAAGTGAGTTTAATTAAAACGCACTTGATCTGCATTCAGATGCTGTACTAACGCCACCCTCAGCTGTGATGAGGCATTCATGAATGATCGGAGAATTTATGTCATGTCGGCGATGGAAAATCTATCTTCAAGAGGATTAAAGCAAGAGTTTTGAGGGCTCTCTAGGGTCTAGGTGAATATGGATATCACGTTAGTTTATGAGCTTTATTGGAGATTAAGTGGAGAAAATACCGTTCATCTAATGATTATTTTGCCCAGTGATATCTCCCGCCAGTTTAGTGATCCCGCCTGGAGAGCGGTAGTGTTTCTGTACGGAACTTGTATATATATATGTAGAAACATAAAATACATAGCGTTCAAAATACTAAATAATAAATTTAAACTAGATTCCATACATCCATCAGCCCTTTGAGGTCCACTGCTGGACATAGGCCTCCCCTAAATGACGCCACTCCAACCGGTCCTGTGCCTGCTGAATCCTACGGTTTCCCACTGTCTTCTTCAGATGATCGGTCCACCTGGATAAACCTAAATTAGATTATTTACTTCAATAAAAATACCTTTGTCAAACTCGGGCAAAACTGGTCATATAAAAGTGTTGTATTATAATTTAACGATATAAGGTAATAGATTATAGATAGATTTGGTATGTTAAAAGATATAAAAATAAAACGATAATACATATTATTATCTATACATGAAAAAGGTGTGTAAGAAAATAAAATATCAAAAAAACGTCTTTGTTTTAAGTAAAGGTAGGTCATGAGAATTATTGGACGCCCGAAAATCAAAGTCCTGTCGATTTGTTCACGGTTACGACTACGTCTACGACGTTAAGGATTTCTCAATTACACGGCACAATCTAAGGCATACTTGGTGGACTCCCCTGAGTGACATTGTAACCATTACGTGGGTAACAAAACGTTATGTGCGGGGTAAGCTATTTTGGGCGTACCTTTTTGTTGAAGAATACGAGTCGATGTTTGTTTTGTTTTTTTCATTCGATGAAATGAGTTTTACAGATGGCAAGAAACGTTCATAATTCCATCTTACACAGCGTTTAATCGATATCCCATAGACATTATTCGGGTAACATTGAAACATTTTCCGTGTGTAAGAGGCTTTTTTTCTTAAACTACAAAGGAAGAAAAATATTGTTTATTGTCTAAAGAAATAAAAAAACTTGTTAATTAAAAGCATATAAAACTGTAGGATATATTCAAATAAAAATAAAATTATGGTTTACGGAGTTACATATACGAGTATTTACTCAATTATTAATTTACAATTATGAATTTTCTCCGAGTATCCCAAGATGTTCAGTCATCTAAAAGCGTTCTCTCGTCAACCCATTATTGTCTCACTGCTGGGCACGGGTCTTCTCTCATGAGAGAGTATTAGGCCATAGTCCACCGCGCTGGCCAAGTACGAATTAGTGGACTTCACACACCTCCGAGAACTTTTTTTTTAAAGAACTCTCGGGTATGTAGGTTTCCTTACGATGTTTTCCTTCACCGAAAAGCAGTGATAATTAATTTCTAATACGCACATAATTTTTAGAAAAATCAGTGGTGCGTGCCGGGGTTTGAACCTCAGACCTGACGATCGAGAGGGCAAGTTTCAATCATTAGGCTATCACTGCTTTTTAGTTAGTTACTTACAAGTATAGTATAGTATAGTTTAGTTACTTACAACTATAGAAAATTACCTTAACCAAAATCAATTAGTTAAATCCACAAGCACTTAATACTTTGATATCCAAAATCTTACTTGCTAATATCCATCACGGACACATTTCGCCAAGTAATTAATTCGCAAACAACATCACTTGCAAATGCGCAACCATTAAGAGCTTGTTTGGAAAAATTGGAATTAATCATTATTTAGCTTAATGCAGAGCAGTGATAGCCTAATGGTTGAAACTTGCCCTCTCAATCGGGAGGTCATAGGTTCAAACCCAGGCACGCACCACTGATTTATGTGCGTATTAGAAATAAATTATCACTGCTTTTCGGTGAAGGAAAACATCGTGAGGAAACCTACACACCCGAGAGTTCTTGAAAAAAAAGTTCTCGGAGGTGTGTGAAGTCCACCAATTCGCACTAGGCCAGCGCGGTGGACTATGGCCTATAACTCTCTCTGAGAGAAGACCCGAGCCCAGCAGTGGAACAATACTGGGTTGTCGAGTCGAGAGCTTAATGCAGCAGAAGATTCAAAGTTTTTGCTGATCTTACACGAAGTTCTGAATTAAATTATTCTTTTAGAAACATGTTTGAACTTATTGTATATTGAATGTTTACACTCTTATGGTTTTTGATGTTTTCTTTAAATATATTTTTACATTATTGTCTTTATATGTTAAAATGTAAAAATTGTTTGTAGCAGTTTAAGGGATATTTTTATATAAGTTGGAGTAGCAACGTGCAAGCAGTTCACTATAAGTATCAACTGCCACCAATGGACATCAGTAACCGAATTCACGCAAAACGGAGATTTTATTTCAAGTTAATCTCATATGCTTTGCTACTAGCGAAGATGAAAATGATGAAAGCCATATATATACATATATTTTTTTTATCTGATTGAAGTAGCAAACGAGCATGCAGCCAACCTGATGGTAAGTGGTCACTGCCCCTCATGGACATCTGTAATCAACTTGACATAGAACATGGGTTCTATCTGAAATCAATCACAGATTCGTTGCTACTTCAGAGGACTATGATGTTCGCCATATATAAAAGCGTACCGGCAATTACACCCTTCCATCAAAACGCAAGAAATGCTTCACACTGGAAATAGGTGTGGCGGTAGTACTTCCCCGGTCAAACTATACTGGTTCTACCACCTATAACTATGTAATTCTATCTTAAGTGAATCTCATACGCGTTGCTACTAGCAAAGATGAAAATGATCTCCTCATATGAAAGTCATATAAAAAATAGCTTGATGATTGGCGTTATATTATTTAAAAAAATATATTACGTAGTAGATATTTAAAATAGCCGACTTAAACTTATTACACCGATTACAAACAGTCTTCTAATTCGGTTACGAAGGTCTATTCAGTGAAGTTATTATAATATTCACTCCAAAGGAGCTTTGTTCCTTAATAAACACATTACCATAAACATTTACGGGTTTTTACGCGCGGCCACGGTGATGATATTGTTATGATCATTCGTAAACACTGTATAAGCTCTTTTGTAACTTAAATCTTTGAAACTTAAGAATAAATTACTGAATTTACTTGGAATGAAACAAAGGTAATGAAAAACATAATATACGAATATTGGGGAAGAGAGGACAGGCCATCATGCAAAGGAACAAAGATACGTATCTCACCAGGTTCTGAATTATGAGTATCTCTATTATTTTATATAAAGCAAAAACTAAAGTAGGATGCATGAGTCACAAATACACATTTGTGACTCTTTCACGAAAAAAATACTTGTCGATTTTTGCTGAAATTTGACACACAAATAGTTTATAACTTGGATTAACACATTAGATAGTCATTACTATGGTGATTTTGATCAACGCGGGCGGGGCCACGTCAATAAGCTAGTATATAAAGACTATACAGACTATATTATCATACGCGTTAGAGTAAAGTTCATATATCTCCCCACTTGCTACGCGGACATAATGTCTGATTCGTATTGACGTTCCACTACACATGCTCTACAAATACCGTAGCCCCACGACGTAGATACGCTACGGCGTAGCACTGCATTGCTTAGGCATGGAGACAGATTTCTAATTCTCCGTTCTGTTATATTGGTACACATCTACACTGTCCTAAAATTATTTCAGCAATAAATAATATTTTGACGCGAATTTAAGCAACTTTTTAATCCTTTCAACATACAAATTTTTTTTTACAAATTCTATCATATTTTGCACAAGGTGTGGACCAGCGGTTACAAAAGTGTATTAGCTATTGCCAAGTGATTTTTATGTATTTCCATTGGGTTCAATAAAATCTTGATCCTTCTCAGTGTGTGAGGCAAATAAAATATTTGATTGTATACAAAACGATAATGCTTACGACCCGGTATTTCATTTCCGTGGCCCAGTGCCGTTCCACTGTGGGAAACACTGGTGTAGGCCTTATGGTTTCGTGTAAGTCACATTACCCTTGTGAATGTCACCGCCATAAATATCTTAAACAAACATGAAAAGTTCCAGACCCCAGCAAAAATCTAAATCCATCATTGTCATGTGTCTCTGTAGATTCCATTCAAATTCAATGCAAAGAGTCACCCGTAGCATCGGTCGAAATTCGACCGTAATTTCAGAATTCAAAAACTAAACTTCATATTGTCCAAATTAGTATGAATATTTCTCAAATTCAAATAAAATGTAGTAATTTTCAAGTAATTTTGAACGCACCCGTTAAATATAAAAAGAGGTTTAATTAGCTAAGCCGTATTTAAAAGCAATAGCGGGTATTTTGACAAAGACAGTGACATTTCTGGCGTTATCTGTTTTCATAGTAAGACATTGAATGTTCTATTTCGTTTATTATTATTTTATGTGTTTGTGACAAATGCACGGTAGTGTGTGTAATGTGTTTTTAATGTCCGCGGCATTTTATTTAAAAATGCGTCACGAGTTTTTGCTTCACGTATTAATATATAGAGATAGTACATGACTGGTTTACTGAATTAAACGACCGAAACCAACCACTAATATCTCGTTAAAGTCCCAAGGCTTGATATCAAAAGCTTAGATACAATCAGCACTTCTGTCAGACCCTGACATTTTGCCGGCATCAAGGTCACAGATGTCGCTGTTGACCCTTGTTCGATTAAAGACAGCAATCTGACAACATTTATAATTAGTCAAAGTTCAGTTTGAGTTTCGATATCTAAACTTCTTATCTAAACGTATAATCATCATAAACTTGTCCTTACTTTATCGTTTAGCTTTGAATTGTTATTACATCAAATATATTTTTCTTGTAAATAAATTAATTTGGCATTTTATTTTATTATTTACTTTTAAGTTATTCTTTTATTTATACATATAGTTATAAATTTTAGTTATTTAATAAATTCATATTGTCATTTTAAAATTAATATATTTTTTTGTAAATAAATGCAAAATCAAATTAATCCACTAATTGTAAAAAATATGATATTTGTACCTCCCTACTACCTCTTACCTCTCCCCCTCGAAGGGATCTCCACCATGTTGTGGTGAGGGGGCTCAGTAACCGTGGTTGGGGGCGCCGCGGTGAAGCCAAGAGGGATCTCAGGGAGGGGACGCTCTGAGCGGGCTTGGCTGAGGGCTCGCTCCGGACGCATTCGAGGGGGCTGTGGAGGTCGGTGTATTCTGGCCTCTGCAGCCAGGAGGGGTCGCGGGAGGAGAGGTGTCTCGGTGTGTTGTTGCCGTGCACCCTATCTCCCGCGACCGAACGGGTGCGCACCGTCAGATGAGTTGGCGGTGGGGCCGCAGAGGAAGAGGAGATGCGGTGTGTCGTTGCCGTCCTCCCTATCCTCTGCGGCCGTTTGGTGGTTTGCGGCGAAACCAAAGAACGAATCCGCCGCTGGGTGTGGGGGGTCGATGCCTGTAGTACTCACGATATGAGTTTTCATGTTTAGTAAGAGAAGCAATCGAGATCAAAAAACATCCTAAGAACTTTAATAGAGAAGACAGTTTTAAGTTAGCGCAAACGTGGAATCCAGTGGTTAG
Organism: Spicauda simplicius; assembly: GCA_949699795.1. Taxonomy (NCBI): domain Eukaryota; kingdom Metazoa; phylum Arthropoda; class Insecta; order Lepidoptera; family Hesperiidae; genus Spicauda; species Spicauda simplicius. Next base: position 17,266,849 of record OX453059.1, read on the forward strand.
TTTATGTCAATCACTGTTCGAAGTTCGGTGCGTAAGGATACAGTTAGTGTTGTGTGTTGTGATATGGAACCTAAAAAAGAAAAACGAACTAGACGTAGGGTAGATAGGTTAATCTATCTCTAGTGCTTGTCAACGGTTTCTCCCCGCCACCGCAGTTTCACCGCAACCACGATCCATGCAACTGGGTCATAATATCGGCAAAAAGAATTCGAAAAGGCTTCAAACACCGCATATCGTGAGTACCCGTTAAGTATTAAAAAAAATGTGTACGTGTACTAGCGTACACTCGTAAGAAGTGAAACTTCTTTATGACGTTATTTTTCAAAAAATAATTTACTATATGCAACTTTACAGAAATTGGTTAAATAAAGTTAAATTAGATAAAGTTTAATAAAAGGCTTTTATTCAACTTTATCTAATAATCTAATCTATAATAATCTATCTAATATCACGCGTGGTAGGGATAAGAAAAAGATGGCGCGTAACGGAAAAAAAAGATGGCGCGTAACAGAAAAAGATAGCGCGTAACGAAAAAATGTTACACTAAATTTTTTTCCAACCCCGATAAAGAAGTTTCATTTCACTTCAACAACCCCGATAAAGAAGTTTCACTTCAAAAATGTCAAGTTTAATTGAGTTTGAATTACGATCGGATTTCGATCTTTGCGATAGATGACTGCTTGTTAATGACGTTAATTTAATATTACGGTTAATTCAATAGAAGTGATCAATTTTTTACCTGACAATCTGATCTTACGTGATTATTGCAACTCCAACACGTTTAACGTCAACCGAAGATACGCCGAAAATCTTACCTTATTTTGACTATAAAGTAAAAAAAATAAACATTAAATTATGTCTAATCATATATCTCTTATATTACCATTATATTACATATAATTTACATTAATTACATACAACTTACTTCAGTAGTTAATGTTTAATTTTTTGAACGATACATTCCCTGTTGTATTTTTAATTTAACCATACTATAAATATATTTTTACTCTTTAATATATAGCTCTAAATGTACCTTTATCGTTAAATATCTCTTCAAATAAAAGTAATACTTCGTAGATATGTGAAAGATATAGCGCGATAATGTCCAATATGATGGTCAAGTTTCTTACGTGATTTTCCTGGAAAAAATGCGAACTTGATTGTGGAAGATTGCTCAATTTGAGCGAGTTCTAAGAATAATAGTTTTAGGTGCCCTTACCAAAAATCTTAGTCTTAGAATGTAGAGTTTTTGCATTTAATTAAAAAATTACTGGATTTATAATTATTAGTTACCAATTACGCTTATTATTATTTAGAAGAAACTTTCGTAGTTTGATTATGAAAGTACTGCATTTTTAACTCTACTACATTCCACAAAAAAATCAACAACTAATGGGTGGTACCGCCCCGGTCGAATTACATTGGGTTTAATACCTGAAATGCATGTGATAGAACCAGTGTAGTCTACATACTCCATTGTTACGTGTTTGTTTAAAAAAATCGGCTGTCAGTCGTCGCCAACAAATTATTGTCCCACTGCTGGGTCGGGGTGCACGGGTCTTCTCTCGAAATGAGAGAATAGTATGGCCATAGTCCACCGCGCTGGCCAAGTGCGAATTGGTGGACTTCACACACCTCCGAGAACTTTTTTTTTTAAAGAACTCTCGCGTGTGTAGGTTTCCTCACGATGTTTTCTTTCACCGAAAAGCAGTGATAATTAATTTCTAATACGCACATAAATCAGCGGTGCGTGCCTGAGTTTGAACCTTGGACCTCCCGTTCGAGAGCGCAAGTTTCAACCATTAGGCTATCACTGCTCATCTGTCTGCTCGGCTGTCTGTAAAGTTGGTTTACTGACGATAGTTGAACGTGACAACGTCACAAGAAAATACTGATGGAATGGTTGCACTTTTCTAAAGAATATTTTAATTTTATTTGTTTGATAGACGTTTTGTATGGATATAATTATGTCAATTTTTTTTACATATGAATTAAGGTCAGTCAAATCTTTCGAGCCAATTTATTGCTTGCTTGTAGCGTAGTAATAGGGGAAGTGAAAGCCAATACATTTTTTGTTGGGTATTAAATAGCAGATTTACGGTCGGTGTAAAGACAGGAGGATCGCGAAACGGAATAAGTTATTACCCGTTTGCCAAGTTTGACACGTGTGCAGGTTTTATTTTATTCACAGAAAATATGGCGATTGCCAATTGTAAGTATAGTTTCGTTTGTTTTCTATTGTTTGTGAGTAATGTTAGTTTTTATTATTTTTATAAATTGTTTCATGTTGGGAATTGAATAGTAAAATAATCAAAGTATCGAAAAAGATTTCGAAACGTATAATTTATTGCTTGTATACATAGTTTCAGACGTGTTCAGTTTGAATTTTTTATTATAAATTTATTTTATAGTTTTTTTCTTGCCATTATTCATTTATATTAATTCGTTATTGTTAAATGATTTGGTATGTAAGCAACATATCAAATTAATTGAATGTATGCATCAAAGTAAGCCAAAATATGTAGTTTTTGCTATTTAGTATTAAAATTAAATATATTTATGAAAACAAGCTAATTATTATTGTTAAAAACAAGAGATAAAGTGTAAGAACTCAAATGAGTTTAGTAATCGTATTTAACGTTAAATAAATTGTAAATGACCTATCAGAGTGATGTTGCCGGCACGGTAACTGTAAGAACATCCAATTTCTCACGAATCTGGTCCTCTGGGAAGCTGAATAATTTGGACGGATGATACTTATCCGGTGGAGCTATTTGCCTTTAGCTTACACAAGAAATCCAATAGAGCTCAACTGTGACAATCGCATTAGAAAACTTACTTACCTTGGATTTTACTTCAGATATCTGTCTGCAACGTGAGAGTATCAATTATCTTGCATCTTACATTTATCACGATGACGTGAAGATCTAAAAAACTATATTTTTAAGTTTTTAGTTTGCCTAAGAGGTTTCGTTTTAGAACCTACTACTGTATTTATGTAGTTGAATAGAACTTTCACTCGAAAAGTGACTGATGAGGTATGACATGCTTATTTTGTACAATAAGAGTTCAGGGCGTATATATCGAAAAACGTGTGCGTTTGTTTAACACTTTGTCGGATAATCCTAGACAGAAAAAAAGTGAAGTTCTATCGGAAGTTGGCAAGGAGACCTTTAACTTTCAAAAAGTACTCGACGTCGTGGGAGCGACGCGGGTTATGTGGGATTCTTACCGCACTAAAATCCCCCCTATGGCCGACCTCGACGCTGCGAAGAGGACTCCGGGAACTCCAATTGACCGCCGCCGGTGTCCTCAGCGTGTGCCCCATCGGGCTCTTCCCTGGTGGGCGTGAACTGCTCACCGCACCTACTGGTTTTTACGGTAGCATGCAACCACACATGCCGCCGTCCTTCCCGGGGTCGCTTAGCCGGACGGTTCGAGCTCCCACTCTTCCCGCCCGCAACACCGGAAACCTCTTTTAGTCGCCTCTTACGACAGGCAGAGGGTACTGTATTCTTATTCTGGTCCCGGAACTACAGGGACAAAGACCAAGGAGCAAGCAAGGAGACCTAGCAGTAAATTTTCATTCACTCTTGCGAGTTTAAGTGTTTAAAAAAATAAAAGAAGATTGGTGTTACTCTACATACATTTTGAAACCGTGGTGTTAAACAAACTTTTATATAGAGTCGCTGTTCAGCCGCCTGTTCTAACTAAACTTGGAATTTCAATATCGAGAAATAAAACAAATTTGTTCACCACTAGCTGAACGCCGCGTGGGAGTAAGATATTTTCCTACAGTAAAAAGTATGTTGTATATGTTAATCCGGAGTGTCAGCTAACTCCCTACAAAATTACATGAAATTCGCTCAAGCCGTTTAAGTGAGAAACATACACACTCATACATTTTCGCCTTTATAATATTAGTATGATTTTAGAGCAGTGATAGCCTAATCGTTGAATCTTGCCCTCTCAATCGGGAGGTCCGAGGTTCAAACCCTGGTACACACCACTGATTTATGGGTATATTTGAAATTAATTATTATCACTGTTTTTCGGTCAAGGAATACATCGTGAGGAAACCTTCATACCCGAGAGTTCTTTTAAAAAAAGGTTCTCGGATGATTGGTGGACTTCATCCACCAATTCGTACTTGGCCAGCGCGGTGAACTATGGCTTAATACTCTCTTATTCTCAGAGAAGACTCGTGCCGTGAAAAACATCATGAGGAAATTTATAAACGTAGTTTGTTTTTTCAACTTAAAAAAAATACGTTTCTATTAATCTCTAATGGGGCCTTACAAGTCTGAGGATAGAATATCTTAGATTATAATTCAGCGAAAATTATTAACATTCGTATTACTGGGCCATGACTACAGTAATTTTTGCTTCATTATTATTTCTCTCGCTCGTGTCTCGCTGCTGTGTCTTCGTATAAGTACATAATGACAATGACATGATAATTTATTTCGTCAGTGGGAAGGAAATAATGCTAAAGTTATTATGCTATCATGACGCTTTAGAACTATTTCCTTTCCACTGACTATTTTACTACTGTTTTCAGTCAACAGTTTATTAACTTTGACTATTTTCCGCGCATATTCCCCTAATTTTTGAAAAACAAAACCTCAATATAAAAGATGAATAACTTGAACATAAGGAACAGCTAAATTTTGTGATCTAACGCAGTGTTTCTGAACGAATGGCACTCTACCATTGGTCTATGAAGACATATTACAACTTTTTGCATCATAGTCTACGATTTTATAGCCACTAGTATCTTTATTCTATTTTCAAAAGACTCGAATGCGATCGGAAAGCGTCTTACACTTTGAATCATGTTTAACAATAAATCGAATTCTGTTCTCTGCAATACTTTGCACTGGGTTTAACCTCAGTAGGAGCTTATTTCTTTTTTAGTCATTCGTATTTGTTACCGTTAAATACATCTTGAAATACGGGAGATTTAAAATAAGAATTTTATTTCTCCTGTTTAATTGTAAATCTACTAATGTACTGTGAAAGTCAATGTATGTAGACATGTCAAGTTTTTTTTTTATAATTTTATTATATTGAAATAGTATTATCCGGGCTCTAAACTTTATTTATTTTGGAATAAGGATAAAATATACCTCATATACATATTTCTAAGTAGATGTGATTGATTGATATCTTTAATGTCCTTCACGTGTTTTTGCTATGAACATTTCTCTTTCATAGCAAAATTTTAGATGCCATGCAGCATATCACTTATTTCAATTCAGTTTAGTTACGTTATACACGTAATATTGCGTACTCTATTAGGATATTTATAAATCTCAGAGGCCACCGACAAGTTTTGACATGATAAAAACCGAGACCGAGATTATATTGTACTCACAAACCCAAAAATATAACTCAACTCAATAAAAAAGGTTTTCAGAATTCACAGCAAGTATTAATGAAATGTATTTTCGTGCTTAATAGCATAACTTGGGAATTGAAATATTGCACTAGATCATCAGGGAAATAGGTAATATAACTATGTCAACATAAGTCGAAAATGTAAATTTTCTATTATTGTTGATTTTCATTTTGCTCTCTAGTTTCTCTCTGTAGTGTCTCTCATTTTTTTTTTCACATAATAATTTTGTCATACTGTTTCTTTATATTTTTTTGTATCGCTTCAGTGCAGAAGAATTATGTAGATATTGTGGAGAAAGTTGAAACTATTAAATATAAAGGTAGGTTTCGTTAACAATATTGGGTCAGTTTATGGGATGAGGTAAATATATTTCTGTCTTCAATCCTATTCTCTTGGAAGAGTTAACTGTATTATAGATAAAGAATAGATGCCATGGGAAGGTCATTTTCCATTTATATGAATCAATATTTAAATTTATTATACTTGCATATGCGTAAACGTATGTAATTTTTGCTTTAATAAAATCAGCAGAATGAAATAATTACTTCACTTATATACAAATTTTGTAACATCTTCCATAACTATTTTTTATCTAATATAATATGAAGCAAAATACATTAATCATATTCATGTCCACTAAATCTTAATATACAACAGCCAATAAAATAATAATAATAAATAATATAATAAAAAATATAATATATATAATAAATATAATATATATCTTAATATACAACTATCTACAGTAGCCACATCGTACGAACAATAGGAGATAGAGAAATCCACGAAACAAACGAGGAATTACTTTGTATTTTATTGCACTTTTTGCGGTTCGCTTTATCGAATATTACCCCAATTCTCATTTACTGGGCCGGTGCCAATTCAATAAGAGTTTTTGTTCGCACTAAACGGTGTGTACAGATATTTTCGCATGAACTTTTACAAAATACAAGCTTCATTTGTATGTATTGTTGTACTTCAGGAACGGTTTTTAAATGCGCAAATGCTCTTGGTTTTTATTTGATATTATCCTGTCTTATAACATTATTATATGTTCTTCCGAAATAGCAGTTGCGGTGCATCCGAAGACAAAACAAAGAAAATAATATCTACATTAAAAGTATTCTTATTACCCAACAAATTCTCACTAGAAAACGAAGACGAAATAAAGAAAATAATACCTTTAGAAGTAAAACATTAAACTCAACAAAATTAAAAAAGAACTACCTACACCACAAGGGGTTATTATCTGTGTGAAATAGCAAACGACTAATGATAAGTGGTCACCACCGCCCAAGGACATCTGTGAGCAACTTCAAATAGAACATGGGTTCTACCGCATGGGTAGAACATGGGTTCTATGGAACATAGGGTCGCCTCACGTAAAAGTGTGCCGGCAACCACACCCTTCCATCGAAACGCAAGAAATGCTTCACGTTGGAAATAAGCATGGCAGTGGTACTTCCCCGGTCGAACTACACTGGTTGTACCACCTGGCAAAGCCAAGTATTGCTATAGCGAATAGGTGTGCAGCTTTAATGTTACGTCGTAACTGCATTGCATATAAACCGTACGTCTGCAGTGGAAATAGGAAAATACGATTTACAAAGCCTGTACATTGAAGAAAATATATTTTTACTTTGAACAAAAATGTTTTCGTGGGCGTTCCATTTTTTAGAAGTGGTGAACAAGTAGTGGTCAGTGCCGCCAATGGTTATTTGTTACACCTGAGGATTAAGATGTATGTACATGACTTCAGATAGAACCTATGTTAAGTAATAAAATAAAAATGATTTCAGTAAGAGTTGCTGATACACAGAAAGACGGTGCTGCCTTTTTTTTTGTTTTCGAGGGGGAAACCTTCCAAAGGTACCCGACGCCGTTTGAGCGACGCAGGGTTATGTGGGATTTTTACCGCACTAAAACCCCCCCGGTGGCCGTCCTCGGCGCTGAAAAGGAGGACTCCGGGATCTCGAAACGACTTCAACCGGAATCCTCCGAGCGCGCTGCCCCATCGGGCTCCTCCCAGATGGGCGGCTGGGCTACCACTGCGTCTAGTCTTTACGACGGTATGCGACCACACATACCGCCGTCCTTCCCGGGATTGCCTGACCGAACGGTTCGAGCTCCCACTCTAGCCGTCTGCAAGCCCCTTTTAGTCGCCTCTTACGACAGGCAGGGAATACCGTAGCCCTATTCTGACCCCGAGGCTACAGGGACGAAGACGCTGCTGCCTATCTTTTGGACTATGTCCTGTAATCCTGCCTAATACGATATCCGCGGGAATAAAGACAGTAGTATTATTCTAAATCGATATAATACGACACAAAACACACAATATTACCTACTATTTATACATGAGAACTATCGTTCATACATGAAGTTGTTTTAATTATAGAACAAAAAAGTAAGTAAGTGCTTGCTATTCAACATTCTAATGCAATCAATCAATTCATGGAGCAAATTATATTGTATACGATTTCCTAAGAGTATTTTTTGTGTTATTTATTCCTTTTGCAAAATAAAGTTATTAATTTCGGTAATACTATTTTGTCTCGAGGGTAATTGAATTTTGTAGCTTTATACGAATATCTCGACTTTAGAATTCTAAGCAGAATTTGAAACCCTCCTTTGTTTTTTGAAGACAGTAGGACTGTTCAAGCGTGATAATTTTAATTTCCAAACTGTATTTTTAATATAAAAGGAATCCTAATTACCTCCAGGGTCTTGATAGAGTGTTCTTAAGATAGTTAAATTAGTGTAAGATATTGGCGCGAAGAGCAACGAAAACATTACTATAATAGGTTTTATCAGAATTTAAATGTGCTCGACTCACCTTCTGGTTCGTTTTTAATGAGATACTTTTATTTAATTATTTAAAGTAATAAAAAAGAATTTCCTGAGACCTAGAAATGTAAGTATTTGTGTGATAACGGAAACAGAGACGAAGTATTGCTTTCAGATGTCCATAAATGGCAGTGACCACTTACCATCGGGCGGACACATGACTGTGTGCTGTTTCAGTATGAAAAAAATAGTAATAAATAGATGAAAAAGTTTTTTTTGCCATTTCTTATCGATAAACGAAGCACGTCTTGAAACCGTGGTAACTTACTGCAGTTCAAAAATAATTTCTACAACATCTATAATTATTATCAATTTCATTTGTATTTATTACGGTGTAAATCATGAAAATAAGATATGACAAATAATTGCATTACTATAAAACTTCAACCCAGAATCGAACTATCTAGCGAATCTATATATCGAACTAGATTTTAGAACGAACCACAAACTTTGGCCAACCGCTTTTCGACCCTTTGTCATTTGTTAAGGGACAACTAACTATTCTTATGTAACATCGCGACCACTGTTCAAGAGGTACTAATAATATAATACTAGTATAGATAATAAATACAAGGTAGTACTCATGCAAAATCAGATCCGCAGTCAAACACAAACCTATGTGATGGGAAAGGTTCGTATTTGTGTCGACCGCAATAAAAGCCAATAAATATTTGATTTGGACTATCCCATAAATATTAAAAGGCAATTGGGTTCACACGTGTGCGAAATTATATTCACGCTTCTTTGAATTCGGATCTCTCTGACAGTCGAATGAAGGTGAATAAAAATGCCTGTCTACTGATTTATATGTCGATTTTATTTACGCATTTTCGCACAAAATCAGGAACCTTGTCAGATAAATTCTTTGGATTCCGTTTATATAAGTATAAGAGAATACATACTGTTGGGAACTACAACAAATGACGTCATCACTACCTTTTTTGTTACGGGGAGGTAACCTTCAAAAGGTACACCGAAGCCTTGAAAGAGACTCCGGGTTATTTGGGATTTTTACCCACTAAAACCTCCTCAGTGGCCTTACTCAGCGCTTGTAGTAGGGGACTCGGAAACTCCAACGAACCGGTGGCCCCTAGCAAAACGCCCCTCACGGGCTCATCTCTTGGGGGACGTGTACCATCCCCTTTTACCATCTGTGCTTACGGCGAGATGCAGCCACACATACCGCCGTCCTACTCGGGGTTGCTTGTTGGACGGTTCGAACTCCCACTCTAGCCGTCCGCAACCCCAGAGGCCCTCTGTTAGTCGCCTGTTACTACAGGCAGGGGATACCGTAGCCGTATTCTACTCCCCGACTACAGGGTGAGACGTCATCACTACCTGGCGATATGATAGTACGATAGTAAAATTAGGGTACCCTAAGAGTTTAAATAGACGAGCATTAGTAGTTATCAAGGATTATTCTTTGGGGATTTTTTGGTCAGGTTTGATCGGTGCGGTTGTGCGTTTTCATAATTGTTTTAGTTAAATATTTAAATAAGTGGTGTTTTGTAATGTAATCGATTAATCTTAAGGAATGTAATTAAATGTTAGATATTTTATTTTTTTGTTATTTTTTGATCAAATTTCACTTCTGATTCCTTATAATGCATAATCTTTAGCATATTTAATAAATGAACTGTAAAACTAGTATGAGGCAAATAAAAAAACCGAAATTGAATATTCATAAAATATGGCTTAACATATTTTACTGAACGGGATCAAATGATATATTGAGGATTACTCTGAGCTTCCTATTGTGTGCTTTTTGTCTTAAGCTCTTGATATTAAACGGTGCAGAAATTATTCTGCATATCTACGCCATTCATCCCATATTAATCTACATACATCATGTTTGTTTGATAATAGTTTATATAACAATAAATATAATAAGAATATTTTGGTGTGTTTCGAAGTCAAGAATACCAGAATTAGTACTAGATCCAAATTGCAATAATGAGACTTTATTACTCACGTCTAATTAAAAATAACTTTTAATGGATAGAAACATGCTCATTTCAATGTACATTATATCGGTGGCGAAAAAATACAGATGCCTCGATCTCGATACTTGCACGAATACACACTCGTATATTTATATAAAGAACACACATACACACTAGGACTTTCTCCCGTGTCCTGGGTATCATGGACACACACAAGACGAATACACAAACACCCAGACACAGAACATGAATCTAAGCTCATCATTCAGATACCTGTCTGGTCAAGAATCGAACCCGGGACCCATTGCGCGTCAGAGCGGTATGGTAACCACTCTGCCACGCGTGTCGTCAAAGAAGAAAACAAATAGAGATAGAAATTGCCTGGAGGGTACGTAAAGCTATGTCCTTACGCATCAATTTCTAACACTCAATTCGTACCGCGTTAAGAAACTTAATTCCACATTGTCCAAAGAAAGCAAAAACATTACCGGCTATAGCTTTTATATAATTAAAACTATGAAAAATAACATGGTAAAAAATCAAATGAAATCGCCAGAAGTAGTAAATACGAAAAATATCAGCGAATTAAAAAAATACATTGTTTTCATGTCCTTTTACATGTTAACAATTCAATCGACAACGTGCCTTTTACATTTGACATTTAAATAGCCTTTGTATTCCAGTAATATTTTTATTCAACATTATTTGGATACAAAAAAAACACACGCTTTCTACACTCATAGCCCCACACTAGGATTTTCTCCTGTGTCGAGGGTACCATACACAAGACGAATACACAAACACCCAGACACAGAACGTGAATCTAAACTCATCATTCAGATACCTGTCTGGCCGGGAATCGAACCCGGGACCCATTGCGCGTCAGACCGGTACGTTAACCGCTCCGCCACGCGGGTCGTCAAACATACAAACATTATTGTGATGCTCAAATTGCCCTACTTTAACTTGTTCATCTCAGTAAAACGTTACTTGTTACTACAATTTCCTGCTTCTGTTCCGTTTTCTTGAATAAGTGTCAGCAAAGAAAATTTTATTTGTTTGCTACATTTTTGCCTTTGCGAATACTTTAAGTTATTAATTATTAACTAGTAGTTATTAAACATACATGAACTCTAGTGTCGAAATACGGTTATATATAATCGCAATGATGTTTTATTTTTATTTATTTTTTTATACTTAAACCTAACGATAAGGCAGACGGGCTACCTAATGGAAAGTAGTCACCGTCGCCTATGGACATTCGCAACACCAGAGGAGTCGCCAATGCATCGCCGGCTTTGAAGGAAAGCTCTCTTCGCACCTTTTTTGAAGAGTTATTTATCCTACAAATAAAATATTACAATCATAAGTAGAAAAAATCCTAGGAATTACCTTTGTCGTCTTTATGTGACGGTTAGTACCATATTATCATAGTGTCAATTTTTAACTTATTTAGTACGTACACATAGAAGATTTAATAGCACCAAGTTTTAGATTTATATGAAACGAATAAATGTTATTTTATGGGGGTAATGTTATAAAAATACGTTTTTACATCTAATTATCGTATTACCTTAAACATCGGTTGTATCAAACCCCCTAATACACACAGCCTTACCAACAGTAAACTAGATACATTTCTCGTGAAAAGTTTTATCTAGTTTGAATCTTAGCGTTAATGCAATACATTCTCTAAAGTTTCCTTCACACAAAACGTACAAAGCACTCAATTGTTTCCGTTCAGCGTTAAGTTAGCCTATTCATACGTACCTCAACCACACCGCTGCCACAAATGTGTACGAAAATTTGTATTAAAATACATAGTTTTATTAATTAACTAGATTGCCACCCAAATCCACTATGTGGACGATATTGACTACTTCGTAGCTCCATGCAAACTATTAAGTAATTAGTCCACGTTATTGCAAAGCCACATATTGTACCTACTGTTACTACTATGTGCAGCGGTGACCTATTCTTTTTTTTATCTGTCTGAAGTAGCAAATAAACATGCAGTCCACCTGATGGTAAGTGGCCACTGCCGCCCATGGACATCTTTAATCAACTTCATCAGAACATGGGTTCCATCTGAAGTCAATTACAGATGCGTTGCTACTTCCGAGGCCTAAGATGGTCACCTCATATGAAAGTGTGCCGGCAACCACACCCTTCTATCGAAACGCAAGAAATGCTTCACGCTAGAAATACGTGTGGCGGTGGTACTTCCCCGGTCGAACTGGTTCTAACACCATGACTTGATATTCATATCTAATCTCTACTTATTGTCGTTCCGCCGCTGTCGTGTGACTGGGTTGTAGTACATGTGAATAGACAGAATATTGTGTTCAGGGACTAAAGAGACAATACGACTGTGAAATGTATGTTTATCAGAAGGCTCCTATTCAAACAAACAGAATATATGAATGGACTAGCTGTGCCCGCGACTTCGTCCGCGTGGAATAGTTATTTTGGGCATAATTTATTTTTGCAAACAACCTCTTCAGCTTTATAAATTATAGCTGTTACCCACGACTTTGTCCGTTTCATTTTCTATTATTATTTTAGACAATTTAGTTTTGAAAAGAACATAGCTAACTCATATAGCTCATATATAAAAAAAAAAAGTGAAATTATTAGAACCTAAAACAAAATATCCTTAAAACAAAATCAAATAGTATTTAAAAAGTATTATTACACGACGATAAAACGACGCAAGATCTCTAAGATCTATATCTTCTAAGATGTTCATTGATATTCAAATGATGTCAAAGACAATTTTGTTCACAATTAAATACTCTTAATCAACAACACATTTATTTGGACAAATATTAATATTATTACGTTGATACAACTCTTAACTAATTTCGACCGAATTTGATTACCATGAAAACGGTTCTAGTGAGTTAATCTTAAAAGATAGACATATACTGTCGCGGACATTTTCTTAGATCATTTCAAGAAAAATAATTCTTTCATACATATATTTTTGGTATCTTGTACCGTTTTCGCAGCGCACGCAACGGAAGCCCTCAAGGATGAATAATTTGCCCCGTTTTTTTCACATTTTCCATTATTTCTTCGCTCCTAATAGTTGCAGCGTGATGTTATATAGCCTAAAGCCTTCCTCGATAAATGGTCTATTCAATACAAAAAAAAAAAAAATAAATTCGAACCAGTAGTTCCTGAGATTAGCGCGTTCAAACAAACTCTTCAGCTTTATATATTAGTATAGATATCGGGATATACTTTTTCAACCAACTCCTCCGCATTTAAACGAAGACGTATCGATATAAAGATTGATTTTGACTTTTCCGGGTAACAAAGCACTATTATCTACTTGAAGTAAATCATTAGAAAATTGGAATATCACTGAACAGCGACATATATTCTAAGTTCATATTTTGTTTCATGTGGTCAAAGATAAGATCGGGCATCGGTGCATCGGGCTATTTGTGCGCGTAAATTGTTCTTTGTAAAGCAGAAGACAGAATCAAAACACTTTTACAATTCATACGAACAGGGCACACCCGCTCGCAGGGCGCTGCCGCACCCTGCTCGCTTATTTTTTATGTTTTCTTTTATGTTCCAACCTAACCTAACCCATCCTGTTGAAAAAGCTACAGCTAAATCCAACTCTTAACAATAACATGACAATACTCCTGCATTTTCAGGATTTAGATATTCAAAGTGACACTTTTTATCATAATGTTCTCTCAGGAACGGGTCGTAATGTATTGTAATCAATAAGTACCAAACTCATACGGCTTAAGTAAGTAAGTAAGGTTGTGTACTTAGATTATCAGGGTTGATGAATTGAAGTTTAATTAATTAATCACATTTCAGTTTAATGAGCTGTCATTAAACTCATAATATATACTGAAAACAACCGTAAGCATTATGTGACTACCTTTTATAATTTAGGCTTGCACTATCCCGCATCATCAGGGAGGAGTTGAAGGTAAAAATATATCCCGCGTCTTTGTTTAGTATTCTTATTACTTATACGTAAGCACTTGCGAGCCAATTTCTACAGCTTGGGCTTGCAGTACCCTGCATCATCAGGGCTGAGGAGCTTATGGTCGAAATTATCATCATGTGTCTTTGCTTAGTAATTATATTACATACCTGAAAGCATTAAATGGCCAACTTCTATGGCTTAGGCCCTCGCTCTCGGGCTCTCGGTTGAAACAGTTCGCTGTAACTCGCAGTGTGAATAATAATTAATTAGTTAAAGTAATCTCGGCTTAACAGTTATAAACTTACGGAAATCTTATTTAATTATCTTTAGTGCATAGTAACTTATATAAATAATAACTTTAATAAACGATATAATTGAAATAATAGTGATATAAGTGTATAGTTTTTGTCAGTTATAAAATCATACCCGCCGGTTTGCATAAATTGCAACAGTTACTGACCTGGGTTAACTCGTAGTTGCCCAGCGACAACGGCGGCAAAAAACAGGACTTAAAATATTAAAAATAAGGAAACTCCAGTCTAGTGTCGGCCTACTTGTGTTGGCTCATTTGTAGCAATTTAACAATGCCAAGGGTGCAACGCTCCCCACCAACCACTCCTGTTCCGGATACAGATGTACTGCCCCAGTTCTCAACGCCCACCGAGTTTGATTCTACAAAAGTAATTTCTAGGACTAAACGCCTCCGACCTGAGTTCTCCCCAGAGTGTGAGTGGAAATCATTCGAAGACAAAATTATGAAACTCCTTACTACCTGGAAAAGTGAGCAAGATGCACTACTCACTACACTTACCTCTGAAATCAAAGATCTAAAAGTACAAAACCTGGAAATTCAGAAGACCAATGTAGAAACTCTAAAAACAATTGAGTTTTTGAGCAACGACTACGATTGTATCAAGAATACGCTGCAAAAAATTGAAAAGGAAAACCTAGAGCAGAGGAACTATATTACCGATCTTGAAAAAAGAGTTGCAGACCTTCAGCGAGGCTCACGATCATCTTCTATAGAAATTAGAAATGTTCCAGCAAGGGAAAAGGAAACGGTTAGTGAATTGACTACTATTGTTCTCAAGACCTGCAACATCGTACAGCCATCTACTAAACCGCCAGAACTGCGTGACATCTATCGTCTACCAGGGAAAAAAGGCTCCAATAGACCCATAGTAGCAGAATTTCAAAATGTGCATGTAAAAAATCAATTCCTCGACGCATGCCGCACGTTCAATAAAGGGCTGCCGCCTGTTGAAAAGCTGAATACGAGTCACATTGGAGTTCCTGGAGAGCCAAAACCTGTTTATGTAGCTGAGCACCTGGCTGCCACCCAGCGTCAACTATTCTATGAAGCTCGGATGTTCGCTAAAAATAATAAGTACAAATTTTGCTGGTGTCATAATGGAAAAATTTTTCTTCGTGAGTGTGAGGGGAAGGAATCCGTTATTATCAATTCATCGAATTGTTTTAAAAAACTGCTCAAATCTGATTAATAATTGCTACCAAAATCTATGTATATATTGTTCACCACACGCAAAAATCATAACTTACAAAAGTAAAATATGCCATAGTCAAAATAATCAGAAACATTTTATCACACGACTAAAACAGTTACTGCTATTTAATTATTATTTCATTAATTGTCTAGTATCTTTTTGTTATTTTCCTATTACTACACATTATTTACATCCCTTTTATATATCATATAAACATAAATACACTACGCTCCACTTACACACTATAAAATCATCAACCACTCTCCAAAACGATCACACTGATAACCTGTTTATGCCTGTTGCTATTCTAGCTTTTTTATATTTGTTGTTCTTAGTTATTTTTCCATTCTACAATTCAAAAGATGACATGTTTAGATACTTTCTTTATTTTTTTATTACAAGATTGAAGAAAATGGTTTCCATGGGTGCTTCTATTATTATGGTATTTTATTCTCTTTGTGACAATGATTGATAAGGATATACTAGATGAAATCGATTATTTTGGTACAGCTAATTCCTATGTATGTACACCTGAAACATACACAAAATTTTGTAATATAAAACCTAATTCTGTTAAAATAATACACATAAATATTAGAAGTGTAAACTGTAACTTTGACAGTTTTAGAGTATTTCTCTGCAGCATAAAAATACCTTGTGATGTGATTATTTTAACGGAATGCTGGCTTAACTTGTCTACAACAATGCCAGGACTAGATGGGTATGTTGCGTACTGTACTAGTAAACTTCGAAATCAAAATGATGGTGTTATAGTTTTTGTTAAGTCGGATTTACCACATCACATTTGTGAACCTTTAATAACGGATGCTAGTGGACTCGTCTGCAATCTTAAAAGTCATAACATTTCTATTCTAGCTATTTATCGATCTCCCTCTACACGTAACTATGAGAACTTTTTAAGTGGTTTAAATGATGTTTTAAAAGAAATGTCACTTCAAAAAAATATAGTTATCATGGGAGATATCAACATTGATATAATCTCAGATAATATTAAACAACAAGCTAGTGACTACCTAAACTTATTAGCCTCGCATGAAATTCTACCTTCACACACATTCCCTACACGAGGTAACTCTTGTTTGGACCATGTGATGGTAAAATCCGATTTGAAAACTATCACACTAATTTTCGACACATATATTACAGATCATAAACCGATATTCATAAACATGGAGTCTTTAATTATGCCTTCAATACTTACACTTACCCGCACAGTAATCGATTATTCTTCTGTGATAACTGAGATCTTATCTACAGATTTTAGTAATATAATGTTGATTCGAGATGCTAATGCTGCCGCAAAACATTTTATTACTACCATAAGCTCCATTATCAGCCAACATTCCAAAATAATCCGTGTAGCATCTAAATTAAGAATACGAAAACCCTGGATTACGAAAGGTCTACTTCGATGCATTCGAAACAGAGACAATATGTCTCGCAAGGTTAAAAAAGATCCTGAAAATTATGTCCTCAAAGTAACATACAAAAGATATAGAAATTTCTGTAACAAATTGCTAAGAAACCTAAAAATAGAATACCAAAGAGCTGAATTTCTCAAAAGTAAAAATAATCCTAAATCAACCTGGAAGACTATCAGAAATATAACTAATCCGAACCATCATAACATAATCCAATCAGAACTACTTAATATAACCCCTGATAGAATTACTTCTATCAATAATGCTAATCACTTCTTCGCTAATATAGGAAAAAAATTAGCAGAAAAAATTACTCCAAGCCCAATCTGTAATAATTATCCAATTATTTCTTCTGTCCCACATAATTCACTAGTGCTGCTACCTACTGATGAAGCTGAAGTTAAAGGAATTATTATGGGCTTACGCTCAGATGCTGCTGAAGGCTGGGATAAAATATCGCCGAAACTTTTAAAATCTTGTTTACCTAGATTAGCACCAGTCATTACGCATATCTGTAATATATCTTTGTCAACCGGGTGTTTTCCTAAAACTTTTAAAAAAGCAATTGTTCATCCTATTTTCAAAAGTGGAGACAAATATGACATTAATAACTACAGACCTATTTCTGTATTATCCGTTATGTCCAAAGTACTGGAAAAAATTCTTAATAATCGCTTGGTTCACTTTCTTGAGACGTTCAACTTATTGGCTTCTAATCAATACGGTTTCAGACGAGGTAAGTCCGCCGAAGACGCTGTAACTTCATTTATCAATCATACCGTTGCAAAATTAGATAGCAAGATGAAATGCTTAGGTATATTTCTTGATTTATCTAAAGCGTTTGATACTGTATCATTCCCACTTCTTTTAAGAAAACTAGAAGCCATAGGAGTTCGTGGTTCTGCTCTCAATATATTCCAAGATTATCTTCAAGATCGAAGTCAGTGCGTAAAAATAAATGACATAGTTAGTGACAAACAGTCACTTAATTATGGTGTACCCCAAGGTTCTATATTAGGCCCAACGCTATTTCTAATCTACGTAAATGACCTTTGTAAATTACCGTTGATAAACAGTGCTATTTTCACATACGCTGATGATACAGCAGTATTAATACATGGCAACGATTGGCCGGATACGCTGAAGCATGCCGAACAAGCTCTTTGTAACATACTTTCATGGCTGTCAAATAATCATCTCACTGTCAATCTAAACAAGTCCATCTATTTACCGTTCTCGCTACAGTCCAAAACTCTACCGTCCTCAAATACACTAGCAATAAAAGCCCACATGACATGTTCTTCTTCATCAACCTGCACTTGTCCTGAACTAAAATATTGCACTACCACCAAATATCTCGGTGTCCAAATTGATAGTCTGTTAAATTGGAAGTCTCATATTGATAGTCTTGCCTCAAAAGTAAGGAAACTTATCTTTGTTTTTAAAAAGTTAAGAAGATCTGTTGAATATAGTACATTAAAAACTGTATACTTTGCCCTCTGTCAATCAATAATTACCTACTGTATCACAGCCTGGGGCGGGGCACCTAAGACCTATTTTCTGAAACTTGAGCGAGCGCAACGTGCTGTGCTAAAACTCATAACTTTTAAGCCGTTTAGGTACCCCACTAAAAACTTATATGATGATTGTCAAGTGCTCACAGTAAGGCAGCTATTTATACTTCATACCATTCTTAGAAAACACTCATGCATACAATTTGACTCAGATTTACCTAAAAAGCGTCGTCACCATGTAGTGTGCTCAATCCCAAAATGTAGGACCTCCCTAGCCAAGAGAAATTTTTATATGATAGGAAGCCATTTGTACAATCACATAAATAAACAGTGCAATATATACGCCCTACCAAGAAATAAATGCAAAAAAGAAGTGAGCAGTTGGTTACAGTCGAAAAACTATGACGAGACTGAGCAACTTATAAAAATATCAGTGTGTTAAAATATACATACGCTCTCTCTCTCTCCTCTCTCTCTCTCTCACACACACACACACACACACACACACACACACACACACACACACACACACACACACACACACACACACACACACACACACACACACAATTAAGATACTTACCTTTAATTGTACACTCCGCTGTTTCACCATGAACGTTTAGATGCAATGTAAAAATTTCGACCAATACTTTTGTGAGAGCACTGATACCCGTAACTCAAGTTTAATCTTATAATGGGTATCAGAGTTCAAAAAACCACCATTATAACCCTAACATTGTATGGAACATAGACATTGTAATAAAAGGTGTTGTACATTTTTCTGTTCAATAAAGATTATTATTATTATTATTATTATTATTATTAGGCTTGCAGTACCCTGCATCATCAGGCTTGAGGAGTTGAAGATCGAAATTTTCATCTTGTGTCTTTGCTTAGTAATTATATTAAATACCTGAAAGCACCAAATGCCCATCTCGTATAGTTTAGGCTAGCAGTATCCTGCATCATCAGGGGTGAGGAGTTGAAGGTCAAAATTTTCATTTTGTGTCTTTGCTTAGTAATCATATTACATACCCGAAAGCATTAAATGGCCATCTCCTATGGCTTAGGCTTGAAATAACCCTTCATCATCAGGGTTGAGGAGTTGAAGGTCAAAATTTTTACCGTTCATCTTTGCTTGGTATTTTTATTACATAACCGTAAGTACCAAATAGCCAACTCTTACGGTTTAGTCTTGAAATACCCTTACATCATCAGGGTTGAGGAGTTGAAGATCAAATTTTTGTCCCACGAATTTGTTTAACAATCTTATTATATATCCATAAAAACAAATTGACTTACTTCTACGGTTCAGGCTAGCAGTACCCCTGCATCATCAGGATTGAAGAGTTGCAGGTCAATTTTTTTAGGAAATATCTGCTTAGTAATCTCATTCTACATTCAACCCAATTGGACTCCTACAGCTTAGGTTTGGCCGAGTATCGCTAATTTCGTTAATTTGCTTCATGGAAATGGATCCTGTGATCAGAACCGTATCAAACTCATCAGAGTACCCTTGAAGTACATTCTTTCAAATAAAAGAAAAATCAACAAAATGGGTTGGCACGGATATTGAGTTATTCATCTATTTATCGCGCACATCGTTAATGCAAATATCAGACTTATGCGCTTTTCTTATGGATGCCACTGTCAAAAGTGAACTAAAAATACATGGGACCCCATGACACGCACTACCTTTCAAATGAAAAAAAAATCATCCAAATCCGTTCACCCAGTGCGGAGAAATCGAGTATCATATATAAAATAAAAAAATAAATAAAAAAAATACAGACGAATTGATAACCTTCTCCTTTTTGGAAGTCGGTTTAAAACTACGTTTTAAAATAAAAATCAAAGCGAAATACTAAATTTTATTGAGGTGGCCTCAAAATTGACTGACTTTCATACAAACTTACATCTCCTATTTGGGTTAAATTGGGGGGGGGGGGGGGGATCAGAAAATTCATTCTTAACTGACGTCTACGTCATAAAAGGAACCCCTAGTAAAAATCATATTCGTATCTTTAGCAGTTTAGGCTCTACGATGTTTAATCAAAAGATGAGTGAGAGAGCATCCTTTCGTTTTTATATAAGTATATATAGATATAGAGATATAGATTTGTATAGTATCAAATAACATAGGTACACACATAACCAATAAAAAATACATAACAAAGGAATACATTTTACAGACCATAACATGTTTAGTTTCAACCAATTCAACTATGCAGTTACATATCTTGTTAACACTCATCGAACACAGAATAAATACTGCGTAGTTTTAAATTGACATAACTTTTTTATTTATAAACCGATTTACATAAAATAAACACTAAATGTTAAGTGAAGTTTCCCACAACACATCGGTCAAAATTATATTCAAATTGGATAAGCCGTTTCTGAGATTAGCGTTTTCAAACACACAGACAAACAGACAAACAGACAAACAGACAAACAGACAAACAGACAAACAGACAAACAGATAAACAGACAAACAGACAAACAGACAAACAGACAAACAGAAAAGATTTCTAAAAACCATTATTTTGGGTTCTATATCGTATTAAAGACCTCTAGAAATGGTTTTCACCTAAATTTATTACATGTACAGACAGCGACCTCTTACAGATTTATTATAGTATAGAAGAATATGCGAAGTACACACGTTTGAATATCGTAGCGAAATATAATATACAAGGTAGCTTCATGTTGCTATTATGTAATCTAAGGACTCCCTAAATAATTTAGTGTGTTTAAGATCGTGTATCTACATTTTACAAACACGTATGCAAGAGGTATATAATTAGCGTATATACTTACCCTCTTTCTGAAATACAAAAATAAAATTGTATTGTATTCATATGTTTGTAAATACGTTTGAAAATACTCGTCGATTTGTTGTAAATGTCAGAAAATATCCGCCAAGTGTGAGTCGGACTTACGCACAAAGGAATCCGTACCATTAACAGAAACACGTAATCAATGACAATTTTAAGAATCTCGCTATCACGGTTCATGATATATAGCCTGGTGACAGACAGATGGACAGCGGAGTCTTGGTAATAAGTGTCTCGTTTTTATCTTTTGGGTACCGAACCCTAAAAAGGGAAATCCCGCATTTGTATTATTATTCTCAAACAAAAGGTTCATAAGTGCTTTTTGCATAGCGGTATTGGAATTGTAGTTATACATTTCTATTTAGTTCTTAATAAAGGTTTGTGATTAATTAGTTCATAATATTTTCATTCAGATCAATTAAGTTAAACAACTCGTACAGCTCTCTGCTTTCCAATTATCGTATAAATAATAAAAGGTTTTGTGTTGAGTAGTATTTTACTTATAATAGCGCATTAATTAAAACATCTAGAATAATAAAATCAAGAGTCGAAATCAGTGTTACTCAAAGTGGGCGGTAATGCCTCCTTATAGGGTCTGAAGAGACTCACATACCTATTTCAAACCAAAACCCACCTCGCTTCAATAATAAGTATGATTTTACTTCTGCTGTATTTCATTGGCTAGTCTAAAGCCCTCTTAAATATTAGGGGGTGGTAGAAAATTATTTAGTTTTCAAACAGAGCGCAGAGTATAAATGAACTTTTCAATGAGTGCCTTATAATAAATTAATATCGTATATCATGCATTATTTTTTCACTCGCGAATGTATTTTTATTACCATATTATGGATATTGGCAAAAATAATTATAAAAGAATTTAAAAACCGTATAGCGCTAGTTACGTTTAAAATGTATATTATGGATACCTATAGAAATCTCATAAGGAAGCTAACATGATAATTAGATCGGAGTTTCAAAGAGAAACAGAGATTAATTACTTTCAAGAAAATTTCCTAACAGGTTACAATGTTACGGGACTTTTGTATAAATCGCTACTCAGTGTAAAGTATATCTAACTTGTGATCAGTTTATTTGGCAACGGTATAATCATCAAAGTTTGAGAGGAGCTTAGCAGTAAGCGTATATGTCGTTTAGATGTGAGTGATTAATTACTCTTACGACTCTGCGAATTGTTGAATATATTACATTGAGTTACCGTTAGCGTCTTAACAATCGTCTTATCATCGTCGTCTTATCATGTAAGATTTAAGATTTTAGAAAGTTAACAATAATATATTAAGGTTAAATTTATACCTATACATTATGTTAGATAATAAACATCTGGCACCCGTATCTGTAACGGCAATACCTCCACATTTATTCGTTTATAATTCCACCACATTTATCAGCATCAAATGCTATTATAGATAACGCTTTCAGCACTTTTTTTTGTTCTTGAGGGGGAAACCTTCAAAAGATACCCGAAGCCGTGGGAGCGACGCAGGGTTATGTGGGATTTTTACCGCGCTAAAACCGCCCCGGTGGCCGTCCTCGGCGCTATAAAGAGGACTCCGGGATCTCCAAAGGAACGCAACCGGAATCCTCTGAGCCTCTTATAGTCGCCTCTTAAGACAGGCAGGGGATGCCGTAGCCCTATTTTGATCCCGAAACTACAGGGACGAATTTTATAGTTCTAGCGGCTAATTGGCCAAGTCTTAAGTACCTTCTACCTTCTTGCAATAAAATAACTACGCTACTATTTGTATTATTCAAATTAATATTAATTTAGAAATGAGAAAAGCTGGATAGTTTTAAGAGTACATTTCCAAAGACATTTAAATTTAACCTTATGTGTATTACTTTCTATATAATTGCAAATTCGCCCTTTAAAACCGTTTCTATGCATAATGTTTACATTTGTGTTAACAAAAATTACCGAAAATATGTAAAATAAGGGGCGAGAACGAAACGAAACTGGAATTTTGTTAAAACAAAAATACTTCGCGGCCTTATACTCGTGAATATACATTTTACATTTTCACGAAATTCCGAACTAACAAAACTTATATTACGCTACGTTCATATGAGAAACATTTTTGCTCAAGCTGCGTCACAGTTTGTCGGTTTGGTGGCACATTTTTATTTTAAGGGTTCCGCATACCTAATAGGAGTCAACGGAAGTATATAACTATGGCCTGTTCGTCTGTCCGTCACATACGTAAGTATATCTCTTAAATTGTAATAGGTGACCATTATAACAACAAACACTTTCATATGAAGCTACTATCTTAATCCTCCTGCTTACTTACGTCCATGGGCGGCCGTGGCCACAACAGGTAGTAGAACCAGTCTAGTTCGACCGGGGAAGAACCACCACCACATCTATTTCTAGCGTAAAGCATTTCTTGCGTTTCGATGGAAGGGTGTGGTTGCCAGCACACTTTTATTTGAGGCGACTATCACTGTCCTCGGGAGTAGCGACACAT
Organism: Spicauda simplicius; assembly: GCA_949699795.1. NCBI lineage: Eukaryota > Metazoa > Arthropoda > Insecta > Lepidoptera > Hesperiidae > Spicauda > Spicauda simplicius. The sequence continues at coordinate 17,290,782 of OX453059.1, forward strand.
CTGTGATTAACTTCAGATAGAACCCATGTTTTATAAGAAGTTGCTAATAGATGTATGTCCATGGGCGGCAGTGACCACTTACCATCAGGTAAACTTCATGCTCGTTTGCAACGTCATTCAGATAAAAAAAAACTTAACTTTAAGTAGACTGTCTGCTCCTTTACTATATCTATCAGATAAGAACATACAAAAATAAAAAAATATAAAATAAAGTGGCTTTTACTTAATTTTATTATACTAACAGAAATACATACAAAAATAACCCTTGTATCTGCGCAATTAGTACGGAACTCTCCAATTTGCACTGAACCGAATTTTACATTCACTTTTTAAGGTCTAAATGCATTCATTTCTGAAAGCTGCCAACGGTTTTTCAAGTGAGATATTTCAGAGCATTAATTCTAGGATACTGTCAAGGGTTTTTTTTAAGTGATTAGTATAGTTCCTGAAAATGAAATGATTAATCTCTAGCCATTTGTTAATATGAAAATATTTTAACAAATGGCTATTTTTTAAATGGTTGTTTTTTAGAGCAGAGTTAAGTATGGCCTTTAAACACAAACTTTCGATCTTAAATTCAGTATAATTAGAAATAGCACAGTAAGATTGATGTGATGAAAGGATGTATCTGCCTATATTTTTCTATGCACGACAATTTCGATATACGAAATGATCATTTACATCAAGAAACAATTATGTCATCAAGCATAATTTTACAAGCTGTACGATTAAACATCAAGTAATGGTTATACGTCAGTCTTTTATTTTACGCCAGTATTGCATATTTTTCAAGAAGTATTTTTACGCAACTCAAATCTATGTACGCATATTTTGATTCTCCGTGAAGTTGGTCGCTAACGCTGGTTCATACAACTTATTTGTAAAAACTCATTTGTAAAAAAGATGATACAACAAAACGAGAAGCTTTCCAGCTAGAAGTAATAAAATTATCATACTGAACAGTAGGTACTTAATATTTGTCTTCCCTTCTGGAAATTCTAAATATGATAAGTGAGTACTTGTTAGTACGATACTTGTTAGTAGGATAACTTTGTGTATATGTGAATGATTTTGAATTACTAATGAGATAATGAAAATAAAATTTTTACTAAGTTGTAATGGCAGAGAAAATGTGTCGCTATTAGTCTTTGCTTTCGAACACATTTTTAAACCAAAATACAGCAACGGAATACCTTCCTATTCTGCCTTTGCAAAAAGATTGCCTATTTGTAGGTAGACATATTATTAATTTGATTATGACTCCTCCATCCATTAGTCTCTTATATAAAAATGCCGTAACTCAGTTATGCGGGTTCATTACCCTTTCATAATATGATGAGGGTCGAAGAATCTTCTCATGTGCCATACGAGAAAAGATTGGCTGTCAATTTGTTCGAGTATTTCCTAGAGCAATATAGTACGGTACGTAGTTTGGTGGGCTTAAAATTTTACCTACCCATTCTCCAAATCAGAATTATTGTTAAATTGTTAGACCAACTTTTTTTTTCGCGTGGAAAACGCCGTGGGAGCGACGCAGGGTTATGTGGGAATTTTACCGCACTAAAACCCCCCCGGTGGCCGTCCTCAGCGCTGAAAAGGAGGACTCCGGGATCTCGAAATGACTTCAACTGGAATGCTTCGAGCGCGCTGCCTCATCGGGCTCCTCCCAGATGGGCTGGCTGGGCTGGCTGGGCCCACCGCTCCATGTAGTCTTTACGACGGTATGCGACCACACATACCGCCGTCCTTCTCGGGATTGCCTGACCGAACGGTTCGAGCTCCCACTCTAACCGTCTGCAACCCTGGAAGCCCCTTTTAGTCGCCTTTTACGACAGGCAGGGGATGCCGTAGCCCTATTCTGATCCCGGAGCTACAGGGACGACGAGTGGTAGTGTGCTGGTAAATAACACACTACATGAGATACGCATAGAATGAGAAACATATTGAGATTGTTATAATACGACTTTTGTTTCTATATAATATATCTTTACCGTTTGTATGTAAATTTAATTCAAATGATTTCTCTGATAGAGTTCCTAGTTTTCTTCTAAATTACTTAAATAAAAACGTCACATAAATCAGTAGACAGGATTTTTTATTCACCTACTACATTCTACTGTCAGAGAGATCCGAATTCAAAGAAGCGTGAATATAGTTTCGCACACGTGTGAACCCAATTGCCTTTAAATATATATAGGACAGTCTCCAAATCAAATATTTATTGACTTTTATCACGGTCGTCACAATTTCCGTTTTGTGTGATAAGAAAAAGACTCGTGCATTTTTCCTATCACTCATGTTTTTTTGGTTCAGTGGATCTGGTTTGCATATGTTATTGCACTTGCATCTATTGTTTCATTGATGCTTTTCCTATAATTTGTACCATTTGAACCGGAGTCGCGAAGATACTGTCGCGAGACAGTTCCAGAGTGTTGGGTCCCACGCCTTATAGTTTTACAGGTTTTGAAGGTGGTAGAACCAGTGTAGTTCGATCGGCGAAGTACCACCGCCACACCTTTAGATAGAAGGGTGTGGTTGCCGGCACATTTTGTTATGAGGCGACCATCATAGTCCTCGGGAGTAGCAACGCATCTGTGATTGACTTCAGATAGAATCCATGTATGAAGCGTTCGCTTAAGGTGTATGTATGTATATGGTACGAGTGCGAAGCTCGCACGGATTGAGACGAGCCGGTCTGAAATCTGATGAATATATAAGCAGCTGTTTGTGAGAAAGTATATAGTATGACAGAAAAAAAACTGCATAAATAAATAAATAATTATAGTTGAATAGGTTAATAAAAAATGCTATGCAATAGCTTTACCACGGCAGTCCCCGAGTGCCGCACGTTTTTTTTATGGTTTAGGAACGTTAACAAGATAGAGCCGTTCAATACTGTAATTAATCTGTAAGGCACAATTAGCCATTCTTGTGCAATAGAGCTAATAGGTTACCCTAAATGTTACACAAGTATAATTTGTCGTCCGTTTACTTGTGATAAAGGGTTGGAAAGCGGTTGACCTAAGTTTGTGGTTCATTGTAGAACTAAGTTAGGATCATCCATCATTTTGAATGCTTGGTGAAAACGATTTTCTATGTTATCTAATTATTTATTTTAAATTATTATTTTTATTTATATCAGAGTGAATAATTACAAATAATTTAAATAAATAGTAGTTAATAAAAGAAAATCAAAGTATGTACAATAATTTCTTAACCAAGGAAAGTAACTGAACTTAGATCTTTTTGTTTATTTCATTTTGATCTGAAATGACTTCGTTTATGATGAAGAAATGACGGAACGATCTTATCTTCATAATATACTTTCCTGATAATGTGTGGTGACTATAATCCATGCCTTTGTGATGAACTAGAAATAGGATAAGTTCTGTCCAAAATCGATGATTCTGACAGACTAACTCTGCTGCTTTTGAGTCGTGAGAATGAGTCAGAGTGAGTCAGAATGAGTAACAATAAGGTCATAGTCCACCGCGCTGACCAAGTATAAGTTCACCTCTAAGAACTTTTTTAAGAACTCTCGAGTGTCTGTCTAGGTTTCTTCACGATGTTTTCCATCACTGCAAATCAGTGATAATTAATTTTAATACGCACATAATGTTAGAAAAGCTTAGTTTGCTTTCGTTGCCCGTAGTCCCAAAATCTTACAAAAATTTTAATATCCTAATAGAAGCTTATCAAGATTCTTGAGACAATTAAGATAATTACTTTTTATTGAACTACAATTTGAAAATTAAAATGATCACGCCTAACATTTCTACTGCCACCGAAAAACAAAGGAGGGTTCCGAATCCCGCACAAAATTCTAAAGGCGAGAATATTCGAACAAAGCTATACAATTCGATTACCCTCGAGACAAAACAATATTACCGAAATTAACTACTTCATTCTTACAAAAGAAATAAATTATCATAGAAAATACTCTTTGGGAATCTAATATGATGTTTCTGCTTGATCAGTAAATAACTTAAGCGTGAGTGGCTTCTTTTAATTTATTACTTACGAGTAATAAGCCTTCCCACACTTTACACCATACTATTGAAACATTACATACCGTTTCTCTGAAAGGACCAGAACATGCAGAGATTTGGCTACTTTCAATCACAAACTGAAGACATTAATTTGAATTTATTTGTTTGTAGAACAGGTTATTCTTACTTTCCATCATGAAATTTCGACATCGTTGCTTGCAAGACGGTCTCTAACCTTGGATATTTTTTTGTTCGTCAGGGAAAACTTTAAAGTGTATCCGTCATCATCGAAGCAACGCCGGATTACGTTAGATTTTTATTCGATTTTTGGAATCTCTAGAGGAACGCAACCAAAATCCTCTGAGCGCATTGCCCCTCAAGGCCCGCCGAAGGCAATGTTAAAGTTACTCTAAATACACCACACCACATATAGTGTTTACGAATAACGTTTTGTAAGAAGACAAAAGTCGTCTTTCCCATCGCTGGCTGGACGGTTCAAGCTCTTGCCTTTCACAATCTTGGAAACTTCTTTTTGATTGCTTTTTACGGCAAGCAAGAGATATTGTAGCTCTATTCTGGAACCGAAAACACCATGGACCTACGCTTCTGATATTAAAACCAACGAAATTTATTTATACTTGTAATGTTTTTAATACTCGCGAACGTATATATTATTTCGCGTATAATCCATACTAATATTATAAATGTGAAAGTAAGTTTGTTTGTTCCTCTTTCACGTCGCCACATAGCTATTATATGGTATGGTTTATATGCTGGAAGATATGTAGGAGGGCGGAGAGTGACGTAGACTTTTTACCGCGAGAATATCGATGTTTTATTAGTTGATACATATTTAGTAGTTCCACACGGTGTTAATAGATGGCGTTAGTAAAATTCATTTGCAAGTTCTGTATCACGCTATCAAATACTAATGTTAATTCCCTCTGACCGTGCGGGCGAGCCGCGGGTAAGAGCTAGTTACTAAATATATACAAATCTTTACATTTTCGTTGACCACCAAATACTACTCAACTTTATCAGACTTCCTTTCGGTATAAGACGTACTTAGGTGGGAAATTTATTCAACAGGATCATCACGTTCAGCCTTACAAAGCCCCGAAGTGCCCGATAAATATTGATGACTCTATATTGGTGCTTAATTTAAACCTTGCAAACCTTTACATGCGGAGTTCGTTGAGGCGACATTCATTGTGAGGAATGATAACTAAGTCTGTCTGTCTGTCAGAGACATACATTTATCAATGGTTACTGCTATTAGTGTATCAATACAATTGCTTTCATGCAGTTATTGCTGAATGAAAGCAGTCTTTTGAAGTCCACTGCTGGTCATAGGCCTTCGTAATGGGGCAGTCTTGCATATTTATGAACGCAGTTAGTGTTGATGTTGCACTGAAAGATGCTTCTGACCATCTTCTAGCCTTAGATAACCACCGTTCCTGCAGTTTTGGGATTTGACTAAGGCTATGATATCCCCTGCCTGTCATAAGAGGCGACCCCAGGAAGGACGGCGGTATGTGTGGTTACAGATCATCGTAAAGACCAGACGGAGCGGTGTGCCCAGCCACTCACCTAGGAGGAGCCCGAAAAGACAACGCGCTCAGAGGACTCCGGTTGCATTCCTTTGGAGATTTCGGGGTCCTCTTTATAGGGCCGAGGAAGGCCCACGGGGGGGTTATAGTGCGGTACAAATTCCTCATAACGTCGTACCTTTTGAAGGTTTCTCCTTCAGAACAAAGAAATACGATATCCGATATAAGAAAGAGAGTAATGTTAATCTAAACCGATATTACACAACACAAAAATACAGATAGCTTACTATTTGCGCCCAATATAATCAGTATAAGAAAGTTGGTTAATGCATGACGCTGATTTATTTAGAGCACCAAAATTCTAGTGCTTGTTATTGGTAATTACTATAGTTAGTAAGAGTAAGAAGAGCACTTTTGCACAAGCAGCAAATCGGTTTGCAGCTTAAGTGTTACGTCGTGACTGCATTGCATATAAACCGTACGACTACAGTCGAAATAGGAAGAATGCGGCTTACAAAGTTTGGAAATGAAAGAAAATATATTTTACATAGAACAAATTTATTTTTGTGGCCGTTCTACTATTGTAACAATCAAAGTGGTGTACGAGCATGCAGTTCTCTTGATGGTAAGTGGTCTCTGCTGTCCATGGACATGTGTTAGCAACTTCATATAGAACGTCTATCGTAAATCAGTCCCAGAAGCGTTTATTCATCAGAGGATCAAGAAGGTCACCGTCTCATTCGAAAATTATCGAAACACTTACAGTGCTAACAAAAATTGTCACAAATGTCATTGTCAACCTATTACTGTCCCACTGCTGGGCGCGGGCCTTCTCACAGAATGAGATAGTTTTAGGACATAGTTTAGGTCTAGCCAAGGACGAGTTTAACACTGTTTAGTGCGAACAAAAACTCTTATTGAATTGGCACCGGTCCAGAAAATGAGAATTGGGGTAAAATTCGATAAAGCGGACCGCTAAAAGCGCAATAAAAATACAAGGTACTTCCTCGTTTGTTTCGTGGTTTCATGCTAGTGATGTAACGAATATTTGCATTCGCATGTCTTTAAATTTAAGGATTAATCGAATGATTTGCAAATTTTGAATTGCAGTGCAAGAAATGCCAAAGCAAAAAAGGTCACCGTATAATAAATCTATATAAATTTATGTCATCATCACCATCTATAGAAATTTAATTCAAACTCTATATTGTCGACCAAAAAAGGTCGCCAAATCTGGAAAGAGGAATTCGCATTTGTGAATAATAATATTGGTTACATCACTATTTCCTATACATCACGGCGGACCATAGCATATTTACGAAAATAATTATTTTATATAGTTTAAGGTTCGAATATTGTTTGTTTATTAAATTTGCAATATTTAGTTACTTCTAGAGATGTTATTTAGTCTACATATATATCATACTATGTGGCCACGGTACTTTGGATAATGGTTGTTGCATAAGATTAATATCCAGTGCATAAATATGGTTAATTTATTTTGGTTTCTAATATCTTTCTTTTATAACTAAATAATTAAATTTTAAGCCAAAAAAGTAGTTGAAGATATGACAAAAATTATATTTCACATGACTTAAATGGATATACTTTCATTTAAATGCTATATAAATAAAATATTAATAGACCTTAAAAATCTTTGTTTTCTATTCTTATTGACTTTTTATATCATACAGCCAATAAGAGTAAAAACGAAGACATAATATTTTCAAATCTTTGACGATAAACTGATTCACTATTGTAAATTAATCCTTACTCTATTTTTGGTCTTGACTTTCTTCAAAATTCGTCGTAACTCTACACTGGAGCGATACTGAAAAAATACAAATCTGAAACAGTATGTTAATATTATGTGTACTAACAATACACTAGGGAGATGAATGTAGTGTACAATAGTGGAAATAATAAAATCTGTTTACTTTTCCGAATAATGTTGACATAGTTATATTACCTATTTCCCTGATGATGTAGCACAATATTTCAATTCCCACGTCATGCCATAAACATGAAAATACGTTTTATTAATACTTGTTTTAAATTACGGGATACTTTGATTAGTTTATGTTTTTTTTTAGTTTTTAAGGGGATACTTCCAAAGGTACCCGATGCCGTGGGAGCGACGCAGGGTTGTGTGGTAATTACTAATACTAGGTGGCCGTCCTCGTCGCTAAAAAGAGTACTCTGGGATCTCTAAAGGAACGCAACCGGAATCCTCTGAGCGCTTTGCCCCATCGGGCTCCTCTGAGATGGGCGGCTGGGCCCACCGCTCTGTCTAGTCTTTACGACGGTATGCGACCACACATAGCACCGTCCTTCCCGGGATCGCCTAGACGGTTCAAGCTGCCACTCTAGCTGCCCGCAAAACCGGAAGCCTCTTTAAGTCACCTCTTACGACAGGCAGGAGATACCATAGCTCTATTCTGATCCCGGAAGTACAGAGATAAAATTTACTTACTTAATGTGAAAACTAGAATTGTAAATTAAGCCATATGATGTTAAACGACCGAGAAAATCTTTGAAACAAACAAATTTAGCAGTTTCCTTTCGTTTTGTTATTTAGCATCTATGTTTAGCAGTAGGTGTAGCTATTTATTCTTAAGTTTTATTATAAATTAATTTTTAATTTTCAGAGATATTTAGATTTTTTTTGTCCACTATTTCGCACTTGGCCAGGACGCTGGCCTATGGCCTAAAACTCTCTTATTCGCGCAAAGATCCGTGTCCAGCTTTAGGACAATAATGGGTCGATGATGATTTTTATTTTAAATACCCATGAAGAATCTGCAAACATTGTAGGCAACATGTTAAATAAATTGGCTTAACTTTTCAATATTGAAAATTCCAAGTCCAGTCGGAACAGGCGGCTGCACAGCGACCCAATATAAAAGTTTGTTTAACACCACTGTTTCAAATTGATTTAGAGCAATGCCAATCTCCAACTTACGATAAAATTAAACGGAATATCTGAAACTCGACGTTATTTCAAGGATTTTCGAATTGATAAAATATTTGATGTAATTATTTTTAGCACCCACTTCTGTTAAAATAAGGCTACACTGGAAAAGGCCAGAAATGTACTCCACAAATCAGGATTGATGAAGTAGTGTACGATTTAGTACGTAGTTTACAAAATATTGATAATAACAAAAGAAAAACATCGTTCAATCGGTACAACATTAAAGAAAGTATGTAATACTAAAATAAAGCGCGTGTGTCTTATGGAGCTGAAAAAAAACTGATACAATTTTTTGATGCATCGAACTCATGATTTTTATACTAAAACGATTGTCACTTACTGAGAAACGCCTTCGAGTTCTATTTAACTTCATACCGTAGTAGATTCTGAACAAACCTTTTAGACAAACTAAAAACCTAAAACAGTTTTTTAGATCTTCACGTCATCGTGACAAATGTAAGATGCAAGATAATTGATATTTTCACATCGCAGACAGATATCTGAAGTAAAATCCAAGGTAAGTAAGTTTTCTAATGCGACTGTCACAGTTGAGCTCTAATGGATTTCTTGTGTAAGCTAAAGGCAAATAGCTCCACCGGATAAGTATCATCCGTCCAAATTACTCAGCTTCTCAGGGGACCAGATTCGAGAGAAATGGGATGTTCTTACAGTTACCGTGCTGGCAACATCACTCGGATAGGTCATTTACAATTTATTTAACATAAAATATCATTAGTTAACTTATTCCTGCGCTAACATTTGTCTCTTGTTTTCTTCTTTTATCGTTTTGTAGTTATATTTATAAGGCAATTTTAATGAATTGAACTCATCTGAAATTTTGTAAATGTTTCAAAACCATTACTTCGTTACATTGATCATAAATTTATTATTCAATGCCAAGAAGAAACAATTTTATAAATTGATTAAGGTAATAAAAACAATAAAAAATAACATTACTCACAAACACCAGCACATAAAAGAAACTATACCTACTATAAATTTGCATCGCCATATTTTCTCTGAGTGAAATAAAACTGGCGCACGTGTCAAACTTGGTAAACGGGCGATAACTTATTCCGTTTCGCGATCCTCCTGTCTTTACACCGACCGTAAGTCTGCTGTTTAATACCCAACAAAAAAATGTATTGGCTTTCACTTGCCTTATAACCAATACGAAGGGCAATAAATTGGCTGTAAAGATTTGACTGATCTTAACTTATATGTAAAAGTTATTGCCGTTTTGGGATTAGAATCCTGACATCGGCTAACGCCAATGTGTTGGTACTTTTTAGAACTGAGAATAAATATTCTGATAAGTATATATCCTCCATACGGTATCGATTACAACAAAACACGGCTGAGCTTACCGCTGCTTATTTTTTTTAATAAGTAGCAAATGAGCATGCAGACAACCTGATAGTAAGTAGTCACTGCCGTCTATCTCAGATGCGTTGCTACTCCCGTGTATAATGGTCGCTTCATATAAAAGTGTGCCAAAAACTAGAAATAAGTATGGCAGTAGTACCTCCCCAGACGAACAACACTGGTTCTACCACTTGTTAAAATACAGCAGTTATAAATATTATAACGACTTCATAACAGTTACCGCACATCTTACTTTAAGGATCTTACATACATACATGGTGTACTTGGATACGAATAGTGACCAGCACATTAACGTAAATTTATTTCCAAGTGTTCAGGGCCACGTTGAAGTGCTTTGATTAAAAAATCAACTTACTATATTGAAAGAGTTCATGCATATTTACTTTAGTTTATTATTAACTAGGTGCTCCGTCTAACTTCGTTCCCTCTTACAGTAAAAATCTAAAATTATTAGTGTCCACTTAATATATTATGCATGTATTATACATAAAAACTTTCTCTTGAATCACTCTATCTATTAAATTCTGCCTCTTGGGAGAATCCCAAGAATGCTGGCGGCGTTACCTCTTTGTATGGCCAAATTGATTCTTTGGCCAAAATACGCACCAGCCTGGATCTTCTGAAGCGTCAACCAGTCGCGACGATAGTTCTTTGCAGAACCGTATACTTCTGGCCCCCATGGACCTAAAGTCTCGAGCGCAAACGGCACAAAGAGGTAACCCTCCCCAAGAGCTGCATGTTTGTGCCGCTTAGTAGATTCGGCCGTTTCTGCCGCACCACATGCTCGCGTCGAGGTCACCGATTTATGAGATGGAGCCAGCGTATCAACGCAGGTTGCATCCCATACAAGTGACCTCCCCTGTTTCCAGGGAACGAGTGTCATACCGTACATAACTAAAATATAAACAAAAACGCAATTTTTAATAAAAAACAAATATTATAGGATATTTTAACAATTTTTCTCCTGACCTGACACTATTTAAGCGCCTAAATCGTACGTCATGGGAGAATCCCACAACTGGCTGCGTTACGTCGATAAATGGCCAAATCTTTCCTGTGGCCAAGATACGCACCGGCCCTTGGGTTTTTTGAAACGTCAATCAGTCGTGACGACGGTACAGTAAAATTCTTACTTCTGGCCCTAAGGACCTACCGTAAGCACACATATATATATATATATATATTTTATCTGGCTGAAGTAGCAAACGGGAATGCAGTCCACCTGATGGTAAGTGGTCACTGCCGCCCATGGAAATCTGTTATCAACTATATACAGCACATGGTTTTCAACTGAAGTCAATCACAGATGCGTTGATACTACCGAGGACTATGATGGTCGCCTCATGTGAAAGTGTGCCGACACCCTTCTATCGAAACGCAAGAAATGCTTCACGCTAGAAATAAGTGTGGCGGTGGTACTTCCCCGGTCGAACTACACTGGTTCTACTACCTTGGAAAACTTGGGAGATAAATGTAACATTCCCTCAGATGCTCCATCTTCCTACAAAGTTAACATATAAAAACAAAAAAATGTTAAACATGAAATTCATAGCTACGTTGCTACGTTTTGTGCAGAGGGGTAAGGGTATACAATTTAACATGCCATAGAAAAGACATGAAAATGGTAAACTACTATTTTTATCTTAGTTAATCTATTTGTAGACCAACATTTCCAATTATATATAGACTTAAAACAAACGTTTTAATTGCGGACTAAATAGTGATCTTAGACGAGACTATTCCTCTTTAGCAAATGAGTAATTGAGTTTACTGTCCTTTTTGACTAAAGTCAGCTGTATTTAGTCGTACACTCTTGGCAGAGTGGTCGTGGCATAATGATGACGACTGGTCAAAGTAAAGTCAGCTAACTACCTGCTTATCTGAAAGCGTAAGCATTAGGTTGCTTACTAAGTAACCTAAGTAAACCAATGAACGACAATGCGGCCCAAATATCAAATATTTTATGCGACAAAATTGATATAAACTTAACTAATACTCGTAACAAGTATTTTCTTATGTTTATCGATTGAAATTACAAGTAAATGAACTAGTGTATCATATTTATGGCACGTCGGAGGAGGCATAATGATATTTGATTTTTTTATAATATTGAAATGGCAGACGGGCCTCCTTTGGTAACCTTCCCATGGACAAAAAATCAAACTACAAGTGGTTTTTCAAAATTATATTAAGCATCGTAACAGTAAATTTTAAATTACCTCAATTTACTGTTAAATGTATAAAGTGCTAAGACATGTTTTTTTTGTTAACGATAGCTAGCACTTGCTCAAACCAAGGTCGCATTTTTTCCTGAGAAAATCTCGAAAAGAATCTGTCATGATATTGGACATTATCGCGGTGTATCTTTCTCTCTTGTAGGGCTACGGTGTTTGTAGAGCATGTATATAGGAACCTCACCTAGTTCTATCCCACGGCTCTGCCTGCTTTGATTACCACGGAAAACACAACGAGCAACGTATGAGTAATTGACTTCAGATATAATCTCTCTTCTATGTGGATGCAGTTACTGATGTTCATTGGCGGCAATGACAACTTACCTCCATGTGGATTGCTTGTTGTTTGCTACTCCAACTTACATATAAAGAATAACTTAAAATTGCTACTCACAAAAGTGTTTTAGCATTATCTCAAAAATACAATAATGTGAAAAAATAGATAATTAAAGAAATAGAGTTTCTCAAAAACCATATCAAAGTGTACGAAGTTCAAGCAAGTTTCTGATGGAATAAAATTTAAACCATTTATTTATAAAGAGAAAGATCAGTTAAAACTTAGAATCTTCTGTTAGCTCAATGATTATTACAAGTTTTCCAAACAAGTTCTCAATGAAATACACAAGTGATGTTCTTTGCAAATTAATGACTTGGCGAAATGTGTTCGTGACGGACATTAGTAAGTAAGATTTTGGATGTCAAAGTATTAATTGCTTGTGGATTTAACTAATCGATTTTGGATAAAGTAAGGTTATGTGTCGTCAACCCATTATTGTCCCACTGCTGGGCACGGATTTTCTTACGGAATGAGAGAGTTATAGGACATAGTCCACCGCGCTGACCGAGTGCGAATTGGTGGACTTCACACACCTCCGAGAACTGTTTTTTTTTTAAAGAACTCTCGGGTGTATAGGTCTCCAGACGATGTTTTCCTTCACCGAAAAGAAGTGACAATTAATGTCTACTACGCACAAAATTAGTAGTGCGTGCCTGGGTTTGAACCTCGGACCTCTCGATCGAGAGGGCAAGTTTCAACCATTAGGCTATCACTGCTCTAGCTCTAAAGTAATGTTATACTTGTAAGTAACTTACTTTAGATAGGCACTTGTGTACCTATGTAGTGGAGTAGAGTAGTGAGTAGAGTCCTATTTACTTCTTAAGCTGCGAAATTAATTTTACTTATAAAATGATTGGGCAAGCGCTAGGCGAATCCGTTCACAGAGGGTTCAGTACCAATTCTTAAAATGTTTATTTTCACTATGGAGGAATTCATGTGTTATGAAATTTGAATTTCTGTTACGGTTCGATAAATAATGAAACGCTCAAAAAATACAGCTTCTAGAATTTTAGAATTTGTTCACATATGGGTTATAGTTATACATACTCTGCAGAAATTTCAAGGTCATTACGGTTCAAAAGATAGGGTCTCGTGATAGACGGGCAGCGAAAGCTTAGTAACGAGTTCTGTTTTCTACCCTTCATGTAAGGAATATCAATAACGTGCATGTGATTATTATTATGTAGACTTAATATTTTAGGTTTTTTTTTTGTATTTGTTTTTATGCGAAATATTTTACAGATTTTTTCAAAAAATACAAATTTATATTTTTTAAACTTAATATATAAAAAACAGGGCCTAATTCGTTAAAATTAAAATAGTAACAAGCTATAAAAGTTTCTCAGTGAAGTCCATATTTTAATTTCACAAAAATATGTGCCTAATGAATGATTATTCCTGACAAATTTATATTTAAAACTTAATATAAAAAAAACAGTGCCTCATTCGTTAAAATTAAAATGAATTAATCTATAATAAAGCAAGCCATACAATTTGAAGTGAAGTCCATATTTAAATTTCACACAAAGTATGTGACTAATGAAATAGTCATTTCTGGTGCCAACTAGAGGCCAGATTTAATTCAGTTAAGTTGTCGTGAGTTTTGCATGTGTGCTGGCGAAATCTGGAAATCGTTTGCATAAAGTAGGAAGGCTTTGGAAACTCTATTAAAAGCCTAATATGAAGCAAATATTACTACGCTCGTTGTTTAGTTATATAAATATGAACCATGGCGCTTAATACTTAATGTGCTACAGAATTTCATATAAGGCGACTATTTTAGTCAAGAATAGCAACACATCTGCGAAATACTTCCGATAGATCCCTTGTTTTGTAAGGAGGTGTTTTGTTGCAGATGTCCATGGGCGGCAGTGACCACTTACCACCAGGCGGACTGCCTGCTTGTTCGATACTTGCTGAATCAAATAAAAAAGTAAGTTAATTTAACTGATATATTACTTACTTTAGAGCAGTGATAGTCTAATGTTTGAAACTCTCGATCGGAAGGTCCGAGGTTCAAACCCAGGCACCCAACACAGATTTTTCTAAAATTATGCGCGTATTAGAAATTACTCGTAATTACCACTGTTTCTCGGTGCAGCACTTGGCCAGGGCGTTGGCCTATGGCCTAAAACTCTCTCATTTTGAAAGAAGACCTGTGCCCAGCAGTGGGACAGTAATGGTTTGACGAAAGATTACTTACTCACTTAGATATATTTTACTAGCTTGGATATAGCAAATATGAAAATGATGTGAATGTAAAACAAAACAAATCCCTTTACAGCAAAAAGTATTTAAGCGGTTAGCGGTGCGAAATTAATTTAAAATTTAATCAAAACTTTTAGTTGGACTTTCATAGTTAGACTTTCATAGTTCTGTCATCTCGTAGCTTATGCAACTTTAACTTGTTTTTGACTATCTATTTTTACAACTTTATGCAACTGGGTCGAAATATCAGCAAAAAGAATTCGAAAAGGATTCAAAAACCGCATATCGTGAGTTAAGCATTAAAATGTATCCTGATATTACCGAGGAGCAATTAAATAAGCTTGAGCGTCTCCAAAATATTTGTATACGGTTCATATTCGGCTTACGAAAATATGACCATGTTTCAGAGTATCGCGTTAAACTCAAGTGGCTCCCAATTCGTCTTCGCCGAAATGCTCACATTCTGTCTCTTCTATACTGTATAATCTTTAATCCGACCTCTCCACCGTACCTCAAGGAACGTTTCCCCTTTCTCCACCTATCCTACGATAGATCCCTTCGCTCCACTCAAAACCTTAGTCTTTACACTCCTTCCCACTCAACTTCGTTTTAGAAAAAGTCCTTCACTGTTTCAGCCATTCAGTTGTGGAACTCCCTTCCTGTATCTGTTCGTTATGCCCAATCCCTACATTCGTTTAAAAATCTTGTGAAGTCCTTTTACTTAAAGCTCTAGTTTTCCAATCCTCTCCTTATGCTTTTGCTATTTTTAAACTTATTCTTTTTACAATTATTGTTACGTTAATTATTATTATTTTTTTTTTAAGTAGTTTCTCTGAAATTTAATTTCTTAATTTGTATGTTGCACTCATTTCCATAACTTTTGCACCCTACCTTCTCTTTATTTTTCCCCTAAAACTTAACTCCGCACCGTGAGGTTGCCTGGAAGAGATCGCTGTTGAGCGATAAGGCCGCCTTTTGTATTTTATTATTGTAATTTACTGCATTATTTTTCTTTTTTATGAGTACAATAAAGTATATTATTATTATTATTATTATTATGTATAAAATCTGCAATCGACGATCTACTTTGTAAATTACACTTTTTGAGAGAATTTAAATATTTATTTAATATAGGATTTTTACGGAAAGAAAACTATTAGTTAAATTGATCTTTCAAGTGATTTCTTCAAGAATTCTAGAAAAAATAAGAGTACAATAATGGATTAGTTATCATTGCCATAGCGACAGTGGACATACAAATCTCTGGTCAACCCAATTTTGTCCCACTGCTGGGCATAGGTCTTCTCTCAGAATGAGAGAGCTTAGGTCTATCGCGCTGGCCAAGTGGGATTGGTGGATTTCACACACCTCCGAGAACTTGTTTTTTTAAGAACTCTCGGGTGTATAGGTTTCCTCACGATGTTTTCCTTCTGAATCTGAATATATCTCATTGTCTAGCGTCGCCTCTATGTCGTCATGTATGGGTTTAACAACGGAAATGAATAATAAAATAAACAGTTCTGAAAAAACATAAATCGAATTCTTCCTTCACCGAAAAGCAATGATAATTAATTTCTAATATGCACATCATTTTTAGAGAAAAATCTGTCGTGCGGGCTTGGATTTGAACCTTGGACCTACCGATTTTCAACTTTTGATTATTAGGCTATCACTGACATACCAATTAATTAATAAATAATTAAAGAAAATAATCCAAAAATGTTAATGCATATTTTATGTTGATTGATACTCGATTAATCGTACTTGTAATTAAGTCAAAACACGTCATTTAATTATTTTTATTTAAGTTTTTGTGGCAAATGGTGCCATCGTTAGCTTTTAAGTTGCTACCACCGATTTCCTACTGGAAACGTCTGTATTCTATTATAAGCTTCCCCACGTTGCTTCTATCCAAGAATCAATTATGCAAGCATTTCCTTATGAGCAGGTGGCCGTACATATCCTATAGTAGCGTGAAATAACAAAGGAATAGCGCTTTTAGATGAACGAATATCTTAGGATTAGAGAGTATTTCGGTATTATCTTATTAATATAAAAATATAAGTTTGTGAAGATGTATGTTTTTGTTACTCTTTCATGCAAGAACAAACGGGCGGATTGCACTGATTTTTAGCACACACATAGTTTAGTAAAGGGGTGAAGTTGCGGGAACAAGGCAGCAATTTATATACTGGTTTGTTTTTGCTAAATAAAAAAGGTGAAGGTGGTAGAACCAGTGTAGTTCGACCGGGGAAATACCACCGCCACACCTATTTCTAGCGTGAAGCATTTCTTGCGTTTCGATAGAAGGGTGTGGTTGCCGGCACACTTTTACATGAGGCGACCATCATAGTCCTCGGGAGTAGCAACGCATCTGTGTTTGACTTCAGATAGAACTCATGTTCTATATGAAGTTGGTTACAGATGTCCATGAGCGGCAGTGACCACTTACCATCAGGTGGACTGCATGCTCGTTTGCTACTTCAGTGAAATAAAAAAAAAAAACAGAGCAAGTATAGAAATGTATGTAGACCATTATACTATCCTTGTAATAATATATCCTATAAGTTTTTACATACATTTATTTTCAAGTCTTTTATTCCTCTGTTTCAAAAACTAAAATTTTGTTTTCATCGTAATCTCACAGCACAAAACATTTCCATTGAAATTTCCTCTTACATAGGGTAAATATTTTATTGGCCACCGAGGATAATGTCTGTATTATAACTATAAAACGCTGTGTAAAATGGAGTTATAAGCGTTTTTTCATTTTACTACACTGTAAAAACTCGTTTCATCGAATGAAAAAATAAGACAAACGAAATACATCGACTCGTATTCTTAAACGAAAACGTGTGCCCAAAATAGCTTACCCCGCACAACGTTTTGTTACCCACGTAATGGTTACAATGTCACTCAGGGGAGTCCACCAAGTGTGCCTTAGATTGTGCCGTGTAATTGAGAAATCCTTAACATCGTAGACGTGCCCGTAACCGTGATCAGATCGACCATATCGGCTTTTAGTTTATAGATTTTTCGATACTTTTATTTGTCTGACATATATGTATAATAATTTGGTATGTGAACTAATATATAGCAACTCAATCAATTCGAATGTTTCGTAAATTATTGTTGCTCAATCGTTTTAGTGGCAATAATCTTACATTTAACTTATTGCCTATCTGATTATTTTTAAACAATTAAGTTATTTCTTATTTGACAGGTAGTTAATGTATAACTTGAAGTAAATTTGATAGTTCATGTTTGGTAACGTAATAGTAATTAGGTAAAAGTTAACAAGCAAGTAGAAGCTACTATTAGTTACCTCGATCAAAGTAAATAGTAGCACTATTCTGAATGCCAACATAAATTCGAATCTCGAAACGTCGCAATCTCGATTTTTCGTTTGCATTTCAATCTCGTCTGAATTTGTTTTTCAGAAAAATGATACTCGACGTTTGAAATCCTAATCTCTATACAAAGAGCTGTATTCCTGTAGTGTTCAAATACCAGACACCCAACCCATGTTGGTTAACAACCCAACGACAATATCTTATTTCATTTACATGCTTGAAACTTCGACGTTTACAGTACTATAATTATTTATGAGTGTTATTAATGTTAGTATTTCTGAAGGTGGTAGAACGAGTGTTGTTCGACCGGGGAAGTACCACTGCAACACGTATTTCTAGCTTAAAACAGTTCTTGCGTTTGGTTGGAAAGGTGTGGTTGCCGGCACACTTCTTCTTCCTCGGGAGTAGCAACGCATCTGTGACTGACTTCAGATAGAACCCATGTTCTATATAAAGTTGTTTACAGATGTCCATCGGCGGCAATAACCACTTACTATCAAGTGGATTGCATGCTTATTTGCTTCTTCAATTAGATAAAAAAAGAATGATAATGAAAGTCTCCAATTTTTCTCCAGTCAAGGTTGAAATTTGACAATTGCTACATAAATTGATTATCGTAAGCAAAAACTAGGCAAGATTTATTATTTTTTAAAGTATTTTTAATGGTCAACAACTGTAAAATAAAATGAAATTGAATGGAGTTAAGAGTTGTCCACCAATTCGCACTTGACCAGCGCGGTGGACTATGGCCTAAAGCTCTCTCATTCTGAGAGAAGACCCGGGCCCAGCAGTGGGACAGTAATGGGTTGACGAGAGAGAGAGAATGGAGTTAATATACTTGCTAACAATTGTCACTAAACGATTTGACCGGAAGATGTATATATTTTATAAAAACGCAAAATCAAATTGAAAGTTCAGCTTTTTGATTGAGTAAAACACAACCAGATGGTTTCTCACAATTCACATAGACAAAACAGCCGTTACTTATTCACCACACATTATTCAGCCTCCGATTTATTTGTTTCGGTTTAAAAAGCGCCCGGCTGGAACGCTTATACGTTTAATTGCGCTTATAAATCTCTCAGAAAATCTACATGTAGCGAGTACAGTGTGGAGAATTAACGTATTTATTGTTTACTAAAGTTATTTTGGTGTGGTGGTGTTAAGGAAACGCCCCCTTTACTTTAATTTATGTAGTTTTGTCTAAAGGACAAGGTCAGGTAGACCAATAATCTAAAGAAGACGAATGAGGGAAACAAGACCGGCGAAATCCTAACTACGTATTTACGATTGAGATCAAGTGGTACCTAAATGTAAAGGATAAACCTGTTAACCTATTGCATAGTTTTTATCGCGGGCTTTGAGTGCGGCGACCGAATTAAGAAATTCCGTAACGAAAAAACCTAACACCCCCCCACTCCACCTACCATGTAGCGCAGCCTAGCGTTCACTTAACGTGTATGTGTATAGTACGACGGTACGAAGCTCGCACGGACTGAGACGAGCTGCTTGAAATCGGAATGAAAACGAAAATGCAATGCAAAAGCTCCATCGCGGCAGTCTCCGAGGGCCGCACGTTTTTTTTCTCTCAGGGGGTAACCTTCAAAAGGTACCGTATGCCGTGAAGTGACGAAGGGTTATGGCCAGTGGCCGTCTTCAGCACAACAGAGAGGACTCCAGGGTCTCCAATATCCGGGGGCTCCTCCCAGGTGAGTGGCTGGGCTCGCCACTTCGTTTAGTGTTTACGACGGTATGCGGCCACACATGCCGCCGTCCTTCTAGGGGTCGCTCGACCGAACGGTTCGAGCTCCCACTCTAGCCGCCTGCGACTCGGGGACCCGCTTATAGTCGCCTCTTACGACGGGTAGGTGATACTATTGCCCTATTTTGATCCCGAAAATACGAAAATAATTTACAAACGCACTTGATATTATATATTTTGTAATAATTTGAGAGAATTTACGTTTGAGAACGGGTATTCAATGAAATAAATTTTCTCAAATACAAATTTCATTTCTCAAATAAATTTTCTTGATACCTTAACTACGTTAAGATTCAAATTGTTTATTATTTGCTCAGTTATTTTTTTTTGTATAACAGCTATAAAACAAGAACAAAACGAAGTAAACATTATAATATATGTATGTAGTGTTATTTATAGAACTTACACTTTTATAGAAACGTGGATAATATAAATGGATTTATAATTACCAAGCTTTACTAACCTAATCATACTTAATCAATAAAAATGAACCAGAGTTTGTGAAAGAAACTAATTTAAAACTGTTATCCAGGATGATTGATGCAAAAAAGACAAATTCAATAGTGCTCAAAAGATTACTAAACTCGATCATTCTTTACTTAAATAACTTTTCAAGGTTCTGCTTGGACCATTATTGAATCCACGTACAATCTTTTTGTTAAGAATATTTTATTCTAATTTTCGTCATCATAATTCGTGTTATCCGTTGACAGTGGCCACCTGCAGAGGTGTCATGTTCCTGTTTTGAAAACCGAAGGGTTGTAGACATCTCCAAAAAGCACTGTACTTCTCGAATATAAATAATCTGGTAAGCAAGGAAGTGTAACACATTACATGTATATGTAAGTATGAAATATATTTTAACCTTATCTCCTATTGCAAACGGATAAGATATAGATAATCGCATTGTTCACGTTGTGTACGGAATTCACATGTAGCATTTCGGATATCATTTCCATCGTAGACTGCACATGAAGTGAATAATTGAATTGCAACGAGTAAAGTGCTAGAAAAATAGATGCGGGAATAAAACAGACGAGACGTGCGTAGAGTGATGTGCTTAGCGGAATTATACTGAGCTTATTTTCTGTTCATACTTATTTGTATATTATGGTTTTTAGTTTATTTAATCTCAAAATCACCGAAAGTATTATGATTTCTAGACAAATCAATAAGACCGCTTCTTAAATAAGCTTCAACAAGAAATATAAAGTAGGTAAAGTGTTGGCATACCGATATCTTTTCAACATCAACTAATCAGTAAAGTTCCAAGATAAAATTGTCTTGGACAAGTCAATAATAAAATGATGCACCTGGCAATGATCAGCTAGGTGGCACAACGAGTATGTCTCGATCAGGTAATTACCCGGTCGAACCATACTAATACCTGCTTCCTTTTTTTTTTTCGAGGGGGAAACCTTCCAAAGGTACCCGACGCCGTGGGTGCGACGCAGGGTTATGTGGGATTTTTAAACTAAACACTAAAACCCCCCCGGTGGCCGTCCTCGGCGCTGAAAGGGAGGACTCCGGGATCTCGAAACGACTTCAACCGGAATCCTCCGAGCGCGCTGCCCCATCGGGCTCCTCCCAGATGGGCGGCTGAGCCAACCGCTCCGTCTAGTCTTTACGACGGTATGCGACCACACATACCGCCGTCCTTCCCGGGATTGCCTGACCGAACGGTTCGAGCTCCCATTCTAGCCGTCTGCAACCCCGGAAGCCCCTTTTAGTCGCCTCTTACGACAGACAGGGGATACCGTAGCCCTATTCTGACCCCGAGGCTACAGGGACGATACTGGTACCTGCTATTGCCACATCTACGAGTATTTCTGGCGTGAAGCAGTTCTTGAACTTTGGTGGTAAGGTGTAGAAAAATCTCAAGCTTATAAAACCTAATGAATCATTTTATCCATACATTAATATATGACTAGTGTCTACCTAAAAGAATAAGTAAAGCGCATGCCTGTCTTAAAGTAGCAAAACTGTTGTGCTTTGATAACTGTAAGTACGCGAGTCGTTCTACAGCTTAAGATAAGTTGTTAACGTTCTTTAGAGATCCCGGAGTCCTCTTTCTAGCGCCGAGGACGGCCACCGGGGGGATTTTAGTACGGTAAAAATCCCACATAACCGTGCGTGATTTCCACGGCGCTGGGTAGATGTTGAAGGTTTCCCCGTCGAGAGAAAAAAAAACGTGAGGCACTCGGAGACTGCCGCGGTAAAGCTATTGCATAGCATTTTTTATCTTTTTATTTTATTTATTATTAATTATGCAGTATTTTTTCCTTTGCATTAATTATTTTTTTTCTTTGACACTATATACTTTTTCACAAACAGCTGCTTACATATTTGTCCAATTGTCTGAGCAGCTCGTTTCAATCCGTGCGAGCTTTATACTGTGTTACTATATATATACAAACGTTACGCGAACGCTCGGCCGCGCTACATAGTGAGTGGAGTGGCGGGGGGGGAGGTGTTAGATTTTTTATGTTACGGAATTTCTTGATTCGGTCGCCGCGCTCAAAGCTATGCAATACCTTAAAAAAATTGATAACATCGAATGTCTGTATACCGATGTCTATTATCTGTACTAAAAGTACACATTCATCTAAACTCCCACGTGTAAAGTTCACTGACTTCACAAAACCGATTCTCGTAAAGTAAACGTTAACATTTATGAGAATTAGCAAAATACATTTCATAGAAGTTTGAAGCCATTGCGCGGTTATTGTACTCTCGCTTAATGTAATACTGTTTCTTACTATTAGGGAATTTAATCATTTCATAAGAGACAAAATGCCTATTGTGTAGACGCCTACTGAATACACTTGTAGTTATTACGAGCGCATAATTGTAACAAGCGAATAATTTAGCGTTACTAAATGAAGATTAAATTATCAGTATAGTATCGTTATGAAACTTTTTAAATAGGACTACTGGGTCGGGATAATATAATTTTGCGTATTTATATTTCGAAAAGACGATTATTAAGATGCTGCTTTTTGTGTTGCGGTGTTTTATTTGTTTTCACGGATAGAAGTCTGTATTTATGGCAATAGTAAATATTAAGTGAGGTTTTTTATCTAACTATCAAATCTAAGGCACATTAATTTTTATGAGTAAACTTCCTAAAACTCATTAAAAGTTTGTACTAAGTACAAGTAATAAATATTCAAGGTCAACATTTCGTACTCTGAAGTTTTTATTTATATTACGCCAACGTACGTTTTTCATTCTAATGATAAATTGATGAAACAGCGCGTACCTAATTTGGTAAATGCTTGGTAATGTACGCTTCTAGCGTTTCTCAATTAAAGAAGGAAAGGTGGAAGGTGAAAGGAAGGAAATTAAAGAAGATGGAAGATTATTAGATAATCTTACGGATGTTTTCAGGGCGTCTATAGGCCCTCAAAGAAGGTTTAACGGCTGGTGGTCCTATCAGGAGCAAGATATCATAATTTTTCCACCACCGCGTATCTAATTAACGACTGAGTGTCATATTCCTTAAATTTGCTCTTAAGATCACAATAATTTGCAAAACGACATTTACAAACATAATAATTAGAAGAATAAAGAAAAATAAACGAATATGAAGTTCTCAATTTACCAACTGGAACTAAAGGAGCAAAAGTTTGACTCCAGTACCTACTCAAGTTTTATCTGTAAAAAATGCTCAAAAACGCGAATTTTATATAAATAATATCTCTATGGCATTGTACGTAAAACTCGTAATTTAAAACAAACTACAATTCGTTTGCTTACAGTTAATACAATGACGTTATTACTACAGTCACAGTAACAATGCTCTCTGCTTGGGACATTATATTGTTATGAAAATCCAGAACATCATGTTTAATTGAAAGAAAAATGCAAAAGTAAACTGGCTTTGTTTGGAGTGACGCAAATTACCTCATTGCATAAAACTGCGCGACAAAGCGAGGCCCGGCTGCATACTGGCATCAAGTCTTCTTGTGCTTACGTCGCTAGCATATTTATCGAAGCATGACACATTCCAATTTAGCATATGTTATATTTTTCTATCGCTGGCTTAAAAACAATAAAAATATATTTTTTAATATACAAATAAATTTAGGGTAAAACCTGTAAATCGTCGTCGTCAACCCATTATTGTCCCACTGCTGGGCACGGGTCTTCTCTCGGAATGAGAGAGTTTTTAGGCCTTAGTCAGCCGCGCTGGCCAAGTGCGAATTGGTGGACGTAAAATCTGTAAATACCGCTTAATATGTAGCGTCCAATCTTTACGTTCTTCAAAGTCGCAAAGAGAGATTTGGATTATCAAGATAGTTTAATAGATGCAAAATGACACAAATCATTCACCTATAAAACAGGTTTCTGTTTTTTATTATTTTTGTATTTTGAGAAATAACTACTATTTTGTTGCCCTAAAATTTCTTATTTTTATTATAAACCTGAGACAAACGGTTCGACTACAACATGTAAAAATTACATATAATATAAGAAAACTCAACGTCTGTACTTCCGAGACATAAAACAACGTCAAAAAGTCATGCAAAGTCTGTCAAACTTCAACATGTATATATCCGTCATTACGTCTTTTATGCAGTTGACCCTTTCATATTTACAAAGAAGATAGCAACAGTAACAAGCGTTTTGCGCTGCGTTTCAAACTGACGACCTATTTCTGGGAAAAAGGTTTTGCTGAGTGCAAAAGGGCGTGAAATGCAACCTAGCCTTTCATATTTGATTGTAAACGAACGGCGCCCTGAATAAGTGTTCTAATGCGAAGACTGAACTGTGTTTTATGAATCTTTTGCGTATGGAAAAATGTTTTAAAATAACTGTAAAACTGTAAAAATAATAGCAAAAACTATAACAAGATGTGAGTATAACTATGAATGAATAACGAATTGTAGTCAAAAGTAAAAATAAACACCAAGTAGTATGAAAGATCGTGAGTCGCGTCATCTTAACATGACAACACATAACACAATTATGTATATTATATTGACACGTTACGTCCAATCTTGGACAAACCGCTGTAATTCCGTGGCGTAAACAAAAAAGTGTTTATTGGTGCAAGTGTGTTGACCCCGCGAGTGGGTCAGCAGGATGGCACTGCGCCAGCTAGGACCGTCCATAGATAAATTTTGTAAACATGCCTTTGTTCAAACTCATCCACCAAAAGTTGTTTACAGAAAATTTCCTGGTTCGTCTAAAAGATACTATAGAAATTCTACCGAAATAAGGTTCTTTATATAATGGCATTAAAAGCTACTCCTTAAAAGAATCTACGATCGATTTAGCACGGATAAATTGATTTAATATAAAATTACAAACACACACACCCTTTCTACACTCATAGCCCCACACTAGGATTTTCTCCTGTGTCGTGGGTACCATGGACACACAAGACGAATACACAAACACCCACACCCAGAACATGAATCTAAACTCATCACTCAGATACCTTTCTGAGTGATGAGTTTAGATTCAAGAATCCCGATAATCGAACCCGGAACCCATTGCGCGTCAGACCGGTATGGTAACCGCTCCATCACGCGGGTCGTCATTAAAGAAAATTAAAGCTTGTAGCGAAAATAAATCTGAAAATCACATACCTAGATATGAATAAATTTAACCTCGAAATTCTCACGACTAAATATAAAATTTAACAATGCAACAAAATGACGGGCTTGACTACAACATTGTTTATTTTCCTATCAATGTATGATAGCTTGTTTCATTTTCAAATATTTTGTTATTATAAATTTCAAATACGTGTGGCATATAAGCATAAAGTTAATTTGAGGGTAAAAGTTTTTTTCAATCAAACATATCTGTAATCTACCTAACCCAGATAATATTAGATCCCTAATTAATCACGGATGCTTCGCTAACCCTGACGATTTAGTGGGAACTACGATAACTATGCAAGTCCGACATCCATACCCTTACAACGAAACGCATGAAGTGCTTTACGTTAGAATTGAGTGTGACGGTGGTACCTCGGTCCAACGTGCTGGCTGTGTCACATTTAAGTAGTTCTAGTCAACTTAATGTAAATTAGACTAGATTGGCGATATATAGAGCGATACGGGAGTAATTTCCTCCGTATAAGCGGTCAGCGCGATGTTGGTATCGCGTATTTTATGTTTTTTTATTATCTAACTTAAGTAGCAAATGAGCATGCAATCCACCTGATAGTAAGTTGTCACTGCCGCTCATGGACATCTGTAAACAACTTTATATAGAACACGGGTTCTATCTGAAATCAATCCCAGATACGTTGCTACTCTCGAGGACTATGTAATGATGTAATGATGATGGTCGCCTCATATAAAACTGTACCGGCAACCACACCCTTCTATCAAAACGCTAGAAATGCTTCACGGTAGAAATAGGAGTGGCGGTGGTACTTCCCCGATCGAACTACACTGGTTCTACCACCTTCACCTGTTTTCGTAGGACGACGATGCGGATTAACTCTATTACATCGAGGCGCCTCACACGTTCCTCGTCTCCAGCATTTGTATAAAGCTTAACTCTGTTAAAATTTGTCGTGGGGAATAAACAAAAAACCGACGTAATTTACGACACTTAACAATTTCAAAACCTGAATGAATTCATCTATGGATTCTACCGCTTGTTGAGTGCGAGTAGAAAGCTTGTGGCGTGCAAATATTAGCTATTTATCTTATCTATTTATCTTATCTTTCAAGATTACTTGTTACAACTTTTTCAATTATCTCAGATTGATTGTTATTTTGAATAATATATGATGCTCGTCCACGATTTCGGTAGAAACGAGTAGCGAGAAAAGTGCTGAGCATGTAGATTAAGTAAACATAATGTATATTTTTAAAATGATTTTGTACTGTCATATTATATTATTAGACAACATTTGCACACAATACTTTTGTTTCCTTAAAAATATAACAATTTTTTTCAACATGGATGTTTATATCAGTAGCTTTATTATTATAAGAAACGTTTGGACATTGTATAAAAATGATAGTTATTTATATGCAGTTTGAAAATCAAGTATTCTGTGTGCAATATAAGGTCAGATGTGAAACGGAAAATTGACTTTTAAATAAATTGTAACTCTATTGAAAATGCACGTGGAATTGTATTTTTATTCGTGACGTTTGTACTGGTCGATGCGCACTATCCACGTTGATTATACAATTTTATATCTACGTATTCTCCTCTTTGATATTTACAAGCTTGTATAAATGTATTAATTTTTATTTTTTGCGTAAAAATGACTAAATTGTGAAAGTGAGAAAGTGTGAAGTGAAATATTATTACAGCGATATATTTTTTTATTTTTTTTATTTTATTTATTTGACATGCCAACAGCTTAACATACAAACATTTTACAAATCACATAATGTATTACAATAAAGTACACTGGTATGTAAGCCAATTATAGGCATGTACAACATTTATAATAAGACGTGAACTAAATATGCAATGAGTTTCACAAGTTAATAAAATTTAAACTAAATAAACTAGCTCTATACAATAAATTTTCTATACAATAATATGTAAACTACCGATCAAACTTCACAAATAGTTCTAAGATTGATGTGTAGACAATTTTTTAGGCATTCGATCCGTGTTTTGTTTCTACTATTTAAGTAAACAGTAAAAAGCGTGCTGATAGTTAGTAGTAACCTATTCAGATCTTGCTATCTCGATTAAGTAATTATACAACCACTGTGAAAATAGATGTGACCTTATTCCCTGTTTTAAGTGATATAATATTTGAATCCTATCATAAGAATTTAGATACAGGTACAACTAAATTATAACGCAAAAATGCATTACAAAATTCTTCTTTTGCATTTATATATTTATTTATTTATTTATTTAGTTACACCAACAAAGTGAACACTAAGTAAAACTAAGTGTCACCTCAATTATAGGTGTAAACTACGTGCTAAGAGCGACAATAATTAATATAAATGATTTATAAGAGATAAAATTAGATTAACATTAAAATCATTAAGAACAACATTAAGTTTACAAATTACATTAAAAATAGTGGAGTTACAAATTTTATTAACTGTTAAATTACAAATTCATTAATTAATAGTCAAGAATCGAATTGATTTACAAATCACAATTGTTGTTTTAAATGTTGAAAAAAATGTAATTAATAAAAGTATTAAAAATATGTAATAAAATCAAAATAATAATAATAATACTCAATCATAATTCATTCGATTAACAAAAAATAAAGTAAAATTACAATATAACTTAAATCTATACCAATGTGATATACTAATTCGGATCAATATTATATCATATTAAGTGACAATATTAAATAACTTCGGAAATTAACCTTTTAAATTGTGTTACAGTGATTTACACGTGAAGATGAAATAAACCTCGTAAGATGTGTACAGACATATTTGCGATGATCACAGTAATAAACAAGGGACTCCAGATTCGATACTTGGTTTAGTAGACCTCCAGGTAATAAGTTTGTGACACTGGATCTGAGTGTTTATGATATAGGTATCCTTATCTATTGTACCCAAATCACTATTATGAAGTCAACTTTAGAAATGATTTTAATTTATTTCTTTATTTAACTTTTAAATAAAGAAATAAAATAAACTTAAAAAAACTTTATTATGAAAAGCTTACACCATTATTAGCATAAACTTTTACTACTAAGTTTACATACTATCATAACGTACATCGTGTTGGCTTGAATACCCTCACAGAACCGATTTATTAAGCTGATTGATAGAGATAATTATGAACGTAATTAGCATTTCATTTGACTAAACGTCTAAATTTAATGCATATTGCGAATAATCTTCTATTATCCCACGATTCATTCAGACTTTGATGTAACGTAACGAAAATAGTATATCGATATATAAATCTCGAAATACTATTTTCATTACATCATCTGGCCATCGTTGTCCATCCACCAGACTTCAGAAACATACTATTATAAATAGTCTTCTCTCATCTCTTAGATGGGATTTTGACCATCGTTCACTCAATCACCGTTCTTCACTGTACGAGCTTGCAGTCCACCTGATGGTACGTGGTCACTGCCGCCCATGGACATCTGTAAGCAACTTCATATAGAAAATAGGTTCTATCTGAAGTCAATCACAGATGCGTTGCTGCTCACGGGGACTGAGATGGTCGCTTCAAATAAAATTATGCCAGCAACCACACCCTTACATCGAAACGCAAGAACTGCTTCACGCTAGACATAGGTGTGGCGGTGGTACCTCCGAAGACGAACTACACTGGTTCTACCACCTGGTAAAATTATTATTACCTTATTATTATGTTAAATATTTCATGTAACGTAAAAATTGATTATGGAAGACCTTATTGCAAAAAAAAATGTCAGCTAAAGCGGTCATTACGTACATTTTTCATTTACTTATTACAATGAATGGGATATTATATAGAATGAACGAGAGAGAAAGGTAATGGTAGAGAATGTTTAATGGTAGAGAATATTGAAGCAAATTACACTAAAGATATTACTTTGAATACGAATGACGGTGCGCATAGATTTCATCGTCACACACGACTGTGACAGTTTAAACGCGACCATTATTTTTTCTCGTGGAACGGGCACTTTATTCTACTGAATAATGTAGTAAAATAAAATAACGAAATATATCAATAACATTTCGCTTACACGGAATTTTCAGGTATATTTCGACTCGTTAAACTAATATTATCAATAATAAAAATGGTTAATTGAATGTGATCTATTCATGCATCATTATTTAGATATTAAAAATTAATATTTTTTAATAGCAACACAATCGTACAAATATATCGTAGGTTTCATATACACACATATATTTGCCTAAGCTAAGATCAAACCCGAATTTTAGTTTGATATTATCACGGAATTTATACATTTTATTATGTAACGGGTACTCACGATACGCAATTTTTGAATTATATATTATCTAATATATATACATATTTCAAGACCATGTTTGTCAGTGGTTTCTCTCCGCCACCGCAGTTTGGCCATGACTACGATACATGCAACTGGGTCGAGATATCGTCAGAAAGAAATTTTAAAATGGCATATCGTAAGTACCCGTTACATAATAAAATGCAAATAGCATGGTTAATACGTACAATACAAATAATTTCGAATAAAGGAGTGTTTTTGTTCTGTAGGACAAATTGACCTATTAAATTCTCTGGCACAAAGCATTTCTACTGAAACGTCAAGCACAAACGATTTCATTACTGACCTCAGATAGTAAACGATGAGGTATTGTCACTACAAATCTTGTGCCAGATTTCTTCAGGTTTTAATATGATTTATAATTTAATAATATATTTAAATTACATTTTTAATTTAATTCAAAAATATTTTATTGATTTATTTAATTCAAATAACTAGTATATCTAGTAAAAATCACACTAAAATAACACTTTGTCAGTCAGATTATATGTAGTTACGTACACGTTAAATCAAATTAGTTTTAAAAGTTGTATAACCTTTATATACCAACAGTGCTAAGTTATATGTTTTAGTTTTAAGACTGTGGCAAGGTAACACTGCTACAGGTCTTCTAATATGGGTACTTAGTCCTTTGGCATAACTAACATAAACTTACTTAATCACCTTCCGATTAGTGAATTGTATTTATTTATTTATATATATAGATACAACAAAAAAAGTAAATAAAATTAGATACCATAAACTAGACGAAATAAAAACTAAACTTATAAATAAATAACAGAAAGGAACATATTATTATAAATAAAACAAGCCATCTAAAATTGCCGTGTGAGGCATGGTTCCCAAAACACTGGCGGCATTACCTTGCTGTACAGCTGCTAGACTTAATCTTTGTGCAAAGTAGCCGCCAGCCTTTTGGTCCCTTTTAGTCCTTACCTTTTGTTGGTTTTATCAAATTCATCAATACACTTTCAAAATGTATGTAATATTCATGGAAAAGATTAGCTACAATCGACGACAGAAGAGATCAAGTAAGATGCGAAATATTCGGTTCAATACACATTACTTATGAAATCTTCAGTCACAGAATATTTTTTAAATGCAGCTTAAACCTCCTCTACTGGAAATATAAAATTGAATAAAGTAATATCGGATCAGCGGAAATTAGAATATAGCCGTCCTCTTAGAGTTTCAATGAAGACTTAGTGTAGCGTAAAATTTCTAATTTAGCTCAGATTTTACGAGCAGCTCAAAAGGTGAATCTCTTTATGAAATTTGATATAGCGGCAAATCAATTATGATTTGGTCAAAAGATGTAACAATTATATAGTTTGAAAGCCAGAAAATATTAATCTACATTTTTAGGAACTGTATTTAAATTTGGTTCGATGCGGTATACATGATGTCTTCTTCGTAATTTTTTATAATTTCGTCTTATAACAGTGATGCACACATATATCATGTGTGCATCACTGTTTGATTATGTAATGTTTTGATGATGTATTAGGTACATTTAGTCTTCAATAATGCTCTTGTTTAACCCTAGCGCGCGCGGGAGGTCCCAGGTTCAAATCACAAGCACGCACAAATTTTTCTAAAATTATGTGCGTGTTTGAAATTAATTATCACTTGTTTACGGCGAAGAAAAAGATTATAAGGAAAAATACACAACTGAGACTTCTTTCAATAAAAAATCTTAAAGTGTTATAAGTCTATTAATTCGCACATGGCCAGCGCGACAATGACTTAAAAATCTCTCATTCTGAGAGAAGACCCGTGCCCAGCAGTGTGACCGTAATGGGTTAATGGACGATTGACCTAAGGAACTAGGAGCTAGCTAGAGAACTCATAAGGTGCTGATAAATTATCATCATGTGAGTTACGAGTACAAGCTCGATTACCTTTATCATAACATTAACTACGATCGTTACATTTGCAAATTAATGTAGCTTACAGACAACTAATAACTTACAGAGGCGGTTTGGCAAGAAGCAATGTTCTCGGTACAGAAACGTAAACAACATAAATATTCAAGATTACTTACAAATTCATATTGGTGTTAGTACAATAATAGTTGTTTTATTGCAGTGATGGAGGTATTCCAACAGTTTTTCTTTTAGTTTTATGGCGAGGCAAAAAAAGACGACGCTTTTAACCGGTACGAATGTTATGTGGATGCGTATTTACATTTCGTCTCTCGTAACTACTCCTAAATATGACAAATTAGATATCGTTGGAATCATATTGTATATCCGCGGGCTATAATTATAATGAAGTGACATTATAATTATATATTAACTAAATAATCTTCAATCGGATTGCTGATGCTTCTTCAATCGGATAAAATACCTTAAGCTGTTAATAAAATATATTTTGATTAATTATGTCGTGGCTGCCAAAGAAAAAGCCTTAAATAGAGCTCTCTGTTCTTCCAAAATTGTGAAACTATAAATAGAAACTCGATACTTTATCCTACGGGTTTATTTTTACAATCGGGACAAAGTGGCTTTTGACCAAGGCTGTCCTTTAAATCAGTACAAAATGGCATTTGACACAAGACTATGGTCACCACTTTAAGCATATTTGAATATTTCGTTATTTTTAGGCTGCCATTTTTCGAAGGTGGTTTTTGAACTACAATTAACGATACGTAACTATGCCTTCAATATAGATTTTAAACATTTTAAAGATAAGAGTACCAAATCAATAACGTTTTACAACCAATTGCATGACGCTAATTGAGTAAAATTTGAAATTAAATTATGTACACGTAAAAGCGAAAGTTACTTCAATTTTGTATGTGTAAATAATTTCCTCCACTAAGCAATTATCCGAAGGCAATTTAGATCGCATTCTATTGATATGACCCCCTTACTGCCAATACTATGTAGATATATTCCCATTAATCATATCCTAATATTGAATTCGTTTTATGTAGATTGTAGTATATATCTTATGTATACTGATAAATTCAATATAGAATACTTAAGAGCTGATAGGTCAGGTGATAAGAACCATCCTTAGATTATGTCTTAATAACAATTTTTATTAGTACATAATTCGCTAAATTAGTCTTAAAATCGACTCAAATAGAAATAACGGCTTATTGTTTAAAACTCGAATAACGATGAATTCAACATTTATTTCCAGGAAAGTAAATGTTCTTAGAAAACAGCCCTTGCTTACGTAACCTTCGAGAGGGTAATGAAGACATTTCAGTAGATACTGAAGACCGTTGTTGGTCGCGGTGAATATTTATAAGTGCTTAGATTAATGTTATAACTGTCTAGATTACTAAGTTATTTGGGAGTCCTTGATAAAATAGCTAAGTCTGTCTTAAGTAAAGATCTGGATTTTTTCACTTTGATATAAGGCGATCGTCTTAATCCTCAGCAGAAGCGACGCATCAGTAATTTAACTTAACATGACATCTCTCACAAATGTATATTGGCTGCAGTAACCACTTACCTTAGATAATGTACAATCTTATTTAAAAAAAATGTTTTTTTAAGTACCTATACCAAATTTGTACATTAGTCTATTCAGACTTATTAAAAGGAATTAAACAATTATAAATACTTTAAATAGGGGAGTTTACTTTAATTTAGGGAAGGCCTATGCTCAGTATTGGACATCAAAAGGCTGATGGATGGATGGTTGGATGGAAATACTTTAAAAAAGCAAACACTTCTAAGAGTCATTCTAATAGGATAGTTAGTCCTCACGGGTATTTTTTTCATCTGATTGAAGTAGCAAACGAACATGCAATCCACCTGATGGTAAGTGTTCACTGCCGCCTATGAACATCTGTAAACAACTTTAAACAGATGGGTTCTACCCAAAGTTAAACACAGATGAGTTGCCACTCTGG
Source organism: Spicauda simplicius (assembly GCA_949699795.1). Lineage (NCBI taxonomy): Eukaryota > Metazoa > Arthropoda > Insecta > Lepidoptera > Hesperiidae > Spicauda > Spicauda simplicius. The sequence goes on from OX453059.1 coordinate 17,324,401, forward strand.
AGGACTATGAAGGTCGCCTCATATAAAAGTGGTAATATAGTCTCTAATTAAGATGAGGCAGTTACAGTTTTTTATAACACCTGATTAGCCCTGGTTCCTGATATTGATTATCTTACCAAAAGTGGACTGAGGTTGAGAGGATTTGGTATTAAAGAAAGAAAATATAAGCGAGTTTTATCTACAATTCAGAATTCGTATGCGAATAATGTAAAACCCATAATCACACAAAGGAAAATCTATTTTAAAACCTCGTTCGTGTTTGATTGATGCGAATCGTTGATCAAAATTTTCGTTTTAGAAAGGGCTATTTTCGTTGAGTACAGACACTGGAACGAAAAACACGGAAAACGAATTTGAATTCAATTTTATACTTTCCACATAATGGTATATTGCTTGCTTTTTCTGCACCAGGGTTAACATTTATTGCATCCAAATATTAATAATTATGAGTACAGGAAATGTGCATTATTTCCGAAACAATATAAATCAACATTAGAATCGATTATAAATAAACGTAAGAGGATTATAAATAAACGTCCTACATGAAGCGATTCTTCTCGTCATGTATTTTTAGATTAGTGTATGGCTACATATAAATTCACCAATTCGCACTTGGCCAGCGCGGTAGACTATGGCCTAAACTCTCTCATTCTGAGAGAAGACCCGTGCCCAGCAATGGGACAATAATGGGTTGACGAGACATATAAATCTGAGATGTTTTTTTTTGACTATTCTTAGGATACTGTCTATACTTAAAAAAAAATTCCAACAAACCAAAAAAACAGATTGCTGGAATAGATAGTCATACTTATTATTTTTCTTTATTTTTTATTTGACTGAAGTAGCAAGTGAGCATGCAGTCCACCTGATGGTAGGTGGTCACTGCCGCCCATGGACATTTGTAAGCAACCTCATATAGAACATGGGTTCTATCTGGTCAATCACAGATTCGTCGCTACTTCCGAGGACTATGATGGTCGCCTCATAAAAAAGTGTATGTTTATGTGTATTTTCGAAACCGCATGAAACCAAAACCATAAATTTGAAATTTAATGGAACGAAAAGGGAAAATATGTGTAGCTTTTCACTCAAATTTTGACGTATAATTTAATCTTTACTTCATTGAAAATTAATCAAATGTTTAACAAGTTTTATTACAATTTGATGTTGTTGCATTTGTTAAATGCAGTCAAAACCGCGAGGCATTACTTGTTAAGAATGAGAACGCACAAGAAATAATTTATATTTGATCATAAAAATACGTCGTAACATGACATACAAACGTACAGATTTAAAAATACAGAGCTATTTTTACCCACCTAAAAAGCATTTTTCTCTTTAGCTTTTCAGTAAAGACATTTGCTCGTGAATAGCTGGCTGATTGAAGGAAACCGTTGTTACTCTTAGCAGATGTAACGCCATTAGTCTTTTGTACATCTGTTACGTGGAATAGTTCTGTAATACCACAGCATAGATCTTCTTTAACGGCAGCTTTACCCATTACGACCACACAAACTGCTACCATATTTTAGTGTGTAATTGTCTTTCAAATGGATCTCACAGCTAGGCACTAAGCTTAAGCAAAGCTTGTGGTTATAGTACTGTGGTATAGATATGTAATAACTATTAATATTGAATTATTTATATTCAAGTTAACTATACTGAAGTATTATTTAAAATCAGGATTAATTGATGTGCTATTTATTTGAATTACCTGCTGTACGGTGTCGAAAGTAAACAGTACCACGTACTCGCTCGTGTTAAAGGTAATAACAGGTAAGAGAAGATTTCTTTGAATAATGTACTTAAATATAAAATCAAATAGAAGACCGTAATAATGGCTGTACTTTATTACGAATAAATTTAATGCTGCATTATTTATATTGGAAATTAAGACGTTAGGTAAAAATCGTTAAAACCATCAAATCATAGTTATCTAACCGCAAACGCGATATTTAAGAAGATAAGTAATACGAAAGAATCGAATAATACGAACGAATTTTACTTTGGGAGTAGGTACATGTAAATGTAAGAAGTAGTAATTTCGAAAATTAGCTGATATAACTAGGGTTGCCACCCGTACTTTATTATAAAGTATTATAATTTATTTGGAGTAATTGTACATTATGAGAAAAATAAAGTACGCGAAAATACTTTATTTTCTAGGTTAAAAAAAAAGTTTGATTATGAGCAATTTTGTGTGAAATTTTATGTATATTTAACCTTTTTTTCGCCGACTACCACCATTTTAGGTTCTCAACCATCCAAATGGTTTCTGGAGCTAAAAAACACAGGGATAAAATAAATTGTACTTTATTTTGAGGGTATGTACTTTTTTCTTTATACCTTTTATAGCCAAAGTACTTTAATCGTTGAAAAAAAGGTGGCAACCCTAGATATAATGCATTTGACAATGTTACAATTTATTTTTCAGTAAATAAAATGGTCTCAGTTCAATGTTTAACTTTAATTTAAAATTAGATGAATATTATTACGTAATTTATACATTTTAGTGTGGCCAAAACAGTCAGTTTGGCTGTGACCCCGATACATGTAATAAGGTATATTTAGTATTTACATGTAAATATTGGCAAAAAAATTCAGAACCGCATATCGTAAATATCTGTTAAAAATTAAAACTGAGATCATTCAAAAAGTTGACAAATACAGGGCTAAAGTATCTTGCACCAGCTATCTATTTCTTTACTTTATCAATGTTTTATAAGACAAAATACATTAGTCTACCTGTGTACGTGATTGCAATACCTAAACAAGGTAACATCTCAAGAACCCCTCTTAATGAATTCAGCAGTTCACTCAGAATGATGGAATTAAACTTAGAGATAAAGCCTCTGACTTTGTCGCCCTTTTATTTTCTTGTTCTATATTTACCGTATATATATGGATAGAATATTAATTAAAACAGTTTAGAAAACACCTGTAAATCCCAATAGTTTGAATAAATTATATTTTTGTGACTATAAGGCGGCGCGATCGCCTATTTTGAGAAGATTAGGTCTACCGGCACCTGCTAGCAAACGTAAGTATATAGTTATAACAATCGATATAAACACAGACGTATAAAATAAAATCACATCGATCTTAAAAGTACCTCTTCACATAGCTTAATAATGGTTTCTAGATTGACATACACTCGAAGGAATACACAAACATTCAGTCCCAGAACGGAAATCTAAGTAGGTACATTATAATTTTTTATCATACAAAAACTCCACAGACTGATCGGCCGTGTCTTTTTTCACAAATTCGTTCTCTTAATCACTGTTATACATAGACCGAAAGTATCGCTACTCCATTAAACTATACCTAGGTGCGAGAGCTTGGAAATTTCGATACTACGATTCTCACAAAGCATTGAACTGAAAAGATAAATTAAGTATAATACGCTCTTGTTCCATTTAATCTCACAATACATGGTAGTAGTAAGTCTTAGGGAAATCATATCTAAAAGTAAATCACAATGTATATTAGGAGTCCTGATGTCATTGTCTTTTAATGAAATGGAAGTAACAGACGAGCATTATTCCATTTGTTAGAAAGTGCATGGACCGTTGTAATCAACCCTTAATAGTATTGGAGACACGTCTTCGTTCGATTGCAAATGTGTTGTTGTCTCGAGAACTAACAAAACACTTTGTATGTGTATATAGAAAAACCTTCAACCACAATATTGGCGTTCTATCCATACCTCTGGACATAATCCCTAATTTATGTCAATTTTTACCGCGCCTGGCTTGCATCTGGATAACCGCAGTAGGTCGTCACATAAGGTCGTCCTCGGCGCTACAAAGAGGACTCCGGGTTCTCCAAAGGAACACAACTGGAAACCCCTTATATGGCGGCTGGGCCCACCGCTCCGTATACCTTATCCTTGTATCCTTAGTCTGATCCCGGAACTACAGGGACATTTTGATTACTAGGGTAGTCATAAGTGTATTTTAATCATCTGTTTGATCAATACGTTTTTTGCTTTGTGTAATGATCTTTTATAATTTATCTCCAACTAATAATGTGTTTCGTTCATTAATAAAAATGTATTACTTACTTTCTAAAGCGTCTAAAAATTTAAATAATAAATACTATTACGTTCTTGTTACACGAAGTAACCTTTAAACTTCATGAATTATTTATATGCAGAAGTTTTCTATACGTAAAAGCTCAGAATGAAGATGGAATCTAATGAGCGCCCTGTTGTTTACACAAGTAGCACTGTTACTGCAGGTGATACTGTAGATCCAAGATGGCTTTACAGTTTATTTAGAGGAATGACCGCATTTTAAACAGACTTAACTGTTATTTTGTTGAAGGTTTCTATCGGCAAAAGCTATTTCGGACTTATAACAGCATTGTGAAGCGATGCTTTGTTCTGGTTTGAAATACGTGAAGCAACAACTTGTGATCCGTTTTTAAAATACTTGCCGTAGATGGATTAGTGCGAAATTACGCACGGTTATAGTTTATGCAGAGAATTACCTATTATTATGCTAATATTTTTTTACAAATATAGCATATAACAATCATAAAATCAACTAAAAACATATTATACACACATACATACGTAATAAACGAAATAGAACATCAATGTCTTACTTTGAAAACATATACTACTCGACCAAAACAATTAGGCGCATAACAGTTGAAACGTCATTAGAACTAGGGATTTCCCATCCTGATACGAAGTATATTCTATTACCAAATACCAAGAGTATGTAGGTATACCATTATTAAAACATACGCTATGGTGTATGTTCAATAGTTGTGTACTTATAAAAGCACTTTCATGGGTTTAATATATTTGCAGACATGGAATATTTTCTCTAATTGATGCCTGTTGTAGCACACACTCGATTTTCGACTTAGGAGACAGGAATATTGAGGCCATACATCTTCTCTTGTTCAAAAAAATGCATAATTTGAATGTAAGAGTCCTTTCTCCTCCATGTCTTTTTCCAACTCATTTTGAGGTTTATTGACGAATAATCAACTAATTTAATAATAACTTAAAAAATTCAACAATCACTCATTAAACTAACGTTATAACGAAATAACATTTAACACGTGCTGGCTAACGTAATCACCTAGACGATACACGACTGCACGTCACTAGGCGATGCACGAGGACAGAAGCAAGGTGCGGGGTACGGAACCGCTTTTGTTTCATGCGCTTAATTGTTGTTGTCACATAGCAATGTCATACCTATATCCGCTATTGCTTTTTAAATGTAGCTTAGTTAATTAAACCTCTTTTTACCTTTAACGGGTGCATTCAAAATAACTTGAAAATTATAACAATTTATTTGAATTTGACAAATATTCGCGCTACTTTGGACAATATGAAGTTTAGTCTCTTAATTTAATTACGGGCGAATTTCACCCGTTGCTACGGGTGACTAGTCAAAATAATTCGTTGTTAAAAATATCTAGCTGGATTTCAGTTTACTTGTACAAAATTATTTATATTAAAACTAATTCCCATTGCTTGTTGGATTCTTCTTATATTATTATTATATTATTATTCTTCTTATATGACGTTGGATAAACCGTTGAAAATATTAATTTGATAAAATAGAATGTAGACTATTGTAAGAACACCTGATAATAGTCGCATACAGCAATCCATTTATATCGCCTTAGGCTGTGTCCCCAGTAGGTAAAATGTTAGCGGCGTACTAAATTAGCCACGTATCGTTATATGTGTACGCTGTAATATATGATTTTAGACTATTATCGCGGAATTGACACGTTGTAATACTTAACGGGTACTCACGATATGCGGTTTTTGAAAATACCGGCAAAAAGAATTCGAAAAGAATTCAAAAACCACATATCGTGAGTACCCATTATGTATTTAAATCTGTACAATCTGCACAAGCTGCAATCTGTGTAAAGTGAGTGCAAACTAGCAAACTTTGGACACTCCATTTCAAATATATGGAAGGGCGTTATAAACCGATACGTCGCAAATTCAGTACGCCGCTAACAGTTTGCTTACTAGGGACACAGCCTTTATCTATTGCAGTAAAATTGAAATATAACAAATTCATAATCTGTAGGCAAATGAAAATGGAACAAATCCCACAGAGAAAAGAAATAGGTAAAGATATCGACACGAAATGAATAAAACGCCAAAATCGTTGAAATATTCATACCGTACATTTCTCTCACAGTGGTCGAAAGTCGACTATAGTTTAACCAAAAACTAAACTTTATTTGTGTAATATATTGTCGTTTTTATTAAGTAGTTCTCAAATTTAATAGATTGTATTTTATTGTGATAACATAGGTACATAAATTCTAAAACATTTGAAAAGTACCACAAAGTTCTTATATGCAATTATACATATTTATCGTATATGTTCACAAGTAAATCGCGTAGTGATCTAAGATATTAATATTTACTTTTATAATATAACCTGTGATATTATTTTGCCACAAACATACATTGGTTGAGAATAAATGCATTTGTCATAGGAAGGTCATAGGTCACATTTATACGGTAAATCGTGGTGCTATTACGTTATAATCAACAGAAACAGAAAAAAAAAATTAAACATTAAGTGACTTATTGTGATTCAATCTGTTGACTTAAAATAATAACCCGGTCTAATTCTTTCATCTTCGCTAGGTTTATAAATAGACGAAAAATTTAGGGCCACCTTTTACCCCGTCGCAATTAAAGCAAATTAACAAAAACGCTTCTGGCACTTTCAAAACTTCTCAGTTAATAACTAATAAGGTTCTTATCCGGATAGTGGTTTAAGGATAGAAGACAGACGCAGTTAAATTGCAATGTCAACACTACTACCAGGTGGTAGGACCAGCGTAGTTTGACCGGGGAGGTACCACCGCCACACCTATTCTAGCGTGAAGCATTTCTTGCGTTTCGATGGAAGGGTGTGGTCGCCGGCATACTTTTATTTAAGGCGACCAACTCAGTCGTCGGGGGTAGCAAGGCATCTGTGATTGACTTCAGATAGAACCCATGTTCTGATAGAAGTTGCTCTGAAGAAGATGTTCATGGGCGGCAGTGACCACTTACCATCAGGTGGACTGCATGCTCATTTGCTACTTCGATCTGATTAAAAAATACTACGAATTTCTGTTTATAACAGCAACATTATTTTATTAATGTTTGTTGATCTTGTTTTAATTAAATAGATATTTCGGGCATGTCTTTGTGGTAAAATTCAGGAGGCTCCACAGCCATACTTATATTTCCATTATAACAAAAGTGTAGTATGTAGTAATATGTAGTATACGATCCTTTTCATGCTAACTTTTCGTGTGATAATAAACTTTTGATTAACTTTCAACTTTTGATACTAAGGATAATAAAATTATGGTTTGCTATTTTTAAATCATATGAACGCTATTGTAATTAATTTTAAATCAAAACTTTTATTAAAATAGGTAAATATTCTAAATCCATCAATATAATGTACATTTTTTGCGCGGTATTCATTCCATCTATCGTTTTCCTTTAATCTTGGTCCTAAAGTATATCCGAACTTTTTTTGAACGGAAATTCTTGGCTATTCAAAAGTTTTCCGTCGTCTTTTGACTGCACCCGGTTTTAGATAGTTCGCACTCAAGTCCGGAAAATTAAAATCTCTGGGACTGGAGGAAAGTGCAGGCAGTCCTTTTTGCACGCTAATTGGTTTCATTGTTTTTCTTTTTTTGTACGCAAACGTTGCCTTGTGGAAAAATTAAAGTGTTGGTCTATATAAGTATTTCGGCCAGTAACAAAAAACATACACAAAGTCTATTTTAAATTATAGACTCATACGTTAAGTCTTTCCGTGATCACAAATTGTATGTGGACACGGACATACAAAGCCACACGTTAAATATTTCGGGATCGCATTCAGAGTGTTTATTACTTTAATTCGAAAGAAATAGTTTCAAAATTTGACCGAATTTCAGTGATATAGCTACGATTTGCAAGGAAATTTCGTGGCATTACAAGATTATTCGCATGCATTTGTTTTATACGATCAATGTTGACGTTTGCAACACCGGATGAATGACATAAAAAGCGATTGTTCCTTGGCTTTCAGGTTAAAATGGTTTCGTAATTGAATAATTCGCAGACGGATTCGCGACTATTGAGCGGAACAACGTAATTATATCAACCCCCATTAAGAGATACGTATGTTCAACAGTGAACCCCATAAGGTTACGGATTAACTCAGCGGTCAGTCGGAACAAGCGTGTGTTTGTGTACGTGAGTTCTATGTGAGAAAGCAACAACGATATATCCCAATTATGGTATAAAGAGGGTTTTCATACCTTCATTACTACATCTTAGATGAAGAAAAGATGACCAAGAATTTGTACGCATGGTTTTAAATAAGCACTGATGTATAATTCTGCCAGAAATGCACGTATTATATCTACGACCATAAAGATAACAATGACTTGGCCCCATAGTACCCATGGATCAGCTACTACGTGCAATTGCAGACAGTCTCCGTGCGATGCCTGTCACCTTTCATTAATCTTTAACTCGCCTGTTTTCAAACGCTGTATGGTAAGAGATATGTACGCGAGCAATAAAATGACGCATGTAAATATGCGTTTTGTTCGTAAAATTAGGAAAGATATATACATTTAGATTTAATTATTTAGTAAGTATATCCAAAGCTATATAAGATGCAATTTTTTTTCTTTATTCGCAAATAGCAAACCTTTTATTGTATGTATCTACTAACTGCTGTGATTATTTGGGATAAGGGCTTTCGTGCCAAATCTGTCCGATATATTTGGTAAAAAACACTACCATTATCGATCGATCGTCGTTTCGATTGATATGTACCTACATATCCATCGTAATTTAATTTCTACTCGACTAATTTCGGAGATACAGGTATCGCACGTATTTTCTATTTACAATGCTTAAATTAATTACACCGAGCCTGCACGAAAACGTACAAATACGCTCGTAATCATTTACCGCTAACGTGTGCAAACCGCACATGTGTCACGCGTGTTGTTCCCAGCGGCGGTTAGAGCGAAAGTCCTTAACGTTTACACCCTCAATACAAGTAATACGATATTTGTTACAACGTTTTAATTTACATATTTAGCAAGCGTGTACTTTCAATTTGTGTTTACCTAAGTATTCGAGTTAAATGTTGAAAATTCTCTGTGGTTTGATCGTGGCGGCAACATCCATAATTCGCCATATTCATATGACTTAAATCCTTACAGATTAAAATAGTATGGTTCGGCAGAATAAAAGTTAGTTCTTTATGTAGTTACACGTCAGTCTCCAACAACAGGATGTAACTCAAATACTATTTAAAGTGTAAACAAAGATATTTATCAGCGGCAGGGATCATTTAATACTCGATATACTTCACGCACTATTATTATTTTAATAAAAAAATGCAGCTGAATTAATTGAACTCAGGTGGGACATTGTCAAATTACCACAAGAATACATATAGGTATGAGCATAAAAGTTTGAAACGTTTTCCTAAATCTTTTCAAATAAGAAAAATTCAATTACATTTTATTAAAAAAAATCACAGCGGCATTTTAGCGCTGCTTAATAACAACAAAGGCGCAAATTAATAAAAGATCCTTACCTTAAGTGGTTGCATCATTTCCCAAATCCCCCAGAATCGTCATCGTGCACATTGTACTTTATTATCATTGCCTTCTCCCTTCCGTTACTTTGGATTTACTGGAGATTATCTCATGATTTTATCTTTGTTATTCTATTGCAAGTACTCCTAAATAAATGGTGTCTTACCCAAGTAAATTATAATACACTTGTGGCGTTCCAAAGGTTTTACGTAATTTTAAGCATGTATGATTAAACGCTATTATAATTAATTACATCAATTGTTACTATGATATGCACCTATTCATAATTCATAATTCTTTATTTGCTAAAATAAGGTGTTTTACATAGGTTGTCAGCATAACCGAACCTAACAAGTATATTAACATTTTTTTCTGTACTTTAATTAGATTATTAAAATTTAATCTACTCACAATATATTATAATTTATCTGAGTGATTTTTTTATAAAATCTTATGGGAAATAAATGTCCTTAAACGCAAATTTAAACATAACAATGAAGGCAAGTAAAATGCCACTGTTAATTCATCGCCAGTGTAAAACTTCCGAACTAGCCAGTTTAAACGCCAGCCGTCGTTCACCAGAGGAAGTTCCAAATTAGTTCTTAGCGCTCTTCGCTCGCTGTTCTACACTATCCACATACCAATGTCAGACGTGTTGTCACTGAATTGCAGTTTCTTTGCTCTATATTTAGTAGAACATTTATACGAATTTAAAGGTGAGTGAGTATTACAGTGAACCTTACAGTTCCACCAAAAATAACAGTAAGAATGAAATCTGAAAATACAACATGAATAGAAAGATATAAAGCCAATTCCAAATATTATTAAAGGATAGAAATAGTAGGTAACAGGTGTTTCAGATGACGAATAATCAAAATCAATATTTCCTTACGATCCGAGCGTCTCAATATCCCATAGTGAGAACGAAATGGACTAAGCTTAATATTTCGGAAAATTGAGTTAAATAATTGCGATTTCGCGTAGTACACTTGCGTCTAGCTAATCAAAAAGTTATGCTTTTACTGCTAAAAGAAAAATAGTGATACGTCCTTTACTTCTCGAAATGCGAACACAACTTTGTAATTTTGCAAAATACAAATTTCGCAGTAGTTCCCTTCAATTATCATCGTACGATATATCTATACACGTTGTAGTTTTAAACTGAGTCGATTCCAAGGATATGTCATATATTAAAAAAAAAAAAAAAATATAATTCGATAAGAAGTTTGGACTGTAACATAATTGTGCCAAATAAATGGACAAACATACATACATACGCTCGACAAACATTACCCCTCTTCTGAAGCAGTCGGCTAAAGACTTTTTTTATCTGACTGAAGTAGCAAACGAGCATGCAGTCCACCTGATGGTAAGTGGTTATTGCCGCCCATGGACATCTGTAATCAACTTCATACAGAACATGGGTTCCATCTGAAGTCAATCTCAGATGCGTTGCCACTCCCGAGGACTATGACGGTCGCCTCATGTGAAAGTATTCCGGCAACCACACCCTTCTGTCGAAATGCAAGAAATGCTTTACGCTAGAAATAGGTGTGGCGGTGGTACTTCCCTGATCGAACTACACTGGTTATACCACCTTATCAATTAGATTGCATTCTATTTTACACGATATCTATGCAGCAATGGCTTAGTGTCTAAGATCGGTAAAATCCATCTAATGGCGTTTAAATCACATCGTCTTCCAAGTTAAAACGCTTAATAAGAGTCTCTAAAGTACTGATGAAATGACGTTGTAATTCTCGCTTTATATGCGTCTTTAAGATTTAAATGCATAATGGATAAGTATTAACTGATAGTAATAAATATTTTTACGTTTGAGAGGTTTTTTTTACTGCACTGCAATATTAATCTATAATGGTTTGAGATATAGGATTTTCACGATTTGAATTCAAAGCAGGCATCACTGATTATCTATTATCTCACTATTATCCACTTTTATCTTATGTTATCTACATTTAATCAATTGCATTAAAGAAAATAATATATCATAATAAAATCTACATGTCTGAGAGGTGTGTAAATTTATGGATGTAGGTCTCCTCATAGCCGTCCCTGTAGCCTCGGGGTCAGAATAGGGCTACGGTATCCCCTGCCTGTCGTAAGAGGCGACTAAAAGGGGCTTCCGGGGTTGCAGACGGCTAGAGTGGGAGCTCGAACCGTTCGGTCAGGCAATCCCGGGAACGACGGCGGTATGTGTGGTCGCATACCGTCGTAAAGACTAGACGGAGCGGTGGGCCCAGCCGCCCATCTGGGAGGAGCCCGATGGGGCAGCGCGCTCGGAGGATTCCGGTTGAAGTCGTTTCGAGATACCGGAGTCCTCCTTTTCAGCGCCGAGGACGGCCACCGGGGGGGTTTTAGTGCGGTAAAAATCCCACATAACCCTGCGTCGCTCCCACGGCGTCGGGTACCTTTGGAAGGTTTCCTCCTCTAAATTAAAATAGGTCTCCTCATAGTTTAAACAATTGATAGAATGTAAAATTAAAGTGAAGTCGATAAGTTCATACCCGAATAATAATTTATGACTAAAACTCTTGTATTTATGGATTTCATGATTTTTCATTTATCGGTTCGTTGTATCTACTTCGGTTCAAGGATAACTTATACTTTATACTATTCGTATCGCCAGACCTCTTGAAGTGTAACGAATACATTTGTATTCGCATAGCTTTTGATTCCAATTAGAGTGTTTCACCAAATAATTCAAGGAATACATTAATAAACCGAAAATCAAAAAGAAAGGCAACGTTCTCAGAGATCATATTTCAAAAGGACTTACGTTTCATAAATGGAAATTCAATATAAGCCTACACCTTGAAGCTTCAATGATTGGAAGTGTCAGGCGACTGTCTTATAAACAGAGGTATTTTTAGGCACAATGTTTTATTGTGCCTAAAAATACCTCTGTTAAATAACATTATGTAACATACAACGTAAAATTGGTTCTTAATGCCTAAAATTTCACTTATAATTTTAGCTGATTTTTTGAAGTGAAACTTCTTTATCGGGGTTGTTGAAGTGATGAAACTTCTTTATCGGGGTTGGAAAAAAATTTAGTGTAACATTTTTTCGTTACGCGCCATCTTTTTTTTATTTTTCGGTACGCGCCATCTTTTTCTGTTACGCGCCATCTTTTTTTCCGTTACGCGCCATCTTTTTCTTATCCCTACCACGCGTGATATTAGATAGATTATTATTGATTAGATTATTAGATAAAGTTTAATAAAAGCCTTTTATTAAACTTCATCTAATTTAACTTTATTTAACCAATGTCTGTAAAGTTGCATATAATAAATTATTTTTTGAAAAATAACGTCATAAAGAAGTTTCACTTCTTACGAGTGTACGCTAGTACACGCACACATTTTTGTTTTTTTTTGTTTAAAAATGTCTTCGAACTGACTTCTGACTCGCTTATAGTGTTAAGCTATGGAAACATTCATCCCGTGTCTTTTTGTAGGTTTTCTTATATAACTAGCATATTTAAACTAAGTACAGGATGTAGTGGTTCAACTGGGGCAGTAAGACTGTATCATTGAAGCGTGAAGAAGTTCTTGCGTTTTGTTGGAATGGCGTGTGTGCAGCTGGCTTATATATGAGGCAACCATTTTAGTTCTCAGAAGTGCTCTGAGTAGTAGCATCTCTGATCTTTAAGTAGGATTCTTGTCTTTTTTGTAGAGTTGGTTTCAAATGTTCAAGGGCACTAGTGTTCAATTACTTACCTACAGTTGGACTGGTAAGCACTTCTATGTTTAAGAAAAATGTCTCAATGTTTTTCGAAAATAAAAATCTTTCGACGTATCCAATATTTAATACTCGTTGGTGTATATGAGTACTTTGCGCCTTTCGACTCTTTCTTTTATTATCTCGGTTCGGGCACAATTTATTTCATAATTTTCCCTTAACATAATGACGATATTATTCAGGCTTCCGTCATAACAAGGTTTCTTCGAATGAAATCTATACTAATATTATAAAGCGGAAGAGTATTGAAAGATTCTTTTTATATTGAATATACCATTTATCGAGGAAGGCTTTAAGCAAAAAAATAAAAACAAGGAAAATTATCCCAGAGGGCTTCCTGTCCAACGCCATTTCATCCTGCGTGCGCTGCGAAAACTGGCGAAGATACCAAAAATATATGTATGAAAACCATTCCACGCGGACGAAGTCGCGGGCACAGCTAGTACAAAATAGAAGAGACATTCTTTTGCTATGATTTTCGTAACCTGATGATAAATCTCTTTCAAAAGATAAATAAATGGCGTGACCAGCGGCAGTAAAGCAGAAATAAGAGAGTGTGATCATGGCCTTCTCAAATTGAGGTCTACAATTTGAGAACTACTTACTCACCTCTTATTTTTCAGAAAAATAAATGACCATTTGATGTCGATTAAACATAATATTGTCCACCAATCCGCACTTGGCCAGCGCGGTGGACTATGGCCTAACCTCTCTCATTCTGAGAGGAGACCCGTGCCCAGCAGTGGGCCAATAATAGGTTGATGAGAAACATAATATTGCAAGTTAGATAATTGTGTGATGATTTACATAATAGAACGATGAAATTTGAAGATAAATATGCTCAATGCGAACTAGGCCTAGTAGGTACTCTGTTTAAAGGATGTTTGCAGGCACTAAAAGATCCAAACAATAAGAAAGTGTATCTATAGGTTATATATAAAGTGTATCTATATATAACAAATTTTATAAATACTGAATAGAAGTGGGGTCAAACAAGTTCTCAAAATAACAATTCTATTGTTTCTCTTCGCCGTCTATGTTCTGTCTATATTTTAAGAGTTCTTCTACCCTTTTTGGCTTGTTCTTATACCGATTTAGACTGATCGATTGTACATATATCCGTCACGTACGAGTATGCGTCATTCTTAGACGTGTGTTTTAGTAATTAAAGCATTAGCTTTGAGGCGTACGTTTTAAACTATTCTTATAAAAGCTTGTAAGATTGTTATCCTCTGAGCAGTGAAGTGTTCTACAACCTTTTAAGTTTTACTTTAATTATCGTTTTTTTTTTATAAGATTGAAGTAGCAAGCATGCAATCCACCTGGAGGTTAGTGGTGACTGTCGCCCATGGACTTTGTTAACAACTTCATATGGAACATGAAGTTCTATCTAAAGTCAATTACAGATGCGTTGCTGGTCCCTAGGACTAAGATGGTCGCCTCATATAGAAGTGTGCTCGCAATCACACCCTTCCAACGATATGCAAGAAGTTTTACGCTAAAAATTGGTGTGGCAGTGGTACTTTTCTGGGCGAACTACACTGGTTTTACCACCTACCTACCTGTTTGTGACGTTAAGACTATTTCATTGGCAAGTAAAATATAAACAATTGTAAGATTCCACGTACAATACAAAACATATATAGTCAAACAAAATTTAATAAACTTTATAAATACAAACCTAATTGGTTTTATATGGTTTGGTCTAACTCAATTAAGGTGTAGTCCGAGTCAGTCTAACTTCTATTTAAGCCTATTAGCTTGCAGAACTTTCAAAGGCTGTAATTAGGAGTCTATTTCTACTTTTGCAATTCCAAAGCGATTGCTGTAGACAATACGACATAATCATATCATTATTGTAGTTTAACGACTAACTTTTTAATAGATTGAATAAAAATAATGATAAGTTACCGTGAATAAGTAAGAATTAGTCTTTGTCTGGTCAAACATGGGTATTTGCCAACGAACCAACAACCCCACGTTTAATATTAAAGTTTATTATAAGAACTATTACCATTATTGGTACTATTACTACTTGTACCAGTAATATTTGTCACAAGTTACAAGAACAAGCGAAATTAACTACTAATATCGAAACGACTCGTTTGAATAAGTAATTAAGTTGACCTTTTAGAGAATGTATTTTTATCATAACTGTTTATATATCATACTTTGGACAATGGTTTTTGTAATATAATATGAATACATTCTACCACGTCGTTTAAATGCGAATTGGTGGTGGTGATAACCGTTTTTTGTGACGGGAAGGAAACCTTCAAAAGGTACACCGAAGCCTTGGGAGAGACTCCGGGTTATGTGGGATTTTTACCTACTAAAACCTCCTCGGTTTCCTTCGGTTGCCTCCTCGGTTGCCTTCCTCAGCGCTTGCAGGGGACCCTGGGATCTCCAATAGAACGCACCAGTGCCCACTAACGCGGCGCCTCTTATGGGCTCGACTCTTGGGGGACATGTAGTTGTCACCAATACACCTGGTGTCTACGACGACATACAGCCACACATGCCACCGTGCTTGGGGTTGCTGGCTGGGCGATTCGAGCTCCTGCTCAGGCTAGCACCAGAAGCCCCCTTTTAGTCGCCTCTTACGATAGGCAGGGGATACCGTAGTCGTATTCTACTCTCCGACTACAGGGAAAGGTGGTGATAACCTGCGTAGTATTTTGGAACATCGTATATGGTCACTATTTAATAATTTAAAATGATGAAATCAATACACTTTGCTGTGTGGTGGTATTGAACGTTCCTCTCTCTCTTGGCATAAAAACCGTAGAAGGCAACCAAACGAGAAATACAGAAGTTGGGCGATAAAGTCTTAATTTACTGCGGAAACTAACATGAACACTAGAAATGGTGACTGGAAACAAAAATCTCCGTCATGGGGGCTTATGTTCAGCCAGGAAGACTCATGGATGGAGATCAATATGCTAATTACCATGCTCTCCAAAGTATGGACAGACTATTTTTAAAATGAAACACTCTAACTAGGTAATGAATAAGATAGGAAAATTTGTATTCTATATTAGCTTAGCGTGTTACTTTTATCTTGAAGCAAACATTTAAGAAAAGTATAATACATAAAAAATGGTGCAAAAAAGTCATTTTCCTAATGATCACTTACAGTTGTTTGAAGGCACTATTCAACCTGAACGTGTAGGTATATTTCCTCGCAATCTGCATAATAGATATCCTGTTCGTGCGCTGAAAAAAGCTCAAAGCAGCGAGGAACCGCAAACATCACTTATCCTGATTCGTACAGTTCTTTAAATTCGCTCCTTTTACGTTCATTAATGATTCATTGCATACATAAATTACTCATAACATACGCTTTCAACTTAGCGTGCGTATTGTCGCCACAATTTTATATAAGGCGGCCATCTTTGCCGTCAGGAGTAGCAACGCATCTATGATTGACTTGAATTGAAAGTTGCTTACATATGTGCATGGGCGGCAGGGACCACTTACCATGAGGTGGACAGCATGCTCGTATGCTACTTCAATGTTCTAAAAAAAGACGAAAAAATAAGAACCTAGATATAATTATGTTCAAAGGTAACTTGCGAAATTGTCAACGGAATAAAAAAACGTGAGGCACCCAGG
This sequence comes from Spicauda simplicius, assembly GCA_949699795.1. NCBI lineage: Eukaryota > Metazoa > Arthropoda > Insecta > Lepidoptera > Hesperiidae > Spicauda > Spicauda simplicius. The sequence continues at coordinate 17,341,390 of OX453059.1, forward strand.
GACTGCCGCGGTAAAGCTATTGCATAGCATATTTTATCAACTTATGCAATCATAATTATTTATTTATTTATGCATATTTTTTCTTTCACATTGATTTAAGATTTATCTTTAATACTATATACTTTCTCGCAAACAACTGCTTACATATTCGTCCGATTTCCGAGCAGCTCGTCTCGATCCGTGCGAGCTTTGTACTGTTGTACCATATACGTATACGTTAACCGAACGCTAGGCCGCGCTACATAGTAGGCGGAGAGGGGGTGTTAGGTGTTTTTCGTTACGGAATGTCTTGATTCGGTTGCCGCGATAAAAGCTATGCAATAGCTTAAAACAGAAATGAGGAGTATAAGCGGAGTAAATTGCCCGAAATTGCGTATTTATTACGTTAGGATTAGCTTTAACCGAGACGATTGAGGAGTGCTGCATTAAATATTACCAACTTTAAGAAAATTGTTGTTGGTATACAATAAGTAAATAATGCCAGAAAGGAAAAAACTAGGCCTATTTACGAAAAGAAATGAGATCTCATAAAAAACAATACTTGTCAAAAAACCAAGTCTCGCAACTCAGTTCTTCTACCGAATAGTTTTGAGATCCATGTAATACCAAGTTGGTATTTAATTTATTCAGTCCATAAGGGACTAAACCGTGACCTAACCTACCAACATCTTCTAGTGACCATATCAATATTAAAAAACTTTATCATTTTAAAAAGATTCATATATATTTAAAGCTTCTACAAGTTGCTTGTATACATACCGCGAACGTGAGGCGAGCCATGTTTCAGAATGCTCCTTACATACGTAATGCCACTGGACTTGTTTCGATAATAAATGTTGCAATACTTTTCCAGTCTTCAATTGTGGTATTTTTCTTCGGTTAAACATTTTACTCTACTCTACAAAATTTATATTCGTCCTATGTTGTAGTTTGCTACTTTTACAAATTGATTTTATATTCATATTTCAGTTTTTTTAATGAATTAACTATGTAAACCACATCTCTTTCTCTATTTAATAATATTAAAAATAAGTATTTGTAAGTCTTCTTCTACTTGATAAAATCTAACATAAGCAGACAATGTACAGCAATGTATATCACACTATTTTAATTGAAGTAAAAGTGGTTTCATTAGTAAATATGCATTGTATAAAAATGTAGGCAAACATTTTTTTTATAAAATAAATAATTTTTAAAAGTTATTCCTTAAAGAGGATAAGTACTGAACAAAAGCTTATTCTCATATATTTTATGTTTATCTTCCAACGCTATCGTGTCCTGTGTACTTCATTATATTAAATATCTATTCTCTCGAGAAAATTACATTGAACAGTTTGGGTTTCTTCTCACTTAGAAATTCCAACTGAATCCTCGAGTGGCGTTAGACTGACCTCATTGCAATTTGAGGATGACAAGTGATCGTGCTCTCCCAAAGGCATTGAGGCTCAGAGGTGTTTTAGCCTATTCAGATCTTATTTAATAATGGAATTGTACGCCATGCTCTGGTCAATTCAGATCAAAATAATGAATAGTGCATGTTAATTTCGTATTAACGCCGGGCATTTTTGTACCTAGGTGGTTTTCTGGTTTCCTGGTTTTCAAGGTGGTAGAACCAGTGTAGTTCGACCGGGGAAGTACCATCGCCACACCTATTTCTAGCGTGAAGCATTTCTTGCATTTCGATAGAAGGGTGTGGTTGCCAGCACACTTTCACATGAGGCGACCATCATAGTCCTCGGGAGTAGCAACGCATCTGTGATTGACTTCAGATATAACTAATGTTCCGTATGAAGTTGATTACAGATGTCCATGGGCGGCAGTGACCACTTACCATCAGGTGGACTGCAGGTCGTTTGCTACTTCAGTCAGATAAAAAAAAACTAGGTATATGCACTTTTGTTTTCTAAGGTTTTTATTTAAAAAAAATGGATATTAAAATTAAGCTATGGTTGTGCAAGTAATAGAGGAGATGCAGGTATCTATACCTACATAATGCATATTAATAGTAACCATATACGTTTTAAGGGTTGAAATTTCTGATACTGATATAACAATAAATATAAAATATATATGTGCTTACATAATCATCAAATAATATTATGTTACCTAAAACGGTTTCAAATTGGAATGTAGGTAACTCCGACCGAAATAAAATTCTATTGGATAGAATGTTATAAAGGAGATGCAATTCCTTTGCGGTCTTTTTATTAGATTTGTTACCTTGACTTGCTGAATTCCTGTTCAGTTTAAACGAGCTGAAGTTTACATAATACAAGACTAGAAATAATCCTAATATTATTTAATTAATGGATTTATATTCTTGTTTAAATTTATTAAAACAAAACTCTACTTCTACGGTAGAAATTCAAAACATTGAAGTAATGCCATTTTTTTGTATAGAAAGTATGTGAAAATCTATGTTACTTGTCAGATTATATAATATTACTAAAGTTTCTTTTGACTAAGTTTAACTACCACAATATCGATCCTAATGTTATGTCTTAGATGATAATAAAACTAGCTTTCGAAGACTTATTCTTACAATAGAGACAGTGTAAAAAGAAAAAAAATCTTAATGTAAGTGAGACAGGCAGTTCGTTAGGTTCGTTACATTTTTTTATTGATAGTAAGCTTTTTGACAGGATGTGGCTATCTCAGTTGTGGACGGAGCAAAACGCATTTTTTATTCAACCTTTCTCCACCGCCAAATGTTTTAAGGGCTTATCCGTTTTCTCGAGAATGTCGGGACAACAATTCAATCCTAGTGGGAACGATTTATTCCCCATAAAACCACTGACAAGCCGTACTACGCAGATTTGAGTGTAAATATTTAAAACCAATGTAGTATCCTCGTAGTATTTACGTTTATTTTATTTAAAAAAATAGAGCAAAGTAAGAAGTGTCTTATGTATTTGTCCAGGTCATAAACAATATGTCGCACCTTTATTCATAATGATATTTCTCTTTATATTAACTTTAAATTATTGATTTGCGAGTTTATCGCCTAGTTCTTTCGTTTTATGGTATAAACTCGCGAAACATACATTTTGAGTTATTTCCTTTTATGAATAAAGGTACGATGTGTGTTAAATTTTGATGACCCGCGTGGTGGAGCGATCACCAGACCGGTCTGAAACGCAGTGGGTTCCGAGTTCGACTCCAGTAGACAAATAGGTACAATACCTCATTGAAGAACTTAGGTTTTTTTTCTGGGTACAGGTGTCTGTGTATTTGTCTTCGTGTATGTTCATGGCACCCACGACACAGGAGAAAATCCTAGTGTGGGGCTACGAGTGTAGAAACCTTTTTTTTCAATATCAGCAAAATCTGACCTTAGTAGATTTTTCGTGAAATAATAACAATCGTACATACATTCTCACAAACTTTTTCCTTTATAATATTAGTAAAATTTATTTCATTGGGGACAGCTACGGACATTATACTTTGGATCGAGAGATAGACAGGCATGCTTAAATTCTTTCAGCCAAACAATTTATCTTCCCTAGATGAGTTAACTCTCTTTGTTTTGTTGATTCATTGTTATCTTTGCAGTTTCGTTTCTTCAGTATGCACTGAAGCGAAAATATTTCAATTAGTTACCAGTTAGGCACAGAAGAAAACGCAGTTTAATTGTTGTACGTTTAATAGCGTTATTAATCAATTTCTTACTAACGGTATCTCAATATTTTAATACCTTACTTTCGTAGAAATTCTATTTCATAAAATTCAATCCCATTTAACCTAAATATTAGGTACTGCATATTATGTGATATAAGAAATAAAAGCTTCCACATGACATCATTTGTATAACAGTAATGTTAAAAGCAATTGATGTTAAAATATCGTTTATTATGAAAAAATGTAAGACATATTTTCAGGAAACGTTCATACTTAGTACTTAAGATTTTTTTTTTGGGCTTATCATTTATTTATTTATTTATTGACTACAATTAAAACAGTATAAAAAGCAAACCAATTACATTAATTGTACACACCGCAGTTATACTTCACACTCACAAAATTAATTATTATTAGTAATATTAATAATTATTTATTTATTTACTCATAACTTACGTCTAACATTACAGGTTAACCTAATACGTTAGCGTAGTGAAATAGAATATAATTAAAATATTTATATTAAATTAAAAATAAGTTTAAAATTTTAAATTACATAAAAAAAAAACAAATCAGTTAATTAGTATATAAACGTGGACAAAAGTAACTCCTTGCAAAACTAGCTCGCTGTTACACAGTTGTATTTTATATCAAAAGGTTATCGTAAGTAAAACTTACTTTTAACTCTGTAATCATCTATAGCTTTCACGAGAATTTGTTCGACTCCAAATATATCCCGTGGCTTACATACTCGTTTAGATACAAACGATTACGATACAATTTACTACTTAAAAGTAATACTTTTGAACATTCATTCGAATTGCGTGACTTAGAGACAAATGTTGAAAAAACTACACTGTTGCTGTATGCCGTCGTATCTGTGACCGTAGTATGAGTTCATTATGTTTCCTCAATACTGTTAGCGATTTCACCTGTCATCGTTAATCACGTTGCAAGTGGCTGAAAACGCGAAAACGTTATTTTTTTTATCTGATTGAGCAATTGTAGCAAAAGATCACGCAGTGATAGACTGCATGCTCGTTTGATGGTAAGTGGTCACTGCCGCACATGGACATCTGTAACCAACTTCATATGGAACATGGGTTCTATCTGAAGTCGATCACAGATGCGTTGCTAAGGCTTGAGACTAAAATGGTCGCCTCATATAAAAGTGTGCCGGCAACCACACCCTTCCATCGAAACGCAAGAAATGCTTCACGCTAGAAATATGTGTAGCGGTGGTACCTCCGCAACGAGATATACTGGTTCTACCACCTTCCGAATGTATAAGTGAAAACATAAACAATGATTGTTTTAAACAACCATAATAAGCTCGTACTAAGGGTACTATTGACTCATCACGATTTGACGTTCCAAGCAAATGTAGCACTAGTAACTGCATCGTAATTGCATTAATTATGCACGAAGTGATCGAACTGTATGCTTGGCGCCCTCGGACACATGCATATGCATAGATATGTAGATAGATATAATATTTTTTATTGTATACTTACAATTGACTTCATTAAAAATATACAATACCGATTACATTAATTTTAAATAGAGTACATTTTAAGTACTATTTTATACATATATATTTGATATATTATAAAACCTTCAGTATTATTATTTAGTGACAAAGGTAGCTTTGATTTTGAATTTCTAGTATAAGTATATTGCCGTACATACTGTTTATATTGCTGATATATGTATATTATGTTAAATTATTAGCTTTTTATTAGCTTCACTTGTATGTTTGCAATCGACTTCTTTGGGCGCGATTTTGACCCACTTTAAACGGACAGATTTCGTTCAAAATTTGTAGATTTATTGAGGACCGATGACAATACACTAATTTGATAAAATTATTCCATTTTTTAATTTGTCTAAAAAGTAGAAAATAAATAATAGTTAAAAAAACTAAAAAACACGTTTTTTAAAGAAAACCGAACTAAAAAATAGAAAATAAATTAAAATGAATTTAAATTAATAGTAGTATTAAAAATTTCAATGAATATAAATTAATAATAGTGTGAATAAAAAAAAATATTTAAAAAAAAGCGTGGGGTGCTTTTTAAGATATTATCACTATATGATAATCACTCATATCTGTCAATAAAATATCTCTAACCATTGACACCATGCACCCCACGCTTTTTTTTAAATAAAATATTTTTTTTATTCACACTATTATTAATTTATATTCATTGAAATTTTTAATACTATTTTCTTAATTTAAATTCATTTTAATTTGTTTTCTATTTTTTAGTTCGGTTTTCTATAAAAAGCGTGTTTTTTAGTTTTTTTAAACTATTATTTATTATCTTATTTATAGTTACTTTTATCATAAACTATTCTACCTTATTACATTATGTCAAGCAACTGTCAAATCAAAATTTACCCAGAATAGCGAAAAATATCAAAATCTTCGAGCCATATGGAGTAGGGTTAAGTTGTCAAATTATTTGTGGTCTACAACCTTCGTCACAAACGTCAATTTAATAACAGTTGTGACAGACGGAAATTTAATAAACAGGTTTTTTAATGTGATACGCAATATATAATCGTTATATAAATTAGTGGCAGTAGACATATCTGATCAGTATTTTAATGTTACCAATTATTATAATTGTTATAATAAATTATAAATATATGTAACATGTCGTGGTGGGGTTAAGAAACATATAATTATATGACGAAGTAGTCGTGATATCACGAAGGTCGGGGTCTTTATTACTATCCATTCTTGAAGATTTTAGGTAAAACGCAGGCGTTATTCTTCTTCGATTTATTCAAAGTTGAGGAGGTCCAATCGCTTCGATGGTTGAACAAGAATCTTTTTATACCCGCAGGCGCTCGCCCCTTTTATAATAAAGTTGGGTTAGGTGACAATAACACATTTATGCAGGGTAGATTAAATTAAAACCTCTAGAAATCACTAAATATTGCGAATATAATAAACAAACAATTTTCGATCTTTAAACTAACTAAAATAATTATTTTCTGCAACGTGTTTTTCGTAAATATTCGGTGACATATTGTATAATATAATTTTTGGAAATACTCTGTAAATCTCAACCGTAATTTATGGCACCTGTATTAAAATCTAGTCTATCATTCGAAATACATCTACTGATTATTTGCTTCGTTGTTGGAATTTGAAATCAGATGTTCAATCACCATTGAACCAGTGTCACAATGGGTTCGAGAAACGTACAGCGTATAATGTAATGCCACAGGAAGATGTGCCTACCATTCATACGCCTCGTGCGAACTTCAAAAAGTACTTGAAGCTTCGAAATTACGTTGCTTACATTCTACTGTGGTACGTTTTGTTTTCGTTTAAATACATTATAGGAATACATATGTATGTGTGCGTTTATGTAAGTGTGTGTAATTGTTATACGGTTATCGTAGAGATAAAATAAAACAAGAGATAAAACCAAAAATGTAGAAAGTAAAAAATATTTTTTCATATTATCATTACTTCGAAGTATTTGATAATCAATTTTTCTACAAAGTGATTATGTTTACAGCTTTATTCAAAGTAGTTCGCCTTTACAAAGTTCCTATAAACGGAAAAATACTGCTTGTTATATAAAACCAATTAAAACTTTATACGTCGTAAAAGTACTTAAATTCTTACCACCAGTTGATAATGTACTGGACTAATAATTATTGGGTGTATAACGTAATCGCACAGTACCGTGAAGTGTACTGCCTCAAAGAGAAGTCATCTCAAAGGTCTTCGCACATTACACCGACTCAACGCTGACTCAACTCCAACTCAATTTACAGTAAGGCATTGAAATAAACTTTATGTTATCTTAATTAAGAAGTAATTTGTCAACTTGTATACCTTTGACTTACGGGTATACAACTCGTGGACCACTCATACCTATTTACACAAACTCACTCTTAGCTAACATTTTTTTTATCTGACTGAAGTAGCAAACTAGCATGCATTCTGATGGTAAGTGGTCACTGCCACTCATGGACATCTGTAATCAACTACATACAGAATATGGACTCCATCTGAAGTCAATCTCAGATGCGTTGCTACTCTCGAGGACTATGATGGTCGCCTCATGTGAAAGTGTACCGGCAACCACGTCCTACTATCGAAACGCAAGAAATGCTTCACGCTAGAAATAGGTATGGCGGTGGTACTTCCCCGGTTGAACTACACTGGTTCTACCACCTTGAAAACATATTATTAAGCCTACATTTTAATGGCATACTGTGAGTTACTGGAGTTGAGTGGGCGTTGAGTCGGTGTAATGTGCACCTTAATGCGGCACCACCTTGTACAGACCCTTGTTACTTTTGTACGTGGACTTGTAATTAAATAAAACGTGAATTACGGTCTAGTTATTACGTTTATTCGTTTTTATTTTACATAACTCACGCATTAAAAGAGTATATGTCTTCTTAAAAAGTTTATGTCATGTTTATTAAAACCTGTGTAAACAAATGGTAACCATTTATCACTTAGCGTTTTCTGTTTAATTAAACGTCCAAAAAATAAACTAAGGAGTTAAGTGATAACAACGAGATGAGAGAGGTGTCAAAAAATAGAAAAATATGATGGGATTTCCGTTATCACTACATAGTATAAAACAAAGTCGCTTTTCGCTGGCTGTCCCTATGTATGCTTAGATCATTAAAACTACGCTACAGATTCTAGAACATTTATTTAAATAGATAGAGTGATTCAAACGGAAAGTTTTTATGCATAATACGTATATCATATAATAGAGAAACACTGATAATTTTAGATTTTTGACTTTTAGGCGGAACGAAGTTCGCCGGGTTAGCTATTTTGTTTCTAAATCATAACGACGGCGGCATGATAACTGCAGTATGTAATATTTTCTTGTACTTTTATCGTTAATAAATCTTATTTAAAAAAAAATTCTCTTAATAGCCATAAATACTTTAAATAAAAGTAAGCACAGCAAAGAAGTAGCCACTGTAAAAAAAAACGTCACTACGTCTTTACAAATGAACAATATTAACATACGATCGAGATTACATTTGGTTATAATACATCGGCAATTTTTCATGAGTGTTAAAAATTCCTTACAACAGCCACTTTTCTCCATCAGAAATAGACACAATATCTCACAAAAGATTGTATTTCATTGGTGAGAAACTCATTTGGAGCCGCTCCGTAGGTGCTCCCATGAGCACGATTCTTACTCCGTCTTGTCAGTTTGAACACAATAACAAAATTACTATATTTTATACGCAAAGAAACAAAATGGTTCAATACTTGTAGATGACATTGAAACAATTTTCGTGTATGTAAATATGAACGTATTTAACTACACGGTAATTTTAATGTTATAATCTAAACGCCCTATCAAATATATCATATCTTTCATAGGACATAGTATTTAGCTCTAACTATACATACTTATTATTATACGTGAAGCAACCATTTGTGATTGGTTTTTAAGATACTTGCCGCAAGACAATGAGTATATGGAATATCATAAAAACAAAATCAAGCCCTAAATGTTGTTCCTAAATAGCTAAATGCTAGTGCTACTAGCTCGCTTTAATCCACATTTAGCGACGCTTTAGCGCAATTGGTAATTAAGCTCCCAATTCACTAGGAACCAACTCTTAATGTATGATGAATACGTAGTATAAAACAAAGTGGCTTCTCGCTGTCTGCTCCTATGTATGTTTAGATCTTTAAAACTTCGCTACGGATTATAATGCAGTTTTTTTTAATAGATAGAGAGATTCAAGAGAAAGGCCTTTTATATATAATACATGTATGATGTAGTGGAGAAACGCTGATAACATTAAATTTTTGACTTTTGGGCGGAACGAAGTACGCCGGATCAAATAGTATATATCATATATGATTTTAGACTAGTATTAACGCGGAATTGATACATTATAATACTTAACGGGTACTCACGATATGCAGTTTATGAATTCTTGAAGGATCGTGGTTACGGCTAAACAGTTTGGCCGTGGTCACGATCCATGCAACTGGGTCGAAATATCGGCAAAAATAATTCTACCTATATGAATTCATAAACCGCATGTGAGTACTCGTTAAGTATAGTATATCATAAAAACAAAATCAAGCCCTAAATATTGTTCCTAAATGGCTAGTATAAAACAAACAAGTTTCCTTCTCTCTGTCCTTATTTATATGGATTTATACGGATTTTGATACAGATACAGTTTTTTAATAGATAGAGTGAATCAACATGAAGGTTTTTATGTATTACTAGTTGAATCCCGCAGCTTCGCCCGCGTTAACAAAAATCGATTGTCCCGTAGGAATAATAAAAAGTAGCCTATATGTTAATCCAGAGTATTGTCTAACTCTCTACCAAATTTTATGAAAATCGCTCCAACCATTTAGACGTGAAGATGTAACAAACATACACACTCACAAACTTTCGCCTTTGTAATATTAGTATGATTCGTGCATAATGTAGTGGAGGAACACTGCTAATTTTAAATTTTTGACTTTTAGGCGGACCGAAGTTCGCAGGGTCATCTAGTATATCATAAAAACTAAATCTAGCCCTAAATATTGTTCCTAAATGGCTAAATGCTAGTGCTAGTAGCTCGGCGTAATCCTCATCTAGCCATGCTCGCTTTAGCGCAATTGCTAATTAAGCTCCCAATTCACTAGGAACTAACTCTTAATGTATGATTAGTATACATTAATCAAACTGAAATGTTTGTAGACGTATGATTTTAGGAATACTAAATAAACGTCACAAAACCTATCTTATTTCAACAGACGCTTACAGACTTACTTATTTATTGTATACATAAATTAATCTAAAGGTTATTTAAATAAGACATTTCGTACGGGTTTGAAATAATTTTCTTATATATATTTAAAAAAAAACTAAAGCTATTTAATGTGGTATATTACGGCAAATGTTTTATTATCTTTTAAAAATAATAAAACATTTTAGCGTAACTCCAATCTAACTAGTGAGGTACCTACAACACTTAAATAAGGATAGTACCTATATTTTTCCCGAAAAAGTGAAGAATACCATCAATCATAATTGTCCATCAACACACCTTTGTATGTAAAGTTAATAATTATAATTTTAGACTAGCCAGAAAATGGTTATTAATAGTAATTTTAGATTACAAAAATATGCGTACAAAAATATACTTATAAAGCGTATGCTTATACGCTTTTATAAGTCTTTAGTTAAACACTTAGAAATTAAATCTAACTACCTCCCTATATCCGAACTCTCATACACATAAGATTACAAAAATAATACAGGACTAATTAATGTACACACATGCATACAAGTAAGTCACACAACGTACATAAACATAACAATTCTAAAATACCTTTAAATAAACGTACACTCTAAGTGAAATATTGACGATACTTCTCCGTAGAATATTATCATTTTCAATGTCCTCATCGGTAAGAAACTTCGTCGCGTACTTTACATAATACAGTTTGAGATAACCGACGATCGTCGCCGACGGCAAGCCACTTACTGAAGACGGATCCACGTTTTTAAGCGAAATTGGGTTCTGCTCTTTATATAAAAAGGTATAGACAGTAAAACATGTTATTATGAATAGCTAATAATTTAACTGTTTTTTTTATTTTTAGAAATTTGAAGAAACAAACGAACATGCATTCCATTTAGTGAGTGATCGCGTCCACCCAAAGATATTTGTAAATAACTTTTTTTTATGACAGGGTTTTATGTAAAATTAGTCACAGAAGCGATGCTGCTCCTGAGAACTCAGAAGGGATGATTATGTACGCTTTCTACTCACTAGCCCCACACTGAGATTTTCTCCTGTGTCGTGGGTACCATGAACACACAAACCGAATACATAAACACCCAGACCCATAACATGAGTCTAAACTGATCGTTCAGATTAACTGTCTGGCCGAGAATCGAACCCGCGACCCATTGCGCGTCAGACCGGCATGGTAACCGCTCCGCCACGCGGGTCGCTATACGTCGTCGTCATTTTGAACAGAAATAGTTATTACATACCTATATCAGTACATTATGAGTCAGCTTTTTATATTTTAAACATTTGGACAATAGTTATGTAGCTAAAAACAAGTGTTATTTTTTTAATGTTCTTATTCTACGCTATTTTATCGTTACTCTCATTTCAACATTGAATTTAAAAAAAACGTTAAGTATCCCAATCTTCATAAAGAATTTAAACGAATTAGAATAATTGCGTAGTGAATTGTCCTTTATAATTTCTTGCGGGCCCTAACTACGTCCCTTAATTCTCTCAATGCCGTCCGCTAAATATCCTATTAAAATTTCAAAAGAGCAGATTTATATCCTTTTAAAAAATGTTTGTCGTAAAGTTGTTCATTATCAAAGAAATGGCACGTTTAAAATAAGTTGAAAAGGAATGATTTACAAAGAATGAATATAATTATGAATGTATAATCAACCATCTAAGAGATGTCACCTACAGATATTTTAATAGTTTCATAACGGTGGTTATATTTTCATATAGAATATCAATGTAAAAACGTCATAGAAATCCATCAAATGGAATTGATTACGCTTCTAATCCTAAGTAAGTAATAGGCACGCCCTGTAGTTCCGGGATCAGAATAGGGCTACGGCATCCCCTGCCTGTCGTAAGAGGCGACTAAAAGGGGCTTCCGGGGTTGCAGACGGCTAGAGTGGGAGCTCGAACCGTTCGGTCAGGCAATCCCGGGAAGGACGGCGGTATGTGTGGTCGCATACCGTCATAAAGACTAAACGGAGCGGTGGGCCCAGCCGCCCATCTGGGAGGAGCCCGATGGGGCAACGCGCTCGGAGGATTCCGGTTGAGGTCGTTTCGAGATCCCGGTCCTCCTTTTCAGCGCCGAGGACGGCCACCGGGGGGGTTTTAGGGCGTTCAAAATCCCACATAACCCTGCGTCACTCCCACGGCGTCGGGTACCTTTTGAAGGTTTCCCCCTCGAAAACAAAAAAAAAGTAAGTAATAGGTAAATGTAATGTTTGTTCCTTCGCTTGTAACGGGATATATGTGTTATACCTTTTGAAAGAATGAGCGGGATGTCGACACTCTCACATGGAGAGCAGAAGTTCTCGTCAAACCAATAGTACAATAGTACTGTTACCGGTCTTAGCCGCAGATATAATATAGTAAGGAAAACGTGTGTATAAAATTTAAACAATAAACGATCTTGAAACATGAACGCATTAATTACTAAGATTGGCGATTAATGTTTCTGCCCTTCAAGAATGTATGTATCTTGTATGCCATCAATCTCTCGTCTTTCGAAACATCAGATAAAACAGAGCAAAGGCTTCTTTGAGAACTTGCTCTAAGGAATAAAACGAATGTGTCTATTCTTGTCCTACAAAGGAATAAACGATATCCGATAAGGATTTTAATGTGATTGATAGATTTTTGTGCAAAAGGAAATAGCTAAAATCTAAAAAATGGGAATAAGAAAATATCAAAAGAAAAATGATCTCGAAAAGAATTCAAGTAACATTTTATAAAACTAGTTTAATTCTTGAAAATTTATTTTTAAAAAAGTATGTCTTCCTTAGTACAACTTTCCTTAGTAGTTTAGATCAATACACAGCAGCGCTTAATTCTCAGTATAAAGTAGAAGTAGGTCCGGTGTTGGTGCCTTCGGAATAAAATCGCGAAGGATTCTACCACTTTTAGGGGCATAAATAAAGTTATAAGGTGAAATTCTTATTACACCTTAAATATTTAAAACTGAGTATCAAAAAATATATTAAAAAATTTAGGACAGATAGTAGGTACACAGGGATACAAATGGAGATAAAATAGATGACGATGATACATGAAAATAAACGGAGTTGTACAAAATACATAAAAATTAAAAAAATAAAATCTCAGTATTTTAATAAGATTTCATTGCGAATGCTTGGAAAAATGTGAAAGAAATGTAATCGTCCTCTTTTCATTAATACGGTCTTTCGAGAAGCTAATGGGTAAAACTGATTTCTTTACAAAGATTCTCGGCAATTAATGTGAGCAACGCGTCTATGATCTTTGACTTCTACACACAGTTTAAAGGTGGGATCTGAAGTTTCATCGTTTGGTTAATTCCACGTATTGTAATCATCTATTAAATATTATCACAACGTTGTTCAAATACGCCCGCATACTGAACAATATGTCAGTGCCTCATTTTCATTATATTTGTGTACATATCTCTCGTTAATATATTCAATGAAGCAATATTTTCTATAAAAGGGATGATATTTTTAATTTCTTAGTCGTATATTTTTTTACTAATAACTGTTAACATGTTATTTATTAATAAGTTGACATTGGCTATTCTGCATACCAATAATTACAATCGATGACGTGACTTACGGAGCTGGCAAACATTTTTTAAAGTTGCATTTATATTTAACTCAAAGAATGGGCACCTTTTTCGCCTAATGTACTTATCAGTATAATTAGATAAACCACTAATGTAAACTACTGGGAGATTTCTTATAAATATTTCCAACAAATTTATGCAAATACATATTCATTCATTTAGCATTTAAAATGCTAAATAACAAAATATCTCTAAAAACATTACAACACCTTATTTTCTTGCAACTGTTTATCTCGTTTTATAACAGCTAGGGTACTTGATAGCGCTCGCAGCGTATAGCGGAGCGCACATTGCATGGAGAGCTAGTTGAGGACTCTACGTAGAGTGTGTCCGAGTGCGGAGAGTGTACCGTCTTTACGACCCTTCGGAATAAACCGAATTTAGTACTTGAGATAAAATAATCTTAATTATGTATGTAATTACTTCCATAACCATAAGTTTTTTTCTATTATAGAATTAATATATATTATTATCTTATTTTCTATTAGACGACCTGCGTGGCGGAACGGTTACCATACAGGTCTGATGCGGTCCAGGGTTCGATTCCTGGCCAGACAGGTATCTGAATGATGAGTTTAGATTCATGTTCTGGGTTTGGGTGTTTGTGTATTCGTCTTGTGTGTTTCCATGGTACCCACGACACAGGAGAAAATCCTTGTGTGGGGCTACGAGTATAGAAAGCCTGAATGTAGAAAGCGTGAACGTATTTATTTTTCTAAATACGATATCGGTTTTCTTTAATTAGTTAACCACAGTCTCGTGCCCATTGTGTAATTCTGAAAGTTATGTAATGTATCCTCATTAATTTCAATGCAATTATACCTAACATACCGCAAACAATTATAAAACCACAAAACTTTACCCCAAATTTTCCGTTATTATTTACGTATAAATTGTAAAGCGTGTGTCGTTAAAATGAGATTAAATTTTAATCGTGTGCGAAATCGTTCAAAACCACGGTACTGGTTATAGAACAAATATCCGATAGAAATGGCATTGAGGACCAGTAGGTAGGTAGGTATTTTCGGGGAATAATACATTTTATATATAACCCACAATACTACTGCCTATGGGCATCAGTAAGCAACTACGTACAGAACAAAGGTTCTATCTGAACTCATTCGCAGATATTTTTTTTTATCTGACTGAAGTAGCAAACGAGCATGATGGTAAGCAACTTCATACAGAACACGGGTTCCATCTGAAATCAATTAAAGATGCGTTGCTACTCCCGAGGACTATGATGGTCGCCTCATGTGAAAGTGTGCCGGCAGCCACTGGTACCACCTGACAGTTGCATGAAACGTGGTCGTGGCGCAACTGCGGTGGCGAAGAAAAACTTTGTAAAGCATTAGTGATATATTAACCTATTTGCCCTACGTCTAAATCGTTTTTCTATTTTAGATCCTATATCACGACAGACAATTGTATTTTTACACACCAAACTGCACTATTTGTCATTTACATAAGTATATGTATTTGTATACAACTGACAGAAAATCTCAAGCCGTTAAGTACGACTACTAATTATTTATTTAAATATTTTCGAAGTACAAATGAACCTTAATGAAATCTAAACTTAAAACTTAAGACTTTAGAAGTACCTTAATAATTACTTTGAAGTTCGAATCGAATTTGAATCGTTTGTTTTCTATTTAATTACAAAAGACCAGAACAGATAATTACAAAAGCGTTAAAATAAATTAATCAGTTTTAGCAGTAGGGGTTTAATTTTTGCATAACAATTTCTGCAGGTGGTAGAACCAGTGTAGTTTGACTGGGGAAGTACCATCACCACACCTATTTCTAGCGTGAAGCATTTTTGCGTTTCGATGGATGGATGTGGTTGCCGTCACACTTTTATATGAGGCGACCATAGTCCTTAGGAGTGGCAACGCATCTGTGATTGAGTTCAGATAGAACCCATGTTTTTGAAGTTGCTTACAGATGTCCATGGGCGGCAGTGACCACTTACCATCAGGTGGACTGCATGCTCGTTTGCCACTTCAATCAGATAAAAAAAACTTGCTGCATGCGGTAGAACCCTTTTTTAAGTATTGTATACTGTTCAGTAGTTCTTAATTTACCGTTACCTTGGTTTTATACTGGACTTTTACACATTTTTAAACGCGTAGCGCTTAAAAGTGACCTCTAGCCTCAGGACATTCGGACGTCCTTTTCATTTCACTTGCAAAGTGTCAAGCACACAACGACGCATTCATTCATATTGCCCCAGTTATCAACTTCTCTGTCTCGCTTGCAACGCTTAAAGTAACGACGTGAACGTAATAATCATTTAGACTAATATAAGATTTACTAATATAAGACATCCACTTTGTAATATCATATTAGTCACTTAGTTTTTATGTAATGTCAGTTACAATTGTTTTTGATTGCCGAGTGTATCAACCATATATTTTTAAATTTTTTAAAGTTCATGTGTTTTGTTGAAAAGGTGTGGATGGTTTTAATACCAGGACATCGTCTTAGTCCTCAGGATTTGTGATTGACTTCAGGTAACTCCATGTTATATGTGGTGTTCGTTTTAGAGTTTCATGGGCTGCAATGACTAATTACGATCAGATGAACTGCAAAAATGTTTATTATTTGTTTTATAAATAGCATCTGATGCCAACCCATTATTGTCTCACAGCTGGGCACGGATCTTCTCTCAGAATGAGAGAGTTTTAAAATAGCATCTACCTAAAGCTTATTCGTGGTTATGTTTAAGACAATAGCAATATATGACAGAACAGTAATGTAAACTTATTTCATCGAAGTGCATTCTAATATAACCAAATAATTACATAGGAATACCTATTAGCAGTCCATTTTGTTGTAGTTCTACGCAAAGACATAATGTCCCAGTTTCAAGCAAACTTGTCTCAGGATAAACGTTAGGACCGTTTGAAGCATTCTAATGTAAACAGAAGCCTTTGATAGAAGATCAATGTTTATATTTGATTCTGCAGTCAACGTCCTTGCTTTTAATTCAGAGTGTTCAAAAAATAATTTTCATACTCTATTATTCCTTCTTAAATTAGTTTAAGTTTCAATGTCCATTGAACTTACATTGAACTTCTTCATGAGATGTAAACTGTTATCAGCTAAATCAGGCAGCCCTAAAATGGTAGGAAGATGTTTACTATAAAAACGGCATAAAACTATTGGAGTGAAGGGTGGGAAGTGTAGTAAACTATCGAAAAAACAAATTAAATTTAAGTTACGAGCGTAGAATATGATATACATATCGTCGGTATGATGGAAGAACTAACTAACTCCAATTTTGGCTAAATTGTCTTTTTACCATTTTCTTGACCCCCAAATTGTGCTGCATCTTTTGGTCTAACAAACATTCCAATATCTTAACCCAATCTAAAAATAAAGCCTTTTTCGTGTTTCAGTCGTAGAATTAGATATGGTTATTTTACCACTAATTAACGATGGAAAAAATGACTAACTCTATAAATAAATGAACAACTGTGACTTATAATTACTGGAGTATAACATGAGTTAGCTAAAGTGAGTTATATAGTTCTTACTCAAACAAATATATTCTAACGAAACGAGTCAAGTTGAAGGAAAACTAAACAACTTGAGTTATTCAATTCGGGTGTTTATGAGCATTATTTTGTTTTTAAGTAAGTGTACTTAGTTGACCCAAATTCGTGTATTTACATACATCTAATGCGTGGAAAAACTGAATAACTACCACAAAGAATTAGCTAACCACGATATGTTTGCAATAGCTCGGTTTGGCAAAATTAGATAACATACTTTTTGATTTTTATTATTTTTTTGGTTCATGAAGGAAATTAGTTTGATTAAGCAAATAATCTAGAACAAATATGCCTAAAGGATATAAATTTGTCGACAGTAAAATTGTTCTCGATTTGTTAAAGATATCAAAAAATTTATCAAAAAAACAGTAAATTACGATTATCTCGAAACTAGATTTTTTGAGTTATTCAGTTCTTCCATTATACCGACGATATACTCTATATATAGTTATGTGTACTAAGATCACATCGGGTGTATTCTTTCAAACCGGCTTGCTTCATCTGCAGCTGATCTGAAGATGTTTTCATTGAAAACAAGATGCCAGGAGAGAGCGCAAACATTAAACGTTCTTGGGAAATTTGGGAAATCCAAATGTGATCATTACAAATAGGTACTCTGCAAACATAATTTCCTATATAAACCTTATCGCCACATGTTTTTTCCATAGGTAGCAATTATTATACTTACTGTTAAACAATTCGCATCGATATTTGAACAAGCATTAATGCTTGTTCAAATATCGATGCGTGTATGTTTAAAGTAGATTTCTTTACCAAAGAAGATTTTTTTACCAAAAATCTGCTAATATGTTGATAAGTGTAATCTGCCAATATAAATAATGCGTGTAAAAGTGATAATAAATAACTTGATTTTTTTATTTTATATTTAACTTACAAGTAACCTGAAAATTACCTATATATATATATATATATATATATATATATAGATAAATTCATAAATTGTTATAATTAAAGTATACATATATTTTACATTATTAAGATTTTGAGTATCCGAAGAAGCAATCATTAACCAGTTTCAAAGGAAGCGGCTATTTCAAGAATGAATAAAGGTCTTAGTACTGACAGGCCGATAACCGCCGTGACGAAGGTCGCATTGTTTGTTTGTGGACCGTTGTTACCTCAAATTGATGGTTAAAAGTATTATTGACGTCATTTTGAGATACGATCCGTATTATATTCTCGTTTGCATTACGCCTACGTGGTTACCAACTTAACTACTGAAATAATTATTAATTATTTATATTTTGATAATTGTAACCCGCGACCGACTTTGACGACCCGCGTGGCGGTGCGGTTACCATACCGGACTGACGCGCAGTGGGTCCTGGGTTCGATTCCCAGACAGGTATCTAAATGATGAGTTTAGATACTTGTTCTGGGTTTGGGTGTTTGTGTATTCGTCTTCCTGTATGTCCATGGCACCCTCGACGCAGGAGAAATTATAGAGCGTATCTTAATCATCTGGGTTTAGGCTACAAGTGCCTATCTGCAGCATTGGCAACTTACGATCTGGTGACTTGCATACTGGTTTGCTTATTTTATAAGATCAAAAAAATTAATCCCTTTTTACACATACATACAATACATGCATTATAGACTATTATTACACGTATATTTTATCCATGATAGTGAAAATAATAATCACGGGGTTGCTAAATAAACACTTCGCAATGAACTCGGTATTTTTTCATTATCACTGTGCAAGAGCTTATATAATTATTATTTTATATCTTGTTCTGTGTTTTTATATCATAATAACAGTTGGACAGTTCTAGGACATTATGAATATAACGTAGATTTTAATTGAAAATAAATACTGCCAACAAACAAGATATCAAAGGCTTTGAAATTTCGCTTTAAACAGTAACTTGATAATAGCCCTCAGTTGTTCAGATTATTCAATTACATTATACTAGGATTTCGGATCCAATAACCGAACTCGACCTTGGAATATTGGTCCCGGGACTGCAGTTTAAGCCGATTACGAAGTATTTCAGACATCAGGTACCTGTGTCAGGTAGCTCAGTGAAATAGCTATTTTAGCTATTAACAATGTGTAGTGACTGTGCGAAAGGTAAGGTAAGGTGGTGCCAGACTAGAATAACACGGTACACGTAGCTAAAGGAGCCAGCTAATAAAATAAATACAACGGGTATTGCGTTTATTAGCTGGCTTTTAAGATGGTCTGTATCATCTTGTAAAAAACTAAGTTCACTATTTTATTATAATCGCAAGTACACACTTTTAGATAAAATAATAATAATGAATAATGAAATAATGAAATAATAATAAATAAAGATAAAAATAAATAATAATAATAAATTATAGTAAATAATGAAATAATCATGTAATTACTTGTATTATTCACAATTTTTAATGTTTTTGTATATTTTCAAACAAACACAATCGCCATAACAAAAATAAAATGTTTTACATTTTTCTTTCTTTTCATCATCAACGAGCCGCAAAACAATTGAATAACATCCCAAACTTAAATATTTTTTCATGGAGCCCAGGATGCTAAATGTGGAGTTACTCGAGCGTCGCTGAAACTTATTAGGTTTGGTAGATTAAATGATAGGAAGGATAAGTGGTCCTATAATGTTTTCTCGTTGAGTGGTGGGATAAGCGTTTACAGAGTTTCAAATTTTTAAAAAATAATCTATGATATGGAATTACTCGAATGCATCATGTTAGGGCAAAGTGAGGTTAATTACACCCTAAAATATGTCTAATTTGCTATTCTGACGATTTAAGTGTATCCTTGGGGGGTAGGAGGTTAACAAAGTTGCATAATAAGTACGACGTCTTGACTCACTCAAGCGCGCCAGATTAGGATAAGCGGAGGTGAATTAGAACCTGAGATGTGTCTTATTTGCTAATCTGACGATTTGAGCGTCGCCTAAGGGGGTGGCAGGGTTACTAAGTTCCCCTGGGAGTACCCACCTATGCTAAGGCCGCATACTGGCTGGAGGTACTTATCAATATATAAAGTATCTTACTACATATTAATCTGCCGCGCTCGAGTATGTCCCAAAATCCCCTCTTGGGCTCCCCTACTATTGGCTTATCGTCTCGTAAATTACTGGCAATATATACAAATCTTAAACAATATTAATATTTTTAATTTAAACCAAAATGTAATGTAACAAATAATTAAAATATTCTCATGTTTATAACATGAACAAATTTTACATATATTTTGATATATGCTTACAGTCATTATGTATTTTTTTTTAATAAATTGCGTGGTGACCTCGCAGTTTTGTTCTGTAAATGGAAAATGAGTTAAATTGTATTTTTTTTTGCGTACGTTTACGTGGACACTTATTTATTGTCAGTTACATTTTTACTACCACCAGATAGGACATTGCCTCAACTAAGAAGTGAGTAAAAAAGAGAATATGATGTCTACTAGAAAAACTTTATTTTATAACTTCTAATAATCTTTATTAATACCGAGAAAAGTGTTTTTGTTAATTCACTTTCACTCTCAGTTTCTACACTCACAGCCCCCGAGTAGAATTTTGTCCTGTGCGTCAGTGCCATGGACATATAAAGACGAATACACAATCACTCGGACCCAGAACAGAAATCATAATTCAAATACCTTTTTGTGTGGGAAGCCAACCCAGAACCCACTGCGTCTGACCGATATGGTGGCCGCTTTGCCACGCGGGTACGTCAAATCTTTCTACATAATTATTTGAAAATGTGTTTGTTTAATACAGCAAGATCTAAGTGAAAACTGTTCTTCTGCTATAGTAAGCAAAATAAATTTAAAATTTACTTTACTATAAAATATAAATACAACAATAATTTCGTACTAGATAAATGAATTATCTCATCATAGGAACTACGCAACTCACCTTGTAATTTTCCTAAAATAGCAAATAAGAACTGTTAAGTAAATAGATTAATATTTGTTGATAAATATAAAGGTTCCGTTGCGGAAGCGAATGACGAACTGCTTTCGATTCATAATAGTAAAGACAATTAAACTGAAGGGCAGAAGAAAAAGGCTGAGCATGAAGCGATAGCCCATGGCGCTCTAGATTATTCAATTACAGTAAGCTAATAGCGGCAGGATTAACGAACCCAATAACCGTTACCAACGTTCCCACGGCAGTGGTTTAACACGAAAAATGCATAGGTATGGCCGTTAAATCTCTTGACATTCGTACGATGAGTACGAAAGTAATATTTCATGAAACTGTTACCCGTAATTAATCGTATCGCATCAGCTTTTTTGTTTTTGAGGAGAAAACCTTCAAATGATACTCGTTGGTGTGAGAGTAACACCGGGTTATATAAAATTTTAACTCATCAAAACCTCTCCAGTGGCCGTCTTCGGCGCTGGTACGTTGACTCCGGGATTTCTAAAGGAACGCATTCAGAGTACCTCGAACGGATTGACTCTTTGGGTTCCGTCCAGTGTTTACGACGATATCCGACCACACGTACTGCTATTATCTCTTGTCCCAACCCTAAAAGCGCACTTTTAATCGTTTCTTACGACTTTTCTTTGAAGAAAAGGAGACACCGTAGCCTAAACTAAAGGAAAATTTGGAAACATGCGCATAAACCAAAAATATTTCTGACTATACAGCGCCAAATCAAAAAAAAAAATGAATGCTATGAAATAATTTAGACAATAATCAATCACTATGTTAAATAGTGCATTGTTATACTACGAGAAATTTGTATAAACAAATTGTGTTACGCAATAAAGAATATTTTAGAAAAAAATATTATTCAAAGAGTTTATAATCAGTTACACATATACATTATACAACCCGATTTTTACTACATTTAGATTACTATTTTCTACATTAAAATTATTTTATGAATTAATGAATATATTTAAGAAATCCGTTACAACGGCTACAAATTTCTTGCGTAAAGATATATAATGTTACAGAACGAATTGCACGCTTTATCGATGGAGGCCTAGGGCGTAATCTGACATAAATCGCTTGTGAAATTAACTAAACGTGGCCCTTTGAGTAATTAAACCGCTGTCATATTGTTAAACGCCAATTTGGATTTACAATAAATCTTATACTCGTTTACAAAAACTATAAAACTTTTTTTACTGCTAGGCATTGGTGACTAATTTATAAGATTGAAACAGCAAATGAGCACGCAGTCCACCTGACTTTAAATTGTTACTGCTACCCATGTTCATCTGTTAACAATTACACAGAAACAAAGGTTATATCTTAAGTCAATCGCAGGTTTTTGCTATGTCACTAATATGATCGTTTTATGTCAAAGTGACAGCAGCATCTTTACATACGGCGAAGTTTTTTTTCTTTATTCGACTGAAGTAGCAAACGAGCATACAGTCCACCTGAGGGTAAGTGGTCACTGCGGCCTATGATGGAGTTACTTACTAACTCCATCCATTTGGAGTTGCTTACTAATGTTCATGGGCCGCAGCAATTTCGTAATTATAATGAAAACTCACGTCGTTTTACCAGCATACTGACAATTCATCCATCCATCCATCAGCCCTTTGAGGTCCACTGCTGAACATACGCCTCCCCTAAATGACGCCACTCCAACCGGTCCTGTGCCATCGGTCATCGGTATACTTGGTGGAGAGGCGACCCAATAACATACTGACAATTAACATTACATTAATTAAAATACTATTTGTGCAAAAATTTCTCAACCTTTAAATTCGGGCGATGATAATGTTCAATATTCAAACATGGAAGTGTATATAAAATTTAATTACCAGCGGTCACCCATAAAATTCCGCCTACGCCCGACGTGGCTGAAATTTTTAAATCAGTTCCGTATACCCAAACAGGCTTCAGAACAAAAACAACACATTTGCACTCGGGACACGAATAAATAAAATATGAGTTTATCCTTAGAAAGACGTAAGTAGGGGAAAAAATATATTTTTTTGTTTTTTTTTTTAAGGAAGTAAAAGAGCTTTCAGTCCATCTACTTGCGAAACCTACTTCGTAATGGACATGAAATATGACTGTAATCACAGATGATAGCTAAATGGTTGAAACTTGCCCTCTCAATCGGGAGGTCCGACGTTCAAACCCAGGCACGCACCGCTCATTTATGTGCGTAATTAGAAATTAATTATTACTACTTTTCGGTGAAGGAAAACATCGCGAGGAAACTTACACACCCGAGAGTTCTTTAAAAAAAAGTTCTCAGAGGTGTGTGAAGTCTACCAATTCCCAATTGGCCAGCGCTGTGGACTATGGCATATTCTCTCATTCTGAGGGAAGACCCGTGCCCAGCAGTGAGACAATAATGGATGGGGTACAACCCATTTGGACAGATGCATTAATGTTCATGGCGACTAAAATGGTCGTCTCATATAATCGTATGAGTGGGCTATTACTAGCCCACTCATACGATTATATGAGACGACACACTCTTATATTGAACCATATAATTGCTGCGAGCTAGAAATAGGTGTCTCGGTGGTACGTCCCCGGTCAAACCATATTAGTTCTATCGACTGTTTTGTTATAGTTGCACGTTTTCATACTAAAGATACGAAAATTGTAATAACAAATAAAATAACAAACACGTTAAGCTCCTTGTATTAAGTTTATTTTAATATACCTACATATAATATCAAAATAAACTCAAACGGTAGGATTATGAAAACCAATTATTTAACGGACGATGTTATATAGTTGCCAAATAAAGCCGATTAGAAAATATATATTTCACTGCTAACAAATTTATGAGTATCCTTTTAACAGGTATACAATTCGAACTCTCAGAGTAGAAGATCTGATTCGAATCATTAATATAGACGTACCTATATGTATTGAAATTATTAAAGTAACATAAAAAACGTGCGGCACTCGAGGACTGTTGCGGTAAAGCTATTGCATAGCATTTTCATTTTTTTCATTTTCATTCCGATTTTCGAGCAGCGCGTCGCGATCCGTGCGGGCTTCGTACTATCGTACCATATATATATACGTTAAGCGAACGCTCGGCCGCGCAACATGATAGCCGGAGTAGGGGGTGTTAGGATTTTTTGTAACGAAATTTCTTGATTCGGTCGCCGTGCTCAAATCCCACGATAAAATAAAATAATTATTAGTCATTATCAGCCGTAACAACGAAGAAAACACTGAGAAAAACATACACGAAAATTCTCCATAGTCAAGTTTTGACTCAGTCGGTCAGCTTGACCGCTATTGTCTGCTTTGTCAGCAGTTCGATTACAATAACTATTACTTAATTATGAAAAATACTACCTCGCTTCTAATAAGTATACAGTATTAACGAATTAGTGACAGTAACGTGCAATGATTGACTAATCTGACCCTACGGTGATTTGAAACTTCATGTCCTATATAACAGTGGATTACTTATCTACCTATTTTCCCTATTTCTAGCCATCCTTTAATACGATGAGGTTAAGAGAACAGTTTATGATTTGTTTTGAAAGCTTAGAATCAGTGTAGTTTGCTACTTTAAGCTTTTATATCTACAAATATTTATCGTAGTAGACGCGTAGATGGGCAGATACCAACAGATAAGTTAATGGTTCATTTATGTACATTTTATAACGTCGTACGCTGTCGTATGTCGAGGCAGACGAATTAATATTCTTTAGTAACTTCTTTAAAAACCTTTAGCGTAAATATAAAGTAACTCACTTAGCACTTATTATCTTGTTATTATAAAGTTTTCAACTCAATTCGGTGTTCTATTTAAAACTTCGATATAAGAAAATCTAATTATAACGATGCTTCTATATATAGTTAAAACCAAATTATTTTATTTCGAATAAATATTTTTGGTAATGAACTCGCAGTGCATGGTCCGGATATGTATGTTATTTTCGAGTAGGTAGGTACTAGTTGTATTTCTTACGTAAAAACATATTAATTATCTATATTACTTAAATCACAAATTTGTTATCCAGAAACGTCTATGTACCTTTATAGGTACCTAAATTAAATTTAATTGTAATCCATTAACATAGTAATAATAAATAAAATGCCGCGTCTGTGTTCATTCTTTATGTACCTATGTCTGTTTAATTGTTTTCAAAATCTTGTTAAACCAAAACTTTACTTAAAGTAAAATATAAAACAAATACCCCATATACTGAGCTAAAGTATTTATTTCATTAAACCCAGTCATCGAGTTTAGATCAAAATCAGGTATAGGAAATGTTAAATAAGCAGTAATAACCAGACTCTCGCTCCATTAACTTAAAATAAGTAGTGTAAAATACAGCAAATAAAAGAAAGTTCACCAAAGACCGTGAATAACATAATAAAACTCACTTTTAAATCTTTCAATGCGGTTACTTCTCCCGCCTGCACAAACTCAAATAGTTAAAATGACCCGCGGCTTGCTGTTCATACAGACTACAGAACGAGATTTTATACTTTATAGCAATCAAAAGGCTTTAAAATTAATCTTCTGCGATATTTGTCCATTCATTTATTCTCTTAATAACTGTGACTGCTCGTATTCAGGCAGAATTGGATTATTAAATTTGTTTAAGGATAGTCATAATTTACGAATGATCTGGGTACACATATTCATTATATTTTATATAAAGTAGAAATTGTACTACATTAGCTATATTTAGTAGTTTTGAATACAGAGTGATTTTTAACTTGACGTGGGTGATGATATCGGAAAGAAATCCACGGAGAATATCGAAAAATGCTCATAAGAGGAACAGGGTCACTTTTAACATATACTTAACCTTTTCGTCTGCTTTGTTGTTGTACGGTCTTCTACCGCACAACAACGAAATTCAGAAGAAGCAGTCTTTTTAACATATTGACCTTTCGCTAACAAAATAGTCGATACGCATAAGGTACGAAAGGCCGAACGGCCATAGCTATGCATTTTGTTGTTTGACGACCCGAGTCGCGTAGCGGTTACCATACCGTACTGACGCGCAATGGGTCCCGGGGTCGATTCCCAGCCAGACAGGCTGTATCTGAATGATGAGTTTAGATTCATGTTCTGGGTCTGGGTATTTGTGTATTCGTCTTGTGTGTGTCCATGGTACCCACGACACAGGAGAAAATCGTAGTGTGGGGCTATGAGTGTATTAAGCGTGTGTTTGTGTTTTTGTTAATACCTGGACAATGGGATACCCTATAATCGGCTCAAACCACCGCCGCGGGAAGCACATCATACTGGATACGGTTATTGGGTTCGTTAATCCTGCCGCTATTAGCTTACTGTAATTGAACAATCTGGAGCGCCAAGGGCTATCGCTAAATGCTCGTTCTGTTTTATCTGTCTTTCAGAATCACCCCCATTTATATTTGTGAATCGAAAACAATTCGTCACTTAAGTAATTGAACCTCTGCAGCCATTAACAAACAATAAACAATGTCGATAACAAAAGAAGAATTATTACCCTAGACAGTGGACCGTCCAAAAGGTTGGAGCGAACCTTTCACCGGCGGCCGTCGTTGCGGCGATGGTTCAGCGGCGAGAGGCCTGGAACGGCATGATCACCTTCTGCGAGGACGTGATGTCAGCGAAGGAAGACGCCGAAAGGGCCAGAGAGCGCGCTGAACCCTCTCGGAGAAGGATCCGCCGCGGCCGCCAGTAACGGCACCCTGTAGTTCCGGGACCAGAATAGGGCTACGGCATCCCCTGCCTGTCGTAAGAGGCGACTAAAAGGGGCTTCCGGGGTTACGAGCGGCTAGAGTGGGAGCTCGAACCGTTCAGTCAGGTGATCCCGGGAAGGACGGCGGTACGTGTGGTCGCATACCGTCGTAAAGACTAGACGGAGCGGTGGGCCCAGCCGCCCATCTGGGAGGAGCCCGATGGGGCAACGCGCTCAGAGGATTCCGGTTGAAGTCGTTTCGAGATCCCGGAGTCCTCCTTTTTAGTAGCGCCGAGAACGGCCACCGGGGGGGTTTTAGTGCGGTAAAAATCCCACATAACCCTGCGTCGCTCCCACGGCGTCGGGTACCTTTTGAAGGTTTCCCCCTCGACAACAAAAAAAAAAAAAAAAAAAAGACAGTGGACCTTGGAGTTGTCTATGTAAGTAATTTTAGAATTAGAAGAGCATCTACGTTTAGCTTGTTAAAACTAAAAATCGTATAATAATATTGCCATTTTTATTTGGAGAAAAATTTCGGATTGAAATGGCTGACCGTAGCGTATGGTACTTTGTATTGAAATATTACTTGAGTAGTATATAACTAATGTGTTTACATACATACAAGTGCTGTTATGTATTATCCATTTTATTTTTCACTGTGCCGCTGAACCAAATAGATACGCGTCCATTTATCTAACCTTTACAAACCTGATCTGACCTTTTCTAATAAGATTTGAGAATCTTTATGAATGGGAAAAGGAGGTTTTCTCATTCCGTATACCAGAAAGCCATGTCCTGTCATGTGGGCATGTCCAAGATGAAATATTAAGAAGTATTATGGAGTGACAAGCTAGTACCAAATAGACACAAAAATAAGGCTGTGGTCTATACACTGGTCGAACGACATGACGAAAGTAGTAATAAGGCTTGCAACGGACGAAACCGAAAAAAGTGTATTAGAAGTAAATTGCACTCACCATTCGGTGTTAAATGGATGAAAAAAAAACATAATGAGGATTCAATTGATCACATCTTTATACGCATTACTTTTACCATTACGCATTTAGTCAATAGTCCAAATATCTATCGGGTATCACTACATAGCGTGAAAACAAAGTCGCATCGAGCTGTCTGTCCCTATGTATGCTTAGATCTTTAAAACTACGCTAACGATTTTAATGCAGTTTTTTAAATAGACAGAGTGATTCAAGAGGAAGGTTTTTATGTGTAATAAATGCATAATATAGAGGAGAAACACTGATAATTTTAGATTTTTGACTTTCTGGCGGAACGAAGTTCGCCGTGTGAGCTAAATAATTCATCATCGGGTTCCGTTATTGAATCCGTAATCTTCACATAATGAAGGTAAGCAATTGTATTATCAGAACAGCTGAGGTATTATCTAAGTTGCTGTTCAAATCAAAATCTTAAAGCCCTCGATATCTTTTTGATCTGAAAGATTTATTTGGATAGTATTTCGTTCCACTTCTGTCTATAACATGGCACTTATTTACTGAGTTTACAAAAATCGCTGTAGGATATTACGAAATTACTTTTAATTTTTTTTCTTTCTAATTATTTTCAAAGCAATAATAAAGATGTACTAAAATGGTTTTCGAAGTCAGTTTCCATTTAATATTCCGTTTAATACACAGATAAAATACACATACATGGCTGTAGATGGGCCTTATTTTATAGGGCTATGTGTCTTCCATATAGGCGATAAAGGAATCTGACGCGGTTTTGTTTAATCTCAGATCTTGTCTGAATAGGAAGTCGTGACGTTATCACGTAATAACTTATGAAGATTTACAAAAACATCATATTAGAGCAATACCCATTCAGAAAGTTTGTAAACAAATATATTACACAATACCACATTTTTTATATCTTTACCTTTAAATAAATTAACAGAACGCTACATTGCGCATTATTCTTTCTTTCGTTCATTTTTATTCGGGAACTTTGTGACAGATATGGAGGATCCGTTTTACACAAAATCGAAATAATTTATCATTTTAAAAATATTGTAAAGCGAATATCTTTACAATATTTTTAAAATTATAAATTAAACGCATTTGAACCACAGCTCACGTAGCATATAAATCATAGTGGAAACAACGTAGGCGTAATGAAAACGTAGAATATAATATGGATTGTATCTCGCAATGACGTCAATAATACTTTTAACCATCAATTTGAGGTAACGACGGTCAACAAACAAACAATGCGACCTTCGTCACGGCGGTTATCGGCCTGTCAGAACTAAGACCTTTATACAATCTTGAAATAGCTGCTCCCCTTTCAAACAGGTGAATGATTACTTCACCAGATACTAAGAATAAGTATTATGTAAGACGCAAATAATGTATACGCCAATTAGAAGGAAAATAATAATTCGATTTTTAATTAATTACCTGAATAAAACTCCTAAAGATTAATCTTCTAAATGCTGCGTTTTGAGGTTTTCTGTTCAGATAATAGAATACTAAATCTTACGCAATAAATACATTTACACGCAACAAGCCTTTAAAGATAAAGTATTTTTTGGCTCTTATTTAGAGTTGATAAGACGTTTTCTCTTTGTCTCTTTGAGGATTTAGCTTAATTGAGATAAAGGACGTGATTAACTTAGAAAGCGTAGTATCTATATGTAACTACTTACAAGTATACTTGGCCTTTAAAGCTTGTTACAGCCCTGTGCAGGTATTATTAAGTATTTATCTACGATATACAAGTGAAATAAGGATATGTCGCAATGGTAATTTAAATGTTGAAAACATATGACGTCACAATGGCCGCACGTCCACCGGCGGATATTAAACGATCGACCCATCTACCTGTTTCTAATATTTACTTATCCTTAAAGGGTCTGAGGACTATGCCAGGCGCGTATTTTATTTGGATGCGTCGCGGGGCACGGACCGCTCTATGTTTAACAGGCTCCTCCAAGACCTCACATATTTCATCTAACTAAATTTATAGATTTCGGATAACTGTACTTTCCTAGTCATTATTTATTCTGATGCCTAAATCGGCTATCTTTGACTTAAAGTATCCCTTTGTATCATTTCTGATGTACGGGATCGGCGGCTGTTCTCCGACATAGTCAGCTGTCCTGTTCTGTTCTCCGACAAAACACAAAAAGATTGTGTACCAAATTGGGTAATCGGACAAATCTTTGCATGGATTCATTGTACTTACCTCTACCTCCCCGATACAGAAACTCTTAAGTCACTAGGTCATCTACGTATCAGTCATTTTTTTAAACGCGAGTGAAGCCGCGGGAACTAGTTTAGAGATATAACTGAATGTATTCTAAAGTAAAGCTCTTTTCTTACAATTTCATGTACTCAATTTCACAATGGCACAACATTTATAAGCCAACACTTCGTTTCATTGTCACACAGAACATTTTGTAACGAACAGCGTTGTTTGTTTACGACTCGATCAACTGCGATACCAATTCAATTTCGATAAGTGCTGCAGCTGCGTATCAACGTATTTGCGGCTTCATTCTTTTTTAGTCTGTTTTCCTTGTGACAACAATTTGTATTGATTTTATTTTTAATTTAAAACAAGAGGGAAATTATCCATTTATATGCATTTTGTGTATCCACTAAAGAACTCTAGAAATCATACAGTTCTTCTGATACATCAAAAGTCCTTATAATTAACCCTAGAAGGAATTGAATTCCTAGGTCCTAAAGTCCATCATACTCGCCAATTTAAAAGTTTGTAAAATGTGCGGTTTTGTTAAAAAAGTTAGCTTTATCCATATTTCTTCCTCCGTTATTAAATTTAACAAGTAATGGTTATACGGTATAATATTTGAGGTAAGATTTTTTTTTTAGATTCAGGAACTTAGGTAAGCAGAATGTTTGTGAATATCATATTTGTATTTCTCAAGATGGTTCCTTTCTTTATAACCGAAAAGGAGGAGGTTATCAATTCATCTATTTTTTTTGTTTCTTAGCTGATTTCTCCGGACTGGGTGAACGGATTTCGATGTTTTTTTTTTCATATCACATTTTCTACGAAAATACCTTCAACTTTAAAGCTGCAAGTGGAGCACGCCGGTTTTAAAAATAAGATCCGTTGCAATCTTACATACGTAATATTCTGTAATCGTTGAGATTAAACTTAATCATTTCCTGAGTAATCGTTACTCAGCAAACTTATTTTGCTGTTAACCTATTACAAACAGTGGCTAATGTTTAACATGATTATAAATTTAACGACATTTGTAAATACCCTTAAAGCAGAGATGGTGTCTGCAGAATCAAAAGTAAACATCCATTTTCGCGATTCTAAGGTCCCTGTTTACGTTACGATGTTTCAAGCGGTCCTTTCGTTTATCCTGAGGCAAGTTAGCTCGTAACTGGGATATTATGTCTTTGCAGACATGTTACACAGTAGACTGCCAATAAGTTAAGTAAGAATTTGCCAGATACCTAGAGACAGACTTAAAGATTCTGATGTGAGACTAAGATTTTCTGATGTCACTAACATTAACATGTAATCCCATTCAGACTGGACGTTGACGGTGGTTTCAAAAAACCCGCAAGTTTCTTTAAATCACCAAGCAATTTTCCTTCCCTAATTACATTTATAAAAAGTTTAAAGAATTTGAGTACAATAGTTAAATAATAACGACTTTCTATGAATTTATCATTTTATTCATAAGTATAAACATTACTCGTACCGACGGACAAGTGCAGTGACTATCAGTTCGCAGTAGAGTGTGAAGTTCTGATGGACGTCGTTCTGGGAGACTAATAGTAATTATACGCGTGATATAACATAAGAATTATTTCAGTGATATAAGATTATAAAGCTCATGTTTTAGGAGTCTAAGTGATTGTGACGTCTATGTCATAACTTTAAGCGTTGCAAGCGAGACAGAGAAGTTGATAACTGGGGCAATATGAATGAATGCGTTGTTTGCTTGACGCTTTGCAGTAAGTAAGAAAAACGTAAAAGGCGTCCGAGTATCCTGAGGCTAGAGGCCATTTCTGAGCACTACATGTAAGAGGACCTAGTAAGGTGTTGGTTTAAATGCAAAATATGAAAGATTATTTAACCTGTACCGATTTAAACATGAAATACTATGAATGAAAATCGATAATCTCGTATTTACTTCTTGTATCCTAGTTATTATTTATGAATCATTTTAAGCTAGCATTAGATCAATCTCGAAATCAATTATTTAAAACATTACTAAATTACTAAATCTTTTATTATAGAGAGCCATAAGTGAGTTTAAATAAATGTGTATTCACTTTCATACTCCGGAAAAATATCTTATAAATATTACTATGCAAATAAGCAGAACACCAGACAGAAAACTCTAAATTCAAACGTTAAAATTTCATTTCTGATGTCCCCGACGACACTGAAAATGTAATTTCAGTACTTCATTGTAACGCGGGAAAGAATCCGCAGAGGAAACTGAAAAATGAATTACGATCTTGTCTTGGCAGCAAAGTTAACATATTTACAAAGCGAGTTTAATTTTAAACAGCGTTAAGTTTTTTTTGTTCTCGAGGGGGAAACCTTCAAAAGGGGTTCGGTGTGGGAGCGACGCAGGGTAATGTGGCTCGGTGGCTATGCTAAAGGCTACAAAGAGGTCTCCAGGATCCCCTGCCCCCGGCATATGTGGCCACATGCTGTCGTAAACACCAGGGAGGCGCACTGAGTACAATGCTCACTGGGAAGAGCCCGAAGGGGCCATTGCGCTCTGAGGACACCGGCGGCGGTTCGTTAGAGTTCCCGGTGTCCTCCATACTTCGGCGAGGATGGCCGTCGGGGGGGTTTTAGTGAGGTAAAAATCCCACATAACTCGGTATTGCTCCCACGGCATCGGATACCTTTCGAAGTTTTCCCCCTCGTTCTCCAGATCAATGCATCTGGAGTCCTCTGAGCGCGTTGCCTCACCAGGCTCCTCTCAGAAGAGCGCCTGGGGCCACCGCTTCATCTGGTCTTTAAGACGATATGCGACCACACATATCACTCTCCTTCTCGGGGTCGCCTAGCTGGATGATTCGAGCTCACACTCTTGCCACTCGCAACCCCGGAAGTCCCCTTTGTATGTCTGTTACGACAGCCAGGGGATGCCGTAGCGTAGCTTAAGCCGAGTGTACGTATACAACTTTTAGTAGAACAACTATTGAGTAGTACGTTAAAAGTATGTCGTAATATAGCGCCATATGTATGTATAGCGTAAGATCAACAAGAGAGTCGCTCAGCCAAAATATAAAAAAATACACTGATGGCTTTTACATTACAACTAGCTGACCCAACGAACTTCGTCCCGTCTAAAAGTCAAAAATCTAAAATAAGTATTCCTCCTCTATATTTCATCCATCCATTTTGATGTCCAACGCTGGACATAGGCCTCCCCTAAATGGCACCACTCACAAACAACAAAGTCGCTTCGTGCTGTCGACTTTGTTTTGACTATGATGTAGTGACTACGGACGGATAGTTTAAAGCGTATTGTGTATTTTATTACTATGCAATCGACCCGCGATTATAAACAGACGACCGGTCAGTGGCAAAACAAGTAAACTAGTTCAGAAATTGATAGTAACTGAATTCACTTTATACGCATTAACATCGACTAAACTATTTAAACGACATAAAATCGCACAAACATAGAACTCGACTAACGTATTGATCGATGTAACAATTACGTGGTATCCCTTAGGTAGTATAAAAAAAAATGAAATATTAACTTCTTATTTGCATTCTTGAAATATTAGCGATTTTTAAACTTTATCATAACTGATTTCTTTATCATTGGATATTTTCATGGCGGAAATTAAATTTTTAGTCTCCCGAAATAATGTTTTACTTTGTCAATAATGGCAACTAAACAGAGACTTGCTTTATGAGTCATTTCAATTAAGTTTTAAAAGGTAATCATGTATCTACGAGTGACTTCAGGAAAAAGTCGTGTTCTATTTAGTTATAGTAATAATAACTATACATATTTTTATTTCTATTTTTCTAGATTGTATGCTAACAAAGTTCTAAGTTTCAATTGCTCATGCCTTTTAAGTTAGACCATAACACTATTTTAACTAGTCTGAAATAGGTCTGTCGCTGTAGTCCATCTGCCCATTCTACCACCACCAAAAAGCTGGAAGGCTCAGTAAGAATAAGGGATAATGTTACTTTTAATTATTAAAAAAAAAATCCCAATATTTTACTATGAAAAGTCTGGTTTAAAAGTCGTATAAATTACAAATCCGATCAATTTTCGGTTAGCTCTGTTGCGATGAACATTAGACAAAATCTTTGCAGGGAACTATTGGGCTATATACTCGTACATACGGAATAAAGACACAATGGCATCGTTCTGATGCGCTTCGCTCCCTTCACACGTCTCCTTCTCGTTTCCATATCGCCATAGAATAATTGTCGAGTAGAAGAACTTTTCAAGAAAGCAAAGCAAGTCTTAATGATATTATAGTCTCTCAATACGAATAACCTTTTCCTGTAATGCTTTTTATTACGAATAATAAAAATCTTTGCAGGAAAAGGTTGGCTACATTCGTTTACCGTAGTGGTTAATTTTGGTGAGTTTCAATGCCCCATTTAAACCTTCGACTACAGATTTTTTTATATCTGATTGAAGTAGCAAACAAGCATTTTTTTATATGATTAAAGTAGCAAACGAGCATGCAGTACACCTGGTGTTAAGTGGTCAATACCCATACAAATCCGTAAACAACTTAACATATAACATAGGTTCTATCTGAAGTCAATCACAGATGCATTGCCACTCCCGAGGACTAAGATATTCGCCTCATATGAAAGTATGCCTGCAACCCCACCTTTCCATCGAAACGCATGAAATGTTCCATATCAGAAATAATGTCGGTGGTACCTTCCCGGTTGGTAAAAGAAGGTTTTTTGGAGGTGGTAGAACAATAGTTCGAACTGGGAAGTACCACCACCACACCTGTATATAGCGTGAAGCAGTTTTTGCATTTCGATGGAAGGGTGTGGCCGGCAATCACACCCTTCCATCGAAACGCAAAAACTGCTCACTCAATTTCATTTGAGGCGACCATTTTATTCCTCGGGAGTAGTAACGCGTCTGTGACTGACTTCATTGAATAAACCCTTGTTCTGTATGAAATTATTTACAGATATCAATGACTGGCAATGACCCCTTACCATCAGATTGGCTGCATGCTCGAACTTCAAAATTATAAAAAAATGTATATATGTGGATACGGCAGTTATATGTTGATTCATATCTGTAGTTTTAATTTTAGAAGATTACTACTTTAAGGTCATAATAAGTTGTACCTTCTTTCATAATTCCAAAATACGAGTATGTACCTACTGTTCTTAAAAGCAATTTCTATCTGATATTTGTTCTGTGACCTATCACAATACCCAGCTTTGAACGATTTCGCACACATTGATGGAAATTTAATCTCATTTTAACGAGACATGGTCTGCTATTCATGTGTTAATATCTATGCACAATACTATTATTTAAACTTTTGGATTAAATGTTTTGCGATTTTAAAAACATTTATAGTTTGTATTTCATTAGGATTGATGGGAAAGGATTACAAACCTTTTAGCTTTATGGAATAACCACAATCCAATACTTGATTCATTTCAAAAGCGGGAGCAAAAAAATAACTGTATTTATTTGCATTTGGATTGTAACATACAGATTTTAAAATAGACTTGAATATAATGTATGTTTATACAATTATGCTTTGAGAATATTTTTTTATAAATTCTTAACACAGCAAGTGTCTAGTTGAAACGATTAAATACGATATTCAGCTCGGACACGAATCACACGAGAACTATTTACATGAATTTGTTTTGCAAATACGAAACTGTAGCTTGACGACTAAAAATGGTCACCTAATCTTAATTTTAGAACCCCCTACACTATTTCTATATTCTTCATTTTATACTGGTTAATAGAAGGCAGACGAGTAGCATGCCATGATGCAGTAGAGATGCCATTGCAGTATTTACAGAAATAATGGCTGAATGGATAACATAGGAAAAGTACAGAAGTGCATAAATATAATTAAATACTATATTGCAATGAATGATATTTATCTGCAAATAATTATAAATGTAAGTTTTTGAAAGAGAATATTTACCTTTTGTTTATAAAGGAATTTTGCTAAAAAACAACAAATAGCTCAAAATTAAAAGCAATCACAAATGCCAAAGCTATGTGACCTTACCTTCGTCTTATTTTTTAGTAAGTATTTTTGTAATAAGTTTTTATTTGAAAGCGGATACGGTTTTAATTTATTCTAAATTATCTTTTTAATTCCACTAGTAGTTATTAATTGTAAAGGTGGCATTAAACATCTCAAGATATTAAATATGATATGATGTATAAAATATCTTGCGTTATCCTTATCATAATGATACATAAAAGAATACAAATAGCACCCAAATGCTCTATAGTAGTCAAGTCTTCCTAAAGATAATGTCCACTACCGGCAATTGACATAATCAACCCCAGTTAATATCAGAATTTTACCTGAAATTGCTTAAAGAACAAATCTTTAGGCTACTCCTGAGAATTAAGATGAAACGTGTCAGAGAAGTATATCTCCCTTACCTAACCCTTCAAACTAGATACATCATAGCAGCGTTGCTATGTAAGGTCTACGTTAGAACGCCGCATAATACTCATACATAATCTGAAACAAGACGTCAACCATACCACGTTCTAGCTACATGTCTCTACATAAATGGACATTCACACTTCCCACAAATGTCTCGTAAATTAGTCAGCTTCATAACTTGGACATATATCCAGCTTCCTATAACTACGGCTATTTCCGGCTAATGTCAACTGGGACCAGGATTAAGTGGACCTTATCAATCGGCCCTCGCATTTCCTGGTCTTAGCTCACTCCTGACGGTTTATGTCGAGCTTCCGATGGAATGGCAAGTAATCTTATATTATTCTTCTTCTACTTTGTAACACATTTGGCGCTATTGAAAATAACAAAGAATAGATTTTTTATTTTTTCGATTTATAGTGTTCATTGCACTATGTTATAAGTACTGTATAAGTGTTATGTGCAGACACATATACATACAAACGCCCATAGTGAGAACAATCAAAATTAAACGTGTTAATATAGCGACAAAATTTTCATTTTTTATTTTAATTTTCATTTACACGCTCATCTGTTTATAGGTGACCTGAACGTGACAATTATGCAAGTTCAGTGCACTTAGTACGAATGTGTTAGGTTTTCTCAAAATGATCACCATCCTACGATTAAGGACACAGGTAATTTTCTTACCCTAAAAGTGCAAAACTAGAGCTAAAGGAGTAGGTACTTACCAAAAACGTAGGTAGTAATCCTAATTGAATATCGTTAATTTCTTTGTAGAAAAAGCATATGAGTGGTCTCCTCCTAAGCTTGTGTCGACTTCACATTATGAAAACTCTTTTCAATTATTGAAAACGTTAAACATTCTGAGGAATAGTAAAATTTTGATCAGAAAAATAAAATCTACTGTTAGTACAGAATTAAAGATTAGAATGTTTTTAATTTTGTTAAGTGTCATTATAAGACGATAATGAAAAATACTGTTTCATTCTCCCCAAAGACCCATTCGTATTATTCCTTTGAACAAGATCTCAAAGAAGCCTTTGCTAAGTTTTATCGCGATGTTTCAAAGGACAAGAGATTGATGGCCTATAGAAAGTTACAAAGCTTCTGTCGAAATACCAAATCGAAAACGTCAATCGCTACTCTCCAGTAATTAATATGTTTATGTTTCTAGGACTTTCCTTTTTTTGACGACCATGTATATTTTTTATGTCGATTTTTTACGTGACCCGTTTGTTCATTACATAAAATTTGAATTTGACGGCAAGGTAAAACTAAAATGCTTATTTTATAATTTTACAGAGGTTAAGCCTCGTTGTTAATTTCATATAAACTTTGTAGCACACTAATTTCAATAGTAAATTATATTAAAAAAATGAACTGGTAATTTAAATAAAAAAAACTAATTCTAAAATTAGTATTTTTAAAAAATACATAGTTATAATAATAATAATAATAAAAAAAAATATATCGAATTAATAAAATGTACTGAAGAAAACTGGATTCGAACCGTTGCTGTTGTGACATTACTAACAGCCGCGAAATTTACCTTTCTATTCGCTTTAGTTTTTCGATATTATATCTGTCTCAATCACGCATATAGCATGAGCGAGCGAGACGCATGCCCCTGCAGAGAGGCACAACGCGATGGTTTCCTCGCGGACGAGATATTTATTTGGTAAAACGTATAATTTTAAATTTTTAAACTGATTTCTGAAGTATTTATTTGATGCATATAGTGTAAGAGACAATATCTATATTAAATGACAAAGCTAATAAATGTATTTATTTCGATAAGGATTAACACTGAAAAGAAGAATACAGTCTCGAAAGTAACATAATATTTTTAATTGAAATTTGGAACATAAAAAAAATATAGTAAGTTAACCATAGGAAACAGAGATATGCTATCGCGGACTAATTTGTAGCATTCTACAATTCTCTAGTACATTACTTTAGTGTTACTCTGCTGGTTTATGCGTCGTACGCGAGTAAAGATCCCTGCAAGCGTGATTTTTTAAAACCTCTTCAACATTATGCGTTATATTGCAGTCAATTTGAATAAAACTGTAATGAAAAAATACGTAGATCATCCTCAAGATTTGCACTATCTTTTAATAATAATAGCATAGAAATCTGTTTATTATTTTTTTAGAAAAAAAAATACATATATACAGCTTTTGGGCACTGTTTTATAATAAGTATAGATTAATTTATTATTATTTTATTCCAAGGTCGTATTTTAAAAACACGCATTTTGTGTAATAATTAAAAACGAATGGCATTATTATAAGGACGTTAATCTGCTCTTTTGGAATTTTTACTTTAGCGGACGACATTGAGAGAATTAAGGGACGTACCTAATTGGAGCCCGCTAGAAATTGTAAAGGACAATCTGCAATGTAATTAATTTAATATGTTTAAATATTTTATGAAACTCGAGTGGAATTTAACTCTTTTAAAATAATATTTTTAGATACGATATTACTTTGAAATGGGACTTGATTTTATAGCTATGAATATCACATTAGCTTAGAGTACTTTTTACATTAATACATTATATGCTCCTTCCATTACATTACATTCCATTACATATAAGTTTTAAATCAGTATGAAAAGGCCATAAATCAATCTAGATAAGTGTAGATAGGTAGAGTCCATATAGTTTGCAGAATTTTTTAGTCAACTTTTACAACATTAAAGGAGCAAATGAGCATGCAGTCCACCTGATGGTAACTTGAAATATACATGGTTTCTACCTGAAGTCAGTCACAGATGCACTTGTACTCCCGAGATGTATGATGGTCGCCTCATATAAAAGTGTGCCGGCCACTTCCATAACCAAACCCTTCCATCGAAGCACAAGAAATGCTTCTATGATATAAAAAATGTGTTATTTGTATGTCGGTGCCACGGATGGGCGAGCCGCTCGCCCTAGTCAGCGCTCATATAAGACACATGTAGTTTCGTCGTGATACAGCGAAATATGGTGAGCGCCGACTTCGAGACTTTGTACTAAGTATGCTCTAAACCAACATGTTTTTATTTTTTGTAACATGGAAGTCGGTTGTATTTTTTGTTTATTTTTCTATATTAGCATCACGGCGTCAACCCTAAGTCTTATCACTAGGCAAAACAACATATTATCTTTAAAATAACAATAAAAACAATGTCTTTGTAACGCATAAATATTACATTTAGCCGATTAAATCATTATAAGGTTATTACTTTCCATTTATGCTGTATTGCTGTATAATCTGAAAAGATTATTAAAACAAGTATTAAGCTTTCTATTCTGAACGTACATAAATATTGCCTCGACTTTTCGTTTCTAAAGCCCTTCATAATATATTCAGTGTTGATCAAACCGTTATCCCTTTTTATACATATACAGCGCAGAATCAATATCTCTTAAAATCGTGAATCTATCTTCCAGTAAGTGGCTTGCCGTCGGCGACGATCGTCGGTTATCTCAAACTGTATTATGTAAAGTACGCGACGAAGTTTCTTACCGATGAGGACATTGAAAATGATATTCTCCGAAGAAGTATCGTCAATACTTTACTTAGAATGTTTGTATATTGTATATTTAATGTGTCTTTTTTAATTTTGTTTATGTGAATGTATGTTCTTTATGCGTGTATACGTGTGTCATTCACAAATTTCTTGTTATTTGCTTGTAGATTATTAGATTTCATCATCTAATAAATGACTAATTATAAAATAATAACCCTATGCAACGTACCAACATATTTTTATTGTTAAAAGTAAAAGTTGGAGATCCCGGAGTCTCCCACGCAGCGTTGAGGACGGCCACCCCTCTCGGTGGCCGTCCTCGTTTTAGTGCAGTAAGAATCCCACATAAGCCGCGTCGCTCCCACGGCGTCGGGTACCTTTAGAAGGTTTCCCCTTCGTATAAAAAAGGGTACTTGATGAAACTTTATGTATAGTAGGTGTATCTTATACTATATACATTATAGTTTTGTCCAGTATCTTAGTGAAAAGGCTCTTTAAAGCTTTTCAAAGTTTTAATGCGATATTTAACTATATTTGACTTAATAGTTTGTTTCTTTGGGAGTTTCATTGTTATTGAATTATTAAATATAGATTGAAACTGAAATAATTGTCTTCTTTAAAAGTCAATTAATCATCTGCCAAGTAAAATTGAATTTAAATTTTATTGTTCTTTGAGTAGAATTGTTTATGAAGTCTATTGTTCAAAGTGAGTATATTTTGTATTTTCACTAGGAAACGGCGTTATTGACTAGCAGAGCCCCACGGTATGATTAAATGTAATATAATAGTACCTTATTTTAATAAAAATAAAAACTAAATTCTACTTCAAAATATGAATTTTCAGTATGTTTAAATACAATTCATTAAATTAAATTTAGCTTTGTTTTGATTCAATTCTAAACACACATATTAAAATTCCAAAAATGATAGGTTTTTTCAGTCAAAGTCTGAGTACGAATGTCTTACACCTATTTATTCCACTCACTTACTCTTTACTAGAACTTGTAGGATTTCACACGGTTGATGTAACGTGGTCTTTCACTGTAGGAACATGGTCTTTTATTGTAGGCCTCATTCGAGGGCTCAGAGCCGCTCAGCGTGCTATGGAGAGATTCGCAACGATGAAATCCGTAGACGAACGAATCTTACCGACATAGCTCTCAAAATTAGCAAGCTGAAGTGACAGTGGACCGGTCATATCACTCGAAGGTCCGATAACCGATGCGGAAGAAAGGTCCTCGAGTGGCGACTACGTTTAGGCAACAGGATGCCTCTCCACCAGGTGGAGAGATGACCTGAAGAAGACAGCGGGAAACCGTTGGATTCAGAGGGCACAGGACCAGTTGGAATGACGTCATTTAGGGAAGGCTTACGTCCAGCAGTGGACATCAAAGGGCTGATGGATGGATGGATGTAACTGTTAGGTAGGTCGGTTCGTAGGCTTCGATGTTAAATAATGAAGATCTTTTAAAATGTGACCAAGTCTGATGAAAGAATACTCAAGCTAAGTAATTCAGGCGTCCATATGAGGCCCTGACCACTTATCATTAGGTTCAAAAGAAAAGTATGCGTATATTTCTTAACTTAAGTTCTTGATCTCAACAGGATGTTAATAGATAATCATATAGATGACGTTTTCTAATCTCAAAGCCCTATGCATGCCATGGACACACAAAGAAGAATACCATCCATCCATCCATCAGCCTTTGAAAGTCCACTGCTGGACATAGGCCTCCCCTAATCTGCGCCACTTCGACCGGTCCTGAGCCATCTGAATCCAGCGGTTACCCGCCGTCTTCTTCAGGTGGTGGTAAGAAGAATACACAAATGTCGAAATTCCTAGCAGGAAAAAAAATACACACCTATTTCCAACGTGAAGCATTCCTTGCGTTTCGATGGAAGGGCGTGGTTGTCGGCACACTTTCACATGAGGCGACCATCATAGTCCTTGGGAGTGGCAACGCATCTGTGATTGACTTCAGATATAACCTATGTTCTATATGAAGTTGCTTACAGGTTGCCATGGGCGATAATGACCACTTACCATCAGGTGGACTGCATTCTTGTTTGCTACTTCATTATTATATATAAAAAGGTAAAAAAAATATATACCACACAAAAACCTTGTTAACTAGCCTGAGGCTAGAAAAATAGGTTTTACAATAACATAAATTGTGAAAATACATCTTAATATGAAATTTTGCAGCTTGAAACGAATATCAAAAGAGCGAAACTCTTATCAAATTTTTATCACTTACAAGAGTTCAGTTAATTATCAGAAACTTCACCATGTAAAATAATTTTCATAAACGCTAGCCAAGATATTGAAACCTATGCCAAGACAACATTCATATGCATATTACTAAATTAACGTTTGTAAGCTGCCAATGTTTGAATATTGATGTTACTCACAACTTTTTAAATTTACACGGTTACTTTATATTTTTCGTATATCTTATATAGTTGGTTTAATTGTGATTACATTTGAATTTTTAGTGGCTATTTTTTGTTTCTAGTAATGAAATTATAAATTAAATGTATGCCATAGCTTCGGTAACGTTTAATATGTGTAATAATTTGATAATAACCAATCCAAGTATACGCAGACTTAAATTATTTTACCAATTTTTGTTGAATTAACTCGAATATTTATTATTTTACTTCGATTAATATACTGCATTTATTTCTAAAAACGTGTCAGAGGATATGATTTGCTATATATAGCAAAGATAGCGTAGATTTTGTTACAAGACAGATGATCTTCAAAGAAAGCTGCCAGGAATCAATTATTAATTCAATTCTTGTAGTAGCGGAAAAAGGAATGAATATTGAAGAAGAAATCTTTCTTCAGGTATTTCAAGAAAGACAAGTGATTTTGATCTTAAGTTATATATATTTAAACCTTGTTCGAACGTATCTTTTATGCATCTACAAATTAAATAAAAATTTATCACCAATTAGATTTTTTAGGTTATAACAGTGTGAAGTTATGCTATATTCCGGTTTAAAGGTTAGGATAATGGAGACATATATACTTATCCGAAGCATTTCAAATCAGTTCTAGGATATAAAGATAGCAACACGTCCGCGGTTATAATCAGGTACGACTTTGGATATTATGGAGTTACTTACAGATATACTTAGATGACCACTTACGTTAGATGGCAACATGTTTCTCTATTTTTCTCTTGTTTTTTAATTATGTTCTTATGTCATTTTGTTATTATGTTAAAACTGCCACGGCTAGGAAAAGAATCGTGCTCTTGGGAACCCAATGGCGCAAATACTCCTACAATATTTTGTATAAAGTTATATTATTTAGTTTTGGAAACAAAGCTTAATAATTATTAATACTACTTATTAAGATTAATAATTTCTACTTCTAACATAACAATTGAAAATTACAGATACAGACAAATATGTAAAAATACATCGTATGGATGCAAAGTGTGCTGTTAAAATGTAATGGAGTTTTTATAAATAAAACTTATTTAAATCTTCGCTATCATTTGTATATATTTCTGTTAGTTGATTGCTATGATATATTCAATATTAGTGAAAAAACAGCTTATCAGGTAAATGTGAGAGTAGATTATCCACCAATTCGCACTTGCCCAGCGCGGTGGTCTATGGCCTAAAAATGTCTCATTCCGAGAGAAGACTGTAGCTCAGCAATGGGACAATAATGGGTTGACGATGACGACGACAACGAGAGTAGATTATCAGTGTAATCTTATGATACGTTGAAGATGGGAGATGGAAAGTTTTGTTACCAAAAAGCATAAAATTTTAAGTCATCTACGTTAACGTTACCTTGACGTTTGATTTAGAAACAAACCTTTGTAGGTTACCTTATATCGCTATTGTAAGTTAACTTCTTCGTATGTATTAAAAACAATTTGCTTAGTGTATGATTTATGGCAAAAATAATAACGCATAGATGTATTAAGTAGAGAATAATACACAATTTATTTAATTACAAGCGCACGTATTGTGACAAGAGTCACTAAAGTGTGGCGCCGCATTACAATGGCTCTCTCTGCGGCGGTACACTGCTCTCTGTAGCGCGATTACGTCACGGTACAGGCAGGAATTATTATGTAACATTATCATTTGTTTTTTCAAATTATCAACCAGCTTGTCTTAGTATCGTCGGCTTTCCTTTGGCCGATCTTCATTTGTTGTTGCTCGCGTAGCGCAGTCGCCGGTCACTCGGGAAATTTTCTGTAGCTTGGGCGGCCGTCGCGGCTTTCTTATACACCTCTATTATATCTAGAAAGAAGGTAATATTTTTCGAGACTAAGTACGAGCTGAACGACTGAAATAGCAAACCAGCATGCAGTCCACCTGATTGTAAGTGGTTACTGTCAGCCATGGA
Organism: Spicauda simplicius; assembly: GCA_949699795.1. NCBI lineage: Eukaryota > Metazoa > Arthropoda > Insecta > Lepidoptera > Hesperiidae > Spicauda > Spicauda simplicius. Next base: position 17,386,085 of record OX453059.1, read on the forward strand.
CATCCGTAATCAACTTTATATAGAACATGGGTTTTATCACTTCTATCTGAAGGCAATCTCAGATGCAATGCTACTTCCGAGGACTATGATGGTCGCCACATATAAAAGTGTGCCCGCAAGCACACCCTTCCATCGAAACGCAAAAATTGCTTCACGTTGGAAATAGGTGTGGCGGTGATACTTCCTCGGTCGAACTACACTGGTTCTACCACCCGTAACGTACGTTCATTTATTTGGTTGTAATACGTTTCAGAGATTACAACACCGCTTTATAGTTGTAATAAATAGAGTAGAGCGTAGTTATAGAGCAGCGGTTCGTGAGCGTTCTCTTATTCTATTTAAATATATTAGGATACCTACCCAAATCACGTGACCTATATTTGGCAAGTTTAGACCCCCTCCCTCTCTTTAATGACCATATGTAGTGTTTTTATACTACTACGGAAGAGAAAGATCCGAGGTCTACTTTTGTAGACAGGTTGATGTCACGTAGTAATTCATAAATACAGTTTTGAATAATTTTTTGCATACAGAAAATTGAAAATAATAATTTAGCCCACACTTAACACCATATTAGACAAAAGTAGTACACGCGTACCTACTTTTATAAATGATATATTGTAAAAAGGGCGAGATTTTCGCTACGGGATATTGACTACGCGACGAAATCTAAACCAAGACGACTTTGACCAAGCGTGGTATTATATAATATAATATATAAAGTAAATAGCCCTCTTTTCCCTTGAAATGATTACGTGGTTTGGGTATGTTCCCTTATATGGGTGTATTAAAATTTTACGGCGTTCTGCAGCAGTAAACCATCGTCGAACATTTCTCAACGACGCCATTATGAAACCGGTTAAATCTGGTTTGAGCTGGATGTTCCAGTTTTCGTTACTAGAGTATTTCCATAATTTTATTTTAACGATATGATTTTTCTTTGTGATGGGTATGAGGTATTTTATTTCTAGTCAAGTTTACACCTGAAAAATTTTACTGATGATCCTGTAAAATAATCAATTTTATTGAATCCAATGCTTTTGTTTCAGTAATTAATGTATTGTAATATATTTTAGTAACTGTAAATTGACGTATTAAGACCAAATAAATAATTAATGAACAGTATCTTAAAAAAATGTAAAAAATACGATAAATTAACTTTTACATTGATGGTAATTTTCGTTTATTATACAACCTTAACCTTGGACTTCATTCATGGAGAGATTTTCCATTATATGAAACCAAGTACTAAGTTCCATTAAGTTAACATCAAAATCTTCTTTTTTGCCTCTTTAGGGGTTGAGTTTAAAAACCTTTAGTGGATTCCTACGTCATAATAAAAATATGTGTGTGAATTTATTAATTTCTAGCCTAATGGGTTTGACTTGTGAAAAGTCAGTCAATCTTGCCTTTTATATAGACAGAGTTACACCTTACTCAAATGTGTATTCTCAAACTATAAGATTTACAAATAGATAACCTATTAAACTTAAAATGTCGCACTTAAAATAAGAAACATAAAACATCCCCGTCTAGATTGCAGACAAAAACGGAATATTTTCTCATTCCTGCAACAATGTCGTGGCCCGCGGCGGAGTATTGTTGATGCTGAAAAAATATTATCGGAGGCCCGAGAGACTGCAGCGCGTCCTAACTAGTGCTGTTATATACTTTCTATTAAAGAAGATATATATTTACATAACTTTTCATATTAATTTGACCTATCTACATCATAGGGAAAAGGTTAGAGAATATTTATTTTATGTTAAAAAAATATCATAATGGCCTTAGCAAAAAAGAAAAAGCTAATGTACATTTTGAAGTAAATTTAATTACTCAAAGAAGTATTACATTTTTTTGAAAAATATGTAGATAGTATAAAATTTTGCTACCTGATGGAAAGTAGTCACCGTCGCCTATGGACACTTGCAACACCAGAGGAGTCGCCAATGTATCGCCGGCTTCGAAGGAGAGCTCTTTTCGCACCTTTTTTAATATAATAGAGTTATGATTCAGCAGAAACAATGAGTCTGTTATTCTTTCATTTTCCGTCAGATGGCGTGCTATTGTTACAGTCTCATATTTTCAACAATAATCCTGGCCACTCTGAGCGCTGAAAAAGATTGATTGTATAGCTTTATTTACAAAATAATGAACTGTTTAGTAACGGTAAAGATTAGGGCACTGAACTTGAAATTCAGAGCAGACATTTAAAATTCACTTACAAATTATTTAATAATAATTTATTAAGCGAGTAAGTGTTATTTATAGGATAATATGTCTTATTTATTTTTATTCAATGTAGTACTCACAATAAAATATCATTCAAATATCTGTCTAGCCGCAGATTGAACCCGGAATCTATTGCGTGTCGAAAATATACATATTGGTCTTGTTCTTGAGTTTAGTTAATCAAGTTATGAGGAGGTGTTAATGATCGATAAACTGATTGGCCATCTTTGATGTTGGATACAGGTCACAGTGTTTGATCACAACGTGCATAATTAATGCAATTACGGTCACGGGAAACTACATGTATGGTGAATAAATGTCAAAGCCCAGTAAGGCTACGTACTCACGGAGCGGTTTTCACCCGCGGCCGCCACGGTTGCGGGCCCGCAGCTTCTGTAGGATGCAGATATAAATGTAAAAGTTTAAAGCAATACTCTCGCCGCGTTTTTCGCCTGCGATGCGCGCGGTTGTTTGCGGCTCCCGCTGCACCGGCGGGCAACCTGTAGAACCGCGCGGGCCGCGGTCAGCCGCAGCCGCGGCGGTTTACGCCCGCGCGCTCTGCGGTCAGTTGGCGGGCGAGTGCAGTAGTCAGGACCTCAACTGATGCTAAACCGCCTGTCTTGCGGTTTTCGCCCGCTACGTTTGCGGTCGATAATCGCAACCGCGACGGCAGCGGAACCGCAAAAATAGGCGGTCTCGTGAGTTTCGCACAAAAACTGCGGGCCCGCAACCGCGGCGGTCGCGGGTGAAAACCGCTCCTTGAGTACGTAGCCTGAGAACACAGATACGACGGCATAAACAACGTTGTTTATCAAAACCAACCTGCCAGCCATACGTTTTGATTTGCATAAATGTTTTATGTAAATGCGACCGTTTAAAAAACACTATGTACAAAATTTTATTTATTTATATTATTAAGGCAAATAATGTTCAAATAATCATTCTACTATTCCTAGCCGGCACTAATTGAAATATCGCTTTAGAGCATACCAAGGAAAGGAAACCGCAAGGGTAAACAATGAAACAACAACTCAAGGAGAGTCATTTAGGGAAGATAAATGAATTGCCAGAAATACTTTCATGAAGATGATCCCTTTTTTAATGCTCGTTTCCCACTATAACGTCAATTATCCTATGGCCACGAAACATGTGTTTTAAGAGTAAATAGCGCTGAAATGCGAATCATATTTGAGCATTCAAAATTATTTTATGCTTGTGTATATTGTAGTACGTATAAGGCTATGAAAAATCGCCTCAAATGAAAGTGAGCAAAAATTTGCTCAATGTTACAAAAATACCTCAATGGTAACGTGACCAAGCATTTATCGTATTGCTAAATTATCTGACTTCAGATGGAACCAGATGTTCTGTATAATAATAATAATAAATTATTTTCTCAAAGAATTTGTACAATTTGAACTTAAGATAATTAACACAATGATTTATATGTAGCGTAACAATGTGATTTTTGATCCCTGGTATCCATTTTAAGAATTAACTTGTGTTATGGATAACAGTTTTCAACAAATACATTTGTATGTAGTTGATTACAGATGTCCATGGGCGTTAGTGACCACTTACCATCAGATGGATTGCATGTTCGTTTGCTACTTCAGTGAGATAAAAAAAAACGATACAACATATTTTTTTGTATCAGTCAAGATTTTCTATCTAAATTTTGATTACAGATATCGATAGGAAGCAATGGTTACATTCCATTTGATGAACTGCTTACTCGTTTGCCACTTCTGTATAAAAATGGGATCTCCTTTTTATTGTTTATCAATTTAAAATATGTTGGTTATATTAAAAAGTAGTTGAATCCCGCAGCTTCGCTCCTTTTAACAAAAATCGATTGTCTCGTGGGAATGAGATATTTCTCCACAGTAAAAAGCCTTTATATTAATTCAGAGTATCAGCAAACTTCCTACCAAATTTTATGAAAATCGCTCCAGCCGTTTAGACGTGAAGAAGTAACAAACATAAACACTCACAAACTTTCGCCTTTATAATATTAGTATGATGATAAAAATACTAGTATGTTTCTGTTAGACCTGTTTATCGCTACATTGTTGAAAGACCTTTTCAATTATTCTCGTTAATTGAGACACGTCAGGCACGTAGCTACTTTTTCTACCAAGTTACTTAATACTAACTAACGAGCAAATCATTTAATTATATAGCTTTATCTACCAAGTTTATCACGTAACTAACTTAGGTAACCTGCTTGGCCACGGGCTTAGTATACCCAAATTCTGTCTGGGGTTCTAAGTTCAATTCGAAAATAGATTATAATGATGAATGAAGATTTATGTTCTGAATGTTTAAATTAATGTGTGATTATGCACTGATACACAGCGAGTTTTAGTTATACCAACGTCTGGAAATCGTTATTTTTTTTGTCTAATAGAAGTAGCAAACGAGCATGTAGTCCACCTGATGGTAAGTGATCACTGCAGCCCATCGACATCTGTAATCAACTTCATACAGAGCATGTGTTCCATCTGACGTTAGTCACAGCTGCGCTGCTACTCCCGAGGACTATGATGGTCGCCTCACATGAAAGTTTGACACACACAAAGCCACACACTTCTATCGAAACGCAAGAATGATTCACGTTAGAAATAGGTGTGGCGGTGGTACTTGTACCGGCCAAACTACACTGGTTCTACCATCTTGAAAATGTATTCTCAGTATTCGTCAAATAGTCATTCATCAAGTCTGTTTAGATTTAGTTTTTTTTTCATGTCATTAATTAGGAGAAAAGATGAAGTATAAAGAAAATAAAATATTAAGACCCAAAGTAAATAACATATAACTGTAATGTTCCCAAACTAAATTATGAAAGAGAAATTTAGTAACGAGGAGAAACAATTTTAAAAGCAATTCTACAATTGAAGACTGTAAAAGTACTGTACCATTTATTATCGAAACAAGACCAGTCGCATTATGTATGTTAGGAGCATTCTGAAACATGGCTTGCCTCACGTTCGCGGTATATATAAACAACTTGTCGGAGCTTTAAATATATTTATGAGTCCGAACGCTACTGCAGCCATTAATCCTAGGATTTGTGGGATACCTTGAATCTAAGATTTCTTAAAGTTGCGTACTATATTCATTCTTTGGTAAACTGAAGTCGTTACTACATATATTTATTTAATAAGAAGCTCCTTTTGGATATTTTTCCTTAGGGATACTTTTCCCCTACTTTGAAATTAGAGATTTTTAAATTATAATGAATAACTTGTGTTTTTTTATCATTTTACGAGATTTGATTTTTTAGTAGATAATTTTACAATATTTTATTTTAATTAAAGAAAGTTCTTCGCTTTCATTTGATTTTCTCTAGCAATATAAAATTAAATCAAAGACGCTCTTTAATGACCGATCTGAAAGCTTTAATTAAACTAAGATTTATATCCTAACTAAGCCATTGCTGATCTGAAATAGGTTTGTTATTTAAATCTTATGATCAAAGAACTGCCCTCGTACATACAGCCAACTTAATGATGACAATTGTATGATTCTGGAAAATACGAATGCTATATAAATACTGCCTGAAAGTACCTACAAAAAGGTTGAAAGTCGATTAAGCTGTCGTAGTAATCTTCTGGTGTATTATTTCTTTCTTGATGACGTAGCAACGCACTCAGAGTAGGTACAGCTAGTTTTTCATAAGCTCGAACTAATAAAAAAAGATCCGGCAAAAACTCAGCGGGCTCGTCTTTTTTGTTTGTATACATACTTTGTTTTAAAATATTTACGATCTTTTTTACATGATGGTAAAAAGTAGCTCCAGTACTAGTCAACTGATCACATCAAGTCAATTACCGATACGTAGGCACTTTTGAGGATTAACTTAATACATATACATGGTTAGCTGGTTTTCAAGGCCATCCAGCGATTCCTTTCGGTGTTAGCTCACCGTTCTAACTGGAAGTTATTAATCGCGCGTTGCAAAGGAAGCTAGACGGAAAAATTTCAGACGAAAAGTTGTCACGACACTTTTTGCTATAGTATAAGTAAGCTGCGCGGCATTTACTCCTGTTTTGTTAAGTTTATACAGTTTTTTCGTACATAATAAATAATAAAATAATAGAAAATAATAATAATGATAATAATAACAAAATATAATTTCATAACTTAAGAGAAATAAAAAAAATACAATTATGAATTAATGGAAAGGAACTTTGTTCCATCCGGGTGGCAATTTACCTCTTAACTTTTTTTAACACTAAACTTATTTTAATTTTACCACCTTTTAAGGAATATAACACCGACAATATAACATTATATTACACCTTATCAATCTTTTGAACCGATCTAACATAATACTTTGTGTTGCAACGAGCTACCCTATTGTAGAGCCACAGAGAATGTTTACAGCGTTCACAAAGCTCGACAACACCTAATTTAGTGTCGGACGTTCATTGGGATTACTTGGCTTGCTTTTTTCTTCAATTCTGGCTTACGTCTGGCTTAGAGGACTTGTATACTTTAAAAGACACACTGCATTGATGTTAGAAAGATCAATGACATTTTATGATCAATATTGATGTTAACGATACTTAAAGTCTCAATCAAAAAATAAATTTTAATTTTAGTTAGCCATAACTTTTTGTTGTTTTTTTAGTAAATTATCTACGTAGATAAGCAATTATTTATGTATACTACATATAGTTCCTTGGGTGACAACAATCCCGAACAAAAAATATTTTTTCTTCGGGAGGCGGAGAGCGGTAATTTTATTACAGCAATAAATAATAACTTTTGTATGAAATAGTTATTTATGTATGTATTCCTACATATATTCACGAAATCATATGACGCGTATTTACAAATTTTAACTATCGTAGAAATACCATTGAAGATAACTGCCTGCTTCTATTTGTTTTTTTTTTATTTAAATTTATATACTTTAAGCTACTCAAACAGCTTCATGATGTGAAGTAATCACAACTATCCATAGATATCGATAACTGATTATGATAAAAAATAGGCAGAACTTCCACGTGTAGTTAATTTTATACATATGTTGCTGCTCCATATGATTTAGCTGTATGAACTCCCTCCTTTCTGGCTTATTATAACTTTTTGAAACAGACAATCGATCAAAAACAAGAAATCAGTCAGTAAGCAAACTCACATTAGTATTGTTATGCGAAAAGGTTTTGAAAAAAGATAACAATATGTGAACTATAATAAAACCGTAGAAAACAGGATACCTTGATATTGAAGAACATCAAATGGTGCTTATCTTAGGGTAAGCGAACCTAAAATCAAGATCTTTAAAGATTTTACGAGGACTAGCTAAGAAACGCCACAACGGTAATGGCGACATAAAAACACTCTTGACATTTTATGTCGTCAAATAAATTCAGAGCATTCCCCTGATGGTTCGCTCAGAAAAGTTGAAAGCATATGTTATGAGTCATTTATGTATGCAATGAATCATTGATGAACGTGAAAGGAGCGAACTTATAGAACGTGTACGAATCAGGATAAGTGATGTTTGCGTTTTTTCGCTCGCTGCTTTGAGTTTTTTTCAGCGCACGAAAAGGGTATCTATTATGCAGATTGCGTGGAAACATACACGTTCAGGTTGGCTGGGGCCTTCAAATAGATCATTACGTAAATGACTTTTTTTGCTCCATCGCAGTCGTGTTTTATATTTTTAGTAATTATTTTTAAATGGCAAAAAATGAAATATTGAAACTGACTAGTAGTTGACTGGACCTCTCAATCGAAAGTCCGCAGTTTTATTTGCAACTAACTAATGTTTCTTAAATTAAAAGAAGTATAATGAAGAAAACTACACATCTGTCAACTACAATTCTCTTATAAAAAGGTATCAAGAGTATATGAAGTCAACCGATTGACCAGTGCAGTGATTTGACCAGTGCAGTAAACTAGGTTCAAAATGCCTTTCATTTTAGATGAAGACCCGTGTCCAGCAGTGACCTAATAAGGCGTGACATCATCTTTGAAACTCTATTATTATAACAATAATCCAAATGTATAAGTTCCTAAAAGATTGTAAAAGATGTGAAAAGTTTTGTTATCATCTTTTTTAGTTTCTTTTTAAGAATTCAAGTAATATCAGAAAGATGTAATATCCTTTATGATTTAACTCGAATGTTCTTATAAATTCAAATGTTTGAACGTTTTTATTCGTATTTTTCGTTTTTTTCTTAAATCCGTCATATAATTGATAACGATAATGAAGATAGATCCAAGTTTTATAAGTTAGAAGTTTAGTTAATATAACTGTTGTCTCCGGGCGTTGTATAATTAATACCAATTGTTAAACTATGTCGAATGTGTAATAAGTATTTTAATACATTCGATTATGATGGCGCACTAAAACTACAAATATTCACATTAAAATTTTGCCAACTTTTGATTCGTCACATTTCACGTGAGATTGATTACGATAACCATGTGCGGGGGAATCCCAAGCGTAAATCCGCTTGCTGAGCATTACTCATTTTTATAAGATTGAAGTAGCAACGCTCATGCAGTCCACCTGATGGTAAGTGGCCGATGCCATGGACACCTATAAGCAACTTCATATAGCACGAGGGTTCAATCTGAAGTCAATCACAGACGCGTTGCTATTCACGAGGGCTAAGACGGTCAACTCATATAAAAGTATGCCTAACTTTATCCATTTGGAGAACAAAAATATCCTCTTGATATGTAGATTTTTTCAGTAGTTCTTGCAACTTATAGCCAATGGAGGTATAAGTAGCAATAGTGCTTATAACAAACTTTATTATTCAACGCATATTTGGAAATTCGCTGGCAAATAGCCATGTATGTATGACCTTCAGGCAAGGCCAATTCTTGCTTATTAAAGTTTCATTATTGCTTGTCATTATTCTCAACTCAATCGATTGGAAAACTTAGTCGTTAAATTACAATGATAACGTAGTATGTTTTCAACAATCGCATTGGAACTGTTCCAGATACTGGTGAATAGTAAATTTAGTCCTAACGAAAAAAAGTTCTTGAATTTATTGTGGTGTACTCGAGTTAGTCGGTTTTTTGAAGATAAGTTCCAACAGGAGGCAGATTAACTTAATCTGACAAATTTGGTATATAAAAATTATTGCTTCACTAGCAATAGGAAGGTTTGTGATTCCACTGCGGTAACATGATTAAGTTTCTGTGTAAATCCTGTAGTTTAGCTTGCCGTTATTGTATAAAGGGCGTGGTTAAGCCGATAAAGTATTCCAAGAATTTTGAAATCAGTCTTTATGGAAACGAAAGTTACAACTTCGACCTCGAATAAAATTTCTGTCCATATTAAGGTTATAGGCATCAGCGACCATTTAGCACTAGGCGGGCCCTCATGTTTTGTTACAGCTACTTTAAAAGTGTAAAGATGCAAGCATTTATATTGTTGGTAAAAATATTTTATATTAGTCAATTATATAATTTTAATAATAATAATAATAATATTTATTTATTTGTAAAAAAAATGCTTAATATTAATTGTTTTACAGTTAACATCAAATATTACACTTTTTTAATGCATTTATTATTTAATGCAGATATATAATGTTTCAATAATATTATATTGAAGAAGATCCGCTACGTTGCTGAAATCTATCAATTCTGTCCGATGTAGCTTCACGTTTCGATTCGTAGAGACGAATTACTTTACGACACGGAACACCTGATGCCGTACGACTGTATTATGCATAGAATAGGAAAAAGAGCGGAATTCTACGCGAATTCAAAGATTAAGTTGAAGTAGCTGTGGAGGGAACGATACTGTATTTAAGATTATAATTTCTACACTACACGTTTCTTGATACAACACTAAGAAAACTGATTTTACACATCATCTCGAGTGTTAGACTTTTCTTGGATCAATTGCCGTGATTCTACCGACATAATTATAATAGTAATAGTAATTTTTCCAGGTGCTAGGTATAGTTCAACCGGGGAGGTACACCACCACCACAATTATTCCTTGCGTGAAGCATTTTTTTTGCGTTTCTACCAAAGGGTATGGTTGCCGGCACACTTTTATATAAGGCGATCTTTTTAGTTCTCGGGAGTAGCAACGCATCTGCGATCGACTTCAGATAGAAGTTGTTTATGATGTCCATGGGTGGCAATGATCACTTACCTCAAAAAAACTTACGCTCATGAAAAGGAGTGTCAATAACTATGACGATCGTATCACGTTTGATCTCCTGAGATAACAACGTGTATCCAGGCAGGATACACGTTGGTTTGAACGCAGGACTTCAATACTATTTGATATTTTTGCTGTTGAAAGGTGGCAGAACGTCGCTTTTTTCTAACGTGAACCAATTGGTCCGTTTTATTGAAAGGGTGGGGATGCTGCCTGTTAAGTTCAGCACGCAATCATCTTAATTCTCAGGCATGGGAACTAATTGTAATCGATTTCTGTTCTTATTACCACTTATCATCAGATGAACTGCATTTTCGCTTGTTACTTTAAATATGTACAGTTTACCAAATTCCGATTTACTTGTGAACTAGATATGACATGAAAGCTTCTCACTCACATCTCTTCGACCATGATAATGTTAGGTAAAAGTAAGTTAAGCTTGTTACATAGCCCTAACGGATATGCACAGCCCGCGGAGTGCATCGCGTCCCAGACAGCAAGCCGGGAAGTAGACGCAGCGCATCGAGCATTACTACATATCGTGACAATACACGGCATTCCGTGGACTCGGTGTCACCTTTTTAGTTTTAAGCCTAAATGTCGTAATTTTCAGTCTAAATTCATTATTATTAATTAATGTTCAGTATGGTTTTGCTTTTTTCTGCGACTTCCGGCCGAACATTTTTTTTATATTTATTGCTTATTGCTTTAAGTGTCACATTGTGTGAATTCGTTCTTAATCCCGGCAAAGCAGATGTGTTCAAAGTTGAATTTTGTATAATAACTTTGATCTATTCACGTTGGGTGACTATGGGCTTTTTGTAAAAATATATGGCAAAGTGACAAATTTAATTGATGGGGCACGGAGCTCAGATTCGTTTATCATATTTCTAATTTGTCATCTTGTTTACTTCCCGCTATGAGGAAATGGACGTTTATTTTTGTGACTTTCTGATTTTTTTAGACGGGAGATGTATTCAACTGAACACTAAAGACTAAAAGCAAGGTTTCTAAATGATAACAACAGTTTGTTTGTTTGTTACTAATAGCGTATAATCGAAAATCTTCAAAACTACAAGTGTGTACTAAAAACACACAACTAACATTTTTTGATTTGATGCTATTTTGCAAATGAGCATGCAGTCCACCTGATAGTAGGTGGTACCTATTGCCCACGGACATCTTTAAGTAACTACACATAGAACAAGAGTTCTATCTGAAGTTAATCACATGCGATGGTCGTTTCATTTAAAGTGTGCCGGCAAACTTACCCTTCCATCGAAATCCAAGGAACGTTTCACGGTGGAAATAGATGCGGCGGTGGTACCTTCCTGTTCGAAAACGCTGGTTCTACTACTCTGAAGTTTAGCAACATTTAAACGAGTATGATTTGAAAAATCTGGTTTACGTCCTTGGTATTCAAACCACCTCTCAAACTAAGTAGCTGAAATTCACACCACTTTGCTATCGCGGTGTGTTAGCTATGTGTTTGATTTTTGAAAAGATTATTTTTATATAAAAGAATATAATATACCTATATGGCTCTTCTACTTTATCGCTAAGACCGCTACTTGTTATTACGGAAGCCTGAATAATATCGCTATTATCTCTAAGAAATATAATGACGTAAATTGTGCCCGAACCGAGAATAATACAAGAAAAAGTCGAGAGGCGCTAAGTATACACCAAAGAGTATCTAAAGTTGGATGTGTCTCATGAAATCACAAATTCGAAAAAGTTCAATATTTTATACGTACCTACCACCATATGCGCGTGCGGTCTAATTGATTGTAAGAAGTTAGTCTGATTTAATTAACACTTTCGGAGACGGTACAGTTTGTGTTTGTGTTCTAGAATGATACAGTAAATAGGCATACATGACGTATAAATCCGTAGACTCCAATTATAATTATCATACTTTAAATTACATCATGACAGAATCATGACAGTAAAATTTCTAGTATTTTACATGATGTGACACAACGTACATCCAATAAGATTTTAACTTGAAAGTTCATCAGGAATGAACGTTCTGTCGTAAATAATATTTTAAATTTGAACGTCATCGTCAACGTTTGACAATCTCATCGTAATTTGACATTTTTATATGGCAATATCAAAATCTCAAATTATGACGTACAATCACGTTCTGTCCGTGAAAGTGTTCCATTACTTGTCCTACTACTTGTCCCCTTATTCCGCTAATGGTCTCATTTGAGAACCAATTTCAGTAGCGGATAAATTTTCATTAGAGGAAACATACAGTGATTGTCGTTTGAGGGAATGGATTGTGCAACAAATTATCAAACCGCGATTATGCTGCTTTTATTATTTTTAGAACAGCAATGATTTAGTATGTTTAATACGGATCTAAGCGCATTTCCATATCATTTTATTGTATAACAAACCGTTTTTTGATAGAGTTTTAAATATGCGCTTGGCCTTTCCATAGAATAAAATAACAAGCTATTGTTACGTTCCTGAATACAATTTTATTAATAAAGAGACAAAAGATATGTCATCATGTTTGTTAAAGATAGTCTTAGCCAGTCACATCCAGTCATTAAAGCTCCGAGGTGTGGGCGTATATTGAATTTCCATTTATGAAACCTACGCCCTTTTGAAATATGATCTCCGAAGACATGGCCTTTCTTTTTGATTTCCGATATATTTATATACTCTATACATTGTTTGGAGCGACACTGACATTGGAATCAAAAGCTATACAAATGTATCGGTTACATTCTGAGGGGGCTGGCGACTGCGTGGAATAAAAGTGAGTCATCTTTAAACGTACAAAGTATTTAAATAAAGAAAGTGCTCGGTAAAGGTCCAGTGTGCAAACGATATTATTTTAATCATTAACTTATGGTTGTTTTATTAGTAGGTCTTCTTTCCTAATAAGGAGGCTCCATAGTATATGTTTGTATAGATCACTGAAGCATTTATTTCTTCACGATGTTTTACTTAATTACTTAGACAAGTGATAAAACGTCGCCCAATATGTTTGAGGTCAGATTAGTTACCACGGATTTCTGATCTTCTCCACGGATATCTGGGATCGAACCCTGAAACCATAGGTTACAAAACAGTAATATATTGTACCTTAATATTATAGTACAAGAACGTATTTATTACTTTGTGAATAAATAACATTTAGGTAAGTCTAATTTTAGTTCCTTTATTCATTGTAAGTCATAATCTCCAAAACGTGTATGAAGCGGAAATTATAACCTTAATTTGTCAGTACTTAACACACTCTTTATAGGCTTTTTAAACTTTGAAGTCCGATTTTTTAAATGTAACTGTGACTCAGAGGTATTAAAATCTGTGAGTACAAATCTTTTATAAGTACAAATCTCTACCTTTATGTCTAGTGATTGGTTTTATTATTATGATTGACAAAACACGTTAGATAATTATAAATTTAGACATTCTCGGAACATAAACAAATTTTATTATCATTTAAGATGACAGATAATAAATCATCTTGAGCACAGAATCATCTTAGTATGAGATTATTACGTTTCCTTAAAACAATCATTGTTTTCGTCAGTATAGGTATTACCTTGTAGGTATATAAGTTTACGTTTTTTGGTTTTGGTTTAGCAACCGAAATCATTAAAATTTAATTTCAAGATTTTCTTAAAATGTGCAACTTAACTAACTTAAATATATTTAAAACGTACAAATAAAATGTGTTTAGTATTTTTATAACATTTAGAAACCTTTCCTTTCGACACTGGCATGAACAACATTGGTATGTGGACAGTGTAGAGCAGCGAGCGGAGAGCGCTAAGAACTAATTTGGAACTTCCTCTGGTGAACGGCGGCTGCCGTTTAAACTGGCTAGTTCGGAAGTTTTACACTGGCGATGAATTAACATCGGCGATTTACTTGCCATCTTTGTATTGTTTTAATAGCAGCATATAGTATTTTAGATGATATAACACTAGGTAATAAGAACGTAATGAGACAGATATATATTGGCGGCGAGCCATTTGTTTATATTTTGCTAATAGATGTTTAACTAATATGGAGTTCAGGTGCAATTCAGTAATATTGTTATTAGTAGGCATTGAGACTCACGCCACTAAATAGTGTTGCAATGTGTATAGTATTTACATTTTTCTACACTATTGTGTTGTAATGTGGGTAGTAACGATATTTTGTTTTAGTATTTAAGTCTAGTAGTAGTAAGCAGTTACTCTGCCCGAATTATAAATTAAAGTGTAAAAGTGAATATAAGTTACTTTCATACCAAAGTAGTTTTAGTTATAGATTTAACATGGAACAAAATTAGTGTGATGGTGGAGTCACGCCAACACTTACCTTCGTCGTTTAATTTATTGTAGAACTAGCGGACCCGGCGAACTTCGTTCCGCCTAAAAGTCAAAAATCTAAAATAATCAGTGTTCCTTCACTATATCAAGCATTTAAACCTTTCTTTTGAATCACTCTATCTATTAAAAGCAACATAATAAGCATGCATGCATAGGAACAGACAGGTAGTTAAAAAAACATCCGCGCTACGCCGCAATTTGGCGAGAAAATGTCCTACTACAAATTGTTAAGCTACTGCTAGATATAGACTTTCAATAATAATGGGTGTTTTTGCTAGTAGTCACCGCGGCGGGTAGGTTAATAACCGCAGTGGGTGTTAGTGATACACAGGAAGATGCTGATGATCATCTCCTGGATAGTCTCTTAGTCACCTCCTATGACATCCATGGGAAATGAAGCAGCGATGATTTTTATAGTGACACCATACGGCACAATTACCTTTACCTTTAGAAACCTGGACTATCTTACTATGATAACTGGACTATATAAATCAACAGAATTCTTTATTGATTTATTTTTATTGGTTCCTCCTATTTTCTACCAATTTAAAAACTGGTATCGTAGTATGAAAATATAAAGACAGTTTTTTTGTTTTGTTTACGTATGCCTTATGTAAAAGAACTGTATTTTACGTGAAATACAAACGTATGCAGGCATTGTTTATAGCGAAATATATATATACGTATAGTTTATGTTCAATACTCAATAGTTTTTTCTTGTATATGCGTTTTTAGTGACATAGTTATTTATTATATAAGGGATCTTGTATAGATTTTATACTTAATAGTGACGAGGGTCAGTTATTTGTAAATTTAAAAGGACTTTATTCCGTTTTTTCAAACAATCATTGTTTACGTTTTCAGTCACGTTATTTTACAAATGTATAAAACGTCAACAATGGTCGTTTTGGAGAAACGAAATAAACTTGTTCTAAGGATACAGATTAGGATGATTTTTCCGGCATTGTTTGAATAGACATCCATTCTAATCAAATATATCAAACAAATACCTGCTGTCCAAAGGGTGGTAAATTAATATATTGTCATTGCATAAAAGTAAAGAAGGATTTAAGACACTATCCAAATTACGCTGAATGTATTTTCAGGTACTAATCTCAAATTAAAGAACAATAGTTCGATTAGACATGCAATCTGCAGCAAATCATGCATCAAAATAAAGAAAACAATGGAACTAATTAGTGTGCTAAAAGGACTGCACTTTCCTCCAGTCCTAGAGATTTTAATTTTCCGGACTTGAGTGTGAACTACCTAAAACTGGGTGCAGTCAAAAGACGGCTGAAAAGTTTTGAATAGCCAAGATTTTCTGTTTGAAAAAGTTAAAATGAAGTTGAGAACCAAGATGAAACGGAAAAAAATATGGAGTAAACGATAAAAAATGTTTTAGGTTAAAGATTATGAAAGAAAATAGTAAATGGAGTCATACAGCTATGTTTTAAGAAATTTACTAGGGGCGGGGGGGGGGGGGGGGGATTGTTTGATTAGATTTTTTCATGTTTCTACTTCGTAGCTGAAACAAATGTGTTTTTTGTCTTTACTCTTTAGTATC
The DNA here is from genome assembly GCA_949699795.1 of Spicauda simplicius. NCBI lineage: Eukaryota > Metazoa > Arthropoda > Insecta > Lepidoptera > Hesperiidae > Spicauda > Spicauda simplicius. Next base: position 17,402,379 of record OX453059.1, read on the forward strand.
GTGCTCACTATCTGCATTTATTACTTGTTTGTTACTTAAATTGCCACACGTTAATACTTTAATTTATAATTTATGTTAATATTAATATGAATATGTATAATATATATAATAATGAATATCTGTATAAGTTAATGACCCGACGTCATAATTTTTACCACACTAAAACCCCTCCGATGGCCGCTACAAGGAGGACTCCGGGTATACCGCATACCGTCGTAAAGACTAGACGGAGCGGTAGGCCCAGCCGCCCATCTGGGAGGAGCCCGATGAGGCAACGCGCTCAGCGGACTCCCGTCGCGGTCGTTCTGAGTTCCCGGAGTCCTTTTTATAGCGCCGTGGGGTAACAGGGGGGGTTTTAGTGCGGTAAAAATCCGACATAACCCTGCGTCGCTCCCACGGCGTCGGGTACCCTTTGAAAGTTTCCCCCTCGAGAACAAAAAATAACGCATCTTTGTCTTATTGCATCATATAAACCAAAAGACCACTGTTAAAGGCATAACACATCGGTGCCTCCACAATTGAACCGCAAGGTTGTATTGTTTCACCTCCTGTAAAATATCGTCAAAAATAAAAATCATAGGTACAGATTTATTGTGGGAAGTATTTTAGTTAACCGGATTCTGGTATAAAAGGCAGTCAACAGACGAGTGGAAAGTTTTGAACGTGCCGGACGGTTTTTTGTTCTTTTGCTGATTGCGACGTGGGAAAAGGTCGCATACATTTTTCGTCTATTTATAAACCTAGCGAAGATAAAAGGAATTGGACAGGGCTATTTTTGTGCAACATTATTTTCTGGGCATTTAGTTACGTTACGTTACGTTAGTATTTATCAGTTTTTCACTTAATTTAATTGAATATTTAAAGTATTTTTTGTGTGTGTATCTCTGTATATAGTATATTCAGATACTTGTAATTTAGAAGTATATATTGCAAATATCATCGATGATAACGATGATTATATTACTATTTGCATAATTTAGTCTTGAATTTCACGGTAATTTTTCCAAATTAGTATTAGGTTGTCACATAAATTTCTTCCGCGACTTTATTGAAGCATGATATACCGCATACTAAGATTTTCTCCTGTGTCGTGGGTACTATGGGCACATACAAGACGAATACACAAACACCCAGACCTAGAACATGAATCTAAACTCATCATTCAGATACCTGTCTTGCCGGGAATCGAATCAGGTGGACTGCATGGTTGTTTGCGAGTTCAGTCAGATAAATAATATAAAGCTATATGATAGAAACTAACAAGGTAATACAACGAAGTCCATTTAAAAAGCTCATCCCTCAGAGTAAACTGTAAAGCCATCTCGGACCTTCAGTATCACTAACACTAACGGCCCTACTTATCTAAACGACAGGACGTTCCTTACTTGCAACCTTCATTCTAACCTAGGTGCTTTATACATTTTACCTTAGCATTGTAGACACTGTCTCAAAAATATGATTGTGGCATATATCGTGATGTTGGGAGGAACAAGAGAGTATTTATGTTAACTTTATTTTCTTAGTTCAGTGCTTGCAAAGAATCGTAGAATAGACAAATACAAACTGTTCTACCGAGGTAAAGAATAATGGAGCATCGATATTTTAGTATATAGTACAGAAAAATAATTTTGACAATCAAAACTAGTGTTTTGTGGGGACTTTTTTATAAGATTGAAGTAGCAAACTAACATGTAGTTCATCTGATGGCAAGTGGTCACTGCTGCATATGAACATCTATAAGCAACTTCAGATACTTTTTTTTATAAGATTGAAGTAGCAAACTAACATGTAGTCCATCTGATGGCAAGTGGTCACTGCTGCATATGAACATCTATAAGCAACTTCAGATACTTTTTTTTATAAGATTGAAGTAGCAAACTAACATGTAGTTCATCTGATGGCAAGTGGTGCTGCTGCATATGAACATCTATAAGCAACTTCAGATACTTTTTTTATAAGATTGAAGTAGCAAACTAACATGTAGTTCATCTGATGGCAAGTGGTCACTGCTGCATATGAACATCTATAAGCAACTTCAGATACTTTTTTTATAAGATTGAAGTAGCAAACTAACATGCAGTCCACCTGATGGTAATTGGTTACTGCCGGCCATGGATTACTGTAACCAACTTCATGCAGAACATGGGTTCTATCTGAAGTCAATCACAGACGTGTCGCTACTCTCGAGGACTAAGATGGTCGCCGCATATAAAAGTGTGCCGGCAATCATACCCTTAGACTGAAACGCTAAACTTTTATCGAAACGCAAAAACTGCTTCACGCTAGAAATAGGCGTGGTGGTGGTACCACCCTGGTTGAACTATGTATTCTGATTCTACCTGGCAAGCAAGGAAAGTCCGTAGTGAATTCCAAGTAACAAAAAGTTTCTGACCTTACATATGCGCTTATTAGGATTTAATTATCATTGTAACATGGTAAGAAAATCTGGTAAAAAATCGCATGTAAGATATTTGTAAAAAGAAATTAAAGTTTTGAGTAAGGGATTACGATCCAGCGTCATGTTCACTCCGTCCGGATCCGGCCAAATTTTCGTCAATCCGAATTGGTGCCGGATCCGGTATATGAAAAATGGTGCTGGATACGCCGGATCTTCCGGATTACAATCCCTACTTGTAGTCTATCAATTTAATCATGACGTATGGAAATTGGCCTTAACCCTCTTTTCCCACTATGAGTGACATAAAGTTGGGTTGATGATAATGAAACGTAAAATCCCTATGAAATTCAAACGCTAATGAAAGCGATTTTAGTTCATCCTAAGAATACAGTAATTGTCAGTTAGAAAATTATTCAGGGCTGAAACAACTTTAGGAGTGGACGTTGTTATCTGAGCAAAGTTTAATGAAACACCAGCGTTGGCTGTATTGCTTCAAGTTACATACCTACAATTAAAAATATAGTTAGTTGGTAATTACATTTCAGTCGTTCTTAAGTATCAGTTTTCAAAAGTATTGTCTCAATTTATCGTAAAACAAAAGATGATAATATCTACTTTCGGATATTGTAGGCCACATAATACAGGTATGTTTTTTGTTCAGATTGAAGTAGCAAACGAGCATGCAGTCACTGCTGCCTAACGACATCACTAAGCTATTTAACATAGAATATGGGTTCTATCTGAAGTCAATCAAAGATGCGTTGCTACTCCCGAGGACTATGATGGTCGCCTCGTATAAAAGTGTGCCGGCAAGCATACCCTTCCGTTGAAACGCAAGATTGCTCCACGCTAGAAATGAAGTGTGATGGAGGTGCCTTCCCGGTCAAACTACACTGGTTCTACTACCTGGAAATAAGTGTGGCGGTGGTACGTACAAGTCCATCCCATCTCGCAATTAAGTAAGTCCTACTGACAAATGTTTTTTGTCAAAACTCGCCGCTAGATGGCGGTTCGACTGCAAAGGGTATTGATGTTGCACAGGAAAACGCTGCTGCTCATATTGTCCCTTAGTCACCTATTACAATATCCACGGAAAGAGATAAAGTAGGGCTATTTAAGACCAGCACCATTAAGCACACGGCGCTTAATACACATGTGTTTTTACAATTAGGCTACCCGCGTGGCGAAGCGGTTATCATACCGGTCTGACGCGCAATGGGTCCCGGGTTCGAGTCCCAGCCAGACAGGTATCTGAATGATGACTTTAGATGCATGTGCTGGGTCTGGGTGTTTGTGTATTCGTCTTGTGTGTGTCTATGGTACCCACGACACAGGAGAAAATCCTAGTGTGGGGCTATGAGTGTAGAAAGCGTGTGTAAGCGTGTGAATTTAATTTTGACATTACTAAAGTTTGGTTATAAGTTTCTGAGAATTAGTCTTTATGAGTTCGGGTATTTCCCTAGCAATGACCATATTTGCCGTAAAAGTGTAATTAACTATTCACACACACACACACACACTTTGAGCATGATTGAGTGTTTTCGTAGATTACTTTACGAATACAGTGACACGATATTTAAAGATATATCACTCATATATGTAGTAATTATAGAACGATACAGTAAAAGCGCGACAGAGTAAAATGCTTTATCTCCAAGTTTAATTCCATCATTCTAAGTGAACTGCTGAATCCATTAGGAAGGGTCCTTGAGATATATCCTTTAGGTATTTCTATCACGTCCACAGGTAGACTAATGTATTTTGTCTTCTAAAAACATAGGCGAAGTAAAAATAGATTCCTAGAGCTTCCTTTGGTAAATCTTTCACTATACCTCTGTTAACATTCCTGTTTACTACATTCTGGTTGTGTAACGAATATTCGCATTAGCATAATAATTGTGCCAATGTTTTAGGAATGTAGAACTGCAATTTGACGACAAAAAATGTAAGGTATTCCTGGCCTCTACAGTATTCCTATAGTCATTAACGTCAATGTCCTTGTCCATGTTCGCATTCGCATTCGCAAATGTTTTATTTTTGTCATTTGTCACATCACTACTGTTTCCTTGCTTTAAAATTTATGTTTTACTGTGATAACGATATTAGAATATAAACAGTTGTACATAGGTACTTTGATCGGTAAGATTTTGAAATTACAATTTACTCAATTTATTATTATTTTTTATTATTTTTTTATATAAGTCTAGCTGACCCGGCAAACGTTGTTATGCCATATAAAAATTTTAAAAAATGTTAAAGGTGGACAAACCTTATCACTAAGGGTTATGAAAAATAGATCTTGGCCGATTCTCAGACCTACTCAATATGCTCACAAAATTTCATATGAATCGGTCAAGCCGTTTCGGAGGAGTATGGCAACAAAAACTGTGACACGAGGATTTTATATATTAGATAATAATAGGATATGAACCAGTAACACTCATTTTATGTCTTCGATAGACTTAGTATGTTTATCAGAGTAAAGTTAAGGCTGATTTAACGGTCAGTGAAATTACAAAATTTATGGCGATCGGTATTCTCCTATGAATTGATGGCTGCAAATCTGGGACTAATCTTTATACTTGTCGTAAAGTTGTCTTATCAGAGCTGTATTATGGAGTCATATTGAGTTACGGTTTAGTGTTAGTACCGTTGTATGAAATTATTTAACTAGTGCTATGTGGCGTCGGTTTTGAATAATACACGTGAATGATTCACTAATAGACAAAATCTATGTGATGGATACAGTGTCTACCTGTATAGGTAAGATTAACTCTCAATGCGGTCGTTAAGACGCACTCCATGCCCGGTGGCTGTAGAGCAAAGCCTTCATTAGGAGGAGGAGGTCGTTCTGTCCAACAGTGGACTTCAAGGGCTGATGGATATATCGATTTATTTATCGGTCTTCAGAAGCTTCTTTCTGTACCTAACATCTTCGTTAATGCCTTACTGCTAGGCACTGTGAAAGGAGTCTCACAGTCTCACGGCTTCGGCTAAGGTTCACCGCGCTGGCCAAATTCGAAAACGTTATGGTCACACACCCTGTAGAACTTATTGAAAGAATTCGCAGGTGTATGTTTCCTAATGTCTGTTTCTTACACCGTAAATCAATGATAAATAATTTATTTACCTATATAATATAGTATATACCTACAAATAATAATTTATTTACCGTTAAGGAAGATTTATGCAATGGAATTGCATTGTTCCTCGGTACACTTACCAGTCTTGATAGGATGTATAATAATCTATTGGTAAAAGTTTCAATACTTTTCTTCAATCAGTGAGCAATTTAGCAGCCAGTCTTGGAGAGATACAGAGAAAATTACGGGATTAAATAGCTCTGCATTTTCGAATCGTTGCTTTTGTGCGTAGTGTTTATCTCCATCATAATATAATTACACTGGTTCTGCCAGGTGGTAGTACCAGTGTAGTTTAAACGGGGGAGGTACAACCTCCACACCTATTTCTAGCGTGAAGCAGTTTTAGTTTCAGTCAAAGGATGTAGTTGCTGGTTCATTTTTATATGAGGCGACCATATCAGTGCACGGGAACAGCAACGCATATGTGACGGACTTCAGATAAAACCCATGTTCTATATGATTCCTTACAGATGTTCATGAGCGGCAGTGGCCACTTACCATCAGGTGGACCGCATGGTTATTTGCTATCTTAATACAATATTTAAAAAAAGAAACAGATTACTTAGCGCTTGATGATTAATGGAATGTTTTGTGGTGCTCCGATAAGCGCCATACTTGCCACCTTGCCACACCTACTTCAAGTCAAAAAATAGTAGCACTATGTTGTCAGTATAAAGCCAAAATAAGACGATTATATTCATCTCATCCCATTATTCATCCCATAGACGAACATCAAAGCGTTTTACAACCTACAATATTTTATTAACAGAATCGCAATACACGTTTTATAGGTGGTAGAACCAGTGTAGGGGAAGTGTACCCGGGGAAGTACCACCGCCACACCTATTTCTAGCGTGAGGCAGTTTTTTCGTTTCGATGGAAGGGTGTGGTTGCCGACACACTTTTATATAAGGCGAGTATATTAGTCCTCGGGAGTAGCAACCCAGCTGTGATTGACTTCAGATGGAACCCATGTTCTGTATGTAGTTGATTACAGATGTCCATGAGCGGCCGTGACCACTTACTATCAGGTGGACTGCATGCTCGTTTACTACTTCAATCTTATAATAATATACACAGAAATCAAATGAGACAATGACAGAAATTTGTATTAACAGGGAAATAAACATTATCTGTAATCATAATTAATCTACAGTAAATATCAATACAGATAAAGAGCAAAACAAACAGTATTTCATCACGTGGAAAGCATCAGATTGGATCCAAATTGATTTTCCGTGTTTTTCGTTGTTGAGTTCATACTCCACAAAGATAACGGAAATTTCCGACAAAAACATAATTATATCCTCCTTTTTGTAAACGACTTATTTTAACCACTAAGCAATTTTTACACCATTTTTTGTGTAATTATAGGTTGCAAACCATGTCTCTTCTTACATCCTCTCTACATTTATTTTTAAAGAATATAGTAATATAAGTCTAGAAATATAATATTCAGTTATTTAAAATCTTTAATTTAGTATAGCTTAGTATGGAAGAATAGACGATGAAATAACTACAAAATATATTTTTTACTTACGGCACTAAAAATACAACTCCATTTATTCGCTTTGCTTTCTTGATTAAAAACATTTAAAAGCAGTCGCCTTCCCAAAGGTATCTGAAGCTACTTTACGTAAGCCTACTTTATAAAATATTCGTAATTCTGTATAAACTTACCTTTTAAGGCAGACGTACCTATTTTAGCAAGTTCTCGAAAATAACTTACTTATCCAGACAGTTATTACATTAATCTAAGCTCCTATTCAGTATTCACCGCGACCAACAGGGACTTAGTATCTGCTGAAACGTCTTCGTTGCCCACTTCAAGGTTAGCCTTAAGTAAGTGCTGTTTACGAAGAATATTAACTCGTCTGGAAATAATGTTGTATTGATCCCCGATATCGTTATTTGAATAATAAACAGTAAGCTCTTAAATCTAATTGAATTGGTTTTAAGACCGACTTAAAGAATTATGCTTTCGTGATAGTTGAGGGTGGTTTTTACCCGTTGACTTTTCAGTGACTATGAATATGAGATACGATTATGTTTTCAACTATACTGAAAGTATCAATATACGTAAAAAATATAATGTAATAAAACATAAAAACGCTTTCTACACTTATAGGCTCAGAGTGGGCTTTTCTCCTGTGTCGTGGGTGCCATGGATACACACAAACACGAATACACAAACACCTAGACCCAGAATAAGAATCTAAATTCATTCAAATAACTGTATGGCCGGGTATCGAATCTTTTTTTTCTTTTTTTTTTTCAAAAGGTACCCGACGCCGTGGGAGCAACGCCGTGTTATGTGGGATTTTTACCTCACTCTAACCCCTGGTGGCCATCCTCAGCGCTGCGTGGAGGACTCCGGGATCTACAGTGAAACAAAACCGGAGTCCTCCGAGCGCGATACACCCTTCGGGTTCTTCCCAGTGAGCATTTGCACTCACTGCACCTCCTGTGTTTACGATGGCGTGTGGCCTCACATGCCGCTGTCCTACCCGGGGTCGCTTGGCTAGACGGTTCGAGCTTGAGTTTGAGGTGACCTGGCACGCACTGCGTGTCACACCGGTATGGTAACCGCACCGCCACGCAGGTCATCCAAAAGATTTGAAAGAATATTTAAAAGCGTTTATCTCAAAACTGCCATTTTGTAAATCTTTCTTTTTCTTTTTTGTTCTCGATGGAGAAACCTTCAATAGGTACACGATCACATGGGAATGACACAGGGATATGCGGGACTTTTACCGCGCTAAATCGCCCCCAATGGCCGTCTTCAGCGCTACAAAGAAGACTCCAGGATTTTCAAAGGAACGCAACCGGAATCCTCGGAGCATGCACTTTCCATAACGACGGCAGTAGTTTCATTACGAAATTCACGGTACTTACGAGATAACTAGCAATGTGCATTGAATTTGGACGTTTAGTCACATGAAATGCCAATTAGATTCATAATTAGCTCCATCAATCAGCTTAATAATTGGATCTGTAAAGGCATGCCAGTATCATACTGGTGCGTTTGAACCGTTCACGAATACATTCGTAATTAGTTATTTCATTAAGGTCGTCGTGGGATAAACTTGACGCTGATTGGCGTTTTATAACATCTTATGCATTGAACAAATAAACACATTCCTGTAAGCATTTCTATATGTAGAACAACGATTCTCACGTCAACCTATTATTGTCCCACTGCTGGGCACGGCTCTATCTTAGGTCTCTCTCTTTCTCCGAAAACTTTTTTTTAAAGAACTCTCGTGTGTGTAGGTTTCCTCACGATGTTTTTTTTTTATTTTTTATTTCTAGATAATTAATTTCTAGTACGCACATAGTTTTAGAAAAATCAGTGATGCGTGCCTGGGTTTGAACTTCGGATCTCCTGATCGAGAGGGCAAGATTAAACCATTAGGCTTTCACTGCTCCTAGCTCCCTTGCTATACTTCAAACTAAACTAGCGCCTAACAAATCTGTTTTATGAAATGGTATCAGATGATGGTAGCGCCCACGGAGTTGAACCACAAATGGTTCTTCACCTTCATTCATTAGCGTCTCACTGTATCTGGGTACCAGAACATTTTCTGAGGCGGTATCATACTTCATACTAATATTGTAAAGTATGTGAGTGTGTATTTTTGTTACTTTTTCACGCCTAAACGGCTAGAGCGATTTTCATAAAATTTGGTAGAGAGTTAGCTGACACTCTGGATAACCATATTATAGGCTAATTTTTACTGTGGGAAAATATCTTATTGTCACGGGGCAAACGATACATCGATTTTTTTTTAACGCGGGCGAAGTTGCGGGGTTCAACTAGTAATCTATATATTAATACGTGAAGCAAGTACTTGCCGCGGACGAGGAGGATGAAATAATGTTCGGTTAGAGTTGATGTAGAGAAGGATTACCAGATGCTAATATTTTTTTGAAATAATGCATAAAAAATACCTAATATCAACTAAAAATGCGTTACACACACTACCTTGCATTTGACACAAACACATACGAAATAAAACATTCAATGTCCTATTATGAAAACACATAACTTCAAAAATGTCAGATGTCTTTGTCAAAATACCCACTATTGCTTTTACATGCTTAGCTAAATAAAACCTCTTTTTACCTGTAACGGGTGATTAGAATCCATAAAATCAATACAATTTATTAATCGAGAAATATTGGTGCTACTTTGGACAATATGTTTAGTTTTTTAAGTTAAATTACGGTCGAATATCGATCATTGCTAGTTTTCTGAAATATTAGAAGACATTGTTTTCTTTGTCTGCCTATTATTTGGGTGGTATGTTTTAACTTGCCCCCGAGGCGTTACATTTTAGGGGGCGAAAGGAGACTATGCGGCGAGAATTATTTTTCGTCGAACTATTTTCAGAGGGCACCTTGAACTCGCGTCTCACGACTTTCTAAAGATCCTATTTAACCCTTATCTTTAAAGGGGTTATCCATAACGAGTATTAATAATTTTACTTCTTGGCTAATCAATTCAATTAAAGCATGCCGTGATTGCGTAGTTCCGCTGGTGGTGCTGACCATACGCGGAACTTTTTTTATTATCTGAGTGGGCTAGCAAACGAGCATGCAGTTCACCTGATGGTAAGTGGTCACTGCAGCCCATTGACATCTGTAATCAACTTCATAGAGAGCATGGGGTCTATCTCAAGTCAATCACAGATGCATTACTACTCCCGAGGACTATGATGGTCTTCTCATGTGGAAGTGTGCCAGGAACTACACCCTTCGATCGAAATGAAAGAAATGCTTCACGCTAAAATAAGTGTGACTGTGGTACTTTCTTGGTCGAACTTCACTGATTCTACCACCTTGAAACTGATCTTTTTATTTTGTTATCGAGGGGGACACTCCAAAAGGTATCCGACGCCATGGGAACGACGCAGGGTATCCAAAATGGTGTCATTTTGTCACAAAAATATTGAGAAAAGGTTGACGTTTTGTTGGACTCCTATACTAATACGAGCATTTGAATAAAACAGGAAATTTTCCCTATAAAGCTTTTGGTGGATGATTTTGAACAAAGGCGTACAAAATTTATCTATGAACGGTCCTAGCTGGCGCAGTGCCATCCTGCTGACCCACATGCGGGGTCAACACACCCGCACCAATAAATATTTTTTGTTTACGCCACCCAATTACGGTTTTTCCGAGTGTGGACGTCAAGTGTGAATGCGATTCGGTAGGTAATTTAGTAAATTTATATTAAGCCTATATTTTTACATACAATTTTAACGATTCAGTATTATTAATTCTATTACCTAAATTTATTATCTACGATTATAAAAGTTAGAATTTATAAAAGCTTTAATTACAAAGAGCTTTAAAAATCCTTTAACTAAAAAGTTTATGCGAAAATCTGTGAGCTTATTTTATTTAATTGAGAGTCGAGAGGCGCGCTAGAAAATTTTTAATTCCAGTCAAAATATAACGATAACTCTTACCATTTTAACAGCTTTTGAATCATTGAATTGATATTTATTAACAGTTTTAAATCTAAATGGAATTATTTTTAACTTTATTTTTGTGCTTCTCCTAATGTACGTAGCTTTCAGCAAATAATTTTAAATATTGGTTTCAGAGAAATTTATTAATCACAACCTAGTATAAAACAAAGTCACTTGTGCGCTGCCTATCCCTATGTATGCTTAGATCTTTAAAACTACGAGACGGATTTTAATGCAGTTTTTTTAATAGGGTGACTAGGAAGGTTTTTATTTATAACACATGTATAGTATAGTAGAGGAAAACTGATAATTTAAGTTTTTTTTACTTTTAGGATGAACAACGTCCGCCGGGTCAAATAGTATCAATACAAATCATTAGTGTCCGACCGAATATTCGGTTTCGGTTTCGGTTGAGTTTCGGCAAAATACGTGTTTCGGTTTAGTTTCGGTGTGGGAGGAAAACCTGAAACTGCACTCGGGAGTTCTCGCGCTGTGATCGGTCATGTTCGGCGTGTTGAATACCGTACGTTTATTTCTTAAATTATGTGTTGTCATGTTGATTAATATTAATTATCCTTAAGTGAACATGTCGAAGACTGAATAGCTGTGATTTAAAGATGAAACAGAAAAAAACTGATGATGTTATAAAAGTTTTTTTTTCCCTCATAACTTGATACTTGTACGGAAGTTTCGGTTTCGGTTTCGGCCGAAACTCAGACCGTTGCCGAAATTCGGTTTCGGTTTCGGTCGAAAAAACAGTTTCGATCGGACACTACAAATCATTAATATTAATGTTCTTGCAGTTGTACGCAGTGTATTTTCTGTATAAAAAACCGAAATTCAAGCAATATTACTAGACCATTAAAAATAATTTTGCCATCAGAATTTATCATAAACATTTGCACCAAGCTTTACAGTCCAATCCGTATCAATCAACGCCAGCTAATGCTTATCTCGGAAAGCAAATATTTTATGATCAACATGCATGATTCATTAAAACAGCTGGAGTAATTACACCGCAAATATTGCTAACGGGTGGTACATAATAATATATTGAAATTGGTCGCTAAATTAATTTTAGCGGCGAATTAACCAAGTAAGACTTTAATAGATTTAATTAGTGAATTATATTGTATTTCATATTAAATTGAAATTAACAGTCATAAAAAATATATGCTATTATTACGATTAACAATTTTCAAAGGAGATGTTTCAATCTTGGCTAGGTATATGTACACCATCTCAAAAAATCGAAAAAAATCTCAAGAATCCGAAAAAAATACTTAAAATTTATAAAAACGTGTACTTTTCTGGTACAAAACCAATTAAAATCAACTATTTTCTTCGTTTTCCAATATGGCGGAACAACTGATTTAGACAGTCTATGGACAAAACTCTAGTTGTCATTATCTGACAACTGTCATATTAATTCTTTTACTAGATCCATTCATCTGTCTTCTTGTTCTGTGATATTTTCACGGAATATTTTCGTGTGCGTATTGTGTTGGAGTTTCTATATCAAGTTATCAAACCCCTGGCTTACATGTCTTGGATTTCGGATCGCTACTTACCTCAGTTGACTTGACTTTCATATTTTGGACTGTTCATCGGTTAACCTGTTGGCCAGGCTAGTGAATAAAGGATTTACATACTCAACTTGGACTTCCAAAGATCAACTGATTTATTCGGGTTTGAATTGAAATCATAATTGTAATTGACTAATAGCTATGAGGTAAGATTAGTCTTTGTTTACATAACCATAAAGAACCATAACTATACAATAGTTTTAAGGTTGTCATAGCTAAGCTACATAATGTAATAATAAGTTTTTCCTTTTTTGCATTGGATCAGAATTCAGATTAATCACTGACAACTGATTGTCATTGTCACAGTTTGTTTATTAACCTCAACTGTCAAAATGAAATAATATCGCCGCCATTATATTGTGTTGCAATTCTAACTTAAAATTCTAGTCTTGTACTAATAAACCCAGTCGATTTTAATAAAATGCTTAGTTTAAAAGTGCTCTATACTTTACTGGCTTTTTTATCATATGGTGTACAGATACCTGGCCAAAGGTCCATACATTTTGAAACATCTCCTTTACCTGCATATTGTCGAGTGGAACGAGCGCAGGATACTTCATATGGTAAAACCATGAGAAATAATTTTGAGTGTGAGCTTGTCACACTAACGAAAAAATAAAAAAAAAATACGAAAGGTCCACACGAAGATTATTCCTAGATAGTAGGTGCCATATACCAATACAAAGACTAATTTAAAAACAACCAGAACAGAAATCAAAATTCCTCATATAGATACAGTCTACTCTAATATCGAACCCGGAACCAGGGTTGCCAGACGTACCGATTTCGATTTTTTAGCTAAAATTAAATGTCCCGCGCGGGACAGGCTCGGTTTCGCTTTTCGTGAAGGACTGACTTTTGCAAAGAAAAGGTCGCCAATTGCAAATATAAGTGGAACTGCAGAGAAAACTTAATTTTTTGTCCGTGTGTCTGAGAGGTGCGACACCCTTTGTACCGCGAAATCTGGTGTCCCGCTTTTGACTATGAAATCCTGCTTTTTTCACTCAAAAAGTTTCTAAATCCCGATTTAATAAAAAAAACTGGCAACGCTGCCGGATCCCACTAAATGTCACACCGCTATAATGACCACTCTGTCACGCGAGTTGTCAAATCCAGATGAATCCACTTTTCAGGCTAGTTTAATCTTTTTTCTGACCTATAACGAAACAACGATCGATAGAACCCATATCTATTTTGGAATACTTGTATTCCGCAAAAATAGATCTAAGTCTATAACTGAACTTGTGGTTCCATACATTTTAAATAATTAAATAGGCTCACATCTTTGAAGGAATAAAATAACACCGATTATTATTTTTATATGCCTGTGAATTTTTTCAAAGCTTAGTGCTTCGTTTAATACTTGATTACCATAAAAGCATGTTAAATGTTAAATAGATATTACCCAAACTTTGACCATACATAGTCACTTTATTTTCCGTGCGGCCACAAAAATACCTGTAAGCGGATGTTTAGTGGTGTTAAAAATAACAAGATCAATACATATAACGTTGTGATGTCAGTATATTTTCAGTTCTGTTTATTGATCTAAAAAATATTTCGCCAGGATACCGCGTATTTACGAAAAACACGTTGCCGAAAATAATGAAGCTAGATTTAAAATTAGTCTAATATATTTTATCTTCCATAAATAAAGGTTATGTTACTTTACCAGGTAGAACCAGTGTAGTTCTACCGGGGAGGTACCACCATCACACCTATTTCTAGCGTGAAGCATTTCTTTTGTTTCAATGGACGGGTATGATTACCGACATACTTTTGAGGCAACCATCTCAGTCTTCGGGAGTAGCAATGCATCTGTGATCGACTTCAGATAGGACCTATGTTCTATATGAAGTCGTGTATTATCTACCGTCGAAACGATCTGACCTCCTCAACTTTGAATAAATCGAACAAGAATATCTACTGCGTTTTAATTGGAACCTTCAAGGACCGATAGTAATCAAGACCTTGAGACCTTCGTGACGTCACGCCACATCGTAAATTTAATTGAGCACTTTATTATTTGTCTATTTGCCTTTATAGGCTTTTAAAAACTTCTTGTCTGATTTAGGTAAACACGTTTTTCATTCAAACATGACTTTATATTTAAAGTTATTTGAATTGTCTTAACATTAACTTTCATTCTCTTTGTGCCTGACAGACAATCCCACTTTTTAGGAAGCCCATTTCAAAAAAATATTTTATAATGCAAATGAGCACTTAGAAAAAATCTCTACAGCTTTGTATTTTCTGTCAGTCACTTCTTTCCAGTTTCGTAAACAATATCTTACGAGTGTACTAATGTAGCACTAATGTCTAATGTCTACATGTTGTACCTAAAAACTTATCGCTGTCACTTGCAGCATACGTATTAGCTCGGAGCAGCGGTTTTCGTGGCCCGCTGGTTAACGCTACATTTTCCTGGCGTTATTACACTTTGTTACATTTTACTGAGTGCTGTTTACCGGTATCGTGCATAATTTCGCACGTTCCAGCTGCACATCGGCCCCTAATATAAATTCGTTCAGAACTTGTTGATAAATAAGTGGAAGAGTTTCCGACGGAACAATAAACCTGCAAGTTATACTATGAAAAATACTTCGTTAAGTTAAAGAATTGTGTGATATTTTCATAAACAAAAATTAACTGTATAATAACTTAATGGCTTAAAATAAGATAAATTAAGTTTAGAACAATAGTTGCCGCATTAAAAATCCCTACTAATATTATAAATGTGAAAGTAACTCTGTCTGTCTGTCTGTCTGTTACTCTTTCACGCCAAAACTACTGAACCGATTTTTATGAAATTGTGTACACAGATAGTGGTGACCTTGGGATCCATTATAGGCTACTTTTTATTTCAAAAAATGGGTTGAAAATGTTAAAATCGAGCATAAATGTTTGTATGGTAGTTCGTTTTTGACAAAGAGCTGTACTAATAATTCCGTCAAGGGGTATCATAGATTTGATTAAAAACTTATGTGAATAATAAAACATTAAAAAATATTGATTTTGAGTCGACAACATATATCCGTAAAACTCGGTATGTCGCGAATTTTGTTAAATTCCCATGCAAATGACAATCTCCGTATTAGCATTTGACAAAGAGGTGTATTAATAATTCAGTCAAGGGGTATGATAGATTTGATTAAATACTTATGTGATAAATAAAACATTAAAAAATATTGATTTTGAGTCGACAACGTATATCCGTAAAACTCGGTATGTCGCGAATTTTGTTAAATTACAATGCAAATGACAATCGCCATATTGGCCATTTCGCCTGGACGTCATTGTGAGTTCGTTCAGAAATAATAAAAATAATACATTATAAAACTGTATATCAACGACTGTAAAGTCTACGCAATTAACTAAACACGTAACAATTTGATAATACACAGCGAAGTAATAAATGTCGGTATGAATGTCTATTTCTAACGTAACAATGCTGGCGATGTAAGCACGAGAGGCCTTGATGTAAGTATGCAGCCGGGCGGCGCTTTGTGTCGCAGTTTTATGCAATGAGGTTAATTTACGTCGCTCCGAACAAAGCTAATTTACTTTTGCATTCAAATTCAAATATTTTATTTTGCAAGAACATGGGTTGCATGGGTTGCATGGGCATTCTTCTTTCAATTAAAAATATGTTTGAATTTTCATGAATATAATTTCACGAGTTCAGGCCACATAGTTACTCTTACTGTTAGCGATTTAATTATTATAGAATAATACCAGTAAGCATAAATAATGTAAAGTGGTAAATGGTAGTCCTATAAATAATGTAAAGTTGTACACATAATACAAAAAGAGTCGCTTGTAATCAAAATCGCATTTACACCCGTTTACTGTGTACGTAAGTACTATATTTTTTAGTAATAATTGATATTTTTTGCACGTACTAATATATAAATATATCTTTTCTATTATAACATAATTGACAACGGTCAAATGAAGTTTTGTTTATATATTGAATACTAATATTATGTTTATTTATCACGCCGTTGAAAGCGCGCTTAGCATCTCGGCTTTCGAAGATCTTGACTGATCTATAAAGTTAAGGAACATCGAACGTGGTCGGAAATTGGTTCTATCTAAATTCAATAACAGATGCGTTGCTACTCCCAAAGACAAAGATAGCAGCTTCATATAAAAGTATGGCGTCAACCACATCTTTTCACCGAAATGCAAGTACTGCTTCATGCTAGATATGTTTGGTGGTGATACCCCGCCAGTTGAACGTCGCTGGTTCTACCACCTGAAATTCGAATCCATTTCACAAAAGCACAGTACTAATATGGAACAGTATGGAAACTAAGCCTAGTGGATAAATTTATTTATTTATTTATATATTTATTTATTTAATACATAGGCTTTAAACTAACATTACACGTAATCCCAATTGCACCTAATTTTCCAATTATCATTTTATTATAAAATAATTATCTACATTTTATTGAAGCAATAGGGTTGTCTTTCTATTATTTTTTTAATAATATTGTTATTAATTTTTATTTTAGCATTTACTTTCCTATAGTCATCAATCGATTTGTAATATCTACGCAGTTTACAAATAATATTAGAAGGTAATCTCACAGCGTCGGTTAATCACAGCATGATAATAATTATTATTGTAGTTTTAAATACGGAGACAAGTTTAATTTTGATACAATGTGCATATCATTGAGTTTTTGTATATCTTTATGTTTATAAATTTTGGCGGGAGCGTACACGAACCATGGCATTACGTGGCATATTTAAAAATTTCGCGGAAACAAATCGTAACTTAACCACTCGTCTTGACGTCAGAAGCACTGCGAAAACCCCTTAGCGGCCAAGTCGATGCAAACGTTTGCAGGTAGTTTCCTTACTGTCCCACATATTTCTACTGTGACAAAAGTGTATCGCCTACGCATGGTAGAGTACGCTTCAGGCGTCCCGCAGTAAGACAGTGGCCACCTACCATCAGGTGGACTGCACGCTCGTTAGCAACTTCACTCGGTATAAAAAAGTTACGGGCATAGCATTCATTTATCATTCACCAAAAAACCTGATACCTACAAATAAAGAACTTTGCGAAGTGCGAAATGTTGCTTTTGAACATTACTTAGCTGTACTTAGTATGAACTTTTAAATGAGTTTATGAAAGTTTAGTCATAAAATAATTTGCGAAAAATAAAATTAATGATCTACAAATTACTGACTTTTTCACCGAGTTCAACAAAGCTGTAGATACACACAATTTTAATGATTGATGTAAGTATTAGGTACTTGTACACAGGTGGTAGAACCTGTGTAGTTCGACCGGGGAAGTACCACCGCCACCACTATTTCCAACGTGAAGCATTTCTTTATCGATGGAAGGGTGTGGTTGCCGGCACACTTTTATATGAGGCGACCATCTTAGTCCTCAGAAGCAGCAACGCATCTGTGATTGACTTCAAACAGAACCCATGTTCTATTTGAAGTTGCTCACACATGTTCATGGGTGGCAGTGACCACTTACTATCAGGTGGACTGCATACTCATTTGCTACTTCAATCAGATAAAGAAAGAAAAACACACAATGCGTGCTCTTAAGCTATTTCAACACGCTCAGGACCAGTATTTGTTAGTGTCAAGTGGACTGTAAGCATATTTACTTCCAAAATCGCATGTTATAAGTCAAGTCCTTTAGGCTGACCAGTGATAGCCTAATGGTTGAATCTTGCACTTTCAATCGGGAGGTCCGAGGTTCAAACCCAAGCACGCACCACTGATTTATGTGCGTTTTAGAAAGTAATTATCACTGCTTTTCGGTGAAGGAAAATATAGCGAGGAAACCTACACACGCAAGTGTTCTTTAAAAAAAAGTTCTCGAAGGTGTGTTAATTCTAGAAATTCGCAGTTGGCCAGCTTTGTGGACTATGGCCTAAAGCTCTCTCATTCTGAGAGAAGACCCGTGCCCAGCAGTGGGACAATAATGGGTTGACGCGAAGCCCAAAGATCAACGTGGCACATGCGTACTGCACGTCCTTGTTCACGTAAGCCACTGCAATTAATAAAGTAAACAATAAAATCTATTGGTGTGAGTGCAGTGATTCGTGAAGAGGTAGCAGGGGTGGCACTGGCAGGCTGATCCGTCGACATATAGGTATTTATATCCTGCAGTTATTAAAGTATCAATAAAATCATAATATACACAAGTAAAAACCAAATAGGTACATATGTGTTTATATATATTTACATGTGTATTTATAAATACTACTTACCCGTCGCAACGCTCGAAATTCAA
Source organism: Spicauda simplicius (assembly GCA_949699795.1). Classification (NCBI taxonomy): domain Eukaryota; kingdom Metazoa; phylum Arthropoda; class Insecta; order Lepidoptera; family Hesperiidae; genus Spicauda; species Spicauda simplicius. The sequence goes on from OX453059.1 coordinate 17,421,257, forward strand.
CCGCAATATAAATAAAAAAACTAAATTTCATACTGTCCAAAGTAGCACCAATATTTAATTTAAATAAATTATAATAATTTTCAAGTTATTTTGAACGCACCTTTAAAAATAAATTATTTTTAAAAAAATATTAGCATTGCGCAATCCTTCTCTACATCAACTACAACCGTGCGTAATGTTATACTCCTCCGCCTGTGGCAAATATCTTAAAAACGAATCACAAGTTTTTGCTTCACGTATTAATATAAAGATATAATATATAACGTAGATTTACTTCACTTGTTCACAATGAGTTTCCCTTTTAAACGCACGTTACGATCCAGAGATGTTAAAAAGAAACTAAATAAGAAGTCCTTGTATTGTTGTTTTTCGTTTGTACTCGTATTTTATCGTTAGATATTATGTACAAAAACTTGTAAAATAAATAAATCGAAGGTGGTAGAACCAGTGTAGTTCTACCGGGGAAGTACAGCCGCCACACCTATTTCTAGCCTGGAGCAGTTCTTGCGTTTCGATGGAAGGGTGTGGTTGCCGGTAAACTTTCACATGAGGCGACAATCATAGTCCTCGGGAGTAGCAACGCATCTGTGATTTACTTCAGATGGAACCCATCTTTTGTATGAAGTTAATTACACATGTCCATGGGCGGCAGTGGCCACTTACCATAAGGTGGACTGCATGCTCGTTTGCTACTTCAGTCAGAAAAAAAAACCTTTTAAAACATATACCGATGTTATAAAAATATGATGCTACCGTTTAAAAACAGTACGGATCGCTTCATATTACTCTTATTTACCAAATTTATCAGATTTTTTAAAATAAAGACGGATGTTTTTCAAGGGTCTTTAAAACAAGTATAAGTTTTGTGTTTTTAAAACTATACCACGGATATTTCTTTTAAAAAATATGTCCATAGAATTACCATATTATAGCTATATTATAGAATTTAACCCGAAAGATGCGCTTAACAAAATATTAGATTGGTTTAAAAAAATTAGTCTAACATCTAGATGATACCAATTACAAGTTTTCTTTCATTTCTTTAACTAAGTACATATTTGAGTTGAATTTATAATATTTTACTTAAAAAAATGTTTTATATAAATACGTATACATACTTTCACGCTCTAAACAATTGTCTGAAAACTTAATACAAAAACCTTTGCCATAAACTATCTTTCAGAAACATAATACTGTAAACTATTTTATGGTCCCAGAAGTTATATTAAACACTTTCATAATGGAACTTTGCTGACATTTAACTTCGACTTTGTAAAAGCTAAATTATCAAGCGCTCGGTACTATTACCCTCTAATAACTACACGTGTATTCAGTTAACGTCTACACGACAAGAAGTATTATATCTCGTAAAAGGTGGTTAAATTTAATCTAAATACTGCGGTAATAACTAGAAATAGTATAACATGAAGCCACGTTACAATTGTTGTGCAATGGTTTTAAGCTTGTACGAAATATCCGTTCTTCCTCGTAATTTCTCGTAAATTTTAATGCTCAGTTTGTAAAAGTCTGTTTAACACGAAGCTATGATCTTTATAAAAGAGATGAGAAGAGATATATGGGCGCGAGCCATTTGTTTATATTTTGGTAAAAGATGTTTAACTAATATATAGGAGTTCAGGTGCAATTCGTTAATATTTTTATTAGTAGGCATTGCAACTCACGCCACTAAGTAGTGTTGCGATTTTTAAGGGTTGGCAAGTACCAACTTGTATCTGTTTCAATAAATAAACAAAATAAGAGAAAAAATAAATACAAAAATAGGAAACTTTAAAGTAGATAACGATCAGTAAAAGTCCAGAAAAATTAAATTCAAATTTTATTTATTTTGGAATAATATACATGCGTGTGTAACACTTTAGTAATTTTACAAATTTTACAATTCCAAACAAACAAGAGAACTTAAACTATAATCCGTGGCTGGGACCATCCTATTAAGCATTGTAGAAACGCCTGTAGCAGGAGGTCCCGAAATCACTCTACTCTACTAATGTACTCGGTATGATTTCAATAAGTACATCACTCTGAGCCCGTCTCATCTGTTTTATTCCCGCATCTATTTTTCTAGCACTTTACTCGTTGCAATTCAATTATTCACTCCACGCGCAGTCTGCAATGCAAATTATTTCCGAAATGCTACATTGCATAATTTCCGTACATTGCGCAAATAATGATTCAATGTTTACTATCCGATTGCGGAAGAGTTACATTTTGTTTCAAATAGAAGACGCAGCTTGCATTACAGTAGTTTGGAAGTGGCCGCTAGCGTCCATTTAAATCTATCATCAGTCCCAATGCGGTAGGAACCGGTAGATGGTTTGACCGGAAAGGTATCACCGCTACTCTAAAGGTCTTCGCACAATACCCCGACCCAACGACAACTCAACTCCTACTCAATTCATTGACCGCCACAGTTAAGGTCTTCGCACATTACACCAATTCAACGCCAACTCAACTTCAACTCAATTCAATGACCGCCACACTTAAGGTCTTCGAACATTACACCGACTCAACGCCGACTCAACTCCAACTCAATTCATTGACCGCCACACTTAAGGTCTTCGCACATTGCACCGACTCAACGCCGACTCAACTCCAACTCAATTCATTAACCGCCACACTTAAGGTCTTCGCACATTACACCGATTCAACACCAACTCAACTCCAACTCAATTCATTGACCGCCACGCTTAAGGTCTTCGCACATTGCACCGACTCAACGCCGACTCAACTTCAACTCACTTCATTGACCGTCATACTTAAGGTCTTCGTACATTACACCGACTCAACTCCAACTCAATTCATTGACCGCCACTCTTAAGGTCTTCGCACATTGCACCGACTCAACACCAACTCAACTCACAGTATGTCATTGAAATATACGCTTAATGTTTTATTACTTAAGACTAAATTTGTTAACTTGTAAGTCAAATTTATACGAGTCGTGTACGACGCGTGGACCACGACTCAGTAATTACACAAATTAAATTTTAAGTAACGTTATAAAAAGCTTACATTTCAATGCCATACGATGAGTTGAGTTAGAGTGTTGAGTCGATGTAATATGCGAAGACCTTTATTTGTAAAGTAACAACGTATTTCTGACCTTTCAGTGGAAGCTTGTGGTTGCCGGCACACTTTATTTGAAGGACCATCTTACTCCTGGGAAGTAGAATTTGTAGGTACATTAAGTAGGTACTTAATATATAATTGTTGTTCTACTTGTGGTATTAATTGTTATATTATTATACGTATATTTAGTATCCAGGAGAGATAAAATCCGATAACTTTGTCTAAGTGTATTAATATTCTTACGAGAATGACATTCTTATACGATGACCCGCGTGGCGGAGCGGTTACCATACCGGTCTGACGCGTAATGGGTCATGGGTTCGATTCCTGGCCAGAGAGGTATGTGAATGACGAGTTTAGATTCCTTTTCTGGGTCTGGGTGTTTGTGTATTAGTCTTGTGTGTATCCATGGTACCCACGACACAGGAGAAAATCCTACTGTGGGGCTGTGAGTGTAGAAAGCGTGTTATATTCAAGCGAAGTGTGCCGCTTAGTAAATTGTGTTAGCAGAGTAATGGGAACAAATTTATTAAAACAAAAAAATCTTATTTTATCCTACCGATATCAAGTAGGATTTGTGCTGTCATATCTTATACCAAAATCTATGTAATGTAGCCTACTACATCACTAATGTAGCATACTACATCCACCTCTACAACTCACTACGGTAATCAGTTAAGTTTCAACCTGTTTTATGTCCATAATCTTCCTGAAGTCATTAGTCTACCTGGTCCTGTCCTTTTGACCGAACTACATTAATGAGGGTTAAGGAGACCTGTTTTCGTAACCACAAGACATAAATAACTTTAGAAACTTTGATGTATATGTTTTAAATATTCTATGTTGTTTTTGATACTGAAATAAAAATATGTTTCTCTCATCTATATATTAATACGTGTAGTAAAAACTTCTGACCCCATTTTAAGAAAATCACGGGCACGGTTATACTTTATATAGAGGAGTTAAAGATGTTTTTTTAATGATGCGTATAACTTACATACAATCAATTAAAACACATAACGCACACTACCATGCATTGATAAAAAAAACTTTCATTGTTTTCTTTTTTTATCTGACTGAAGTAGCAAACGAGCATGCAGTCCACCTGATGGTAAGTGGTCACTGCCGCCCATGGGCATCTGTAATCAACTTCATACAGAACATGGGTTCTATATCAGATGCGTTGCTACTCCCGAGGACTATGATGGTCGCCTCATAAAAGCGTGCCGGCAACCACACCCTTCCATCGAAACGCAAGAAATGTTTCGTGTTAGAAATAGGTGTGGCGGTGGTACTTCCCCGGTCGAACTATGCTGGTTCTACCACCTTCAATATTACATTACCTTACTATTAAAACACATAACGCCAAATATATCCGATGTCTTTGCCAAAATACCCGTCGTTGCTTTTAAAAGCAGCTTAGTCAATTAAGGCTTTTTCTCTTCAACTGGTGTCTTAAAATAACTCCAAAATTAATACACAGTCGAAAAACACATTGGAAACTTTATAGTAGGTACATAAAACTGTGTTTGAACTATAATTTATTTTAATTTGTAAACTGTTCATGCTAATTTGATCTGTATCAAGTTAAGTTCATGAGTGGAATAACGCTCGAATTTTGAACGTTGACATGCGTGACTAGTATAGATAATTAATTAATTAAACTAAAAATAACTTTAAACTATTTCAAACCAATTTAAATCTATACTAATATTATAAAGCTGAAGACTTTGTTTGAATGCGCTAATCTCAGGAACTACTGGTTCGAATTGAAAAGTTTTTTTAAGTTGAATAGACCATTCATCGAGGAAAGCTTTAGGCTATATATATTTAATCGCGAGTGAAACTGCGGGAACTGCTAGTTATAAATATATATAAGTAATAAGCTAAAAAAAGTTGAAGCAATTATTTAACGTAGTATTTTTGTTACTTTAGATCCTTTACAATTCCTGTGGCGTCGAATTAAATGGTATTAAATCTCTCCACATCGTTCGCCATATGTAGGTTTCTGGGGAATTTATAAGGGCAATTAAACGGACAAACGTACGGGTTGAGCGTTGTTGCAACCAGAACAAATAAATCGAAGGCCGAATAACGTGTGGCACTCTTAGAGGTGTTTTGTTTACGTAATCCCAATCCAAAAAGTATACTTTTAGTTATTCCTAACAAAACTAATAAAATTACTGTTCAAAGCGGAATTGGTAAGAGATATATAAAGAAACTAATAGGTAAATACTTTAAAAAATACAAAATAGAGATATATAAAGAAAGTAATAAAAGAAAGTAAATATAAGAAAGTCCACCAATTCGCACTTGGCCAGCGTGGTGGACTATGGCCTTAACTCTCTAATTCTGAGAGATCAGCACTGGGCCAGTAATGGGTTGATGAGATATAAAGAAAATCTATATTTGTATGACAATATGTACCGTATTACATATTATTTATGTAGGTAGCATAGGTTGTGCCTACCTATTATTGTAGTGTATCTTTTATGAATGTAAACAAATCGTCCATATCGGGAGCTAGAACCAGATCGATATTCGATAGGCTTAATTTTATGTATTATGTGGCAGTCGCCTTCCAAACTCTGTACTGTAAGATCGTCGCAACAATTGTATATTGTAAAATATTATATTACAATATATACATCTACACTCAATTGCCTTTTATTTCATCCGCCACAAGACGAAGAGGCAAAAGGTTTTTTTTTTTTTTATAAAATAAAAAATGGTTTTCAACCAACTGAATGATAGAGGCGAGTGTGAAGTTCACTTGATTATTATAATTGGTCACTGTCTCCTACGGACGTCTGTAAAACCCTACATAATATATAACATTGAGATCTAACCAGAGGTTACTCAGCAGTATGTTGCAATTAGACGATCCGCGTAGCGGACCGGTTGCCTTATCGGTCTGACGCGCAATGGGTCCCTGGTTCGATTCCCGGCCAGATAGGTATCTGAATGATGAGTTTAGATTCATGTTATGGGTCTGGGTGTTTGTGTATTTGTCTTGTGTGTGTCCACGACACAGGAAAAATCCTAGTGGGGGGGGGGGCAGAAAATCTATGAGTGTAGAAAGCGTGAAAGCGTTGTTCTCGCTCGTCGCTCTCAGGGATGAGAGCTAAGTTGGAACACAGTGGCGGCATAAGGCGTGGGCAGTGTGGGCCTCTGCCTTTTTTTTTTTTTTTTTTTTTTTGTTGACGGGGAGGAAACCTTCAAAAGGTACCCGGAGCCTTGAGGAGAGACTCCGGGTTATGTGGGATTTTTACCCACTAAAACCTCCTCGGAGGCCTTCCTCAGCGCTTGTAGGGGACCCCGGGACCTCTAAAGAAAACGCGCCAGTACCCCCTAGCGCAGCACCCCTCATGGGCTCGTCTCTTAGGGGACATGTAGCTGTCCCCCTGCATCTTCCGGTGTCTACGGCGACATGCAGCCACACATGCCACCGTCCTTCTCGGGGTTGCTGGCTGGGCGGTTCGAGCTCCCTCTCGAGCCGTCCGCAACCCCAGGAGCCCCCTTTTAGTCGCCTCTTACGACAGGCAGGGGATACCGTAGCCGTATTCTACTCCCCGACTACAGGGAGTAGCGCCGGGGGGACGTTACCTACGTCTGCCCCGGCGGCTCCTTCGCCGAGCGGGATCTGCGCGCTCCCGTTCTCTCTCAGCACTCTCCTTCGCGAACATGACTGTTTCGCAGAAGGAGGTCACTGCCTCCCATGCGTCCCTGGAGTGCACCATCGCTGCGACGACGGCCGCCGGGGACAAATCGTTCCCGATCTTGTTGACCAGGATCCGCCGCTCTGACTCCCACGATGGGCAGTGCTCGAGCGTGTGCTGCGCGGAATCCTGGTCATGTCCGCAGTGGTGACACACTGCGGACCTCTCCTGGCCTATGCGATTCAGATACTCACCGAAGCAGCCATGTCCGGTGAGTATCTGTGTCAGTCGGTAGGTGACTCGACCTCCGTTCCTCATCCAGGCCCGGTAACTGGGGAGGATGGCGCTGACGGCTCGTTGACGCGCGTTCTGCGGCTCCCGCAGTCTGTCCCGCCAGCGCGTCAACGCTTGCCATCTGGCTTTCCGACGAAGCATTGCGACCGTCTCATTCGGGGGTTCAGCCCTCTGGCGGAGAACGCGTATCTTGTTAAAAATGTCTGCGTTCATCTCCGCCAGAATGTCCAGGGGCGGAATCCGCGCCAGGACATTTGCCGCCTCATAAGATATCGTGCGATATCCGCGTGCCACCCTAATCGCGATCGTGCGCTGCGCGGCGAGGAGTTTCGCCGCGCGGCGCCGGCTCGCCGTCAGCCTGTGTGACCAAACCGGGGCGCCATAGAGCGCGATAGAGTGCACGACACCTGCATAGAGGCGGCGGACTTCTTCCCTAGGTCCCCCGAGATTCGGCAGCAGCCTATGCAAAGAACCCACCACCTTGTGAATTCGGGGGACGAGACGGTCAAAATGCTCGTCGAAACTCCAGCGGCCGTCGAGCACCAGCCCAAGGTACTTCATGTACCGGCCCACCTGGATATCGGCGTCACCTACACGCACTGACATTCTAGGGGGTTCCTTGGCCCGCTTCAAACCATGGAACCATAGCGCCTCAGTTTTCTGAGGCGCTATCCGAAGCCCTAGCCCGCAGATGCGCGACACAATCCGTGCCACGCCTGTCTCCGCCAGTCGGAGACTCTCCTCAAAGGATTCGCCTTCCGAGAGGACGAGGGTGTCGTCGGCATAGCAGACAATGCTCACGCCGGGTGGAAGCACCGTCTGCAACACCGTGTCGTATGCAAGGTTCCACAGGAGCGGCCCAAGAACTGAACCCTGTGGCACCCCGCACACCACCGCCCTCTCGTTGTCGTTCCCGTAGCGGCCCGGATAGCAGATGCTCCTGTCCGACAAATAGTCCGCCAACACGCTTTGAAGGTAGACGGGCACTCGGTGATGTATAAGTGCCGCCTTTATCGCGTCCCAGGGCAAAGAGTTAAACGCGTTAACTATGTCAAGGCTTATAGCCAGGACTACTCTGCCCCGAGAGACGGCCTGCTCTGTGAGCGCTCGGACTCGCAGAATCGCGTCCACGGTCGAGCGCTGCCGTCTGAAGCCGAACTGACTGTCGGACAGGTCCGGGCCGCTACTCGCCAGGTGTCTGCTGACGCGAGTGGCGATAACCCGCTCAAGGAGTTTGCCAGCCTCGTTCAGCAGACATATGGGCCTGTATGCTCCTGGTGAGTCTGCTGGACGACCCACTTTGTGCAGGAGCACCAGTTTCGCCCTCTTCCATGCCGCGGGGAATTGGCCGCATCGGAGGCAGGCGGTGAACAGGCGCTGCAGCCTCGCTCCGAGGATCGTCAACGCCAGGACCCAGGCCCGACCTGGAATTCCGTCGGGGCCCGGGGCGGTGTTGCGCTCCGCCAGGCGTTTAACCGCGCTCTCCATCTCTACCTCCGTAACGGCAAGCTCGTCAGACCAATTTGCAAGGCTCGGCGTTAGTGTTAGGACACTAGGGCCTTCCAGAGTTCCAGGGAACAGCGTGTCCACCACTGTCGAGACGAAGACAGGGTCTAGGGTCTCTGTTAGTGGAGGCATCCACGGTGGGCCTCTGCCTACGGCCTAGCGATGCAAAAGGCCTCGTGCCTCACAAACACAGAGTCTCCCAAGACTTAAGAGAACTATGTGGAGAGACTTGGTGTTTTTTGAAGTGAAACTTCTTTATCGGGGTTGGAAAAGTGAAACTACTTTATCGGGGTTGGAAAAAAATTTAGTGTAACATTTTTTCGTTACGCGCCATCTTTTTCTGTTACGCGCCATCTTTTTTTTCCGTTACGCGCCATCTTTTTCTTATCCCTACCACGCGTGATATTAGATAGATTATTATTATAGATTAGATTATTAGATAAATAATTTAAGCTAAAATTTTAGAAAAAGTTTAATAAAAGCCTTTTATTCAACTTTATCTAATTTAACTTTATTTAACCAATTTCTGTAAAGCTGCATATAGTAAATTATTTTTTGAAAAATAACGTCATAAAGAAGTTTCACTTCTTACGAGTGTACGCTAGTACACGCACACATTTTTTTGATCGTCAAATTACATTTCGGTTTAGAACAACATTAGGTGACCTTTGTTTTGGTCGTGAATTTGATCGAAATTAATTTCGTTTGCATTTGGTGATCTTTTTTTGGTTGACGAACGAGAGCCTCGCGAATTGTAGCTTGCCCACGTTAAGTTCTCTGTTGGAACACCATTAATAAGTATGTTTGCCTCGCATCAACCCATTATTGGCCCACTGCTGGGCACGGGTCTTCTCCCAGAATGAGAGAGTTTAGGCCATAGTCCACCGCGCTGGTCAAGTGCGAATTGGTGATGTTTGTTTAGGTTACCACAATCTTCACATAAAAACACAGCGGCACTTAGCACTGATTTGGTAGAAATATATAAGACGGTAGCGCCAGTGGCGTCAGACCTCAAGAAGTTTTACCTTTAGGTATCTAGATCTAGAAATATATTATGTACGTAAAAATGTCAATAAAACCTAAACTACAAAAAGTCTGCATTGTTATGTTTGCAATTTTAAGTTCTAAAGAAATCAAATGTATCTCAAATATTATTATACAATTAGAAACATATATTATTTATTACAATAACAGGGCTGCTGGAAGAAATTTCATCTTGAAATAAGTAGTCCTTTGTACTTAAGTTTACAATGTCTGTTTTTTATGCATTTTTGTGTACAAAAATTATAAATAAATAAATAAAAATAACTACAATAAATATTGCATTTTCATTACTGTAATAATTATTTTCTTTTAGAAAATCATCATCTTATCATACATCAAATTCCATATACCTAAGTTATAAGTATGACGGAGGGGGTGGTTCTTTTTCGCTCATCGTATCAGGATAACCTACTGTGGGCTCTGATAGGGAATGTTAACACGAGAATAAATTGAAGACTTGATTTTAACACACAGTATATTGCCGAATTAAACTTGTTACAATCACTGAATTAATCAAACTAAATTAAGTAGGCAAGTAATCGTAGCACTAAGAACGCGGGATGATTTTAGAGTCGTCTGCTTCGGCCGACCGTCAACGATAGACTGAGGTGTCGGCCATTAAACTGGTACAACCCTAACTTCATCGAGCGCCACTAGATGGCGCTGGCGTTCCGGTGTTGCTACAATACCGCCATTTCCGACAAGTAAATTTATGTCAAAGAACCGTTCTATTAGTTACGGTCAGTGAAATAGAAACAAAATGCCCGCGTTGAAAGAGTAATTAATGTCAGGTTCGCGCAGATTAACTGCTGCTATCCTTTCAGGTGTCCTCTACGGAGTACGGTTAGATTTTTCTAAATTTCTTAGCATTTGCGCTAGCTGTAAATGCCATTGCCTGGTAATGTAAGTTGCAATAAGGTAACTTAAGTAATGTAAAAAATGGTATGTAACGAACCCTGATAAAAAACCTTTTTGACTAGTTGACTCGGCGTACTTCGTTCCGCCTAAAAGTCAAAAACTTAAAATTATCAGTATTATTAATTATCATCAGCTATATTATAAAACCTTCCTATATAATCACTCTATCTATTAAAGAAGCTGCATTAAAATCCGTAGCGTAGTTTTAAAGATCTAAGCATACATAGGGACAGACAGCGAGAAGCGACTTTGTAGTGTTTTGTACTATGTAGTGAAGATGCGTACAGACGTTCATGAGCGGCAGAAATAACTTACCATCAGGCAGACATCAGGGTGGGTCGCTACTATTTCATTAAAAAAAATCAAAGATATACGTTTATTTAAACTTATAATAGGACTCTGTTGTTATCCTCCATTATAACAATATCCTCCATTTATTAAATATAAGTTTCCGTATGCGATTTCGTCCTCTTAGACCTTAAGTTACGAGTTAAAAAAATGGTCACATGGCCAGTTTCATGGCGAGCAGCTAGCGCTTAGAATACCTGAATGATAATTAGAAAAACCATAAATGTTTTTATTCTCTTTTCTATTACCGATACCATTTTATCACAAAGCACATACTTGTATGTTGTATGTTGAAGGTGGCAGAACCAGTATAGTTCGACCGGGGAAGTACCACCTGCACCGCCACACCTATTTCTAGCGTGAAGCATTCCTTGCGTTTCGATAGAAAGGTGTGGTTGCCGGCACACTTTCACACGCGACCATCATAACCCTCGGGAGTAGCAACGCATCTTTGATTGACTTCAGATGGAACCCATGTCCTTTATAAAATTGTTTACAGATGTCCATGGGCGGCAGTGACCACTTAGCATCAGGTGGAATGCTCGTTTGCTACTTCAGTCAGATAAAAAACGCTTATTCTACTCGTGCACACAAATACCTATGAATACATTCTCAATTTTAGTTTTTTCTTCACGCCAATAACCGCAGACCGCGTATTCGAGAGACAAAGCCAAAAGATTAAGAGCAAAACGTATGGATCTATAAATCGTCTTTTTCCTTCGTGGACGCATAAAATATACGACGAAGTGGAGCTGAGGAGCTGTGGAGCCTGAACAAATCGCTGTTATATTGACGGGGTGGCAATTGGTTACTTTTTTATTTTATAATCTTTGTTTATTGTCTGTTACTGGACATTTTCTTTTATTTTCTGCATTTATAGAAGCGATTCTTTAGGTATTTTATATAGAACCAGTGTAGTTCGCCCGGGGAAGTACCACAGCCACACCTTTTTCTAGCGTAAAGCAGTTTTTGCGTTTCGATGGAAGGGTGTGGTTGCTGGCACACTTTTATATGAGGTGACCATCTTAGTCTTCGGGAGTAGCGACGAATCTATGATTGACTTCAGATAAAACCCTGTGTTCTGTATGAAGTTGGTTACAGATGTCCATGGACGGCAGTGACCACTTACTATCAGGACCGCATGTTCGTTTGCTACCTCAATCTTTTATATATTGGTTTGCCTCTCGTTACAATTGGTGGTGATAAGAAGAGTATTCCATGGTGCTGCTTCTGTGCAGATGTTTATAAACCACCCATTGAGTCTCAGTAAGATTTGGTAACATATATTTTTGGATACTTGTAAAGATTACTTTTGCACCATAAATACCTGTGTTCAATTAAAGAAAGAATGACACTCGTACGTATGCTTAGATCTTTAAAACCACGCAACGAATTTTAATGCAATTTTTTTTTCATAGAACTAGGTAGAGGCCTTGTCAGTAACAGAAAACGTGCACAAAAAATGATTTTGATGCACGTTTTCTGCATGAGATACACAAGAAATTGGTAAAAGATCATTGTATAGATGAAATAGAACAATTCATCTGTATCACCAATTTCTGATAATCTGATCCGCTATTGCCATTTCTTCTTTATATACTGGTCATCTATCAAATATACTTTGAATATGAATATATTATTAATCCATCCATCATTAAATGTTGAAACTGCAAATATAATGAGTATAAGAATAAAAAGCGCGGTGTAAATTATGCTTTAATCAATGAAAGTCTCATGCTGAAGCACGCAATGTAGACGGAAAATTGAGTTTAATTAAAACGCACTTGATCTGCATTCAGATGCTGTACTAACGCCACGCTCAGCTTTGATGAGGCATTCATGAATGATCGGAGAATTTATACCATGTCGGCAACGGAAAATCTATCTTCGAGAGGATTATAGCAAGAGTTTTGAGGGCTCTCTAGTTCTGGGGCATATCACGATTGCTCAGATAGTTCAACTAATGAAGGTTTGCATATTTTTACAGTACTTATTAGATTATTTTGCCAAGTCGTAAAACCATTTCTAGCATAAAGCACTTCTGTTTCAGTGAAAGGGTATGTTGGTCGGCATACATATGGGGCGACCAGTGTAGTCCTCGGGAGTAGCACCGCTTCTGTGATATACTTCAGATGGAACCCATGTTCTGTATGTAGTTTATTATAGATGTTCATAGGCGACATTGACCACTTACCATTAGGTGGACGGCATGTTCGTTTGCTATTTCAGTCAGATAAAAGTTTAATTATCACAAATACGTAAGTATGTCAAATTCATAAACTTATGTTATGCTACTCCTGAGGACTATGATGGTCGCCTCATGTGAAAGTGTTTCGGCAACTACACCCTTCTATTGAAACGCAAGAAATGCTTCAAGCTAGAAATTGGTGTGGCGGTGGTACTTCACCGGTGGAACTTCACTGGTTCTACCACCTTGAAAACTTATGTTAATATAAGAGTATAAGAAAAACTATTTACTTGTAAGTCAATGTATCACAAACTATTCAAATACTATGTAGTAATCATACGAAAAACTACTAATTTGTGTTAAAAAATTAAAGTGTAAAAAGTCTTTTAATTTTCAACCGACCCCGATGAAAAAGAAAATTCTTAATTCAGCTCTATATATTTTTGTTACGTTAGGGATAAGCATTATAGGAGCAGTGATAGCCTAATGGTTGAAACTTGCCCTCTCGATCGGGAGGTCCGAGGTTCAAACCCAGGCACGCACCAATGATTTATGTGCGTATTAGATATTAATTATCACTGCTTTTCGGTGAAGGAAAACATCGTGAGGAAACCTACACACCCGAGAGTTCTTAAAAAAAAAAAAAAAAAAGTTCTCGGAGGTGTGTGAAGTCCACCAATTCGCACTTGGCCAGCGCGGTGGACTATGGCCTAAACTCTCTCATTCTGGGAGAAGACCCGTGCCCAGCAGTGGGCCAATAATGGGTTGATGCGATTATAGGAAGCAAAAAAACTAAGTTAAAAAATCGATGTATCGATTGTCCCGTGGGAGTAAGATAATTTCCCACAGTAAAAATTAACCTACATGTTAATTCAGAGTGTCAGCTAACTCCCTACCAAAATTTATGAAAACCGCTACAGCCGTATAGATGTGAAGAACTATCAAACATACACACTCACAAACTTTTGCCTTTACAATATTAAGTATGATTACTTCATCATATAATTATATTACTATTACATATATAAATACCGTTTCATTGTGTTACTATGATCCAAGTACTAAACTTAGCCACCAATTCGCACTTGGCCAGCGCGGTGGACTATGGCCTAAACTCTCTCATTCTGAGAGAAGACTCGTGCCCAGCAGTGGGACAATGATGGGTTGACGACGACTAAACTTAGTAACCTCTCAACCAGTAACAAAAATAACATATAGCTGCGGGATTCAGCTAGTGCTATAATATAATTGAAATAAACCAAATCTTAGGAATACGCACGAAACAATAAGCCTAACTATGAAAGTAAATCACTTTCAAGAGAAACAAAATGACTTTACCCCAACTCGATAAGTTAAATCCACGAGCTCTTTATACTTGGTATCCAAAATCTTACTTTCTAATATCCGTCACGAACACATTTCGCCAAGTAATTAATTCGCAAAGAACATCACTTGCGCATTTCATTAAGAGCTTGTTTGCAAAACTGTTATTAATCATTAAGCAGACGATTTAAAGTTTAAGCTGATCTTTTCATTTATGAAACTCCGGTTTAAATATTTATCCTTTCAAGAACTTGGTTAAAGTTCTTAAATTTCGTATGTTTACAATTTTAGGGCAACTTTACTTAGAAGCAGATCTTTGAAACATATTCTAAAACAATATCTACACTCATAGCCCCACAGTAGGATTTTCTCCTGTGTCGTGGGTAACATGGACACACACAAAGACGAATACACAAACACCCAGACCCAGAACAAGAATCTAAACTCATCATTCAGATACCTGTCTGGCCGGGAATCGAACCCGGGACCCCCTGCGTGTCAGAACGGTATGGTAACCGCTGCGCCACGAAGGTCGTCGAATTTCTATTAGGTATATGTATTTTAATGTTATAATACAAAAAAACAAACTTCTCTCTGTAGCAGTTAAATGATGAATGCTTACGTAGAAAATTTTTGAACATGTTTGTCGTCATAATAGCCTTACTAGTCACACGTCATATCGGTCGAAATTCGACCGTAATTTAAATTAAAAAACTAAACTTCATATTGTCCAGAGTAAGTACGAATATTTTTCAAATTCAAATGTAATAATTAAAGTAGTAATTTTGAACGTACCCGTTAAATAAGAAGACGTTTAATTAGCTAAACCGCATTTAAAAGCAATAGCGGGTATTTCGACGAAGACACTGACTTTTTTGACGTTATGTGTTTTCATAGTAAGATCTATATATAAACGCACCCAGAACAGCCTACTTATATTGATGTACTAATAAACAGGCTTCAGTGAATAAATCTTAATTCAGTTATTAAGATCTATTCACAGAAATTATTGTAATATTTATTCCGAAGGGGCTTTTGTTACTTGATAAACAGATTACCATAAACATTAACGAGTTTTTAGGCGGCACCAGGGCATTGTCGTTATAGTGATTTCATTTGTAATACAGTGTTAAATAGTCTTACTTTACTGTCTTAAATTAAAAATTCTAAAAATAGCTCAGTGTGACTGTTTCTGAAAAAAAAAATAGAAAGAAGTAATCCTCTAACATTAATATTGAGTATATTTTGAGATTGGCAAGTTAAAAAATAATATATCTTAAAAAGAATTCTGATAAGCAATTGAGTACATACATTATCTTCATGTACTACGTACCTACATACGTTCTTTCTTACATACACCGTAACGCTACGTCGTAGAGATGCTACGGCGTAGCATATATAGTGAACTACGATTGTATCATAACTAACAGATAAATTTGATGTAAGAAATATATTTATATTACATTTTGTCTTTAAGTTCTTTCGTTTTATATTAAAGCGTTTTACTATAATTTACAGTCTGTGATTTATTCTCATATAAATTAAATATATATCCCCTTACAAGTGTTCTCAAATAAAAGTGGTTTCTGATTAGTTTATTATATTACCTTGCATTATTATTTGTAACTGTACAAAAACTTATAATAAATAAAGATATATATAATACAGTATATATTTATTACATAATTTCAAGGTGGCAGAACCAGTGTAGTTCGACCGGGGATGCTCGGCTGGATCGACACCTATTTCTAGCGCAAAGAATTTCTTGCGTTTCGATAGAAGGGTGAGGTTGCCGGCACACTTTCACATGAGGCGACTAGGCCTCGGAAGTAGCAACGTATCTGTGATTCACTTCAGATTGAACCCATGTTCTATATAAAATTGCTTACGAATGTCCATGGGTGGCAGGGACCACTTACCATCAGGTGGACTCTATGCTCTTTTGCTGGAGTCAAATTAAATAGGCTGTCTGTATATACTACGTATACACAAAAAATATCTATACTTATCATAAACTTCAAAACAATGATGCAGTGTTATGAAATTATAGCAGAATGTCTATTTCATTTTTACATTATCACCAGTTTTCAAAATAATAAACGGCCGATCATACCCTTAGTTCATTGGATTTAAACGACCCGAACCGTCCACTAATATCTCGTTAAAGTTCTAAGTCCGTCATATCAAAAGTTTGGATGTAATCAGCACTTCTGTGAAACCGGAACATTGCTTAGACATCAAGGACACAGATGTTGCTCGTGACGACTTTCCATTATTCGATTTAAGTCATTAATCTTATGACAATTATAATAAACCAATATTTATTTTGTGTATTAATTACTCAAGCATCGTTTGCGGGTACAACCCATTATTGTCCCACTGCTGAGCACGGGTCTTCTCTCAGAATGAGAGAGTTTTAGACCATAGTGCACCACGCTGGCCAAGTGCGAATTGGTGGACTTCACACGCCTCCGAGAACTTTATTTTTCACAGAACTGTCGGGTGTGTAGGTTTTCTCACGATGTTTTCCTTCACCAAAAAGCAGTGATAATTAATTTCTAATACGCATATAAATCAGTGATGCGTGCCTGGGTTTGAATCTCGGACCTCCCGATTGATAGGGCAAGTTTTAACCATTAGGCTATCACTGCTTTTACAACGCAACGTTTAATGATCAAGAATTTATTATCTCTTTTTTTAATAATAATGCTTAGAATTCTACCTATCACTTGATAATGCGTCTGTACTTGTTCCTGTTCTTTTCCTGTCATACGTGCCACATGCATGCGCCTCTTGATGAGACTGCGGTATAACAATTCACGCATGCGGATGAAACTTGCGCATACATACACGAAATAGGTAGAAATTTATAATAATGGCATTTGAAAGATTACGAAAGTGTCTTCTTTTTTTAAAAACAACAAGATTAAACGCATATAACTGAAATTATGGCAAACAATGTACAATGTCATGTATTAAAATAATGTCTTGGTATGTATAGATTTTGTACTTTACGCATGTAAGTAAAATACTTAATTATAAATGGTAATGATTAGGACTAATACTATAATATTGTGTTAGTAATTATTACAGTAGTATCAGTTCACTTCCTAATTCTTAAACTTTCTTGTTAACAATCCAAGTAGATAAACATTGAATATAAAACATCAATAACAATTGACTCTGACAAAGGAACAAAGAACTTAAACTGAAAACTTTGGGGAAAAAATAACTGGAAAATATTCTTGTATAAAAATTAAATTCACTATTTAAAATAATATTCGCATTGTAAAATGTAACTTAAAGTATCACATACACACAATAAACAATTGTTCTCTGTCAACATGAAAGCAATGCGGGACAAGAATAAATTCCTATCGCATAGTGTTGTGGTCGACGACAGTGTTTAATAGAACGACGTTAGATCCGCGCCTTTGTCGAGGAAAAGATTGCGATCTTGTTGTTCAAAGATTGCGGAAATTCTACACTTTGCTTTAATACTAAGTCATTCGTAGTCTTTTACTGACATCTATTTATATATTTCATTAACTTTGTGTTTCATACCATTATCCAGTCATTACTGTCTTTACTAGCTACGAAATCTTACGAGTATACTTTTAAATTTTAAACGCATCATCAGTTATTTATAGGTATCTATTATTATACCTGGAGATGAGATGCACAAACTGCATTTTTTTATGTTATTCAATTAACGCCCCACCGCTATTATGAGATATTCTAAAGGAAAAATGTAGTTTTCCTTATCCAATCGCCCTGGCTTATCTCTAACAAAAAACCAATGAGATTTTGGGACATTCACGGACATTATAATGGTATTTGTGTAAGAAGGAACTGTTTTTGTGTAAATAAACTATTTAGAGAATTATAAGATGTCATAGAATTCCAAATTTTCACATAAATATAACAGAGAATGTTAGAAGAACAATATCGAATGTTCAAATGATTTTAAAATAAAATACTGTACAGTTACAAAACAATTAAATTGATTTGAATGTAATGACATAGGCGCGTTTTCGTGAGGCAGTTTAAATTAGTTCTTAGGATAAAAAAAATACAGCAAAAAACAGTTTGGACACCACGTCTGTGATTTTAATTAAAAATAAGTCTCTTACCATTAAATGGCCAGCATACTCATTTTAAAAATGAGGCTCTTACCAATAAGTGGCCAGCAAACTCATTATTCACTTAAATTGCTTAAAAAGTACTATTGTTAAGTGATTAAAAGAAAAGCCGATTGATTTTTAATCAATACAATACGTTTTATTTTCGTTTATGTAGTAATTGCTTTAATTCAACGCTTCTTTGCAATTTGCGCCCAAATAATAACAAAAATAACTATTTTTTAAAAGATAAAAAATCGACAGAAAATGGACCATTTTATCCTTTTTTTCACCACATTTTTAATTTCATTCCTATTAAGTAATATTCCTTAGGTAACTTTGACAAAGACATTGACGACAATGCCAATAACATTTTATACGTTACAATCAGTCAAGCCTCTAGCACGTGTTAAAAAACCTACGTACAAACATTCTCGTACGCTAGCAAAACAATACCTGTCGCAGTCGGGTAAATATGTATAAATTCGGGTAAATAATAATATATATAAATCTATAGTTTATAAGCACGCAATGAAACACGAGCAAATCGGCTTATAGTTGTTAATTATGGATCTGTCTAAATTCCCTTTGTCTGCGTGATAATTCAGTGAATAAACACGAATCAAATTTCGTCGTATGTCAATATTAGGCGTGTCTACGTAAATGGTTTAGTTAAGACGTGGATAGTTTTAGATACACTACAACTGCTTTGAGATTAGATTATTAATTTATGCGGGTACATGCTATACAAGATTAGTTTTTGTAATTAATTTTTTTAAGATTAAAGTAGCAATCGCACGTAGTAGTCACCGCTGGCCATAGACATCTATGAGAAATAACATATGAAGTCATCCACAGTTGCTTTGCTGCTCCCGAAATCTAAGATCAACTTAAATGAAATTGAGTGTAAAATCATCTACATATTCATATGCCTACTTTGAATCATATCATATCATACTAGTACTGGTCATATTATAAAGGCAAAAGTTTGTGAGTGTGTATGTTTGTTATTCTTCACGTCTAAACGGCTGGAGCGATTTTCATATAATTTGGTGGGGAGTTAGCTGACACTCTGGATTAACATGTAGGCTACTTTTTTTTGTGGGAAAATATCCACGGGATAATTGAATCATCAGTTTTTTTAACGCTAGCGAAGCTACGAGGTTCAGCTGGTTTTTCATAAGTTTGTGAATATTTATCGTTTTTGTTTCAAACGACCTGTGTGATAAAACAAAAAACATTAATACAATCTTGTTATCTGAAAGCGAATAGCGAGGCTACGCGAATTTTGCCACGTCTGATATTACCGTGTTTTCGTTAATTAGTTTACTTAGGGTTTGCTTGCGTTTTCAGATAAGCCAGTGATTAGCTAGCTTTGCTAAAGAGGACAGTAAATTCAATTATTGAGCGTCAAAGAGAACTCGTGTCGTCTAAGATCACCATTCAGTCCTCTGTTAAATTTTGTTCTTCTATTTTATACTTGCTTTGAAGCGCTTTGATAAAATCATGACGGCAAATTTCGAAAATTGAAACCACGAGGCTACATCACGCAAGATTTGGAAAAGAGGCTACCAAAATAATGATTATTGATAACTTTACCAATTCTATAAATCTTGCAGGTTTTCTTGCTTGTGGTTGCAACCGGTTGCGGAAACCGGAAGCACGAGCGCCTCACTACCCGTATCCATTAAGAATCGCCTGGTTCCGTCCCTAGCGCACTCATTCGGAACCGAATAAAACACAAATTATACTAGCTTAGTCCCGTGGCTCTGGCCCCTTCGGTCATGTATTATGTATTAATTTAGACCAAAATTTATCTATGTGCCTATATACGTATTTTTATATAATTTCGATCAGTATTTTCTAAATGAAAGAGTACCAAACACACAAACCTATATTAACTTTCACATATATAATATTAGTAAGACAAAGATTAATGGGTCTTAAGGATTTTGAAAATATCACCACCAATTCGCACTTGGCCAGCGCGGTGGACTATGGCCTAAACTCTCTCATTCTGAGAGAAGACCCGTGCCCAGCAGTGGGACTATAATGGGTTGACGACGAATATTTTAATATAAGATTTCCCTATATTAAAATATTCATATCATACACGTATTCAGCGTATTTCACAAATAGTAGTAGACCATTATTTTTTGTAAAATATTTTAACACGTATAATATATATGTCAGAGAAAATAAAAAATGTCTTTTCTATTAATGACATCAACTTTTTGAGTGTGTACATATGCTTTTCTATTTCAACCATTTTCATTTTTATCTGTTTAAAAGTTCGAATGACTCCTGGTGTTTGTACGGTATAAAATTGGATTTATTTCAGAAGGGCTATTTCTGTACTTTATGTGTATAAAAGGGTCCTACTCTCATAAATATTAACGTTAAAAGACTTTTATCTTTTGGGACGTAAGAGTGTGGAAATCAAGTAGATTTACGTCGACATGAAGAAAAATGTTTATATCTAGTCAATATCACCACAATTACTTAATACTTAACTTTGAGATCTCGAAACATTTCAATTCCGTTTTTGAAAAAAGTATATGTTTTCTTACAACTATTTATTTATTACAGCCTATTTATACCATAATGTGTCTGAAAATCGTATAAAATGAAATGAAAAAGTAATGTAAATCTTATTCTTGCAAAATTGTTAACGGCAATTATCTTTTACTTTATATTAGATTAAAATAATTAATTTTGATTGCAGATAGAGACAGATTAAATGAATATTTAGTGTATTACCAAATATTTATTAAAAAATCTTTATTCATAGAAAGAAAATAGTAATTTGCTTTAAATTATTGTTTATACAAATTCACAATGCAATTGCTGGCGATGACTCTTGAAATGTTTAAACCAAACAAATGATAAACATATAAAGTGTCCGCAGAATAATGAGGTGTACAACCTTGAAACATTCGGCTTCAGTAATATTTATGAAAATAAAATACTAAAACATCAGCAAGCTACGTCTTTTGAGGACACATTGAACGTTCTAATGAGATCATTTTTGTGCCAAACATTCACAAGAGGTTGGAGTTAAGTCAGTTTAGTCACTGTTGGCTTTGAAACGGACAATATTGTTTTCATTTTATATTATTGATGTTAATAAGCGTAAAGTCCACCTGAAGACCTTTTAAAATTAAAGATCGCAAGGCGGTGTCTGAGTCGCGAGGCACCACATCACACGTGTATCAAACCGACAACCCTTGCGTTTATGGGCTCGATAATAGTCCAAGAACACTTAATGACGATTATTTCAGTTCTAAAACGTGTTGCTTATATATTCGTCTTTAATATGTCCGTATTGTTGTCAACCCATTATTTTCCCACTGCTGGGCACGGGTCTTTTCTCAGAATCAGAGAGTTTAGGCCATAGTCCACCGCGCTGTCCAAGTGCGAATTGGTGGATATTTCGGTGTTATTAGTATCAATATCAATTGTGTTATACGCTGTTTTTTGCTATCGACCGTAATATCGGGTAATGTTGGCATAGCAATCGTAAAAATACAATAAATTTTGCATATTTAATGTTAAGATCCGGAAAATCTTTACAGCCAATTTATTGCCCGCTCGTAGCGTGGTTATGGGGGAAGTGAAAGCCAATACATTTTTTGTTGGGCATTAAATAGCAGATTTACGGTCGGTGTAAAGACAGGAGGATCGCGAAACGGAATAAGTTATTGCCCGTTTGCCAAGTTTGACACGTGTGCAGGTTTTATTTTATTTGCAGAAAATAAGTTTAATAAATCGTTTTATTTGTTTCATTTTATTAATCTAATATCATTACAAGTTTCGAAGCAATTTTTACTTTAAAAATTGTACATCAAATATACTTACTATGCATTTTTTGAGCTAGTACTTTAGGAATATAATTTTTAGTACTTACTCTTACCTGCATAAAAGGTCAAATTTAACTAAATAAATTTTGTATTATATTCAACTTTGGCATAAGCTATTGGTTATTGTCAATCACTAAATTTATATAAATTTAATGTACATAATTTTAAACGTAGAATATTCGATCCACGTCATTATACTTACTATTTTATCATCATTTACTTACAAATACTTATACCCAGAACAATGATCATAATTTGTCATTCAGATATTTGTTTTGCCGAAGATCATACCCCGAACCTACTGCGTATTTTTTTTATACTTTAACCTAACGAAGACAGACGGACTACCTGATGAAAAGTAGTCACCATCGCCTATGAATATTCACAACACCATAGTAGACAGTCGCCATTATGCATCGCTGGCTTTGAAGGAGAGCTCTTTTCGCACCTTTCTTGAAGAACCCCATGTCATAGTGCTCCGGGAATACCTCAGGAGGAAGCTCTGCTGCATCGAGGAAGCAGAAGTGTTTGATCGGTATTAAAGCCGCCTCGCCACGCGGGCCACTGTGAGGACATAGATAGTTTATGATCTGAACTAACACATGGTTTACTCATTGCTATGGAAAACGTGGTCAAAGCGGGCGAAACCGCAGGAATAAGTTACAACTAAAATCTTCTTTTTCTTTATAAATATGAATGTTTGTCTGTATGTCCTCTATAGAATCGTAAACTTTTTTTTTTATTTGACTGAAGTAGCAAACGAGCATGCAGTCCACCTGATGGTAAGTGGTCACTGCCGCCCATGGACACCTATAATCAACTTCATACAGAACATGGGTTCCATCTGAAGTTAATCACAGATGCGTTGCTACTCCCGAGGACTATGATGGTCGCCTCATGTGAAAGGGTGTCGGCAACCACACCCTTCTATGGCTTCTACGCAAGAAATGCTTCACGCTAGAAATAGGTGTGGCGGTGGTACTTCCCCGGTCGAACTACACTGGTTCTACCACCTTAAACTATCCATTTGATCATGTGATGATCGTTTGCAAAGTTGTTATTCACGAGCTCGCAAAGGTTTCTGGTGTATGCTTTTTAAATTTATTTTTTGTGATGTCGTAGCAACGGGCGCACGGTACTATAAATGTACTTACTACTGATATAGGTTTTTTACGTATTTGGTCCTTTGAGGAGCAGAATAATATGAACGAAATGATACTTATCCGGTGAAGCTATTTGCGTTTACCTAACACAAAAAATCCATTAGCGGTGAACTTTGACGGTCGCATTACTTAAGATATCTGTCTGTAATTTGAGGATATTGATTTTCGTAGATAGCAGATTTATTTCGATGAAAACCTAAAGGGTTGAAAGTTTTTATTTGTATTAAAGGATTTCAGTTAAGACTTACTCGAAGAAGGGTTAAATTGAGCGTGGAATGTTTTATTCCTAGAAAATTTCAAAGAGGAAAAAATATCTTGCATGTTTTCGTGCTCCGCGGATTTATTTACGTATGTACTCATTCTTTAGAGAAAGGATAGACCAAAAGTCATTATGAGTTGAGACTAGTACAAAGTTTAGTAACATTAAACATGGTCAAAGATGTATAAATGGATGCTTAAAGCAAAATATCAGCAATTATCGGACTTAACAGTTTACGCTTTACCTACTGTAGGTTCTGGTTGATAAAATTTATTATATTTAGAACTCATTATCACTAGACCACCAGTATTAAGCGTTTTGACATTGCCTATAAGATTGGAGGCCGTATGGACGATTTATCGCTTCTTTCTCCAGTTCCACCAATTCAAAATAGGCATGGTGTAAAAAAACTCCTGGCCTTTCTCAACTTTAAGGCGATCCAGCAGTGGGCCATAAAAGATTTGCAGCTAGCCAATAATTTATCCATTGACTCATTATTTATCCAGAATAAATTTACATTTCTCAAGAAATGAGTTAAAACAAGGATTTCTCAAGGAATAAGTTAGAAATAAGGAAAAATGTTTAAAATTTAAATTATTCTGCAACGACTGCTTAAAATTTGCTTCTTATTAAGATTTTAAAATCATTTCTGCACACCTACTTTATGCAAACGATTTTCAGCTTACGCCGAGAAACATTTTCGGACGGCTAAACTGAATTAAGCCCGGTCCCTCGTTGGTTGGCACCAAAAATGACTACCTCATTAGTTAAGCATTTTGTTAGCATTTACAATACGGACTTCTCTGAAGAGACTTTGGTTTGCTTTATAAATTTAAATCATGCTTTAAAATTGAGTAAAATGTTTTTATTTTCTGATTACTGTGATGGAAGGCGTGCCTGGGATATGTACTGCTCAAGATAAAGCAAATTTAAGACACATTTTTTTGTTGCTATCGTACTACGTGTTACTCTCAATCCATTAGTGTTCCACTGCTGGGCATGGATCTCCAATAGTTACAGTAATTATCTCAACGGTTAATTTATATAAGAGAAACATCTTAATCGTTTGTCTTATAAATAAGTGGCCTAGATTGCTACTTTAACGTCAGAACTAAATATTATGACGAATAAAATCTTCACTGCTTACACAGATTCTATCTTTTAACTAGTTTTTTAATAATTTATTTAATTTAACCCTTTTTAGAAGTTCGTGTCAATAGTATATATCAATACTTATAAATAAAATTGAAGTGTCTGTTTGTAAAATAAAAATAACAGCTTTTTACCAAATGCATGTGAAGGTATACATGATACTAATAACAAAACTACAACTACAAAAGTTGTTGTCTCTCTATCTGTCCGTCTTTCTGTTTGTCTGTCTGTCTGTCTGTTTGTTCCGATTAATCTCCGAAAACACGAAACCGATTTTGACGGGATTTCTTAGATAGCTGATTTTACAAGGTTTAACTTATGCTACTATTATTTTTGAATAATATTTAGGGTTCTTCGCAAAAACAAAAAAAAAACAAAATTCTGTTTGTTTCTGTTTTATAAAAAAAATATGATAACTTAGGTTCCGTTATCTTGATCTACATGAAACTTAGCAAGAACTTTGACTATCTGGAATAACGTAACAAAATCAAAAAAATACCTTCAATTCCTCAACCTTCATGATGCAAGGGTTCTGTCTGCCTAAATCATAAGTTACTTATTTTCTGCCTTCAAATTCATAATAAAGGTTTTGAGTAAAAACAAATGATGAAAATGTTGACCTTCAACTCCTCAACCTTTGTGATGCAGGGGTACTGCCTGCCTTAATCGTAAGAGTTTTCTATTGATGCTTACATATTTCAATGGGGTTTCTAAGCGGAAGTAATGACGAAAAATTGGAATTGGAAAACAAACATTACCTCTTTTCTGACGCAAGTTGCAATTGAGGAAGCAATTGACTTTTTTTTATACTTAAACCTAACGATAAGGCAGACGGGCTACCTGATGAAAAGTAGTCACCGTCGCCTATGGACACTTGCAACACCAGAGGAGTTGCCAATGCATCGCCGGCTTTGAAGGAGAGCTCTTTTCTCACCTTTTTTGAAAAGCCCCATGTCATAACGCCCCAGGAACACCTCAGGAAGACTTCATTCCTTCCTTGACTTCCTTCAAACGGGTAAAAAAATCAAAGTTATTAAACGTACATTCCCCGTCACAAAAACAAAAAAATGGGACGAAAGTTTATTTTTTTTCCTGCCACGCTTTTCTTACTCGACTAACGTGTTAAAATAAAAACCCTTGCGATTTGTTTATAAGCTTCAATAAATGCGTCAACACAACAACCATCTCATAACTAAGACCTAGTGTACATAGATATAAAGAAAAAATGAGATGACACTTCAGAAGCCAATATTGGACGGAAGGATCGCACACGTATCAGTATCTATTTCTTGTGACATTTGGTATACGCATCTGTGTCTTATTGTTTTTCGTTCTTATTATAACTCCTTATACATTGTGGCGGTAACACTTAATGCTTTTGAGATTAAGGTGCAAAATTTTTGTAAAAAACTTTTGTTACCCATGTAAAAACAAGATAGCAAATAAAAATAAAATAAAAAAAGATATACAAAGAAAAAAGACAAACCCACTGAGTTTCTTGCCGGATCTTCTCAGTTGAGGTCGTGTTCCGATCCGGTGGTAGTGTAAAAATATATATATAAATGTAACTGACAATTTGTAAGCGCTACCGAAGGCCTATGCAAAATAAAGACATTTCATTTCAAATAACATACTGCTGCTTTGTCATAACCGCACAATTCAAAATCCATAAATTTTATAGAGAAAATATTTAAGAAGTTAAAGATACAATCTTATTCAAAAAGCATAGAATTGAATACTCTGCGCTCTCAGCAAATAACTAATAAAAACTTAAGTCATTGTTTATTTTACCTGGTGCTCCTAAAAATTGCGCTTTTGATTTGTGTTACTATTCAATCCAGGCAGCGATATGTCGATGGAACCGAGGATTAATGTAGTCCTAATGACCAACTTTTTCATTTAGATGTCAATTAGATTTTTTTTTTATGTTCTCGAGGGGGAAACCTTCAAAACGTACTGTCCGTCCGTCTGTTTGTCACCAGGCTGTATATCATGAACCGTGATAGCTAGACAGTTGAAATTTCACAGATGATGATTGTATTTCTGTTGCTGCTTTAACAACAAATGCTATAAAACAGAATAAAACGTAACTTTCAGTAGGTCTCTCATAAATTAAACACGATTATTTATCGCCTTATCATACTTAATATTATAAAGGCGAAAGTTTGTGAGTGTGTATGTTTGTTACTTCTTCACGTCAAAACTGCTGGAGCGATATTTATAAAATTTGGTAGGGAGTTAGCTGATACTTTAGATTAACATATAGGCTTTTTACGGTGGGAAAATATCTTATTTATCTTAATATAAAGATATTAAAATAATGGTACGGATAAAAAAGATATTTTAATAATAAATAAATTATATTTAAAGATATTTTATTAATAAATAAGATATTTTAAATATAGATTGTTGTATAAGAGGGGCTATTATAGAACAAACTATATTTTTTACCGTTTTTTAAAGATAATGGTACTGAACCCTACATGTGCCACTCCAACTCGCACTTGACCGGTTATTTGCACTTCATTTTAACCCTTTTGAGCTTATTTCTTTTCAGCCATTCGTATTCATATCCGGTTGAATACATCTCGGTGTCAGCTCGTGAAGAGCGATTAGCTCGGAACCCACTTTGGGAAATACGGGAAATTTAAAATAGGAGATCCATTTCTCTGACGTAAAGCACTCAGTGTATTATGTAATGTTTTGAATGTCTCATTGTTAGTCATGTGTTTTAGTTTGTGGAGTACTTTACAAGGTTATAAAGGAATTACATAACAATATTGTATTACAATCATGTATGTTAATCTAAGATGTTAAAAATGTATTTTCATGTTTCATACTTTGAAACTTAACATTTAAAAGAATACCTGTCTCAAACTTATTTTAATTGTGTTACGTGCCAGCTAGCTTACAGCTGGGCATTCGTCTTTGTACACAACTAGAGAAAGATTATAAAATGATCTGTGTCCTTAATACGATTTTATCACGTTTATTTAAAACATTTGCTATTCTTCCCATCATTGCAAAGTACATTTCAAGTAATATACGAACGAAAAAAACATTAGTTTTGAAGAAACTGAATAAACTCATAGTAAAAGTACTGAATATAACAACCGAGGAAGGCAGCTAACATGTTTTCTGATGAACGGAAACCCCCATTTTAAGCCAAACACTCAGAAAGTATTCCAATACAAGTATTCATCAAATATATTTTCGTGTGCTTAACGTAGGAATTGAAATATTGCGCTGCGTCAGCGAGAATTGTTGAAATAATAACTGTGTTTACATTATTCTGGGAAAGTAAACAGATTTTATTGCTTCACTGCTGTTGATTTGCAATCATCTCCCTTGCGTATCGATACTACGAATAATGGGTTTATTGTAACATTTCACCGTTTTTATTCTTATATGATTGATAATAAACGAACGTGCAGGCTATGATGATATGTGGTCACTGCCGTCCCTAAGCAACAACAAACTCCATATTTTTATAACAATGTAGCAAACGAGCACGCAGTCCACCTGATGGTAAGGGCCCATTGCGGCACATGGACAGTAATCAATCTCGGATAAGATCGAGTCTTAGTTGAGTTTAGATACAGATGCGTTATTATTTCTACTACTAAGTTGGAACACCTCGAACATACAGGGTGTAACCGTTAAGTGCACAGGCGATTGATTCTTCGTCATCATGAACGCATTATTGTCTCACTGCTGAGCACGGGTCTTCTCTCGGAATGAGAGAGTTTTAGCCCATAGTCCACCGCGCTGGCCAATTATTGCGTGCGTATTAGTGGACTTCACACACCTCCGAGTTTTTTTTTTAAGAACTCTAGGTTTTCTCACGACGTTTTCCTTTACGGAAAAGCAGTGATAATTAATTTTTAATACGCAAACTAGAAAAATCAGATTTAGAAAAATCAGTGGTACGTGCCTGGTTTTAAACCTCGGACCTCATGATCGAGAGGGCAAGTTTTAACCATTAGGCTATCAATGCTCTGGGTGATAAATACTTAGAAAACCTGCCACTTTGTCTTATTTGTCAGTATTTCTTTCCTACTTATATTACATTAGGGTGCAGACTTCTATTCTTTCCTTGAAAATATTATCGTTCTATTTTCTCAAGTGTTAGTGATAAATCTTGAACGGCCAAGGCCGCTACTAAAATGGGAGTAGGTACTTTCGCCCCTCTAAAGATTTGTTCACTTCGTCGCTAAATTTTGCTTTACACAAGTTATTTATGTTTTTAATATTTTAATTACAGAAACATTTTATGTATACAATTTTTTTAACGTTTTGTAAATGGACATAGTCTGTTAGTTCTATCAAAATTTGATTTTTAAAATGAAATCTATCGTTATATTCCCGTTCTTGTATCAAATTTTATATATGAGGTCAATATGGCAAAAAACTGTCTTATATTTTCCAGGAGCAAAGATATAGTATCTAACAGAAGATGTATATTTTCATAATCTTGAAAACTAGGCACAGATGTAGTAATTGTCCTAGCTTAAAGTCGAGTGATATCGATACTTGCAATCATGTTAGTATCCATCATAGTACCAATGGTAACACTCCCTGTGTTACC
Organism: Spicauda simplicius; assembly: GCA_949699795.1. Taxonomy (NCBI): domain Eukaryota; kingdom Metazoa; phylum Arthropoda; class Insecta; order Lepidoptera; family Hesperiidae; genus Spicauda; species Spicauda simplicius. The sequence goes on from OX453059.1 coordinate 17,450,770, forward strand.
ATTGATTAAATTATAGTATTTAATAATATGTTGTATGTTGCCAGCTTAAGCTGGCAAAAATTAGCAACCTGAAGTGGTAATGGGCCGGCCACATCGCTCGTAGGACCGATAACCGATGGGGAACAGGTCCCCCCCCTCCACGTTGGAGTGGCGTCATTTAGGGGAGGCCTATGTCCAGCAGTGGACCTCAAACTGGACATAGGCCTCCCCTAAATGACGCCACTCAAAGCGCTGATGGATTGATGGATGGATGATTTAATAATATGTTGTATCGATTACTAACATTTTACAGGTGGTTCTACTTAACATATTTTTGCGTTATATCTAAAAAGGAAAAACTGTTTTCTCGCCAGCAGGTATGTAATTGTATGTAATACTGAGCACCAAAACGCATGAGCGTATTATATTTTTGTATACTCATCCTAAATCATTTTCAATGGGCATTATCCACAGTATCGTAGCCACATGAAACGAATAACAGGAGACAGTAGGAAACAACGGAACAAACGGGGAATTACTTTGTGTTTTTATCACATTTTTTGCGGTTCGCGTTATCGGATATTACGACAATTCTCATCTACTGGGCTGGAGCCAATTCAATAAGAGTTTTTATGCGCACTGAACGGTGTGTACATTTTCACTTTACAAACTACGAATTAAATCTGTATACATTTTAAATTATGTAACGAAGAATTTTATAACAAAAAAGATCCTGGTTGATTAAATAAGTCTTAGTAAGAGACAATGAGCACAGGAAACGTTATTAGTTTTATTTTAGCTACAAAAAATTAAATAGACATGCTACCTATAATAAAAACAACTTAATACATATAGGACTATTCATTTGGCTGTGTTTGTATCGAGCATTTGCATAGTAGCTAATTATGGCCTACAGCTTTTTCTAAATGGTACCTTCTGAAACACCTGGTAAAATATATTTTTTTAAATAGCAAACGAGCATGCAGTCCACGTCATGGTAAGTGGTCACTGCCGCCTTCATAAACAACTTCATATAGAACATGAAGTTCTATCTAAAGTCAATTACAGATACGTTGCTACTCCCGAGTACTAAGATGGTCGCCTCATATAAAAGTGTGTCGGCAACTCCACCCTTCCATCGAAACGCAAGAACTGCTTCACGCTAGAAATGGGTGTGGCGGTGGTACTATCCCGGTTGAACTACACTGGTTCTACCACCTACAAAAATCTCTATAATATTCTCTCTTCTCGTCAACCCATTATTGTCCCACTGCTGGGCACGGGTCTTCTCTCAGAATGAGAGAGTTTACTAGAATCTGAAATCTGAAAATCTGTTAGATTCTCTCTTACATGAAATTAATAGGTAAAGTTGCGGACAGTTGCAGACTATTTGGCTATTATTCCAGGTCCATTATACATTTAGTGAGCCCAACCTTTGACTAAAACATGGCTTCTGCGTAAAGGTAGAGGTCACAGTACAAATTGAAAGGGCGTTTAATTAACCTGCTATCTCCGTCCGCAAGTTACTATGGGTCTATTATACCTTGGATCTATTTCTACTTTGTTATAGGAACTACTGCTATCAATAAAGAAGACGTAGATTAATTTCAGAGGGACCACATTTAGTATTTTTATCTATTACGAGTTGACCCGGCGAACTTCGTTTTGCCTAAAAGTCAAAAATCTAAAATTTTCAGTATATTATATATTATATTATATATGTACTATACATAAAAACCTCTCTTTTGAATCACTATACTAATTTAAAAAACTGCATTAAAATCCGTAGCGTCGTTTTAAAGATCTAAGCATACATAGGGACAGTCAGCGGGAGGCGACTTTGTTTTATACTATGTAGTGATTCTGGATTTTTTAGATATCATTTACGAGTACACTGCCTATCTATAGACATAATTTAGAAGATGAAAAGTGGCGTCTTCACGTGCAACATAACCCGCTACGGTCACCTACACGCACACTGTGAATATTAGCAGAACCACCCATTATGGGATGCTTATGTCCGGTACCTCAAAGGGGTACTAAATGCAAGTATGGACAATATATTTACTTTTTTATCGTAGAAGCGGCCACGTATTCATATTTATTTAATTTAACAGTTAGTAAATTACAAAACGAATAACTCTTCATCTATATATAAGTACTAAGTAAGTAAGTAAAAACTTTGTATTTTTCTCATGAATTAACTTAAAAACTACTGAATCGGTTTTAAAAATTCTGTCACCATTAGAATGCTACATTATCTCTGAGAAACATAGGCTATTTTGTTACTAGAATACATAATATAAACCGTCTTTGCTAAAACTTGAGTAATGTGATTCAAAGAGTCAAAAACTTTGCTCAAAAATTTTTTCATTGCATACACTGCGATACCTATTGATAGTAGAACAAAAAAATACATTATAGTCTGTGCTAACAAAGTCGTGTCGATTCTGCTATAACTCAATAAACGACAATAGTAGTGGTAAAGCAATTCTAGTAACCATTGAGAAATGTGTCTTGACTTGGTTACCGTTCCTTGTGATAAATGTCACCTCAGCCAACTCCGTATGCAAAGGAGGTCTGCAAGGCTTAAATTAAGCACCAATACGTCATCAATATTTATCGGGAACGTCGGGGCTTCGTAGGGCCCGTGATGATCTTGATGAATAAATTTCAGACCTCAGTTGCCTTTGTGTAATCCCAAATGGTCACGAAGGTTGGTGAACTTTGGAACGAATGAGGAAAATGCAAAGTTTAAAATATTTTTGAGCATAAGCGCGTTTTGATGACCTTAAACAAAAATACGTATTGCATGTATAATTTCATAATATAGATAAAATTCAATTGACTTACTGTTTAGTTTTATGACTTAAGACTTAATGAACTTTTTTTTTCCTTTTTTTTTGTTCTAGCCACATACCGCCGTCCTTCCCGGGTTGCCTGACCGAATGGTTCGAGCTCCCACTCTAGCCGTCTGCAATCACAGTAGCCTTTTAGTCGCTTCTTACGACAGGTAGGGGATTCTGTGGCCCTATTCTGATCCCAGAACTACAGGGACAAAGACTTAATGAAATAGTAGAGTAGTCGGTAAAAATGTGATGAGCCGTTTCAATAGGACTTAGAAAAATAAGTTTCTTTCGTCACTAACCTATAAGTTTATTTAATTAGTACTTTCCGTGTATTGTTTTATTATTTCATTAGAATAAAGTAGTTTATGTAAGTAATACCATTTTGCCTCGAAGTAATTAAATTTCGTAGCTTTGTTCGATTATTCTTCCCTTTAAAATTATAAATGGGATTCGGGACGCTCCTTTGTTTTGCAAAGACAGTGGGACTGTTCAGTCGTGATAACTTTAATTTGCATATTGTGCTTTTTACATAAAAGGTAAATACATTAAATCAACTATTATTCTTAAGTGTCTCTAATGACAATGAAATTAGTCATATTCTCGTTGTTTTTAATTCATGACTACAATATTTAAACATCATTTAAAATTCTGTAAAATAATTAAATTCAATTAATTCGTATATCGTGTTATATACATATATTTACTTTACATTTACGTTTACTTACTACTTACTACCTACTACTTACTATTTGAAGACGAGCTGACCCGGTGAACTTCGTTCCGTCTAAAAGACACAAATCTAAAATTATTAGTGTTTCTCTATTATATTATACATTTTTATTTATTTAAATCAGACACATGTCCATATAATAGAAATGATAATAATAAGAATCGTGTTAGTTATTACTTATAGTATGTTAGTGTTAAAATTCTACATTAAACAAAATCATAAATACAATTAAAATAAAATACAATTATACATCATATACATGTATCATACATAAAAACATTCCTCTTTACTCACTTTATCTATTAAAAAAACTTCATTCAAATCATTAGTGTAGTTTTAAAGATCTAAGCATACATAGGGACAGACGGTGGGAAGCGACTTTATTTATGTAGTGATGATAGAACTCTTTCTGATTCGACTCAGAAAATACCTCCTCAAAACTTGTTTCTGCATAACAACACTGTTATGCGCGTCTGAGATCTGGTCTGAAGGGTGTAAGAGAGATATTTATCCGACGTGTTACAACTTAGTATTCAGAGGCAGCAAGGACTCCGTAACCTACCTCAAGTGAGACTCTGGTCTTAACATAGACGGCAGTGGTAACTTACCATCAAACGAACTGTATGTCACTTTTATATTATACTAGAATGGGTAAAAAAAAACATGCGTGCGTACAAAGTACACATGTCAGAAGTGAAACTTCTTTGGCCAACTAATTTATAAATCTTGTTTATATTTATACAAATCTAAAACTTTAAATTTCCAAGGTTAAGAGGAAGGGAAAAAGGCGTGATACGACGTTCGCTCTGTCTCACTTTTTCTCTCAATCTTTCTCACTCGCTTGCTCCCTACTCTCACTCCACGACTAGTTGCTCATGCTACGTTCGCCCTGTCTTACTCTCTCTCAATCGGTCTCGATCACTCTCTCTCTCTTCCGACACTTCCGTTGCATAGTGGCGTGACGTTTCACCTGTAAAAATTTTACCCTCATGAAGTAATGCCTATGCCTTTATGCCTAAAGAAGTTTCACTTCAAAAATAGATTTTAAGCTTATTATAGTAAAGTTTCGTCTAATGAACTCTTCAAATAAAAAATAGGTTTTCTACCGTACATTAGATTACCAAAATTTTGTCTCTTCCTAGGATTTAGGGTGACGGATAGCCTTGGCTTGATCCAAATTTATCAAAGAGCGAACCACAAACCTAACACGACCGCTGTTCTTGTCACTTGTAAATGAACTAATTCTTGTGTAGCATTTAGGATAACCGACTAGCCCTGTAGAATAGGAATATGTTAATAAGAGAATATTCTCTTTTAAGTATCTATATATCGAAGTGAGATGAATGATGCGTGATATCAGGAAGGCCAGAAGTCTTCATTATTGTTCTTTCTTGAAGATTTCAAGTAAAACACAGGAGTAAACTTCTTCGATTTATTCACACTTGAGGAGGTCCGATCGCTTCGACGGTTAAACAAGAATCTCTTTCTACCGGCAGGCGCTCGCCTTTTTATAACAATGTTTGGCGTGACAATACCAAATTTATGGAGGGTAAACTTAATTACAATTCTTAAAACCACTAAATATTGCTAATTTATTTAACAAACAATTTTCGATCTTTAAACTAACTAAAATAATTATTTTCGGCGTCGTGTTTTTCATAAATACGCGGTGTCGCGCCGACATATATAATATACACTTTTATATTTGTCACTGAAAATTAAAGCGGTAAACGGACATTCAGTCCATAATATGTAGGTGATATCCACCGCCAACAGACATATGTGACCACTTCTATACCAACGCATATTCCTTTTTTCTGGTTGTAGTAGCAAAAGATCATGCAGTCCACCTGATAGTAAGTGGTCAAGGCCGCACCATGGAGATCTGTAATCAACTTCATATAGAACATAGGTTATATCTGAAGTCAATCACTGCTACTCCCGAGGACTATGATGGTTGCCTCATATAAAAGTGTGCCGGCAACCACACCCTTCCAACGAAACGTAAAAACTGCTTCATGCTAGAAATAGGAGGGGCGGTGGTACTTCCCCGGTCGAACTACAGTGGTTCTACCACCTTCAAAAGCCTAGTCTACATGAAGCCTGTTACAGAGGCGATAAATAAATGGATATTCTAACTGTATTATATTACAGATGCATTCTTGAAGAATAAAATGGTGGTGATCATTATGGCGGTGGTTGGTGATCCATCAAATAAGGAGTTATTTAATCGGTTGCCAACGAAATAAAAAACAGCTGTACTTTTATCGGTGCCTTTTCATTCAAACTACACTGGTACTGCCATATTCCTGCTGTGAGATATACTTTTTTTTTCGAGGGGGAACCTTCAAAAGGTACCCGACGCCGTGGAAGCGGCACGTGGTTATGTGGGATTTTTACCGCACTAAAAGCCCCTCGGTGGCCGTCCTCGGCGCTACAAACAGGACCCCGGGATCTCCAAACGAATCGCAACCGGAATCCACTGAGCGCGTTGCCCCATCGGGCTCCTCTCAGATGTGCGGCTTGGCCCACAGCTCCGTCTAATCTTTACGACGATATGCGACCACACATACTGCCGTCCTTCCCGGAATCGCCTTGCTGGACGGTTCAAGCTCCCACTCTAGCCGCCCGCAATCCCGAAAGCCCCTTTTAGTCGCTTCTTACGACAGGCAGGGTCCAACCGTAGCCCTATTCTGATCCCGGAACTATAGGGCCGCGGCGCCGTTACCGGTGGCCGCAGCGGTTTCTACTCCGAGCGGGTCCAGCGCGCTCCCTGGTCCTTTCGGCGTCTTCCTTAGCTGACAAGACGTCCTCGTAGAAGGTGGCTGTGAGATATACCTAATAGATTTATTATTAAAACCATACCATAATAAATTACAAATAAGTACGTAATGAATCTCTAGCATCAATTAATAATCTTTTATTAGAGGCCGATAAAAAATCTTAAATTCGAATATTCGTAAAATGTAGCTTAACTGATTTTACTGAACGGAATTGAATGATGTATAACTATGGATTATTATGGGCTTCAATTGAGGCATTTTATATTAAGCTCTTGATATTAAACGGTGCATGGAAAATTCAGCACATCTGCATCAAAATTGCTTTAATCCGTGTAGTTCATTTTTTTCAAAATCGTAATAGTATGTCAGAAATATTGAAAAATTTAGAAGCTAGCTCACACGATTATATAATCGTAACATGCATGCACGCTAACAAGTCGCAATAAAGAATTGAAAGTGCTAGCGAGTTTAAAAAGTATAAAAGGAGAATAAAATATTCTCTTCTGACGTTGAATTTGTGATGTTTAACATGTTTACATAAAAACCTTTCCGATAACATTCCTACTAAAGCATGGAAGGCAGCTTAAAATTACGGTGCTAGCGGTCACCTATCAGTCTCCCGTCCGTGCCCATTGCTTTTCTTTGTAAATCATTTAACTATGTTTGATGTCACTTCACGTCCCACCTGACTAAGCAGTCTCTAAATTTGTCAAACACACTAATGGATTCCAGTGTCGGTCAAAAATTTCCGAGTGTTGTATTAGAATTAATTTTTTGGGCTTCAGTGTTTGTGGACTCATCGTTATGTGTGATCATTTCGCGTACGATACAAGGAAAAAATATTGTGTGGTGCTGTCATTGAAGAAAGTGTTATAAGTGCTATTTCGGTTACTCCTTTATATTCTCAACGACACGTAATCTTCTTTGTGTTCTATAGAGTGATTGTTGCAAATAGTCTTCGGATGCTCAGATCATCTTACTTAAACTTGGCCATCTTAGTTAAATGTTACTTGTTACGACAATTTCCTGCTTCTTTTCCATTTTCTTAAATAAGTTTCAGCGAAGAAACTTTTATTCGTTGACTATGCTTTAGCCTTTGTAGCGGATTTTCTTCCAATTTAACTCGTCTTTTCTTTGGCAATTTAAGTTACAAAGTATTTTAGTTTGTTGCAATAAGGTGGTAGTTAGGTACTCGTTTTGTAAAAAGTATTATAACCAATAAATTAACTGGGCTGGGACCAATAATTTCATTTTATTTCATATGCGTACCATAATAATCGCTAAAAGACTGCAGTAAAATTCTAGCGTAGAACCAGCAGGCAGGCGTAAAAACGCGTGAAGAACGTCAAGGAAAAACGTCATTGTAAGTTCGGTCATATTGATGTAACTCATGTCCAATTGTTACGTTCATTCGTTGTTTTATCAAAGGTTTCAGTAGTAAAATTATAAGCTGATATAAGTTTAAAATACGTCCACCAATTCGCACTTGGCTAGCGGTCCACCAATTTGCACTTGGCCAGCACGACGAACTATGGCCTAAAACTCTCTCATGCGGAGAGAAGACTCATTATTATCCCAAAGCTGGGCAGCTTTGGGACAATAATGGGTTGGCACCACACTAAGTTTGAAATATGTATGTTACCCAAAGTCGTCTTAATTTTTTATTTTATTTGCTTTGCTGAGGCGACGATATGCCCCCATACACCCAGATATGTTACCATATTTTACGATACCAAAAAACAAAAAAAAATACTATTCGTTATCGCAATTAGAAAAAATAATTGTCCGGACGGGAATAGAAGATTAATAGAGTTCACACAACACTCTGAAACATTGTCTATTTCAAACTTACACAAAGCGTCAGCCGTAAACTGGGTAGATGTCTCGTTTAAACTTTTATCTTGTTTTGAATCCAAGCGTTTAATGCATTACATTTAAGAAAGTTTCATTCACACAAAAGGTACGAAACACTCATTTTTAGTTTTACTTCCTAATAAGTCGTCTTGCAACAACAGGACAACGACTTCTGTGGTTAATTTGTATGACAATGGGGGACAACCCATTATTGTCCCACTGCTGGGCACGGGTCTTCTCTCATAATGAGAAAGTTTTAGGCCATAGTCCCCCGCGCTAGCCAAGTGCGAATTGGTGGACTTCACACACCTCCGGGAACTTTTTTTTGAAGAACTCTCGGGTGTGTAGGTTTCCTCATGATGTTTTCTTTCAGCAAAAAGCAGTGATAATTAATTTCTAATACGCACAAAAGTCAGTGGTGCGTGCCTGGATTTAAACCTCGGACCTCCCCATCGAAAGGGCAAGTTTCAACGATTAGGCTATCACAACTTTTGTATGACAATGCATAGTTCATTCGGACCACAATTTGGCGATCAGTAATTTGTTAATTTTTCTAGTCTTAAGGCGACAAACGAGCATGCAATTCCAAGGTCGTAAATGGCTGCCCATATACGTTGGTAAGAAACTTAAATACGGGTAGCTATGCCAAAATGAGCCAGTAAACACACCCTTTCACTAAATGGCAAGAGTTTCGTCACGCCTGAAATAGATGCCGGTGGTACGTTCTCCTTCGAACCATACCCATTGTATCGTCTAGCAAGCCACCATTAATGATTGTATTTATGTATAATAGTAAGTATCCGGATGACTGAGCTTTGCTAGGTGTTTTTTTTGGTACATCACGATTTTGTGGAATTATATTTTCTTATAACTATGCAAATTACTATCAGTAATCATACTAATATTATAAAGGCGAAAGTTTGTGAGTGTGTATGTTTGTTACTTCTTCACGTGTAAACAGCTGAGTTAACTGATACTCTGGATTAACATATAGGCTACTTTATGTTTACTCTGGGAAAATATCTCATTCCCAAGGGACAATCCATTTTTGTTAACGCGAGCGAAGTTGCGGGATTAAATAATGCATTAACTAGTTTGCTATAAGGAATTATTCAATTAATCAATTAATTAATTTACAATTACAATTAAAATAAGGAACTCGAAAAAAGGAGAAAAATAAAAGCAAAAATTGAACCGAGATTTGAACGCCGATTTCCCACGTTTTAAGGAGCCCGATTTCCCGACCGAGTTATTCTAACTTCAGAAATGGTGGCGAAACTTAGCTTCGTATTCTAATAATATCGTAGAAGGTTTTTATTTAATGAAAACGGATAAAACGATATTTTGTGAAAATGAACCTAGGTAGAATTATCGTCCCCGAAACCCCGTTAATACAAAATTTCAAGAAAATCGTTAGAGCCGTTTCCGAGATCTTTGATATATACGTATATACAAAGATTGCTCGTTTAAAGGTACCCCCGTTGCAACGGTCGGAATTGGATCGTTATTTAATACAAAAAATAAACATTATATTGTTCAAAGTAGTACGAATATTTCTCAATATAAATTAAATTTTATTAATGTTCAAGTTATTTTAAATACAACCAAAAGTTAAAACGAAATTTAATTGATCAAACTGCATTTACCTAAAAGCAATAACGGGTAGTTAAATTGAAAAGACATGTCTTTTTTGACGTTACATTTTTCATAGAAGGCATTAATGTTTATTTCGTTTAATATATACATTTGTGTTTGTATAAAATGCACGGTAGTGTATGTGATGCATTTATAGTTGAATTTATGTATGTTTTACGCATTTTTTAAATATTGGCGTTGCGTGCTCCTTCTCTTCATAAACTATAACCGTGCATAATTTCATACTGCTTCCTACGCTGCAAGTTACTTAAAATGGAACCCAAGTTTTCGCTACACGTATTAATATATAGATTAGATTGTACCATAGAAGTAATATCTCCTATTGGATTGTCGAGCCATTTCTTGACTAGCGTCAGGCTTGAAGGTTTTATCTTACTTTATATTCAACCGTTTATGTGCTTTATTCACAGAAGTTTACACAAAATGGATATACAAAGACCTCAGTTAACGTTCTGTTACTAAGAAACTTTGCAAAATCCATTCGAGAGACGGCGACTAACGGTACAGTTGAGATGAATTTGTTTATCACAAAGGCTTCTGTTTGTCACCGACAGATAAAATACAAAAGAAGTTAACATAGAACTTGTTTTATGATTATATATTTTGTGATGGATTCGTTTTTTGTTGCGATACTATGTGATTGGAAAATGCCATTAATGACTGGATTTTAAAGACTATGTCTTTCGTCTCACAAAAATTATATAGCTTATTGTTTAGATTTATTATTATTTCGACGACCCGCGTGGCGGAGCGGTTACCATACCGGTTTGACGCGCAATGGGTCCCGGGTTCGATTCCTGGCCAGACAGGTATATGAATGATGATTTTGGATTCATGTGCTGGGTCTAGATGTTTGTGTATTCATCTTGTATGTGTCGAGAAAATCCTAGTGTGGGGCTATGAGTGTAGAAAGCGTGTATTTATAGTATCATGGTTTGCGTTATCCTTGTGGCTGTTTATGAATGCATTACATGATGAATGCATTATACACGAGGGATACAAAACATTAGTTTCAAACGTGTGCGAAGTCTACCAATTCGCACTTGGCTAATGAGGTAGACGGCCTTCTCATAATATAGAAATATTATCGTTGAATTAAATTCGTACTAATTGAAAATACCATTATACTTCTCAGGCTGTTTTTAACGTTTAAATGATTCTGGCTTTAAATATTTAAAGTTTGACCCGAAACAGATCAACGGATCTTAGGGCATAAACACTTTATATACCCTATTCAGCCTTTATATATGATAATTGTGATCTAGATTGGTTCTGTAAGTATCGCATGCCACGTCATATAAACATTTCGTGATTACCGGGTTACATTTCTGTTATAAACTTGCACAGCAAAACAAGAATATTGCAACATTCTGGAGGAAAACTGCTTCAAGAAAAGCTATAATACTTTGATACTTGTCCTTGATAGTAATCCTCCCTAAACAGTTCTAGGCTTTCTTATTATTATTTAAACTAGTCACCCGTAGCATCGGCCGAAATTCGACCGTAATTTAAATTAATAAAAATCAAATGTCATCTGACATTCTTGACGTTGTGTCTTTTCATTTTCATTTACTAAGTACATATGTGTTTGTGACAAATGCAAGGCAGTGTGTGTAATGTGGTTTTAGTTGATTTTATGTCTGAAAAATGCATTATTTGAAAAAAATATTAACATTCTGCACTCCTTCTCTACGTCCACTATAACCGTGCAAAATTTCATACTAATCCGTCCGTGGCATATTACTTAAAAATCCGTCACAAATTTTTGCTTCACGTATTAATATAATAATTCCCGTTTTGAATAGAAGTCCTTATTTAATTAGTTCGTAATACTAGGTTGTGCCATTAGTTCCTTCCGCACCACCCTATTAATCACTCTTACTGGCACTGACACTAAGAGATAAGATGTTTATATAAACATGCAGGCTTATCTCTTAGCCGATTATGGCATTGGTGTAAGTCATCCCGGACCCCTTTATATCCCGTATTTATGATAAGTAAATAAACGTAAGAGAAAACATAATTAAGTTTCTACAGAAATTCTCAAGGAAACAAACATGATAATTAGTTTGGAGTTTAAAAGAGAAACAGAGTATAATTACGTTCAAGAAAATTACCCAATCGGTTACAATGTTACAGAACTTTTGCGTAAATCGCTACACATTGTAGAGTTTGTCTAAGTTGTGAATAATTTATTTAGTAAGGGCTTGAGCAACAAAGTTTTAGCCAAGTTTGATAGTAAACGTACATGTCTTGAAGATGTTAATGATTAATTACTTTTACGAGTTTGAGAATTGTTGAATTTGCTACGTACAATTCGCTTTGTCAGAATCGAATATAGAATATATAGATAATACTATTTGAAAACTTTACTGTTGACTAAATATCGATACTTAGAATAATCGATAATATTTTAGGGCTGACATATATAAAAATAGCGCGATGTAACGCAACGTAACCTTCGGGTACAACCCATTCTTGTCCCACTGCTGGGCACAGGTTTTCTCTCAGAATGAGAGAGGTTTAGGCCAAGGTTTAGGTCGTGCTGCCGAAGTGCGAATTGGTGGACTTCACACACCTCCAAGAACTTTTTTTAAAGAACTCTAGGGTGTGTAGGTTTCTTCACGATGTTTTCCTTCACCGAAAAGTGAAGTGATAATTAATTTCTAATACGCACATAAACCAGTAGTGCATGCCTAGGTTTGAACCTCGGACCTCCTGATTGAGAGGGCGAAGTTTCAACTATTAGGCTATCACTACTCTAAACGTAACCTTAGCCAGAGGGATTTGGTACATTCGCTTCAAATTACGCTTGAAGCTCTTGAACTTATGCACTGCAAGAATCAGCGTTGATGAAAACGTAACGTATAGATCCCGGGTTCGATTCCCGGCCAGACAGGTATCTGAATGATGAGTTTGGATTCGTGTTCTGGCTCTAAGTATTTGTGTATTCGTCTTGTGCGTGTCCATGTTACTCACGACATAGGAGAAAATCCTTCTGTGGAGCTGTGGAGATGACTGTAGAAAGCATGTGTTGTGGCACTGAGTTCGAAAGCGGGTTTCTCCCGAGAAACGTTCGAAGAAATGCTGAGAGACGCAGTGCGTTGCATGATGGTATTGTTGATGTTGCGGGTGGAAACGCAAGTTTTTGCAGCGCGGCATCGCAACGTGTTTTAATTTGTGCCAGCTCTAAGCATAAACCACACTTGGATCGATCGCGCTGATACTACCGCTGCTCATGTTCCGCCATCTAACCGTGTTATGCACTACTGTATTCTGGTATAGGGATGTGCTAATAGAAATACACTCATACAAAGTATTTCAGCTTAGCGTTTAACACTAAATATCGAGACTTAAAATAATCTATCATATTTTAGGACTGACATATATACTCGTAATAGTGGCGTGATATAATGCAACGTAACCTTAGGGTGCAACCCACTATTGTCCCACTGCTGGGCACGGGTCTTCTCTCGGAATGAGAGGGTTTTAGGCCAAGTGCGAATTGGTGGTCAACACGGTTTAACACATATTTCTTTCAAATTAATAATAGATTTTTTATAGATTTGAAGTAGCAATCGAGTAAACGAACGGCTAAGTAATTATTGCCGCTGGACATCTGCAAGCAACTTCATATAGAACAAAGGTTCAATCTGAAGTCAATCAAAGATGCGTGGCTACTCTCGAGGACTACGATGGTCGCATCAAAGTGTGTCGGCAACCACACCCTTCTACTCCCGTTTAACATAAAATTTACAAAACCTACATTATAACAGTACAGCATATAAAGTTACGGCGGAAGCGAAAAATTTGCTTGTAGTGTACCTATAATAAGTATATGCAGAAATTTGCAGATATTAATTTTAAGTAGCTTACAATATACAAAGTTTAAATACGAGTAATAAATGAAAATTATATATGTCGGCGGGACACCGCGTATTTATGAAAAACACGTCGCCGAAAATAATTATTTTACTTAGTTTAATGATCGAAAATTGTTTGTTTATTAAATTAGCAATATTTAATGATTTTTTAACCGACTTCAAAAAAGGAGGAGGTTTCTCAATTCGACCGTATATATTTCTTTTTATTTTTGTTCGCGGATAACTTCCTCTTTTATGAACCGATTTTGAAGATTCTTTTTTAGTTGGAAAGGAGACATGCCAGGAATGGTACCATGATAAGGAAACCAGGATCTGATGATATCATTCTAGAGAAATCAAGGGGAACTTTTGAAAATCGTAGGGGTGACTAGTGCGTTTGTTAATTTTTCTATTAAACAATTTAAAGTACTATAATATAATGAAGGTCTGGATTCGATCTGATAATGAAGCCGAAAGACAGTCGAGGGAACTCCTCAACGATTTACAGCAATTACCTTGTTTTTGAGCTTGTTTAATTTGTATTGGTGGAAACGTTACACCTGTCTGGTCTGATGATGAAGACGAAGGACAGTTAAGGAACTCTTTAACGGTTTACAGTAGCTACCTTGTGTTTGGGCTGAATTCATTTATATTGATGAGAACTTTGCACCCATATGGGTTTTAAATGTCATTACAGGTCTGATTATGGAGACCATAGAAAGTTGAGGGAATTCTTAAAATATTTACAGCAGTTACCTTTAAAATAGTACCTTATTTTAATAATAATATCACCATATAGTCACTTAAAAGCGTGATATAAAAACTTTTTAACAAAAAATTTCTACCGACTTCCATGTAACAAAAAAGTAAAAAATACTTTTTAGTTTTGGTTAAGAACATACTCAGTACTTAGTACATAGTTCTGAAGACGGCGCTCATATAAGACAAAGTTTCATCATCGTCATTCAGCAAAATATGTTGAGCGTGAGAAAAGTGTGGTTGCCATTGACTTGGACATTTGTAACCAGCACTATATGAATGAAACCTGAAGTCAATTACACATGCAATGCCACTCCCCAGAAAGATGACTGGCTCGAGTTTAAGTTAGCCAGAATCCACAGTCTTCCAACGTATGAAGTGCTTCACCACAGAAATAGGTGTGACGGTACTTTCCAAGTGAAATTGAACTAGTAACAGCAACTGTACAAAAACGTACATATAAGAATGGTAATGTTCACCAAATATTCATGTTTAATTCACGAAGCTTTGTACACATTTGCGATAAACAAACAACAAATATTTGCAGGGTTTTCGCACAAAAGCGAAAATCAGGTAACAATCAGCTGCTCGGAAACTTTCCGTCTGTGTACTCTTTACATGGAAGAAATATTTCCATATGTATGTAAATATATAAATACAGTTTAAAAGCCTTTAACTCCAGCAGGATTTAATGGATATAAATATTTTATGTTTAAGTTATCTCAAGAATAATTGAAAAGATAAATATTAATACCTAATTAATGATATTGCATAAAAGACTTATGACAGAAAGTATACGAATTTATGTACCTTACGTATAGTAATATCTTATGTGCCTTAGTATAGTGGTATCGACAACCCATTAATTAACTGCTGGGCACAGGTTTTCTTTCAGAATGAGAGTTTTAGGCCATATTCCACCGCGCTGACCAAGTACGAATTGGTAGATTTTCCTCGGTACCTTTGAGATATTTTAAAGAAGTCTCAGGTATATAAGTTTCATCACCATGTGCTACTTCCCGAAAAGCAAGAATGATTAATTTCAAATACTTTTAGAAAATACAATACTTCGTAGGTACATGGGATTTATTAATTATGCTTTAATTATTTATTCATTCACTGGTTAATTACTTTCGGATCGGAGCGATGCGGCTGCGGATTTGATGCGGATTAAGTATCGCGGGATCCTGCAGGCATAGAATTATGATGGATCCACGAGATTGCGAAATCATGTATTGTGATTCGCAATTTGTGGATTGCGAAAATTGCAATCCCGCAAATCGGGACCCCGTTTTGCGGGATTGCAATTTTTGGGATGTTATAATTGCTCCCATTAGGTGGGTAGCGACAACACAAGCGAATTAAAATATCGTCAAGTCATTGGAATTGCTAGCGGACCGCATATGTGTCAGAAGCGACAATGGTTTACGTTTGTTTTTTTTATATTTTTTTATTTGACTGAAGTAGCATGCAGTCCACCTGATGGTAAGTGGTCACCGCCGCTCACGGACATCTGTAATCACCTTCATACAGAACATGGGTTCTATCTGAAGTCAAACATAGATACGTTGCTACTCCCGAGGACTATGATGGTCGCCTCATGTAAAAGTGTGCCGGCAACCACACCCTTCTATCGAAACACAAGAAATGCTTCACGCTAGAAATAGGTGTGGCGGTGGTACTTCCCCGGTCGAACTACACTGGTTCTACCACCTTCAACTCAATCAATCTGTATTTTAAAGCCATTGTACCTCAACAACTCGACCCAAAATGCCTTGTTTATATGCAGAACAGACATTAAATGCCACAACACGCATCTACTACGTATGCCGTGACTCTTAAAATAGTATTATATTGTACAATGTGTTCTATCGTATTTCAAGCTAGCATGCTACTGCACCTACCACGGGTGAAGTGTGTTAAAATATTGATGTAAAATACGATTTTGTCTGCTACGGGGCTATTGGCCCTGTGAGTATCTGTGAATGCCAAGATGACAACCGCGGATACCCCAAGGCAAACCTAAGTAAAGGCTTGAAGCCTATAAAGTCACAGAATATAAGATATTCACTTTTCTCTGTCAAATGTAGTTTCTAGTACTAATTCTATACTTTCCCGTTTGTTGTAAACCTTCAAACGTCCACGTCTAATCATTTATTTACAAAGCAATAGGTCCTCCACAAAATGGGAAATAGCCAATACGATTTACGTGAAAAATACATTCGGGAATTAATAAAAGCAATAACAAATAACAATTTTATCTGACCTTGTATACTCGATGAATTGTAACTTTCTGAAGTTGGGCAAAGGTCAAATAACAGCTCAGTGGCACATTTTGTTACTGCTAAGATTGT
Source organism: Spicauda simplicius (assembly GCA_949699795.1). Lineage (NCBI taxonomy): Eukaryota > Metazoa > Arthropoda > Insecta > Lepidoptera > Hesperiidae > Spicauda > Spicauda simplicius. The sequence goes on from OX453059.1 coordinate 17,467,597, forward strand.
TATTTTATTGGTCTCAACACTGAAAAGGTATAGCGACTTTGAGCGCGCTTTGAAGATGACAATAAAAACTTTTGTACAAGATTCTGTACGGAGTAAAAATATGCGATGTCAAATTTCGTAACTTCTGAGATAGCATTTTTATACCTTTGAGTGTTACAACAGTAGTAAATATTTGAAATGTATGAAATAATAATGATATGAATAAGAAAAATTGTTATGATGCCGGCACAAAGTAAGGCCTTTTTTATTTTCTCGGGAGTAACCTTTAAAAGGTATCCGTCGCCGTGGGAGCACCCTCCGATTATATGAGCTTCTTACCCACTAAAAGTTCCCCAGAGGCTGTCCTCGGCGCTATGAATAGGGTTCTGGTATGTAGAAAGGAATGTGACCGGAGTCCACTGAGCGCGTTGCTCCGTCGTGGTCGATCAAGGCAGGTTTAGAAGTCCACTACACCATCTAGTGTTTATGACGTTATGCCATCTTCGTTCACGTAAGTCCTTTCCAGGGTAACTGGCTACGCGGTTCCAGATCTCAGTCTTGCCACCCGCAAACCCACCTTCATATAAAAAACGACTGTATTGACTGTACGCGTATTAACTTCGACTAACTGTTTGATCGATATAACAATTTTGGCCTAGCATATATCGATATGCTAGGCCTAAATCACAGTACTACATATTACTATGGGAACATGAATAAGACGCTTATATTATGGATAGAATGACATTCTTAATTCTGTCTTATATCAATGTATGTGCTCTTTAAAGTTCAAGCGGTAGTAGCAGCATCACATACAAAAAATACTATCTCATTTCAATCAGTTGTAGTCATCGTGAAAATCCCCATTTAACATTAAGGTGTAGTTAAATTTTCCATTAAAGAGCGTTTTGTCCCTAAGCCACATCGTTTAATACTTTTCGCACTTATGTCCAAGACAAGTTTCTCCTCGTAAATCGCATATTTCAAAAACTATGTGGCGCTTACCTGGTTGTTCACTTTAGAACTTGCTGCAAACTACTTAAGCTTGAGAGTTTTTGAGGTTACAAAATTTCTTGTCAACTAGGTACCTACTAGTGTAAAATATGCTTTGAAAATATTTTATAGGAATTAAAATAATGTTGCGTTATTACGCATGAAGATTTGTCAATTTATATGTATGTGCGAAGTTTTGAAATAAATATTTAAAATATTTTCTTTGTAATTTTTCCATATTTTTTATGTAGAGTATTGAAAACACGACATGTGAAGTTAATTAGTATTCTTGTATTTAACATATACCTATATCGCGTATGTAGATATATGCGGGTGCACACATAGTCATAATGTATATATAACACATACTTACGCACATACACATACATATAATTATATTCAAGCGCACACTAACCACTATAAAAACGGACCGCCAAACTAACACACACTAATAAAGACGATTACGATCTATAAATACCTATATTTGAGATGGATTCTGTGTTTATCGTCAACCCATTATTGTCCCACTACTGAGCACGGGTCTTCTCTCAGAATGAGAGAATTTTAAGCCATAGTCCACCGCGCTGGCTAAGTGCGGATTGGTGGATTCTGTGTAGTTTACTGTAATAAAAGTTGGGACATAATTTGCCACGTGGTTCCACCTTGAAAGTTTGTTCATGTAACGTTACTTACAAGAAGTCGGTTAACACGTAGCTTCGTGTTGTGGATTAAAGTTGGTTACCGAGCGCTGCAAGTGGCTCCAACTTGGCTTCAAGTTCAGGTGAGATGATGTTGCAAGTGTAATTTAGAAAATTAAGATAATATCAGCTATTCCAGAATAAAACTAAGGGTAGTATAACCTTTGATATAAGTAGGTACTACTCGACCAAAAGAATTAGGCGCACGACAGTTGAAACGTCATAAGAACTAGGGATTGCCCATCCCGATACGAAGTAAATTATATTACCAAATACCAAGAGTATGTAGGTATACCGTTATTAAAACATACACCATAGTGGTGTATTTTCAATAGTCGAGTATTTATTAAAGCACTTTTATGTGTGTAAGAGACTGATGCCTGATGCAGCATACATTCGATTTTCGACTTTGGAGACAGGAGTACTGAGCCCAGTACTCTTCTCTTGTTAAATAAAATGCATATTTTGAATGTAAGAGTCCTTTCTCCTCCACGAATAGTCTTTTTCCTACCCATTTTGAGGTTTATTGACGAATAATCAACTAATTTAATAATAACTTTAAAAATTCAACAATCACTCATTAAACTAACATTATAACGAAATAACATTAAACACGTGCTGGCTAACGTAAACACCTAGATACACGACTGCACGTCACTAGGAGATGCGCGGGGTATGAAGCGAGATGCGGGGTATTGAACCACTTTTGTTTTATGCGCCTAATTGTTGTGGTCAAGTAATACTGATGGAAGCACCGTTCTATTTATACATTTTTGTGATGAAAGTAGCAAAGGAGAATGTAGTCAACGTGGTAAGCTTTCAACTGTTAATTAAACTGTTAATTAAAATAGAAGAGTCCCTGTATTTTTTACAATATTACTGTTATTTCTAAAATCTTTATATAAAGAACACTCATTAAAAATACAGTTTGATCTACAAAGACAGAGGAAATCGCAGGGGCAATTTATTCTAGCGTAAAGTTAGAAACAGTGACGTAAAAGATGCCAATTAAAGCAGCGAGAACAAAGGTCAACAAGCAAACATGGAAGCTACTTAAGGCTCGGCTAATTAGCCGCTGGAACTGTAAACAGTTAATTAGATTTGTAAATCGCGGTAATCTAGGACTCTAAATAGCCTCCTAAGCCGAAAGATACATACATTTTAGCAAACGGTTAGAAAATGTAATTTTAAAATTCAATTAACAAATTTTATTAAAACTATAGCTAGTTCACGCTTTCTACGCTCATAGTCCCACGCATGGACACACACAAGACGAATACGTCACCCAGATCCAGAACAAGAATCTAAACTCATCATTCAGATACCTGTCTGGCCGGGAATCGAACCCGGGACCCGCATGCGCATCGCGCATCGGAACTGTATGGTAACCGCTCTGCCACGCGAGTCGTCAATGTATCAGCCTGAAAAGACCTGCACCTATTTTAGCATAAAGAGGTCAGGTCATGTAAGGTGACTATCTCAGTACTCAGAAGAAGCAACATATGTATATGTTTTTGAGTTCAGATACAACCCATTTTCTATATGAAGTTGTTTGCAGATGTCCATAGGTGGCAGTAAACACTTAACATCAGGTGACTTGCTCATTTAAAATTGTAATATCATGTATAAGAAAAAAATGGTGTGAATAAATAATCGCATATAGGTAGTCTAAAAATTCATGGTCTATGATAAACTCATTTCTTTCATTTAACTTGTTTAGCCGGAGACCAAACCTGGATCGCTTTGCTTATTAGACCTCATGGTAAAGGTCAATTTTGCATGACGTAAATAGATGTATAATAATTTCTCTGTGGAATGGTTTGAGTTTAGTTTATTATGACAGTGATATACGTAAGCCTTATATTCCGTGTACACCATGAGATTGGTATTGTAATAAAATTAGGTATAGTTTATAAGGGGTCACTCATCATACTCGTATGCTTCCGCTAGCCTAACTAATCTGCTAAGCGAATAAAACTGTCCTAAATGCCTTGTAATATGTATCGAATTCTCGAGTAATATTGATTCGACGTAGTTGTATAAACATCACATGTCACAGCGAAATAACGAAGGCGGAGAGAGACCGTTGACAAGTACTAGTACTATGATAGATTATTTTTTTAGATGTATTGTTTAGATTTTATCTCTTTACACACGGAACAAAACACGGAACGAACACGGAATGGACCAGGAAAAAAATGCACTATTTATATGATAAGTGCCAAGTTAAAAGGTTCTTCAATAAATTGCTATCAAGACAATAAACTTGTTCCTTACTTTTAATCTAGAGTTACTTAGTTGGGATATTAAAACTGTAGGTGCATCCAGTTTCACTAGTATATATGCAACGACATTCAAATATAACCTCTTTATAAATTAAACTTTTTTATGTTTATAAATTCACAATTTAAAAAAATGTTTATGCTCAGTACATATATTTTTATATGTGTCAACCGAAATAAGCAAAATATATAAAATAAGTAACCGACGACGTAACTGGAATTTTGTGAATCAAAAATTTACGGCGGCCTTACTCATATTTGCCGAGTATACATTTTAGAATTTCACGAAATTCTGAACAAACAAAACTTATATTACACGACGCTCTTATGAGGAACATTTTTGTTCAAGCCGCGTCACAGTTGGGCGACACATTTGGACTACATTTTGGGTTTAGGGTTCCGTACCCGAAAGCAGCTTTATGACTCATGGTTCACTGTTAGTCCGACTGGCACAGGCCTATCTTTTAAATCTTATTAGACGAATCACAAAATAATCACGATCTTCTGAGTGTTTTACTTTGATCACTATGACAATAAATGCTTAAAATTAAACAAAAAGACTTCCCATACGAGACACAGGTTCTTTCTGTTAATTTGCGCCCTTTATGCTCGACCTTAGTAATGTCGTTAACATATTATTGTCTCTGCCCTATTAGTACGGAACCCTTCGTTTAATAACCCGACTTTCAATTGGACGAGTTTTTACATTCACTATTTAAAGTCCAAATGCATTCATTTCTGAAACTTCCAACCCATATTTCAAGTGATATTTCAGAGCATTAATTTCAGGAGCACTTTCAAATGTTTTTTTTTAGCCATCAGTAAAAATCTCTAAAAACGTAATGAAAAATCTCTAGCAATTTGTTACCGTGAAAATATATCAAATAACATCGTAGCACGTAGGCGTAACAAATTCGTTAAATATTCTCTGTTTTATACATTACATTTTTTACCTGTGTGCCTGAACATGTTTTTGTGAGAAATTGTCCAGGTTAATCCATAAGGCTTCAAGACAAAGAAGATAGAAATAAAGAAAGTCGATTATAACCTAGGTGAGGTTTCCACTCAAATAATTGCATATTTTCTGCCTTCATATTTCGTAACCAAAATGTTTACAATGCCATTATGATTTGCATAAATCAAACATATCTGTATATTAATACGTGAAGTAAAAACTTGTGATTAGTTTTTAGGATACTTGCCGCGGACGGAGGAGGATGATATTATGTACTGTTACAGTTGATGTAGATAAGAATTGCCAAATGCTAATATTCTAAATAATACATAAAACATACATAAAATCAACTAAAACGCATGTAGAGTAAAAGAAATAAAACATTCAATTTCTAACTATGAAAACACGTAACGTAATGTCAGCTGTCTTTGTCAAAATACCCAATAATACTTTTAAATGCAGCTTGGTGAATTAAACATCTTTCTACTTTTTGGGTGTATTTAAAATAACTTGAAAATTAATAAAATTTAATTGAATTTGAGAAATATTCGTGCATTAATTGCATTAATTATTAGACAATATTAAATTTAGTTTTAGAGTTGAATTACGGTCGAATTTTGACCGTTGCGACGGGTGTTATTAGAAATTAGTTCTAAAATTATACCAGAAGCTTTATTCATGATTTTAGGATGATGAAAGAAATCAACACATGGTGAAATACATCCCAGGCCTCAATAGCGGGAAAAGACTTGACTTGCAATAGAACATAAAAGAGTTAATCACAGCCATAATTAATATAACATTACAAACCAATGATCATTAATTGAATGTGGGTGCAATCAAATGTACAAATTAGGTTAATTACCCGTCTGCGTGACAAGAGTCATCTGTAACTAGACTACCATCAATCACAGTGGGAATTATATTGCTCTGATCATTCATATTATATTTATTGTGAAAACATTTGGGAAAGGAATCATCAATTAGATGTTTTAATTAATATTTGTAACCAAGAGTGAGTCACAATTTCACACTCGCTTAATACACTGTATCATAAATTTTAATCGTAGTAACTTTTGATAAAGTAGATTGATTTTAATGAAATAGCTTAGATAATTATTCTCTCTATGATATTGAGTATCTATGTAATAAATCTTCATACAGGAAAATTTTTATTATTTTTTTTTGCGATTTCAAACACTGAAAAAAATAAAAAATAAAGAAATCCCTATTAACTTGAAAAATAAAAAAAATATACAAATCCCTATTATTAAGTACCAGAAAATAGATTGCGATGGTATGGCACATTCAACAAAGAACAGATGACCACGTAGTAAAAATCGCTTTAAACCTTCCTGAACATCCAAGAGGAAGAGGACGCCCAAAAGCTACGTGGTGGCCAATATCAGAAAGGAACTGGAAGTCCTTCACTTGGACGCAGAGACAACCCAGGACAGAGCGTCTTGGAGCAAAGTGATAAGGAGACCCGACCCTAAATACAGGGTAAAGGGATGGAAGAAGAAGAAGAGAAATCCCTATTATTACTTATACTCAGTTTTTCAAACATACTTTTTTAGGAAATATAGAAAGTATGCATTTTTTTTATTATTAGAATATGAATAAATTACAGAGGATAAAGTGCCGCTAGCACTTATCATTAAGATACCATTTAACACAAGTGGGAGCTTAACAGACGGACAGAACAAAACCAAAAAAAAATCTAACGCGAGGAAGGAAAGGATAAGATAAGGATAAGGATAACTGTTTGCATTATTTATTTTTCCTGCTTTTATTTTCCCTTTTGTTCGTCAAGCTATAGGGAATGTACCATATCTTTTCAAACAGATTGCCCACAATACCGTAAACTAATTAGCATTCTCAATTAGCATCACGCCTGTCCAAACATACCCTTGTTAAGCCTGAACGAGACAGGTTATTAAAATAATTCTGGATGTATTAGAAATATAAAGACATTTAATGAGCAATATTATCATCATGACTAAAAATGTCACTGAATTATTATAGTATGATATTTTCGTACACAAAAAAATATATTATACACGTATTTTTATAATTATGCGTTTATTATCTGAATACGAGCGATGTGGCCGGCCCATTGCCACTTCAGCTTGCTAATTTGATTGAGAGCTATGTCGGTAAGCTTTGTTCGTCTCCGGATTTCATCGTTGCGAATCATGTCTCGTACGACCGATAACCGATGGGGAAGCAAGGTCCTTGAGTGGCGACCACGTTTAGGCAAAAGGAGCACAGGTCGCCCCCACAACAGGTGGACCAATGACCTGAAGAAGATAGGGCCTATATCCAGCAGTAGACCTCAAAGGGCTGATGGATGGATGGATGGACATACGGCAAAAAAATGAAGTGGTATGATTTTGACTATTACCTATGTATATATATGGGAGGAGGTATTTTCCTTTTTTTGCTCCATACGTTTCAAGTACTTACTATAATTAAATATATATAGGGGTCTTCTTAAGCAACAATATAAAATTTTATATCTCGTTAAACACTAATACAATGTGAAACAATCAATACAACTGCCTTAATAATACTCGTAATATATCTTTCTTATAAATCATATAAAATGTGAAAAAATATATTTCTGAGTTTTCTAAATATCACTTTTGGGAAGAAGAGCCCTTTATCGTGTGACTATTATTTTATAATTAACGCTGGCTCATAACATGCTATGATTATAATTTAATTAGACGGTCACACGACTTAATAAAACGAGAAGCTTTTCAACTAAAAGTAATAAAATTATCATACTGAACGGTGCTTAATATTTGCGCTTCCTTCCGAAAATACTGAATGTAAAATATGACTCTGAAGCGGCCAGTTAGTACAACATCGCATTATTACGTTTTAGTACTATTTCTACTATTAGTGCAAATGCGAATGAATGTTTTTATTTTACAACCTTTAAAACTTTCTTTAATGGTACTTGGTAATATGCTTACATCTGTGTAGTTTACAGGTGGTAGAACCAGTAGTTCGACCGGGGAAGTACCACCGCCACACCTATTTCTAGCGTGAAGCAGTTGTCGTGTTTCTATGGAAGGGTATGGTTGCCGGCACACTTTTATTTAAGGGGACCATCTTAGTCCTTAGGAGTAACAACGCATAAGTGATCGACTTCAGATAGTTCTATATAAAATTGCTTACAATTCATGGGCGGCAGTGACCACTTGCCATCTGGTGGACTGCATGCTTATTTGCTACTTCAGTCAGATAAAAAAAGCTTTCAGTGATTCCTTCATGAGTATTTTTTGATGAATGCATATGATTTAGGTATCATTATTACTAAGCCTAGCGTCAAACAAAAGCAAGGCATCGTTCTTACGTATAATAGAACAGTATTAATGAACTTCGTGACATTGTCACCGTTAACAATAGTTCACGAGAAGAAGCTTATAGCTCAAAAGGTTGAATATGTAACGTACACAATGCGTCGAGTGTTTCGCTGTCTTAACATTAAGAACACTTATGACGTCAATGGAAATTGTGATGAGAGATTTATCTTGAAAGTAGTAACGTACCATACGTACGTACCGTTTCCCTAAGGAGATACCTTTGTCACGATTATTTCTAGCGTAAACTGATCTACATATAGGTAGAAAAGATTATTTTCACTTAGCAGATCATTTTCACTTAGACCAGTGATAGCCTAATGGTTGAAGCTTGCTCTCTCCATCGGAAGATCCAAGGTTCAAGCCCAGGCACGGAACACTGATTTGTGTGCGTATTACAAATTAATTATCACTGCTTTTTGGTGTAGGAAAGCATCGTGAGGAAACCTACACACCTGTGAGATTTTTGTAAAAAAAAGGTTCTCGGAGGTGTGTGAAGTCCACCAATTCGCACTTGGCCAGGGCGGTGGACTATGGCCTAAACTCTCTCATTCTGAGAGAAGACCCGTGCCTAGCAGTGGGACAATAAGTTGACGAGACGAAACGAGACTATAAATAGTAGTAATACACATAAACACAATGCTTTCTACTCTAGACATGTACGATACATCAAAACTATGAACGAAATATGTCACGTAAAACTCTCGAATGTTACATTGATTTATTATGACGGGAGATGTTTCGAACACCAGTGTCGTATCATTCATGTCGTTATATATCAATTCATTACTGACGTATATAAAAATATTATTTTGAAAAGCGTCTACAATAATCGTATTTGCCTTACTAAGATGGTTATATGGGGTTTTTTATATGAATGAAATAGCAAATGATCATACACTCCACCCGATCGTAAGTGGTCACTGCCGCCCATGGACTGTAAGCAATTTCATATAGAACATGGGTTCTATATGAAGTTGCTTACAATTAAGATGGTCGCCTCATACAAAAGTCTGCAAGCACACGTTTCCATCAAAATGCCAGAACTGCTTCACGCTAAGAATAAGCGTGACCGTGGTATTTCCTCGGTCGATCTACACTGATTCTACCTCCTTGTAAAATGCGGGAATATTTGTACTATAATCTACACGTACTAATTCGCAGGCAACGACTAATTGCCTAATTAGTACGTAACTACGTACATAATTTCCATTTCTAGTATAACCTCTACTTTTTTTCTTTGCCAGAAGTAGCCAAATACAAGTTATAAAATAAATCTTTTATTGGCAAGTTGTCTGGTTGCCAACGGTATTTATACTGGAACTCCATTTGCATATTAGATTTGCCTTAATATATATGCAGAACAAGAAATTTAAAGTCGAGAACAACATTGGCAGAATGAAAATTTTGCTGCTTTCTCAAATTTCTCCTAAGAATTAGTGAAAAATATGGCATTATGTAAAGTTTTGTCAGTTTTGATTTTTCATTTTGAGTGTTACTGTCTACTCATATGACTTTAGATGTTTCTCTGTAGTGGGTGATATGATCACATAAAAAGTTGAATACACAAACACTACGATCTAGAAGAAAAATCTAAATTTGCCAATTGGATATCAGTCTGGCTAGGAATCAAAACCAGTATACGATCGCCCCGTTTTTTGTGAAATGCTTGACCATAGTTTAGATGTGTTATCTCAATTTAATATTAATAAAAAATTAGTTAACCAACAAAAATAACAAACAACAAGATTAATAAACAAGTATATAATTTGTTTTGTAATTGTTCTATTTAATATATCCTTCAATGTAGGTAACATCTTTAGTTAGCACGAATGTCCTCATACTCTATTTGGAGGGTATGTGCAAAACAAACGTAAGCTACTCAGGATTCGACCATATTCAACTTTAAAACCTATGATACAAAGTAGGCTGAGAAGAAAATGCAAATTTGTTCAACGGGCATCGAGCTTATTGAAGAAAAATGTGTAAGGGTTTTACGACAACGATGGTTGAGCTGGAACCCGCTGTGATCCAAATGAATGTCTCTTGTCACTGTAATAACTCCTCTGCTACAATCGCACTAAATCTGATTAAAGCAACTGAATTCAAGACACTTGAACATAAGTGGGAGTTCAGAGGAATTCATTTCTTTTTAAATATATCTACTACTCAACCACAACAAAAAATAATAAAAGTTAAAAAAATTAAACAAAAGCGGTTCCGAACCCCGCACCTCGCTTCTTTCCCCGCGAATCCCCTAGTGACGTGCAGTCGTGTATCATCTAGGCATTTACGTTAGCCAGCACGTGTTTAGTGTTATTTCGTTATAATGTTAGTTTAATGAGTGATTGTTGAATTTTTAAAGTTATTAATACATTAGTTGATTATTCGTCAATAAAGATCAAAATGGGTAGGAAAAAGACTATTCGTGGATGAGAAAGGACTCTTACATTCAAAATATGCATTTTTTTTAAACAAGAGAAGAGTATTGGGCTTAGTATTCCTGTCTCCCATGTCGAAAATCGAATGTGTGCTGCAACAGGCATCAGTCTCTTACACATAAAAAAAGAAAGGAAATATTCCATGTCTGCGAATATATTAAACACATGAAAGTGCTATAATAAATACTCGACTGTTGAACATACACCACTATGGTGTATGTTTTAATAATGGTATACCTATATACTTTTGGCATTTTGTAATAGAATATACTTCGTATCGGGATGGGAAATCCCCAGTTCTAATGACGTTTCAACTGTCGTGCGCCTAATTGTTTTGGTCGAGTAGTACGCTGTTGCCATGTTTTTCGACATGTCTTAAGTTATAAAAGGTCAATAAATACCACAAACTTAAGCTTACTAAAATCAATCTTATCGATCAGGAACTGTGTTAGGTACATACCAATACATTACTTATTTATTATTATATACTCATAAATCCTATCCAAAGTGGGAATCACGAAACAAAAACGAAAAAATACCCTGTAATGTTTAACGATAAATATTTCATTCAACTTCAACACATTTTGATTGTGATGATTTGATATTGTGAAACTGCGCCTCGTCTAGGTCAGACCTTATATTTATTTACTGTATTACTAGGAGTACACTAAATAAATCTATAGTTTGTATTAGAAAAACTCAACTACGATTATATAAATAACCAATTGAGGATAGTCTTGTAAATAAAATTACTTTGCATTATTTGTAATGTAATTATTCTACTTCTATAAACTAACGCACAATCATGCACGCACAACGCACAATCACAATGTACGTTGGTATAGAACTTTTATACAAACGTGTTATCATTACTTAGCAAGATTTTCATCACGCGTAACAATTCTATAGCACAAAGATTCATTCTCGTACACATGTGCGCTGGCTATCCGTCAACCGTGTAATACTAATGCCAGAGCACATAGCAGCAATAAAATATAAGTACGAGGTACATTTCCACGCTAGATGCAATGAATGAGGACGTAAAACCATTTATTCTGTGCGGTAAATTGAGTATCGTTTGATCGTACAGATACGACCGCCACATCGATGTCTAACATCAAAAGTTCTTGCATTTCGCTGGAAGACGGACGTGGTGACCAACTAAGCTACTCCCGGCGGGGAATAGCGACGCAACTATGATGACTTTTGATAGAACCCGTTTTTATATGAAGTTGATCACAGATGACTATATATATGAACTGCAGTAACCTCTGTCAGGTATACTGCATTTTGGTTTGCTACTTAAATCATGTGAAAAAATGTGACAGTTGTAACTTTAGTAAAATAATTTAAAAAGGTTTGTTTTGAAGCCGCAGATGTTATGGTGATTCTTCTATTTCCAATACATGTTAGTGATGTATAATTATGTACATAATATCAGCTCTTTATGTATAGTTTTAAAAGAAGAATCCTTTTTCAAGAATAAATTATAGAGAGACATGAAGTTATCCTGTTTGTTTCTATTTTTGGATAAAGAAACAACGGGAATAAAATAAAATACGTAACAGCACGCGCATAATTATTTATATTAAGATTTTAATTACCAAATAAAAAACAGCTAAAAAATAGAAATTTGATAGATTTGATGAATTCAACATGTTACTGATTGTTTTCATCAATAAAAAACTAAGCATGAACATGAGTATAAATTGCTATTTAAGAAATAAAAGATGATAAAATATTTTCTTTTTGAAATCTAATTCACTCAACATGTCAGCTAGACAAATGTAAGGCGAGAATTTTCTCAAAAACCATTACAGCGTACCACACCATTTGTAGCTTATATTCGTACAAACAGTAATATTCATAAATTATGAGCAGTAAAAATATTGTTACAGAATTACATTCGCTTATGTAGATCCATCTAATACGTAGCAAATGTCTCAATATTAACTGTTTGTGTGGTTGCCGGCACAACTTCGTCTGAGGCGACCATTCTAGTCCTTGAAAGAAGGCATATGTGATTGACGTCAGATAGTTTCCGCAACGTACATATATAAAGTTGGTTACAGGAGTCAATGGGCTACAGTGATCTACTAAAATATACTTAAATATTTTAGTAAAAACTTACAAACACACGATGTATTCAACTTACCAACTTCGTACAACGCATTTTTGACTAAATTCAGACGGTACATCCATCAATACACATATTTAGGGTAGATTATAATATGTCAATTGAGGGGTTATGTCTTAATGTGAAATTAAACATCATGTAATCGCTCGCAAGATTACTAATTTTATAATATTAAAAAACCCACTTAAGGTAAGGATTTTATTCTTATAAATAATAATGTGTCATATTGTTTCCATGGATGTCATATAAGGCGACCAGTGGCATAACTAAACCACGGTATAAATATCTACAGTAGTCGAACTCCTTAGAAGCGCACGAAACGCAAGTTATACCTACGCGCCTCGATTCCGGTTTGCATTCGGTATACAAACAGACCCGAATGTGCCGTAGAGACGAGCGGACGGTGTAACGGTTTTTTGTGCAGTGATTTTTTTTATTTTACTAATAATATGGCAAAGAAGAATTGTAGACTATATTGTGCTGTTTTTGGTTGTTTGAATTCTACATTAACACATCCAAAGATAACATTTTTTAAATTGCCTGGAAACTACGAAAGGTAAGACAATTATAATGTTTTTTAATGAACTAGAACTACCTTCTTTCTTTGTTTCTTTTTTAATAAATTGGTTTTTAGCTTTTCTATCGAATGTAATACCTGGATCCATAAATAATTAAAGGATATTATGATAAAGGGAAGTGACATAGGTAAGTATGTGTGTCCTACATGCCATTGGCGAAGTGTATCTCTTTTCAATAAAGTACATAGTCATAGGTAAGTGATATTTTTGCAAAAAATATAATATTGTTCGATAAATAAATAACCACATAAAATAAATAAATCATTTTAAATTTATAATTACATTTTTAAACCTTTTTTTTTGTTGTCGAGGGGGAAACTTTCAAAAGGTACCCGACGCCGTGGGAGCGACGCAGGGTTATGTGTGATTTTTTCCGCACTAAAACCCCCCCGGTGGCCGTCCTCGGCGCTAAAAAGGAGGACTCCGGGATCTCGAAACGACTTCAACCGGAATCCTCCGAGCGCGTTGCCCCATCGGACTCCTCCCAGATGGGCGTTTGGGCCCACCACTTCGTCTAGTCTTTACGATGGTATGCGACCACACATACCGCCGTCCTTCCCGGGATTGCCTGACCGAACGGTTCGAGCTCTCACTCTAGCCGTCTGCAAACACGGAAGCCCCTTTTAGTCGCCTCTTACGACAGGCAGGGGATGTCATAGCCCTATTCTGATTCCGGAGCTACAGGGATGACAGACTTGCCTGAAAAAAAATCTCTTTTTTATATTTGTGGATATCTCCTAAAACGTTGTTTGGAGAAAGATGATTGTCAAGCCTTGAAGTCATATATAAAGCCCGATCAAAGAAGCCATAATTTCAGCGAAGAGAGTCGGTATTTAAGCTACCGGGACTACTGCAAAAATAATTTACAAAGTTTTTTAATAATACCCAGGGATGATTTTGTGCAATATGTAGAAAAATTGGAGGAAATATTTCGAACTTCATTTAAAACAACATATATAATTTGTAAAGTAGATGCAGGTATTTATAACCAAACGAAAGATATTCCATTTTCTCCACCATGTCAATATTTCCCAAAATTATTTTTTATTATGCTTTTTATCCGAATGCGAATTTTTTATACTATTAAATTTAATAATAAAGCTTTTCGTACGTTTCAGTCGAGGCGCAAATATTTTTCAGTGTCAAATTTGTAATTATTATTAGTAAAATAATGATTTGTTATTAAAAGTCTCACATATTAAAATAATAGTTATTTTTTATAACCTAAATCGACTAATTAAAAAACATTACATGTATTCAACACTTCCTATACAATTCACCATGAATTGTATTTGTTTAAATAAAAATATATAATAATTACTATCAAAAATCTAGAAAGAAAGTATTCATACTGGCAGATGTAATTAAAATACTATAGGCAGGCAGCCCTAACGCAATCTTTCGCCCAACGCCCCTGTAGGTATAAAATTCAAGGACGCGGCAGAGTTAGAGTACTGTATGATAATAATACTGTGACTAAACCGTTCGAGGCCCGTGGCACATTTACCAGATGAGTTCATTGTATATTAAATAGAAATCAGATTATATTCACTATCAAAATTCCAAAATACGCATTATTAAAGTCGATATAGATTTAATCACCTTTTTTTAGTCGTCAAACTTAAAGCAGTATAAGTATGACGACCTTTTTTTGGTCGTCCAGCTTGAACTATGTCAGGAATAGCGAACTAAAAGTACGAACTGCGTAATATTTTGCCCAATAAATTATTATCAAATATTGGGAGTTGACATTCTCTTCTGACCGGGTGCCCCTTCCGGCTGGAGGCCCGTGGCATTTTGCCGACTTGCCACCCTGTAGTTACTGAAGTCAACTCAGGTATAAAATCCAGGTAAAGAGCATTAGCGTATTGCTGTGTAACACGACTCCCGCTGCGGTCGTAGTAGTCCATGCTAGGCGTACCTCCCCTAATGGAGGCTTTTGACTCTTGGCAAATACCTCCATTTAGGGTCCAGCAGTGGAACTCAAGGGCTAATAGATTAGCCAGTTTATTTATCCATAATAGATTGTTAAATCGTTTAATTGTATGCTGAAAATGTATTTTATTTATCTTCTTTAAGTATCTCGTTTCATCTCTAGATATTTTCACATGGGTTACATTAGTATGATATACTGAAAATAATAACTTGTGTATGGAAGGTGGCGCTTATACTCGTCGCAGTCTGGGGACATTCACGCTTTTCCTTATTCTTTTATTCATTAGTCGTTATGTAAGGCGCATTCCTTATCCTAACAGGCTATTTTGGTAAGCTCGCTGTCTTGCTCGGAATTCCGATTATTTTATTTTTAACGAGCTAAACTGTGTATGGACTGCTATAATTTCTATAATCTCTCACCATTACTATTATTTTGAAAAAAAGAGCCAAGGCCATCATAGTCTGCACTTTTACATTCTGACAAGGGTTTAAGAGAAGCCGATTGGCAGCGTGGTACGCTGATCATATTTCTTTTCAGGACTTTCAGGATATTGTTCTTAACAGTCTAAGAAAGTAATAATCACCTAGCTTTACCCGCGGCTTCACACGCTTATGTCATGTTTCACATATAGGTACGAAATCTAAACACGGGTATGTAATAAATACTAACCAAAGACATAAGATGAAAAAAATGTTTTTCTACTCCTCAACCCTAATGATCGTACTGCAAGCTCAAGCTGTAACCAAAAAGACCAAAATCTTAAACTACTTGTATCGAATATTCATTCTAATCTGGTCAGTAATTCTTAGAGGAACGGGAAATAAAAAACAAACATTCATCCATCCTTACAAACTTTCAAGTTTTTTAATACTAAAAGATTCGAAGACACTGCTTTTTGCCTGAATTTAAAATCTAGAAGCCAAGAGCAAACACATGCTAAAATTAAAAATAAAATACTACTCCTGCATAATTTGCAAACAAATTCACATAAGTATCTACATTTTCAAAGTAACGTGTAACACGATTTGGGAGGAGTTCTCACCCATACTCATGGCTCAGAAATTTATTGTTGTTTCTCTTCAGTTTATTTATTACATACGCATTTGTTTTTACAGTAAATTTATATAATATTTGTATATTATTGCATTAGCAGCATTGTTATTCCAAATGTTTTTTTTGTTTATTAATTATAATGTAACTATTAATAGCATTATTTATTTTTAGCTTACAGTACTTTCCGAGACTATATACTAAGTAGAATATTTCAAGAAATATAAAGTTCAGCTCCTTAAGTAAGTCCTACGCCGTAATCTGCTTAAAATTCATGTAAAAGATATCTGAAGCCTACCCTTCATTAATGTGAATTGAAATAAATTTTATCATTTCCTTTATATTAGTCCTAAGAATATATTTCGAGGACTATAATACTTGTAAACTAAATTTAAAGGCCCTGGGATTTTTATCATTTAGGTGAATTATTATCTAATGGTAATAATGTCATTATAATTATAATTTTAGTGTTGTGTGGCGTTGATTTTGCAACGCACCCTACGAAATCACCACTCCCCTTCGTCCCGTAGATGTGATAAGAGTTGATTAAGGAAGGAAATCCAGGAAATCCTGTTTAACATCTATTTCCACTGCCGTCACCAACACGAATGGTAGGTGAACTAATGGAAAATGGTGGTGGTAATGGACTATTGGAAACCTATTAGGGAAGATCTATTTTCAACCGTGGGCCTAAGTGGTAATAATGTGAGGTAGATAAAGTATTTCGACATAAATGCCGATTTCGATTAAATTAATTAATTAAAAGGCTTTTGATTAAATTAATTAGAGTTTTAATC
Source organism: Spicauda simplicius (assembly GCA_949699795.1). Classification (NCBI taxonomy): domain Eukaryota; kingdom Metazoa; phylum Arthropoda; class Insecta; order Lepidoptera; family Hesperiidae; genus Spicauda; species Spicauda simplicius. The sequence continues at coordinate 17,484,814 of OX453059.1, forward strand.
AAAGGCTTTTTAAAAATACTCCTGCGACATTTACAATGTTTTAGGCTAGAGGAACTGGTAACGTTTACGTATCAGTCGGAGGGTAAAAGTGTAGGTGTAAACAATTTAATATTAACCGTATTGCTGACTAAACTAGTTCATTTGAAAGTTCTATCCACACTGGTCGTTGACGAGTTGGTCTACACAATTAGGCAGCCAATCAGTATGTGCAAAGATAATGAACGACGAGATACGAGAGAACAATCAGTTTTGTTGACCGTACTCGGTTGCTTCTTTTTTACCGTAGGGTGAGTTGGGGTAGTATCGGACATTTTTTTTTATCTGATTGAAATAGCAAACGAGCATGCAGTCCAACTGATTGTAAGTGGTGACTGCCGCCTACGGGCATCTATAAACTACTTCATATGGAACATGGGTTCTATTTAAAGTCAATCACAGAAGCGTTGCTACTTACCAGGATTAAGCCTAGTTGCATGTGAAGTGTGCCGGCAACCACATCCTTCTATCGAAACGCAAGAAATGCTTCACGCTAAAACTAGGTATGGTGGTAATACTTCCCCGGTCGAACAACACTTACTTGACTTCTGAGGTAAACATCTCAGTCTTCAGAAGTAGCAATATATCGAGAATTGACTAGAATCAAGTATCGAATCAAGTAGAATCTCTCTTGTATATGGAGTTGAATATAAAAATCCATTGGCGGCTAATGACCATCCGATGACCAGCATGTTCATTGCATTAAAAATACTTTAAACAAACGTTTTGCCTAATATTATCCCTACAATGGTGTGATATATAACAAAATAGTTTCTAAAAAGTATTACAGTTATATGATTTTAATATTGATATACAAAAATTGTATTGAAAGACTCCGACGTTAGCTGAGAATTATTCATAACACCTATACAATTAAGACTCGAGTAACTAAGTAACATATCTAACAATACATTCTTTTCTAAAACATATGATTGTCACTGACAATTTCTTTTTTTTTATCTGACTGAAGTAGCAAACGAGCATGCAGTCCACCTGATGGTAAGTGATCACTGCCGCCCATGAGCATCTGTAAACAACTGTATAGAACATGGCTTCTAACTGAAGTCAATCATAGATGCGTCGCTACTTCTGAGGACTAAGATGATCACCTCATGTGAAAGTGGAAAAAAAATAAAAAAATATATAAATGTTGTATTAATACGATTAAAACAGTATTCCACGTCCACCAATTCGCACTTGGCCAGCGCGGTGAACTATGGCCTAATACTCTCTCATTCCGAAAGAAGACCCGTGCCCAGCAGTGAGACAATAATGGGTTGACAATGAAAATTGTATGAGAAACTCAAATGATCAGTTCCCAAGATTTACTTATGCATAAAGGAAGCCGACAGCGTTGTTGGGAACTTCACGATTAATCAAGCGGTCTAACATGATAGGGGCTCGCTGATATCTCCGTTAATTTCAATAGGACAGTATATCATTGTCACACGGTTATTTGGAAACATTCTCTTGTTTTGAAGCGCTGCTCAATTCAAATTCAATGCTTGTATACTTATTTACATTATATTTGATCTTAAAATTATTTAGTGATGAACTGCTTATCACTAAATATTTTTTAGACTCGAATCGGAGTAAGTCTCCGCTGAGTGAAACATAATTTATAACTAACTGCCCAAATGATGTATTTATAAAATAACGGTTTATAAATATAACTTATGAGCTTTTCATTCCTTTACACGCTATATAATGATTTTATAGTGGGTACGATTTGATTTATTTCACATCTAAAATATTAATATATAATTTGTTAGATATTATGAATGCATAATTATTTAGAAGAAGTTTTGAATTCGGCTTCGGCTCCAACCACTTTCGGCCTAAAAAAATATTCGGTGAAATTTTTGCCTACAGAAAAAAACGAACTTTTTGTTTCTAACAACCTATGAATTTAATTTCATGAAGCTAGAACGAATGCAATGGAAATGGTGAAGCGCAGGGGTAAGCACACAATTTGTAAGAGACTTACTTTACCAGTTGTGTTTAAAATACATGTTTTTTCAAATGTTACTTTTGGTATGTTACAGAGTAATTAAAATAAAATTGAATCGTTTAAGAACTCAACGACTGCTCTTTGTCCTATTTCATTTCATACAGTTTTAATATAACACTGTAAGTAAATTATTTCTTCTTTTTTAAAACATAATAGTACATATGCAAAAATTAACCCACACAGATCGTTAATAAAGTTGCAGGCAGAAACTCAGTGTTTAATAAAGCTTTAATATCAATATGACAATATTCTCATCGCTGGCGTCCAAGCGGCGGCAATCATGATTAGATCGTAATGGACGCGTCGGTCGCGTCATAATCCATCAGTGTTGCTGTCCAACGGTATGTTACCTAATAATGAAGGATCTAGATTAGTTAGTATGTTCTTCATTTTTTTTGTACCCAGATAAATTGTAAAATGGGCTATGAATGCTCATGCATACGGCCGTCCGCATTGGTTATGTGGGACTCACGAAAGAACCTACGTGTGTACCCACTAAACACCATTAGAGGATGGCTTTGGCCTTTGAGGCCTTCAAGCCGTCGTCGAACTATGGCCTCTACGACATATATTTTTTCTCGTAAAGTAGTATATATATGTGTTAAAGTTAGAGTCTTAAGTTTTTGTCAAAGCCGAAAGTTTGTAGCAACCGTCAAAATTGAACAAACTGGAACGAATTCACGACACTGCAACGGAAATGGTGAAGCGTAGGGGTATACACTTGGTAATAGGTTGCTTCGCCAGTTGTGTTCAAAATTTACATTATATTCAAATGTTACCAGTTTTGACAAGTTGCAAAATAATTTGAATTGAATTTGAGTCGCTTAGTAGATAGATGAGTCAGTTGAGAGTGACCTATTTAAATTACATTCCACCCAGTTTTAAAATTACTCTATATTGCACGGGAGTATTTCATTCTTTTAAAACTCAATATTATTTATACAAAAATTATACCCATTCAAAATGTAAATCAAGTTTTGGCAGAAACTCAGTGTTTAATAAAGCTTTAATAGTATTATGGCAATATTCTCTTTGCTGGCGTTCGAGCGGCAATCATGATTAGATTGTGATGGACACGTTGGTCGCGTCATAATCCATCAGTGTTGCTTTCCAACGGGCTGTAACCTAATAATGAAGGATATAGATTAGTTAGTATGTTGTTCATCGTTATTTCTCTTAACATGGTTTTAGAAAATATATTACGGAACTGTGTTAAAACAAGCGTCTTACAGAAGCTTTGGCTTTGGGTCCAGTTTCGGCCACTTTCGGCCGAAAAAATATCATCCGTAAAACTTTTGGCTAGGCTGAAATTGACCCAACTTTTTACCGAAGCTGAAATTTTCTAGAATATAGCGAAAATGGAACAAACTGAAACGTACCAACTATACTGTGACAGAAATGAAGCGCAGAGTTAAGTGCGCACTTGGTAATAAATTTGCTTCAACATTTGAGTTTGAAAATCACGTTATTTTCAAATTTTACAATTTTTCGGAAGATAAAAAGTAACTAAACTGGAACTGAATCGTTTAAGAGATAGAATTTGCTGTGACCTATTTAATTTTCATTTCATACAGTTTTAAAATTACACTGTAACTCGCTGGAGTATTGAATTTTTTAAAACTCAATAGTACTTATACGAAATTAAACCACACAAAACGTAAATAAAGTCACTGACAGATCACTCTTTAATAAAGCTTTAATGGCTATATGGCAATAGTTGCTTCGCTGGCGTCCGAGTGACAATCATGATTAGATCGTAATGGACGCGTCAGTCGCGTCATAACCCATCAGTGTTGCTGTCCTACGAGCTGTAACTTCCTTATGAAGGAACTAGATCCGTTAGTATGGTATGTTAATTATGCCTTCCAATATATTAAAGAACGACAAAAAATGTTGTGCTTCAACTCTGGAGCTTGTACCGGAACACCCATTTCTGCCTATTATCAGCAATGTTAGGCGAATAACAACGGCGCTTACTTTGTTCGATAATATGTTCACAACGTTAGATTTATCCGCTTATTACTTAGCACTAATGCCCATAGTTCAATATTACAAGGTCAGTCCAAGTATACTTTTTGGGCAGCCTACGTATTTGATAGGTTTTATTAAATACTCCCAGTATATATAAATATTTTAATACTAGTGATCAACAGCGGAAGACTGTGTGTATATGAACAAGCTAATTTTATAAATATATAAAAGTACTGGTCAGATTTTAAGAAAACTTTCTGAATAGAGTAAACAAATCTAAAGTCTACTACAAACAAATACAAAAACTGCTACACATACAGATTACATATAAAAAAGCATAACACACATCGATGAGTTGTGTCCATTAGAAACGTTATTCGTCGTGACGATTCTATTATGACAGCAGTTTTACAAACATAATAATTTAACAAACATACCTATAATAATTGAATTTAGACATGAATAGTTGTATCTAGGATAAAATATCGTCATTTCATTTAGTATGTTTCAGTTTTCTTCTTTATGTTTAAAAGTGTTTTAGCAGGTATATCAAAATGTGTTAAAATTTGAATATGTATGTACGAGTATGTAGTGCTTGATGCAAAACTACTTAAATAAAAATGTGGAATTCCATAAATCGAAACCGTTTGCCGACGACAACACTGCAATCCGTAATTGTCGTTTCTCTCTCACAATTCCAAACTTCGTGTAGCGATAGGCGACTGTTTCTGCATCACATCTGTCTCTGACTTGCACTACAAATGCTTTCTACAACAACAAGTCTCAGTCCTACAATCTATAATTCTACAGAACGAACATTAGTTTTATTAACAACAGAATGAAAATAGGACTTGGGAAAAATGATCAGCCAGTATCAGTGCAATGCTGGACTTAGGCCTCTCCCAAGGTACTGGGCCCGATTTTTAGCTCTTATCATCCAGTATTTTTTTGTAACCTTCAAAAGGTACCCGCCGCCATGGGAGCAATGCCAGGTTATTTGGGATTTTTAGCTCACTAAAACCCTTGGCCGTAATCAGCGCTACGTGGAGGACTCCGGGATCTCCAACGGAACACAGCCGGAGTCCTCCGAGCGCAACGCCCCTTTTGGGCTCTTCCCCAGTAACCGATTTATGCTCACCGTGCCTTTTGGCGTTTACGACGGCATGTAGCCACATGTCATCGTCCTTCGCGGGGTCACTTTGCTGGACGATCCGAGCTCCCACTTTTAACCCCAGAAACCCCTTTTAGTCGCCTCTTACGACAGGCAGAGGTTACTCTATTCTGGTCCCGGAACTACAGGGACAAATCCAGCTATTTCCTACCGCCTGACGAAAAAAGTTGGTCCACCAGGCAGGAGTATCCGACGCAGTACAAGAAATTATATTTCGGTAGAAGAACCATTTAAATGAAATAGAATTAGTTTATTATTATCTACAGACACAGAGCTGTCAGCCACGTACTGTGGTAGGCATTAAGAAAAAAAATTGTGTGACAAAATATAAGACCATAAATTATGAGAGTGTGAAAAAAAGCGTAATTGAGAGTAGGAATAAAAGATGAGTGGGGAAAGTGTTGTGAATACAAATTTTGAACGTGGGAAAAACTCAGAGGACGGCTTATAAACAAATGCTGTGAAATGGTATGCAATATAAATAGGAAAACGTATTATTGAACTCATATTAAGTATACGTTTCCGTATTTTCGCACATGAACTATTCGTGCTGGAGCACATTTTAATATAACGTAACCAAACAATTGTATTAAACAATGCAGATTTGATTTGACATTTGCATTCGTACCATAGGCATTTAAATATACAATATTCTGTTCAAATATGCATAGAACAAACCTGTTTTAATTAAAGCCGAATTGGAAAACTTAATGTTAAGTAATATTATTCGAATATGCATTTGAATGTGTATTTTCTATTTAGTCTATTTTAAGTGGTGATAGCTTTGTGGTATTATTCAGTTTATCGAGGGGTCCGAGGTTTATATTCCGGGCGTGCACTGGTTATGTGCCTATCAAAAATTAAACACGCCTCGTCAACACATCATTGGCTCACTGCTGGGCACGGGTCTCACAGAATGAGAAAGTTTTAGGCCATGGTCTACCGCGCTGGCCAAGTGCGAATAGGTAGATAAAGTTAATTATGACTTAAACGGTTATGAAAAACATCGTGAAATGTATGACTGAGTAATTTTCTATTAACCGACTTCCCAAAGGAAAAAACGGTTATCTACTTGTCACTTATGGCTACTTTTATGTTCAAGTAGCGAACTAGCATGCACCTGGAGGGAAATGTTGTGACGGCTACGGACAATTGTAATCAAACCTAGGTAAATAACAATTTTACCTGAAATTGGACTCGAGAATAAAATAAAGGTTGGAATGCCTTGAATAACTATATCTCCATGTCTTACCATATCCATTTCACAAATACATAAAAGTACATAATAATACAACATTCCATTATTAGGCAAAAATAGTTATGGCGGTGGTACTTTCTGAGTTGAACTATGGTAGGTTCTACTACCTTCAGAACACATGCTTCTGAAGGTAGTAGAACCTGCCATAGATTTATTAATCCGCACCTCGCTTAAAACTTCTCTCACTCGGAGAAGAGACGCTTGCTCAAGTAGGACAATGATGATTTGATGAGAAATATTTCTAAAATTAGAATAGCATTATTCTAATTTTATAAATATGTGACTATATTTGTTATGAGCATACTATAAACCCATTGCGGATGAGGGAGATCGTTGTAGAGGAAGATAGATATTGGGGCACGCATTTAAAGATAAGGTAGCACAGGTTCTGAACATGGTCATAATACACTTGTCTCACAAGCAAAATCTATACATTTGCTTGTTTTTCTGATAGTAACACTGTAATACTGACTAGGCATCCTGAATTCGTCACAACCTATCATGGTTTCTCCTCGTAAGTTTACTCTATACGGTACATAAATCTTATTGGTGCAGACTATTGGCCGGTATTCGGCCGCAAATGGGCACCCATGCGTATTTTATCGTTCAGAACGATAAACATACGCTAGGCGCAGTAGGAAAATTTGGGTGACTATATAGCTACACGCATCTGCAATACTAATAATATTTCGGCAGGTACGGGCCAACAATAAACAGCAATAATATTAGAAACAAATAAAAAAACAATCCCGCTGAGTTTCTTGCCGAATCTTTTCAGTTGAGGTCGTGATCCGATCCAGTGGTAGTGTAAGAAAAAAAATTTAACTGACAATTTGTAAGTAGCACCGTAGGCCTATACAAAAAAATAAAGAAATTTCGACTGTTTATTTGTAAATAGTTTATAACCTTTTCTTTTTTGATATCGAGGGGGGAAACCTTCGAAAGGTACCCGACGCCGTGGGAGCAACGCCGAGTTATGTGGAATTTTTACGTCACTAACCCCCCCCCCCCCGGTGGCCATCCTTGGCTCTGTGTGGAAGACACCGGGATCTCCAACGGACCGCTGCCGGTGTCCTCCGAGCGCGATGACCTCTTCGGGCTCTTCCCAGTGAGCATTGTACTTAGTGCGCCTCCCTGGTGTTTACGATAGTATGTGGCCACACATGCCATCGTCCTATACGGATCGCTTCGCTGGGCGGTTCAAGCTCCCACTCTTACCGCCCGCAACCCCGAAGTCCCTTTTAGTCGCCTCTTTTAGTAGCCCTATTCTGATCCCGGAACTACAGGGATAAATATAACCTAGATTATTATCTAGTTTGTTTTGCTAATATCTTAATCGTTTTGCTAATATTTAAATGTGATGTTGAGTTTCACGCTAGGTATTTATTGAAACTGCCTTTTGTTGCACAAAACGGACACCTATTTTATATTCCGAATGAAGACAAGAACCTTTTAAATCTATCTAAAAGTTGAACTGTTTTTTTTTCACAGTTTTTATTACGAAAAAGTCGCTTCAAAACCGAAGGGATATTTCGGCCCCTAAATTTTAATTTCCTAATAACATTCACTAACTCGAGTAAGCTACTTCGTTGATAAAATGTCGAGGGCTATAACAGGTTAATCCTATTAAAAGGGCTCTTTGCAAAAAAGAGGGGCGTCAACTGGAGTCCCGACTAATTGGATTTCCTTCCTGGCATGGGATGCTATTTGTGTATTGACTGAGCGCAGTGATTAATATGAAGCACTGTGAAGAGTTAGCTACATATACTATAGTTATGTATGTTTTGTATTGCGATAAAAATATAATGTGTTTAATACAATATTGAATTCATATTTTTAATATGTAACGTGCACTCACGTAATGCGATTTTCAATTGTTTTTACCGATATTTTTGACCCAGTTACATGATTATAGATGAAAATCGCATATCGTGAGTACCTGGTACATAAAAAAATGCTGTATTGTAAAATGTTATATTGTCATCACAATATATAATTTTGACCCGCGTGGCGCAGCGGTTACCATACCGATACGCGCAATGGGTTCCGGGTTCGATTCCCGGCCAGACAGGTATCTGAATGACGAGTTTAGATTCATGTTCTGGATCTGGGTGTTTGTGTAATCGTCTTGTGTGTGTCCATGGTACCCACGACACAGAAGACAATCCTAGTGTGAGACTTTGAGCGTCGAAAGCGTGTTTTTTTCAATAGGTTTAAATGATACATAGCAATTAGGAAAAGCGTCGTCGTCGTCAACCCATTATTGTCCCACTGCTGGGCGCGGGTCTTCTCTCAGTATGAGAGAGTTTAGGCCATAGTCCACCACGCTGGCCAAGTGCGAATTGGTGGACTTCACACACCTCCGAGAACTTTTTTTTTTTTTTTAAAGAACTCTCGGGTGTGTAGGTTTCCTCACGATGTTTTCCTTCACCGAAAAGCAGTAATAATTAATTATATTAATTAGGAAAAGCAATAATGTATATTGTAGCCAACCTATTATTGTCTTACGGCTGGGCACGGGTCAGAATGAGAGAGATTAAAGCCATAGACCACCGTTGGCCAAGTGGGAAGCGATAGATGTCACACACCTCTTCAGAACTTTTTTAGAGATCGCTCCTTTGTGTACTTTCTCATCATAATGTTTTTCTTCGACGCAAAGCGGTAACTCGTTATTCAACTATCAGGCTATCCAATATACTGTAATGGTTTAAAAGTCAGTATTGCAGACTAACAGTTCGAGGTTTATTTTGTTTGGTTTGTTTTCGAGGCAACCTTCCAAAGGTACCCGAAGCCATAGTAGCAACGCCGGGTTATGTGGGATTTTTACCTCACTGACCCCCCCCCCCCCCATCTCCCCCGCGGTGTCCCTCCTCAGCGCTGCGAAGAGTACTCCGGGATCTCCAACGGAACACAACCAGAGTCCGATGCCCCTTTCGGGCTCTTCCCCAGTGAGCATTTGAGGTCACCGTATCTCCTGGTGTTTACGACGAAATCCGATGTAAATTTTTGATGTAAATTTTTCTAATTCTCCTAATTTTATGTACGTAAAATTTAGAATTACATACCATTTGACTAGAAAGAAAAACACCATAAAAATCTACACTAAATCGTTTACGTATATTTTTTTGTTAATTCCCTATAAAAAAGATTACAGTTAGATTACAGTTAAATGCGGCGTAAAGAGGTAGTCGTCGTCTTACAATATGATATCATTAGAAGATGCCACAAAAACCTAACGAAACACTACTACCTTACCTTTAAACCTTAACGGTATCCAAATGATGGGTTTTCTAAAAGACAGAGGGACTAAAGAATCATGAACCTTACTGGGAACCCTTTTTCGCATAAATAAATACATTTCTTTACCCTTCAGCTGTTATAAAAATCACCCTGTTGAGTTTATATAATAATATCTGAAATATAGGCTCTGTAGACTTCGAAGTACGTGAGTAAAGTCACGTAAACGGGAACTAGCCCTTTCTTCATAAATAGATAATGTCAATTTATAACCTATTTCACTTAACCCAACATTTTCAAACTTCGTTATTACAAAATAAGTTGTCAATGCCAGAAATTTAGTTAGCGACCAGAAATTTTCCGCCCATTGGATCTCTGGATCTAATCTGGTCAAGTTGGTACGTAAACTAAATCGCTTACGATAGATACGAAGACGAGTGCTCGTGAAAGGTAAATTGAGTAAACAGGAACATGACCTTTTCCGAAAAGGGAAATGTCAACCGGATGGCATTCCGCTTCGACTAATTGAATTCCTTTTTCCGTCCGTCCGTTTCGTGGATTTGGTAATTAATAGGTATACCTAATGTCGATGGAAACGCTCACAGAATTCTCTTTTAAGTGACTCGTTTCATTATTTATAAATAAACATTATTTCTTGAATAGCAAACATGTTTGACATAAACCTGTAGGTACTGAAATAGAATAGTAAGTTACTCTATTACGTGTGCTTACCTACAACTAAACTTAACAATAATATACATGCGTACGATACAGAGAGGCCGTATGAAATACATATTTATTTTCAACTCATTACCATCCTACTGCTGGGCTGGGATCTTCTTTCCACTAGCTAAGTGTAAATCTTTATACATTACACTTAAGATAACGTTTTATTAGAGGAATCTAAGGTGTGTACTGTGTAGTTTCCTCAAGACGTTATCTTTCACCCTAAAGAAGTGATATTGGTTTTCTAATATGCATAAAATTTTTGAAACAGCAGTGATACTTATTTTGATATCAACCCTCGTTCAGTGACTGGGAGCCTGAGTCCCACCCATTAGTCTATTACTGCTCTGAGAAATTTATAAACAAGGGGAATTTTGACTGTTAAGAGGCAGTTATTCAAGGTGGTAAAACGTATATCGCTATATAAGTGATATGGGCGCCTAATGTACCTTACAATATATGTATATCTGTTATATTTGTCATAGGATTTTTTTGGGTGTACATTGAAGAGTTTTTGTATTGTATATGGTTCGAACGGTCCTCACCGTATCATCGCCACACTTATCACACGTGTAGTAATTCTCGCGTTTCGGTGGAAAGGTGTGTCACTTGTAGATGAGGCGACCATCCTAGTCCTCAGGAGTTGCAGTGCAGCTGTGACTTCAGATAGAAGGACTTTTTTATATGAAGTTACTTACGGCTATGATCGCCAGCGAGCACTCACCATCGACTGGACTGCATGCTTGTTCGCTACTTCAATCTTATAAAAAAAATCTGTTCAATAAATTAGTTCTTATCGTCTCAAAAACTGAGACAAAGGTCTAAAATAAAAAATATATTTTCTAAAAATTATATTAGATAAAATAACAATTATATAAAACAAATGATGTAAGCTATTATTAACTTAAATAAAGTAATGTTAAAGCTTTTAAACTGAGTGCCTAAGAATGAAAATGGAGTTAGAAGCTGCAATAAGTACTTACAAAAGCTAGACTTATTTCTTGGCTAAAGTAAATCGAATATGCGGTCGGCATTCGTCACCGCCTAATTGAATTCCCTACTCCAGCCCTTTCATTACGAAGACGTGAGAGATGAAACCCTTATGACCTTAATGCGATATTGCTGAAAGTTAGTGTTTTGACTAAAAGACAATTTCAAGGGCTCTTCAACAAACATAAACACACACACGCTTTCTACACTCATAGTCAAACAGTAGGATTTTCTCCTGTGTCGTGGGTACCATGGACACACACAAGACAAATACACAAACACCCAGACCCAGAACAGGAATCTAAACTCATCATTTGGATACCTGTCGGGCCGGGAATCGGACCCGGGACCCATTGCGCGTCTGACCGGTATGGTAACCGCTCCGCCACGCAAGTCGTCGAGAGAGCTCTCCTTCAACACCGGCGTTGCATTTGCGACTCCTCTACTATTGCAAATGTCCATGAGCAACTGTGATAACTTTCTACCGGATAGCTCGCCTGGTTAAGTTAAGTTCACCTATTTCTAGCGTGGAGCAGTTATTGCGTTTCGATGGAAGGGTGTGGTTGCCGGCACACTTTTATATGAGGCGACTATCTTAGTCCTCGAGAGTAGCAACGCATCTGTAATTGACTTTAGATAGAACTTCATGTTGCTTACAAGAGCCCATGGGCGGCAGTGACCACTTACCATCAGACGGACTGCATGTTCGTTTGCTTCTTCAATCTTATATCATTACAGTCAGATCTTAAAAAAATATTTTAATTTATTATTTTCATACTTCAGTTGTACGGTTAGGATTCTCTAACGTTTATGTAATTATTTTAGAAATATTCTGTGACATATTTTAAAATTTAAAATTAATTTTCTAAGAAGAACTTGTTACAGCAATTGTTCACTTTTGTCGTTAGTTATAAATTAACAATCTGTCGTTTGTAGCATAATCTATGGTCTATGGTCCATAGTCTATACTTGTCTATGGTCCACAGTTAGTAGTAAGGAGTCGTTTCGGAGATTTCGAAGTGTTCGAATCTCATTGTGTCGTTTTCGTTGGCTTTAGCCAAAGTCGTAGGTTCCGGATTCGTCGGGCGCGCACGCGCAACTTTGTCGTTATCGTTAATAATCCGGAATAGTAGCCACTAATCGTAAAATTCCTTCTTTTCGCGTAATAATCAAATTCGTGTGCAACGTGCCGTAAGATCGACGCAACGTGTCGGCAGTGGATGGTAGAGGGTAACTGGTAGACCACTGCGAGGTAAGACTAGCTAGCTCGAGCTAAGGGTGAGTCGAAGGTGCCTTATACCCTATACATGAGGCTGCGCCCATCAGCAGCAGGTGAGTGCGTTAGATACTATAGCACGTAGCATTTTTATCGTCGCAAATACAGTCCACTAAACCTATTTCGAGACACGACCATTTCGTTCGGGTCCCGCCATCTTTGTGACATTTTAATTTCCTATTTTTCGTTGTCAGTATTGCAGTGCGCCATATTTATTTGTCGTTTGTAGCATTGTCAATACTGACAAGTCAGTTTATTTGACATTGACACTTAGTTTTAAAGGACATTGTTGTTATTGTTTTCGTTAGAACTTTTAGCAAAGTTTAATAATGCCTAGTGACGGAAATGAAAGTGGCGCAAATGATGGGGACATTAACAGAATTATCCGGGATTACAGTATGATGCGTCTTGAATTTATAGCCGGTTCAGACTTATCAAATTGTACTGAAGAGGAACTTAGGGAAATTTCGAAGGAATTCCATAGTGCCCAATGTAAATTGTTGCTTTCCTTAAGTGCTGCTCAACTGCAGTCTGAGATAAGTGTAACTGCATCGTTTGATACTAAATTCAGAAAAGTGTTGGCTCGTCTGCGTAATTTAAAAGGTAACTGTAGTTTAATTAAAACGGAAAATTCGTCGGTTTTGGCAAAGTTACCTAAAATTAATATTAAGCCATTTGATGGTAAATTGGAAAATTGGTTCTCGTTTATACAATTATTCGATTCCTTGATACACAATAGAGACATACCTAATGTTGAAAAGCTTCATTATTTGTTATCGTCTGTCGAAAACAATGCCTTTGACTTGATAAAGAATTTTCCGCTCACAAATGATAGTTATTTGGATGCTTACGAAACTTTGAATAAACATTTTAACAAGAAACGTCAAATAGCTAATCTGTATTATCAAAAATTGTTGTTGTGTGAGCCAGTGAAAATCAAATCAGCTTCTGAACTTGAGCGGGTTCATAGAACCTTTGTGGAGAATTTATGTGTGTTAGAAAAATTTGGCTTGCCAGATAAAAATTTTATGCTTTTTAATTTGTTTTGGTCAAAATTGGATCAATCTAATAAAGAAGCATTCCAATTAGAATTTAACTCTGATGAAATACCAGAATTCACTCAAGTACAGAATTTTGTCGAAAAGCAGGTCAGGGCATTGAGTGAAGTAACTTCTAAATCAACGTTAAGTAATGTAGGTACATTAAAGGAATCAAAATTGAATAAAAAGTCAAAGTCTTCATTTGTCGTCTCGAAAGTGATTTGTGACTTTTGTACTGGCCAACACAGTCTTTCTAAATGCAAAGGTTTTTCAGATTTGGATGTAAACTGTCGGTTTAAATTTGTGAAAAATAAAAACCTTTGTTTATTATGCTTTTCGAAAACTCATAGGGTAAAAAATTGTCGAGTCCCTCTGAGTTGTGGTGTATGTGGGTGCTCACACCACACTTTGTTGCACTTTAATAAACCGATTGCTACCTCGCCTAATACTGGATCTAAACTGGATAATAATAAATTAAATTCCATTAGTGATACTGCACAACCAAATGTTGTTCTAACTTCTTTGGAAAGTAAAAGTGCTATCTTGTTCTCCACAGCTATGGTGCTTGTGAAGGACAGTGTGGGAAGGTACCAACCTGTTAGGGTACTTTTAGATTGTGCAAGCGCTTGCAATTTTATCTCGGAAGCTTGTGCACAGCGTCTTGGGCTGAGGATAAAACAATCTAAGCAGTCTATTAATGGAATTGGATTCTCTGTCGCTGAATCCTATGGTTCACTATCGTGTGAAATAAAATCCTATAATTCAAATAAAATTGATTTTAGGGTTGAAGTTTTCGTTTTGTCGTCAATTTGTAATGATCAACCAACACAGTTTGTCGATTTTTCGGGTTGGTCACATATTAGAAACTTGCCATTGGCTGATCCAGAGTTTGCTAGTCCGGGACCAATTGATATGCTCTTAAATGCAGAAATATTTGCTTCTTCTCTCGTACCTGGTCTACGACGTGGCAAGCCTGGGCAACCAAAGGCTCTTAATACAATATTTGGTTGGATTCTAATGGGTGAGTGTGATACATGTGGTCACACACACAAAAATAGAACTGGTAAACGGAGTGATTGTTTTCTCGTTGCTAACTCTTGTTCCCAGTTGTCGAATTTAAACTTAGATAACTCTTTGAAAAAATTTTGGGAAGTAGAAGAGTTGTGTCCTCTTAATAATAAGGTTTTGTCGAAAGAGGATCAAATTTGTGAAAATTATTTTGTTGAAAACTATTGTCGTAATGATGATGGTAGGTTCGTGGTTCCTCTGCCTTTTAAAAATCCTGAGGATAAACCTTCGTTTTCGAATTCTCGTGAATACGCTTTAAAAAGATTTCTGTCTTTGGAGCGAAAACTAAATTTAAATCCTGAATTTAAAAAGGCTTATGTCGATTTTATGAATGACTATGAAGTGTCAGGTCATATGGAAGAGGTGGATCCCCCTTCTTCAAGTGTTGGGAAGTTTTATTATATACCACATCATGGTGTGTTGCGACCGGACTCGGTCAGTACCCCACTTCGTACAGTGTTTGATGCAAGTTGTAGAGACTCTAATGGATTATCGTTAAATGATACTTTACTTGCAGGTCCTAAGCTACAAACTAATATTTTCGATTTACTTGTACGGTTCCGTTGGCATGCTGTTGTTTTTAGTGGTGACGTGAAACAAATGTATAGGCAGATTTTGGTTTGTAGAGAAGATGCTGAGTATCAACGCATTCTGTGGCGCTCGTCTCCTGACGGTCCTATACGTGATTACAGGCTCCGTACAGTGACTTATGGCGTGTCGTCTGCACCATTTCAAGCTCTCCGCACGATAGCTCAACTGGCTGAAGACTCTACTCAAGAATTTCCGGCTGGCTCTACAATCCTTGGTAGAGACATTTATGTCGATGATATCGTTTCAGGTGCTGACTCAATAGAGCAAGCTCTACAATTGCGTTCAGAGCTTACTAAAATTTTGTCGTCTGGTGGTTTTCACTTAAGAAAGTGGACATCCAATTGTAGGGATTTTTTCGTTGAACTTCCAACTTGTGATTTGTATTCAGAAGAATTTAAACACTTTGAAGAAATGTCGGATCTCTCCTTGAAAGTTTTGGGACTTTTATGGCATCCGCAATCAGATACCTTTCGATTTCGTGTTGTCAATAATGATGACTCTAGGTGCACTAAGCGCACCATCCTCTCCCATATAGCGAGGATTTATGATCCCTTAGGATTTCTTGCCCCGATTACGTTTTATGCTAAATATCTTATGCAACTTCTTTGGACTTCGGGTGTTTCATGGGATGATAATGTACCACCTCACATTGCGCATGAGTGGTTGCGATTTAAGTCTCAACTGTCGTTGTTAGTTTCGATTACCATTCCTCGTCGTATGGTAAATTCTTTCGTGTCGTTGCAGTTGCATGGCTTCTGTGACGCTTCCGAACGTGGCTATTGTGCAGTCACATTCTTTCGTGTCGTTGAGGCGGATGGCTCTACATCCGTTCTTTTCTGTTGTGCAAAGTCAAAGGTCGCGCCTTTGCGCAAACTGTCGATTCCAAGATTGGAACTTTTAGCTGCTGTCCTGTTATCTAGTTTAATGGAGTCAGTGGTAGAGGCATTAAAGCCATTTCATGCAGTTAAAGAGCTCTACGCATGGTCTGACTCTACAGTTACTCTCGCTTGGATCAAATCTTGTCCATCGAAGTGGAAAACGTTTGTGGCGAATAGAGTCAGCCATATTCAAAGCAGAGTAGCTCCTGAGCATTGGCGACATGTAAGCTCTTTATCGAATGCTGCTGATATTGGTTCTCGTGGAATGCTTCCTGCTGATCTCATAGACTGTTCCATTTGGTGGAAGGGTCCGTCATGGCTCGTAGAGCCTGAAAAGAAGTGGCCTTCAGCGTTGTCGTTAGAACAGGACACAGGCTCTATCGAAGAAGAGCAAAGGATTCTTAGCCTTCTGTCGCCTGAAAAGGTGAATTTCGTTGACGATTTATTGAATCGTTTTTCGTCGCTTTCAAAAGTAAAGCGTGTTTTGTCGTTTTGTTTTCGTTTTGCTCATAATTTGAGAAACCATAAAGATAAGTTTGTGGGTTCGTTGGAGCCCTTTGAGTTGCATAAAGCTTTTATGTTTTTGGTGAAGCAAACTCAACTTAATTCGTTTTCGTTTGAATTGGATTGTTTAGGTAAAGGTTCGCCAAATTCGTTACCCAAACCCTTGCGTAAATTGTCGCCTTTCGTTGATAACGCGGGTATTTTGAGGGTGGGCGGTCGGTTAGCCAACGCTGATGTGGAATTCAGCGTTAAGCATCCTATTCTTCTACCTCGCAATCATAGATTAACATTCTTAGTTATTGATGAGTACCATAAGAGATTTATGCATCCCGGTGCTCAAACTCTACAAAACTTGCTTTCGCAAGATTTTTGGATTCTATCGCCTAAACGGGCTATCCGTTCAGTAATTTCTGGTTGTATGAAATGTTTTCGTGTTAATCCAAAACCTACTTTGGTTCCTTTAATGGGAAATTTACCTTCGTTTCGTGTTTCCCAAATTAAACCATTTTCTAGTGTCGCTGTCGATTACGGTGGACCGTTCGATATCGCTCTTAGTCGGGGGCGTGGTGTGAGGACTTACAAAGGATATATTTGTGTATTCGTATGTACCTCTACCAAGGCGGTTCATATAGAATTAGCTTCCGAGCTTTCTACAGAAGCTTTTCTTGCCGCTTTGCAAAGATTTATCGCTCGTCGTGGTCGTTGTAGTAAAATCGTCTCTGATCAAGGTCGTAATTTTGTGGGTGCTAGCAATTATCTTGGATCCATAATGAAAAAGGCTTCTGAATGTCAGGAAATAAAGTTTTCGTTTAATCCTCCTGGCAGTCCTCACTTCAATGGGCTAGCTGAAGCTGGAATTAAGTCTGTAAAAACTCATCTTTCTCGTGTCGTTGGTAACCAAAGGTTAACTTTTGAAGAGTTTTACACAATTCTAGCTCAGATAGAAGCTATGTTGAACTCGCGTCCATTAATTCCTCTCAGTTCTGATGCAAATGATCTCGCTGCTTTAACACCGGGACATTTTCTTACATTAGAACCTTTGTCGATGCTTCCAGAGGAGAATCTAGTCGAACAGAATATACTTGTTACTCAGCGCTGGAAGCTAATTAGAAAGATGCATCAGGATTTCTGGAGACGGTGGCATTGTGAGTACTTACATACACTACAGCAGAGGGCAAAATGGGAAAAAACTAATTCGGAAATTAAAGTAGGAACCTTGGTTTTGCTTATAAACGAGCAAGCAAGTCCACTAGAATGGAAGTTAGGTAGGATTACAACTCTACATCCAGGATCCGACGGAATTTGTAGAGTAGTTAGTGTTAGGACAGTGTCTGGCGAGTACAAAAGGCC
Source organism: Spicauda simplicius (assembly GCA_949699795.1). Taxonomy (NCBI): domain Eukaryota; kingdom Metazoa; phylum Arthropoda; class Insecta; order Lepidoptera; family Hesperiidae; genus Spicauda; species Spicauda simplicius. The sequence continues at coordinate 17,502,921 of OX453059.1, forward strand.
AGTCATTAAAGTATGTCCTCTACCTTTGTATAATTAGCTTGCGTCTTAACGCAACCTTTTCGTAGCATAGTAAGTTTCGTTTTCGTAAATACGTAGTATTTAGGTGGGCGGTATGTTCACTTTTGTCGTTAGTTATAAATTAACAATCTGTCGTTTGTAGCATAATCTATGGTCTATGGTCCATAGTCTATACTTGTCTATGGTCCACAGTTAGTAGTAAGGAGTCGTTTCGGAGATTTCGAAGTGTTCGAATCTCATTGTGTCGTTTTCGTTGGCTTTAGCCAAAGTCATAGGTTCCGGATTCGTCGGGCGCGCACGCGCAACTTTGTCGTTATCGTTAATAATCCGGAATAGTAGCCACTAATCGTAAAATTCCTTCTTTTCGCGTAATAATCAAATTCGTGTGCAACGTGCCGTAAGATCGACGCAACGTGTCGGCAGTGGATGGTAGAGGGTAACTGGTAGACCACTGCGAGGTAAGACTAGCTAGCTCGAGCTAAGGGTGAGTCGAAGGTGCCTTATACCCTATACATGAGGCTGCGCCCATCAGCAGCAGGTGAGTGCGTTAGATACTATAGCACGTAGCATTTTTATCGTCGCAAATACAGTCCACTAAACCTATTTCGAGACACGACCATTCTGTCCATCGAAGGAGGGTTTCGGCCTAACTCCGAAATCCTTCAGCAATAAAATTCTAAAATCATAATTTTAATATGACTTAATAGGTGATATGAATCTGTATGTATACCAGTATGTAACTATATACCAAAATAGGAGGAATTAAAACAATTAAAAACGTTTAGTAATCTCCTTTATTCTTGTGTTTAACATTCTCTTCTTTTATATATTTACGAACACAATTTTATAGGTTTCTATTAATTTGTTTACAAATATTCATATTTACAACCATGTTTTAATACACGTTTCAAACCATAAGTTACAAAATCTGTGTTTATAGTATATATTTATCCGTATCGCTAATTATAAATAAATGGATTACATAAACAATTACATTTAAATACAATTTACGATTTCTATGATATCTATTTTGTATTGAAATAATTACACTTATATAATTTGTATGTTATATGTGTTGTATTATTCTTAATCGTATAAAACACTGTAAGTGACAATTACTTTTAATCCATAAAATTAATCTGTATTATAAAAACGTTACAAGTCAGTCGTTAAGCGCAACCAAATCCTTAAAATTATAAAACATGATGTCTTTTTCCAATATTCTCACAAATGCCACAAAGGATGAGGAAAATAAGGTATTTAGTGGAATTATGTACCTAATCATTGTACTACATTTTGATGAATTGTGGCTTTTAACTATTTTTTAACACAAATTGTAAATACTAGCTTACTTCTTGTTCACAAAGGTAAGGCATTTGTATTCGGTTTTAGGCTAAACTTCTGTCCTATATGTAATTGTCTATAGATGTCTATCAATGTAAATGGCCGCTCATCGGCAGGTGAACTGAATCGGTAAATAAATTTCATCTTGAATGAATATCATAGATCTTTCCACACACTCGGTTTTTCCAAGGTGGTAGAACCAGTGTAGTTTGACCGTGGAAGTACCACCGCCACACCTATTTCTAGCGTGAAGCATTTCTTGCGTTTCGATAGAAGCGTGTGGTTGCCGGCACACTTTCACATGAGGCGACCATCATAGTCCTCAGGAGTAGCAACGCATCTGTGATTGACTTCAGATGGAACCCATGTTCTGTATGAAGTTGATTACAAGTGTCCATGGGCGGCAGTGACCACTTACCATCAGGTGGACTGCATGCTCATTGGCTACTTCAATCAAATAAAAAAAAAATACACTCCTAGTGAAATTAGCCAAATTGTGTTCCCATTTATGTTTGTTGTTTCCATCTAGATTCTTTTTTATTATTTTCAGATAGACTACGTTATTAGTGATTTGTAACATTTTCTGTTTTAAATTAGACGAATTGAAAAAAGAAAAAATATAAGGGGTCAGTTATAACACACACAATAAAACAATATTACACTATTCTGGCTATACAAAGTTCATCGGGTCAGCTAGTTAGAGATACAATCGTTATTTTTCTTATATATCCTTACATGTCAATGCTGAGGATTGATTTAACTTTTCAGCATTATGCTAGTGATAAATAATGAATCATAACATTGTGAAAACCAGTGTTGATGAATGGTATGATAAATCGTAATCAGTCATATATTTATTATCTGGGGGATTTGGTACTTAATAAATGTACAATATGTAAGATTACTGGGAAGAAATATAAAATATACGATAAAAGCACATTAAAATAGGAATTCAAGTAACAAATCAAACGACAATAATAGATTGTACATCTTACTATCATAATAATGAAGAGAGGCAATGTGAAAATTGAAATCCGGATTTTAATATAAAAAATGAAACATTATTTACAATACGACATTATATGAACTTAAGCGATGTTATAGATAACCTAAATATATAAAGACACGCCTGGTTACTAGTAGGGGAGGCATACACCTGCTACTTACTGCAATCCTGATATTATTCCTTAAACATTTCATGATCTCATATATTGCTATGTAATTTGATACATTCTCTTTGATATAAGGTTTCGAGGCATATTTCAAGTCTAAAAACAATCAGAAATCTTTTCACCATTCATGACAATCAATCTCTTTTACCCAAATCTATATTTATCTTCCTTTATTTTTTTTTTATCCGTCCATTAATTTATCATATTATATTAATATATCAATTTATGTATTACCAGCTCGTATTGCTTTTTTAAGTTACTCAAAACCACGCCACCAAATATTCTAAACACCCCCATTTTAATTAAGAGTAGGTATATTAATTCTATATTCGTAATAATTGTAAACTTTATCATATTATTATTAAGTCTAACTGCATGAAATGTCACAAGACCTATTTTGAATCATAAGATTTATTTTAGGAACTAACTTAGTTTTTAACTTTTATTTCGCTGGGACGTTAGTTTTACCCTTGTTAATTTTTAAATTACATTTGGAGTTGCAAAAGGTAAAAAACAGTCTTAATTTATTCAATTATGTGACTGAGCAGTGAAATAATTAAATCATAATGCATTGACAATGACTAGTACATGAACTTCAAGTATTTTAAAAGTATTATAACATTTGACACGTTTATCGTTTTAATAAATTAAAAGCATAAATATACATTACTGTCACTTTGTTTTATAAAACTTAAGTATTTGGGTTCTTTTATATCTAAAAATGTCTATCAGTTTAAATAAAAGTATGCTATGCAATCTGTTCAACATGGTATCATAAATTAATAAGTCTAATGAAATTCATGTTATAGTTACTAAGTGTAACTATAAGATGAATTTGATATACCTAGAACACTCAGTAATACTGATACCTCAATAAACATAAATAGCAGCAATAATACTAGTTGCAATTTAAAATCTTACTCTAAAGTAAAAGTTCAATGAAGTTATTATTATTGCAGTATTAACGTTTTTCATTATATTTTTTTGTTTATTGTTTCAATTTATTTTGTTATTACGTTATAAAATTTGTAAGCTTATTTCTATTGTGTGATAACCCTATATAATTTACATAAGACTGGAATATTAAACAGTATAACTATTTACGATTAATCTTATGCACGGGTATATTAATTTAATTCATTTTAAATGTACAGTATAGTTTCACTAACCAATAAAATATTAATTTATGATAGGTACTTCATTACCTTATACTAGAGAGGGTAAACAAAATATGTAAATATTCTGTGTGTATGTAGGTCCTACAACTTGGTGTTTCGTGTCATTACATGATAATTTGAGTTTACATCACAAAAATATAATACTTTACATTGATTTATCCAATTTAATATTATTACAACACTCAAGCGATATTCGAGTGAGTAGAGAGCTAATAACGCGGGCACTTTTGCTACTTATTACAATCTTTAGAATTGAGCTTTCCATATTCCTTACGTAAACTTATCTAAGATCATAAAATTTCATTATACATAGATTATTTTAGACACATATAGAAACTTGGAAATATAACTAGATTCGGATCACGTACACAGTTCACACGAATTTCACGTAACGAACGACACAGATGCAAAAGTGTTCTGGACATCCGATCGACGTGTAAACGGTAGACGTTGGTATGTACATGTTGGTATGGATGGCAAGGCAGGCGGGATACGTGAGGCGGGTCGCGCGGAGGCGCTTCAGACGGCGGGCAGGAGCGGGCTCGGAGAGCGCGGCCGTCGCACGCTGCCGCTCCACGACTCCATCAAATCCTCGTCTCCCTGCACACGCGCACTCGACATACTCTCAGCATCACACTCCTCAACTTCCCAACTCTGAGATCGAGATTTTCAGATCATTTAACCCCAATCCTTCACTGTACGTGACATCGCTCTCGGTGTGTACTTCCACACGCGATCGTTTTTGCACCTAAACCGCTTCGATAAGTCTCAAGAGTTCGACATAAAGTTCGAAGAGTAGCAATGCTTAAGAGTAAATCTTTGATACGATGCAAATACCATCGCTCGTAGGAATGTGGTTAGTTTGTTAAGCAACACATCGCAGGTGCTGTATCTGTACAATTGTTTCGTATTTTAATTTTTGGACAAGAAAATCTTTGCATTAAAACATTAGAAATCAAGAGTAAAAGGCAGTTATGAGTCAAGTGGTAGGACCAACTATAGGGCGGTGGACATTACTAATTTACTATACAATACTTTCGAGGGATGAACTTTTTAGTGCCTTCTAATTTTTACAAATTTTCTACGCGGGGTAAGGATGAGTTATTACGAGTACAACGGATCATTTTCTCGTGTGACAAGATGTAAAGTACCCTTTGTTATACTTGTCGCTCAAACCGTTAGGGTGTGTACACAATGGCAGGAGTCTACAGGTACACGTGCGGGGTGGTGCGACTGATTAAACCACATATTACGGTGTCAACACTTACATATAAGAGGTAATTACCATCATCGTGTGAGGCGTCGGCGGGCCGGGGTGCGGTACGGGGGGAGCGGGGGGCGCCATGGGCGGCGGGGGCGCGGGGGGCGGTTCCGGGGAGACCGCCGCCGGTGAGAACGATGATGGTGCTAGTGGCGACTGAGCTGCATGAACAAAACATATACTTATGAAGGTGGTAGAACCACTGTAGTTGGACCGGGGAAGTACCACTGCCACACCTATTTCTAACGTGAAGAATTTCTTGCGTTTCGATTGAAGGGTGTGGTTGCCGGCACACTTTTATATGAGATGGCCATCATAGTCTTCGGAAGTAGCAACGTATCTGTGATTGACTTTAGATAGAACCTATGTTCTGTATGAAGTTGATTACAGATGTCAATGGGCGGCAGTGACAACAATTTTAAAATCGAAATAAAAAATTCTTAAAAATAATTATTAATTTCCTATTTAATACAAGATGGTGCCACATGTTCTTGAATTACGCTATTAAAGTTTTGATAACATACTCGTATAGTGCATTAGATAAAAAGCTGTAAGTATCAACCAAAAGCCTAAAATATTTTTTAGGTTTAACTTAACTAGACATTATCGTGTTTTATTATTCCAACCATCCATCAACTTTTTGAGGTCCACTACTAGATAAAGATAACTCCTAATTAGCACTATTCAAAGTGATCCAGCTCGTTCTGAATCTAACGGTTCCCGCTATCTTCTTCAAGTCATCTATCACCTATGACATTTATTACAATTAAAACAAAATTATTTAACAAAAATATTCTTGTCATAACAAGCAGCTACCTTACTATAGATAAATCAGAATCAAAATACTTATGAAACTTACCTCATCACACATATGTTTACATATTTATATTATATTTAATATTTATTTATTTACTTATTTATTTTATTTTATATTTTTTTCAAGCATACCCTATTGCTTGAGAACATAACGTATATAGGCTTGAAACATCTAAAGGCAAAACACATTTCTTCAAAACTATGTATGAGAAAATGACTGTACAAACTTACCAGCTGCGGTAAGAGCGAGCACAAATTGGCTCCAATGAACGCAGCATCCGCAGCACAATTGCAGCGCAGCGCGTCTCAGCGCTCGATGCAACGCCAGGAACAATAGCGGATTCACAGCCGCATGCACGTACGAGATGTGCAGAGTTATTTGGAAGTACATCTGTCGGGAATGAGAGGAACTCAGCTTGAAAATAGGACGCGGCTCGATACGAGAGAAGTTCTGAATGTTTTAGTGTTTATGTTTCAACTAGAGCAAGTGTGCGTTGAGACCAAGGAATATGTTCGGCTTAGCAATTGTATCACGGAAAATAGTTATATATAACTTTAACTAAACAGTTAAAGTTATTTTAAAAATTTAGCAAAGCAAAAGTCGGCAATCTCGCTATTCGTAAGTTATTGTCATCGTCCCAAAGACGAGCCGAACCTCAAATAGGAGGCTCGGCAGTGATGTGTCGATGTTCATGTGGACAAGTTGACATGCCTTGTCTATTTATTTCTTTTAAATCAAAACAGGTTTTATAATGTTTTTATTCGGCAGAATTAATAAAGAAAGTTTTGCTTCGGGAGTTGAAAAATGAACGAGAATTTAAAACAAATAATCCTGATATATCTAAAACAATTTTTATTTTTTTACGAAATGAAAATGCTGACAAATGTCAAACTTGTTGGAACTTAAATAGGATGCATCCAAAGCTCTAGAGATATGTCTCACCAACTCTTGATTAACTTAATCATAACATACTTTTGACAGATTTGTATTTGTCTTTCTCGTGTACAATGTGGCTGTACTATCGGGCAGTTTATCAGCAAGCAGTAAAATCGAAGATAAAGCTATAGGTAAACAATTAAATGACCAGAAACTTACTTCGTACGCTATATGCGAGGTGACGGCTGGATGATGCAGCAGAGTAATAAAAAACAAGGGTCCCCAAAACAGGACGTACGCCGCAGTGATGACGAGGAACATTCTCACACGACGCACTCCTTCCCGTTCTACCCTCGCGAGATACCCTCGCAGCCGGCGACCACCACCCAGAGGCAAGTTAGCACTACCAGTCGGTCGGCAGTGACCGTCAGTGAGAGCACCATCTACAGTCTAAACGGAGATCCATATTACCATTGGTTATTGCAAGGTATACAAAAGATCGCAACTAAAAAAGAAAGAAAAGAGAAGGTGGACTAAGTACAGGAAGCAACTAAAATTGTTTTAGTTTAGAATTTAAAATTTGCTTTTATCGGTATCGTTTTTAATTCAGTTACTTATTTCAATAGTTTATTTATAGAGACAAGTTTTAAAGTTAGAGGATATTTTAATAATAGGGTGCATTTACTTCGAACTCAAATGCCGATGCTAAGTTGCTGAAAAGGTTCAACTAATACATAGTAAATCACACATGATTAGGTACTAAGACTATTTTAGCACCGGGATTCGATTTCAAATTAAATGCTTGTAAAGGAAACGAAGGTACAAAAGGTGTCAGCTACTCTAAAGTACATTTATGACAATCTCTAAGTCTAGTTCTACAAACACTCGTGCAAAATGATACTTACCCTCGGTCCAACGCTGTTTGGCAGCGAGTCCATACGTCTGTTGTCTCCTGCCATGCTGACAAGCGTGGTCACTAGACCAGCTACTCGTACAGCTTCTACGTTAGCCTGCATGCGGTAAGATTTAAATTATCGAACACTCCAATGTAAAACTCCAATTCGAAGCGTGAACTTCTAAAAGGGTCTGTCAATTTTAGAACGGAAACCACATGTCACTTTGTGAGTCCATTCATTTAAACGCGAAAATTTAAATCTTATCTGTGAAATACTGGATGGACGATGACCAATGCGGGTTTAATGTGGAGTTCCGGTGTTACTGTGGCTGTAAATAGTAATGGTGTTGAGTGAGTTCCAACGACATTGGACGCATAGCTTTATCGTAATACAATGTGGTCGTGTACATGTGGACTAACGTTACTGCACTACACAATGATGTCATTCAGTATGTTGCTATGCTCCAGTTTCCTAAAAGCGATGAATGACGTGACTATTAGACATAGAGAAGTGAAAATTCGTATATATATTTTGTACATTATTGAATACTATAGTTTTTTTTACTGTTCTGGAATAATTTTCATTGCTCCATGCAAATTGTCGTATTACTTGTGTGATTATAAGTAATGGAAACACACAAACCTTAGTAAGATCTCGATGAAGTTTCCTCAAATGGAATAGCGTCAATCCAACACAGACAGCGTTCACGCCAATCCAAAGCGCGTTAAGTACATAATGTCTGAAGGGTCCTCGAACTAATGGACAAGATGGCGCCGGTCCATATGACCCATAAGACCCAGCGCTCGCCGCTAAAGCCCCAGATAAAAACGTAGGCCCGAGATTGATGGTGATCGACGCGAACCATATCATGAAAGTACCGAAAAAGACGCACTGCAACAAAGAACATATGTATTTACAAATGAGTCAACAACCCATTATTGTCCCACTGCGGGGCACGGGTCTTCTCTCAGAATGAAAAGTTTAGGCTATACTCTACCGCGTTGGCCAAGTGCGAATTGGTGGACTTCACACACCTATTACTATTTTTTTATAATACTTAAAGAAGTCTCGGGAGTGTAGGTTTCCTAACGATGGTTGCCTTCGCCAAAAAGCATTGATAATTGATATCTAATACGCACATAATTTTAGAAAATTCAGTGGACCTTCCGATCGAAAGGGACAAGTTTCAACTATTAGGCTATCACTGCTCAATCATGTACATATATATTACAAATGCAATAGCAAACGCGCGGACTAACGACATCCAAATTGGACCGATATTGAATAAATACTGTTCGGTTCGGCTGAAAAAATATGTGAGTAGCGAGCAATTTCCTCCAATGGTGAGCGTAAACAAAATCGAAATGCAATCCTAGTTTTACAAAAACCAAACAAAGGATCTGTTAAAAGGATTGGTGGTAACTGAGCGCCAATTTTTGCGCCGTGCTATTTTTTAGGGTTCCGTATCCAAATGATAAAAACGGGACCCTCCATCTGGTCGTCTGTCCGTATATCCGTCACCAGGTCTCATGAATCGTGATAACTAGACACTCGAATTTTTTATAGAAGATGTATTTCTGTTGCCGCTATAACAACAACAACATTGAAGGTTGTAGAAACAGTGTAGTTCGATCGGGGAAGTACCACCGCCAAACCTATTTCTAGCGTGAAATCTTTCTTGCGTTTCAATGGAAGGTTGTGGTTGCCGGCACACTTTCACATGAAGTGAAGTTCATCGGGAGTAGCAACACATCTGTGATTGACTTCAGATGGAACCCATGTTCTGTATGAGGTTGATCACAGATATCCATGAGCGGCAGTGATCACTTACCATCGGGTGGACTGCATGCTCGTTTTCTACTTCACTCAGATAAAAATAAAGAAAAAACAAAATTAAAAAATGAATAAAAGAAATATTTAATGAGGTCTCCCATACAACAAATGTGTTTTGGGCGTTTTTTATAGATGGTGCGGAATAGTAATGTATGTAGTGTAATGGTACGGAACCGTTTGAATGCGAGCCCGACTCGCACTAGCTATCTTATGTATTGAGATAGTATTCAATATGAAAGGTTTTGCAAATGTCAACCCACCTGCGGACTATCCATAAGTAACGGTGCCGATAAATCTGCCTGCTCTTCTTCGTTTTCAGGAAAAATGGGGCTGTCGTTCAGAACTGTTGTCAGCATATTTACCGTCGAAACTGTCACCTGCGAAAATGTTCCGTTGTTGAAAAATGCGTCCTGTAGTCTAGTGAAACTTAATGTATAAGGAACATATCATTTGTTTTACAATTTATATTCATACGTAAACTTCAGCTTCCGAATATATGGAGTGGAAAAGTATTCTAGATTTTTCTACACTTTAATTGGTATTTCTATTATAAAAGGGTTAATATATAATTTAAAAACACGCTTTCTACACTCATAGCCCCACAGTAGGATTTTCTTCTGTGTCGTGGGTACCATGGACACACACAAGACGAATACACAAACACCCAGACCCAGAACATGAATCTAAACTCATCATTCAGATACCTGTCCGGCCGGGAATCGAACCCGGAACCCATTGCGCGTCAGACCGATATGGTAACCGCTTCGCCACGCGGGTCGTCAAAATTATTATTATATTAATCATAATTTATTATATATTAATTATATCCACAGTTTCCATTAGAACATCCGTTCTATAACACCTTGGAATAAGTATCCACTTATTCCAAGGTTTTGCGAGGTCTAAATACAATGCAATGGTATCTAGAAACATAGTATATCTAATATCATGTTGTACGTTGTTTAAGGATATAACTATCATTAATAAGGTAAGGCTTTTGGCAAAGGGAGATCTCCCGCCTGGCTAGGTGGTCATGCCTGGGGAGCGGCCGTGCTGCGACAGTTGTTGTTCGGAACTCGTGTATATGCGGGGTATTGAGAATACTTCGATAGCGTGTTTTTGAACACTAGTAGCGCCATCTCTTGATGAGTTGCGGGAGGTCTCCACTAATAATAAGACGGATGCTAAACGGGTGACAAATTTTAGTATTTAAGTTCTATGTTTAAAGAAGACTGCAATAATCATTAAGACGTTAGAATTTGTTAGGCGTTAGATTTCACTTTAATTGAGAAGGGTGGTGCTCGATGCTTGGCCAGTGCAATTAATCCGTACTTCTATACTAGTACTTCAGAGTACCAGTAAACAAGGATGGTAAAATCTCATATAAATCGCAAATATTTTCCATCTGCTATCAGTTGCTGCGGATTGATATACAAAAATTGATATTTTTGTTTATTCTTTTTGCCATTTAATTAGCTCCTCGCATCGCGTTTACAATAAGACAGCTGCATTATGTAGGCGTCAGCAGGTTTGCTCATAAACATAAAAACTGAAAGGCGTAAAAATGTTATCTACGAACAATATTCTGTACTCTTGAAGTTTAACCAACAAAGCTGTTAAAGTATAAGTTTCCTGTTATAAAAGAGTTTTATTGTTAGTTCCAGTTCTTAATGCTGTTTTCATTTTTCTTTTTATATGTTCAGGATAAACAATCCAGCAAAAATATATTTATTATAATTTGTTCTTAGTATAATTTGCCGGCACACTTTAATACGAGGAGATTATCTCGGGAGTGTGATTGTGACCTATGATTGTGACCTATTGACAGATAGAACCGATGTTTTACTATATGAAGTTGCTAACACTTGTCCATGGGCGGCAGTGCCTACTTATCCGGTGGATTGCATGCTCGTTTGCTACTTCAATCCGATAAAAAAATATTATTATTAAAATCGTGCCATTGAACCGATTAATGTACGTACCTATTTTACGATTAAATAAATTAATAATTATTAATTTTATAAACGCAACTTTTTATATACCTACTTTATTTTAAAAGCGGCCATGAAACGATATAATCTCAATTGTAATACTGAAAAGCACAGAAACTTAATTTTATACCTAAACCATATTCAATTTAACCTTACTTAATACACTGAGTAAAGAAAAACACACATTTCTGGCACCAAAATTAAGTGCGCGGCTGTTTACCGCCCTTTATCCAGCTGAAATGAAGTTAAGTGGCGATAAATCACCCTTGGAGGGCTCCGCATTCCTCCAACTACCGTTTATAGTGGCCATGTGACGCTATAATCTTGTTCTTCTCAAATGACACCACTGACCTTGATCTATTTATGTATACGATGGTATCCTTTTAATGTTAGCCAGTCTTTATAATTAATTCGTATCCTAATGTTCACGTTTCTGGAATAAATCGTACTAGTCACCCGTCGCATCGGTTGAAATTCGACCGTAATTTAAATTAAAAAACTAAACCTCATTATCCAAAGTACGAATATTTCTCAAATTCAAATAAAATGTAAGAATTTTCAAATAATTTTGAACGCAAACGTTAAATATAAAAAGAGGTTTAATTAGTTAAACCGCGTTTAAAGCCAATAATGGGTATTTTGACAAAGACACTGACATTTCTGACGTTATGTGTTTTTATAGTAAGACATTGAATGTTCTATTTCGTTTATTATGTATGTGTTTGTGGCAAATGCACGGTAGCGTGTGTAATGTGTTTATAGTTGATTTTATGTATTCTATACGCATTATTTGAAAAAAATACCTCTAATCCACCCTAGATAAAATAAGAAGTTAGCCACAGATGGCGTGCCAAGTTACATCCCTGAAGACTAAGTTGGAACGTCTTAGACAAGCATAAAACTTTGTTGCACGATGCCGATATTATTCTTTAAGCCATCGAGAATATTTTGTAGGTGGTAGAACCAGTGTAGTTCGCCCAGGGAAGTACCACCGCCACACCTATTTCTAGCGTGAAGCAGTTCTTGCGTTTCGATGGAAGGGTGTGGTTGCCGGCACACTTTTATATGAGGCGACCATCTTAGTCGTCGGGAGTAGCAACGCATCTGTGATTGTCTTTAGATAGAGCTTCGTGTTCTATAAGAAGTTGTTTACAAAAGTCCATGGGCGGCAGTGATCACCTACCATCAGGTGGACTGCATGCTCGTTTGCTACTTCAATCTTATTAAAAAAAAAAACAAGGAAAATCTAATCATTATGGCGACTGTAACTATTACTATTTGTAATTGTTATAAACTTTGGAATACTCTGAATCATATCAATTTATATGCAAGTAAAAAATGGTGTGTTTTCGAATATATAAGTATATTTTTGTTTTAAGTTACATTCAATGAAAGTTTTGCAAACATTTTTAAGAAGACAATGCCATTTCAAGTCTTATCTCGCTTCAAAGAAATAAGTACAGTTTTCCTCGATTTAAAAGATAGCATCTTGTGTTTTGCTACTTCACTTTGTGAATATAGCTCAGTTGTATATTTGAATATAAAACAAGAGTACACTATGATCATACATGTTATTTTTATGTTAAATACAAGTCAAGTGTATTACATGCTTACTCGTATTGAATACAAATATACAAGAATTATGTAAATATGTTAGAAAGAGCAGTGATAACCTAATGGTTGAAACTTGCGCTCTCAATCGGGAGGTCCGAGGTTCAAACCCAAGCACGTACCACTGATTTATGTGCGTATTAGATATTAATTATCACTGCTTTTTGGTGAAGGAAAACATTGTGAGGAAACCTACACACCCGAGAGTTCTTCGAAAGAAAAGTTCACGGAGGAGTGTGAGGTCCACCAATTCGCACTTGGCCGGTGCGGTGGACTATGGCCTAAAACTCTCTCATTCTGAGAGAAGACCCTGCGTGGTGCGTGCCTGGGTTTGAACCTCGGACCTCCCGATTAGGCAAGTTTCAACCGTTAGGCTATCACTGCTCTAAAAATACTATTCTATAAAATATCCCAGAAGATAATTTACGGACTTTAATTAATAGTCAACCTAATTACAGTGCTAAAGCGGGTAAACACCAGCACGAGACTGAAGATTATTAATTGTATCGTTATATCAATATTGTCATGAAATTATGCGATCAATGTAGATATTATGGATAAGCAATAACGCAGCTCTGTGCTAACAAAATCCAATCACACCCTTTAATCTAAATAATCATTAATATGCTTATAATACTTAACAACAGTGATAAAATTTTAATATAGCTATTATAGGTTAGGTTAGATATATCCATTACGAAAATTATTTAATAAAGTGTTGTAAAATGGATAATATTTTTAGTAACGTCAAAATGCTTTACGATTTTTTCTCACAAAACCCTTCAATTTAATATCCCTATTGGTGCGTGAAACGTAAGTGTCTGCCATCTTGGGGTTAACGCACTATTAAACTCATAATGATTTCACTGAACTAATATAATTAGCTCTTAGCAATGTGATCCAAAGCAAACGTCCTTTATCATTGTAATTTAAATTTAAAGTTTAAATTATAATGATAAAGGACTGTAAAAAAGTTACATCCCAATGTGGGCCAAGCATTTATTAATAAGTTGGTGCTACGAGGTGGTAGAACCAGTGTAAATCGACCGCGGAAGTACCGCCACCATGGCTATTTCTAGCGTGAAGCATTTCTGGCGTTTCATTGGAAGAGTGTGGTGGGCACACTTTCACATGAGGCGACCATCATAGTCCTTTAAAGTAGCAACGCATCTGTGATTGACTTCAGATTGAATCCATGTTCTATATGAAGTTTATAACCGATGTCCATGGGCAGCAGTGAGCACTTTCCTTCATATCGACCAGCCAGATAAACAAATAAGTTGCTATGAAAGGTGGCAGAACGAATTTAAGCGAGCGTATCACAGCAACACCTATTTTAAGCGTGTGGCAACCTCCCGCAACTCGTCAAGAGATGGCGCTACTAGTATTCTGAAACACGCAATCGAAATATTCTTAGAATGCTAAATATATACAAGTTCCGAACAATGACTGTCGGGACACGGCCGCTCCCCAGGCATGATCACCTAACCTGGCGGGAGATCTCCCTTTGCCAAAAGCGTAAATGAGTTCTTGCTTTTCAGTGAAAGCGTTTGTATGCCGATTCACTATCATATTCACAAAAAATAGAGGAGTGCTTAAACACACCTAATAATATTACTCGAATATCAACTCAAAGCAGTGTAAAATTGTTAGGATGAAACATTTTTCTCTGCCAAAACCTCATACATCATGTTGATACTGCAACCTGATCTCCGACGCGTGATCTGAAAATGCACTCTACATTGATTGATGGTGTTCGAAAAGTGTGTCCTCATGATATTTCTGTGGTTAGGGCACGTTGCCAATGTGCCGCATTGCGAATATTTGGGGATTTTTAAAACCGTGGGAAGAATCAGGAGCTTAACCTGACCTTAATTTGGGTAAGGAGTGAATTAGGGTAAGGTCACCATTGTACCCTTATTAGACTTTGAACATTTATTCATTACTTGACTGCACTGGAAAGTTTTGTTGAAAATACATACGTTTATTTATATCTATAGCACGCTCGACAACTCAAACGGTTGGACTGAATTTAAAATATGTGGTGTACTTGGATTTATCTCAATTGTAGGAGAGACATGAGCTAATATTTTCAAATATCACGCCTGCGAACGAAATAAAAGAAGATAAGATAAATTCTTAGCAGTTCTTCTATTTTCTTTAATCGATTGAAACGTGTTATTTGTATTGTATTTAAATCCAAACGTTTTAAGGAAGAATTTGCTCACAACGAATGAGAATGGTTTCCTTGTGTTGTTATTCATTTTATCTATTTCTTAATTTTCATGTCTCTAATTATTTTCATAATAAAGTGTATTATATTAATTTCAATGATCGTGGTCACGGCCAGTTTGGTCGTGACCACGATCCATGCAACTGGGTCGAAATATCGGCAAAAAAAATTCTATAAGAATTCATAAACCGCATATCGTGAGTACCCGTTAAGGTTTATAATGTATCAATTCCGCGATAATACTAGTCTAAAATCATATAATTTCAATGAGTTCATTAATGACATCAAACGCAAAAAAGCTGCGGCGTTGCATGAGGTTGCATATCTGAAAAGGCTTTCAAACTGTTTTGAGTGCGGATAACGTCGAACGCGAAGGGTAACTTGATGACGGTGACGGGGGAAAATTGAATATTGACACTTTCCGTACGCGACCTGCATACAAAAATGATGATTCAGTGAAAAAGTGGTCATGGGTTTTAATCGTAGATCCTTTGTAGTTCTACTCCAATGTCTCCACCTGCCACACTGTACCTCGCTAATAATACCAGTGCTTCTGTCGCATTCTGTTTTGAAGGGTATTGTAAGACAAACTTATCTGAGACGTTCCAAGCAAACCCTTTGCTAAGGCAACGTATTTTAAAGTTGGTAGAACCAGTGTACTTCGACCAAGGAATTACCACCGCCACATCTATTTCTAGCGTGAAGCATTTCTTGCAATTCGATGGAAGTTTGTAGTTTGCCGGGACATTTTTATATGGGGCGACCATCATAGTCCTCGGGAGTAGCAAAACATCTCAGATTGGTTTCAGATAGAACCCATGTTCTCTATGAAGTTGCTTACAGATGTCCATGGCCGGCAGTGACCACATACCATCAGGTGGGCTGCTTCCTGGTTGCTAAAAAAAACCTAACTGTAGTCAACTGAGGATAGGATTCTAATCTTATGTGAGTTTTAATAGTACATCTCTAAAATAAAGATTTCCACGCGGCAGTATTCACTTACCAACAGATGAATTGAATGCTCGTTACTTCTACTACATTCTTACTATAGTACTTTATATAAAAATTAACTCTTATGCATTGTAACTTGCTAAGTTAAAGCGCGGAGTGTAACTTCTGTGTTCTGATTTGAGGAGCGCTCTACACAAACTTATAATTACTTGAGTTCATTTAACTTAGTTACTAAGGAGTAACTTAGTTATGCAGAGAGCATCACCGCAATATTTATTTTTGTCTTATAAATGCAGTGTTAAACGCTGCTATATTGTGGAAGGAAGAGAGTGGTAAGTCAGATACTCTAGAACGAGGCGGAACCTAAGCTAGCTTAATATTTGGTGGTAGCAATGCAATTGGTGGTGACTTCATGCTTGATGTCAGTTTCTTCCACAGTATGAGAAACAATCTAACTGTAATGACACAAGAGTAGTAGAGGTGCTAAAATTTTAAAATATTCATGTTGATTTATAAAAACTAGTCAACCGTCACATCGGTCGAAATTCGACCGGATTTTAAAATAAAAAACTAAACTTCATATAAGTAGTCCAAAGTAGGACGAATATTTCTCAAATTCAAATAAAATGTAATAATTTTCAAGTAATTTTGAACGCACCCGTTAAATATAAAAAGAGGTTTAGCTAAACCGTATTTAAAAGCAATAGCGGTATTTTGACAAAGACACTGGCATTTCTGACGTTATGATTTCATAGTAAGACATTGAATGTTCTATTTCGTTTATAATTTATGTGTTTGTGACAAATGCACAATAGTGTGTGTAATGTGATTTTAGTTGATTTTATGTATGTTTTATGCATTATTGGAATAAAATATTAACATTCTGCACTCCTTCTCTACGTCCACTATAACCGTGCAAAGTTTCATAATAATCCATCTGCGGCATATTACTTAAAAATGCTTCACAAGTTTTTGTTTCACGTATTTATATTATTACTTAAAAATGCTTCACAAGTTTTTGCTTCACGTATTTATATATAGATAATATCAATATAAATGTAATTCATTTAAGATTATGTAAAAATAATCTGGATTCATTACAATATTTGAAACTTTAATTTGAAAAGTTACAGCTCAAAGAAACTACAACATTTCGTTTCGGAATAGGAAATCTGTGCAGGGGAACAAATTTGGTCGTACAAGTTTCAAGGTAGTCGGGAAACTTCCCTCAACTCTTTAGTTATTTACGTAACAACGGCGCCCCGACACTTATTGAGTTTTGTTATTTGATAACGACTTACAAATCAGTGACGATGAATAAGTGACTAATAAAGTAATGCTCCAAATGATAATAGATTTACATAATATTACAAATGTGAAAGTTTGTGAGGATGTTCGTGCGTTTGTTGCTTTTTACACAAAAATTACCGGTCCGGATTTCGCTAAAACTTGCCACACGTATAGTTTGTGACCTTTTTTAAAGTGGTTAAACCTTATGGACCCAGCCCAGAGCAGCAGCTGAGTAATGCCAGACTCTTACCGGTAAATCCCCACTGTGTTTTCTCCTCGCACAGAACGGCGGCGGGAACACGGGCATGCTTTCGCGCTGATCCGCGAACCCGCCGGTGCCTGGCGTCAGCTTAGGGGCAGCTAATCTCAGGTAAATCTCTGATCTTAAAGAGGACGCCGAACGGGCCAGGGAGTACGTCGACGCGGCGCGGAGAGGGGGACGCCGAAGGCGCAATTAGCGCAACCCGGCGCTGTGTCCCTATAGTTCCGGGACCAGAACAGGGCTACGGTATACCCTGCCTGTCGTAAGATGCGATTAAAAGGGGCTTTTGGGGTTGCGGGCGGTAAGAATAGATAATCATGGACAGCATGCTACCTACGTATTACAAAAATCATAAAAGAGAAATAGAGAAGAATAGTAGTTAGTGAATGTATGGCCTCAGTATAAAGTTATAATAATACAAAACACACAAAGGCACAATGGTTTTACAAGATACAAAGCTTCTGTCCCAAGGATCATGTTTCATTTCACATATTGCCTTTTGAATTATCCACTGCCTCAAGAATTTTCCTTTGTCTTTATGTTATAAAATGTATCAATGGCAGGTGGCGTTGGCTACGATCCAAAATTGAAATATCGTAAGAATATTAAATGTATGTATATCTTTTATCGTGTACTTATGACGTTACGTAATCATTTAGTATGGACTCCAAAAGTATAGACAGTTCCCGTAGAATTGAAGTTCGACCCTTTCTCTTTATTCCTATATAAAATAGTCTCAACATACATAATTTTGCTTACTTCAAAAGAAAGTGAAAATGATATACATTACTTATATATTCATATATTCAAACGTACATTACGTTTCAATCTCTGTCGGTTACTAGTAGTTAATTATGATAAAATAGCTCATATTACTACCATTCAGACTTTCAATGCTCACTACGTCACATTAAACTTTCCTTCAAAGGTGACTCAACAGGTGACCCCTTATAAAGGCTATTACGTCCTATTAGAGGCCACTTTTACTCCGAAAATATCCAGGTATTTTTTATATTAATTTATGAGGCATTCGCAAACCAGAGCGTTTCTGCACGGGTGAGCTTGTGGCTAATATTATTGATACGAAATTGAATAGAGTTGGTAATGAACGGACAAACTACTTGGCAATCAGCCAAGTGGGTAACAGACGCTTTGACCGCACGTAATTTCTTACATCAGCAATGTTCACCATATGTAAAATCAGTGAAGCCTGCGGAAGCATTTCTATCAATAATTGTTGTTTGAGAGAGTGATAATTCCCTAATTGAAGTTCTATCTACACGTACTGGAGTCATGGCCGTCTTAGACGGATTGTTTTTTAGGTTTTGTTTTTGCTACGGACGTACAGAATACGGAATGAACTTTCTCCTGTGATATTCCCGAAGTAGTATGAGATGGGGTTCTTCAGAAAGATGTAAATGAAACGTCTCCTTCAAAGCTGGCAATGTATTAGCGTAATCAGAAAGAAGATGAAAATCATAGTTTAGAACGACGTTTCTTTGTCGAAAGGATTTTTAAACCAGGCTAAAATTATTTAGTCGTTCTCTACTAACAGAAGATTAACAAGAACTATGGATTGCAAACAGACTTTGCTTTGTTGCGTAGGTCTTGGACCTTTTTTTTTTTTTTTTTTTTTTTGTTTTCGAGGGGGAAACCTTCCAAAGGTACCCGACGCCGTGGGAGCGACGCTGGGTTATGTGGGATTTTTACCGCACTAAAACCCCCCCGGTGGCCGTCCTCGGCGCTGAAAAGGGAGGACTCCGGGATCTCGAAACGACTTCAACCGGAATCCTCCGAGCGCGCTGCCCCATCGGGCTCCTCCCAGATGGGCGGCTGGGCCCACCGCTCCGTCTAGTCTTTACGACGGTATGCGACCACACATACCGCCGTCCTTCCCGGGATTGCCTGACCGAACGGTTCGAGCTCCCACTCTAGCCGTCTGCAACCCCGGAAGCCCCTTTTAGTCGCCTCTTACGACAGGCAGGGGATACCGTAGCCCTATTCTGACCCCGAGGCTACAGGGACGAGGTCTTGGACCTAGTACCACTCTCTCTTCTCAGATACCTAGTACCAATATAAAAGATAAAAGAGTTTATCTCTCTTATAAGAGGCAACAAGGGGACAAAATTCTGGAGATAGACAGCTCCGTCTTATGTAACATCAGCACCCACAGCACACCCACACCAATACAACAGGTACAGTGCGAAGGTAAGTCCAATAGTGGATGTTAAAAGGTTGATGTATAAATGTGAATTTTAAAACTATTAGAGTTTATTCCGACAGTCATGTAAACTTAACGAGCAGTGATAGCCTAATGGTTGAAACTTGCCTTTGCGATCGGAAGGTCTATGGTTTAAATCTCAGGCACGCGCATGATTTTTTTTCAATTATTTGCGTATTAAAAATTCATTATCACTGCTTTACGGTAAAAGAAAACATCGCGAGAAGAACACACCCGAGAGTGCTTTAAAAAAAGTTCTCGGATGTGTGTGAATTCTACCTATTCGCAATTGGCCAGCGCGGTAACCTAATACTCTCTGAGAGAAGACCCATGCCCAGCAGTGGGCCAATAATGGGATGAGAGAGTGAGAGTACAGAAATCTTGAATGATATTACATTTTCCATAATTTTCCAAGGGTTTGTTAACCCTCGTGGTGGACCTACCACCATACCGGATATGCAGTGGGTTCTGGGTTCGATTCCGTAGTTTCCATAGTAACGTACAGCTGTTGAATTTCAGAAACTAGCATTTCATTACAGAAGTGACGTGTCAGCATGTCACCCTAATTGACTAAACACATTTGGAACTCGTGTCCTCGTCTGACGTCGACGTGATCGGAATAATACGCGGAATTATTAATTATACACTAACTTCAAATGAATACCTCACTAATTCTACCAATTAATAATATTAACATTCCTAATGAAAACCAACTGAAATCTAATTGAAATAGTTGATTTGTTAGCTTCGTACGTGGTACAATTTAATCTTTTTGGCCATGAAATGAATAATATTATATGTATATAAGAACATGTTTGAATATATTAATGTTAAATAACAATAATTTCATGGGTATTAAATATACGTTCAAATAAGGCATCAAATACATTTCGAAATTATAGAAAGTTAATGTCCTGTATATAAAATATATTAGTCCTTGATTACTAGTATTTAGTGATGATTATAGATGATATGATGACGATGATGATATGAATTATTTTCACATAAAGGTAAATATTAGACTACCTTTTCAAATACACTGTAATCCGTAAATAGTAGGAACTTTGTTTAGTACCTATCTTGTTACCAGACAAGAAAATATCTAACTCGTGACACGAAATATTCCTTGATATCTACTGTCGCTGCCGTTGGCAGAATTTTTCAAATTTCGCTAAAAATTTACAACGAGATCACACATATGTTCTTAAAGCACAACGTTAGAGCGATCGACGCTCGAGGGGAATGTTACATGACATTCAGATTAGAAGTACAAAGACAATATAAAGAAGTACGATATAATTACGTATATACTCATATATTTATAACAATATTTAGATAATAACAAATTCCATGTTATTTGCAGCTTAACAAACTTGTATCACTCTTAAAATAAAATAATATATAATAGGTAATATTGTTATTATTAATCAATACTTTAGGCATAAAAGGTTGTAAATGGTATATTAAAATAGACCACGAGAACTGTTTATACTGCCGACAAGCTGGACAATAGTTTCGCAGAAGTTAAATAAGAAAAAGTGATACACTAATGAAACACATAGGCAAAAACTTACAAAAAGAGAAAAAATGCCGAGGTGCCGAGAAATAGGTGTGGCGATGGTTCCTCCCCATCGCTACACCTATTTTTAACTTGCCGCGATTCTTACAATTCTTCCGTATCCGTAAGTCATCGGGAATAGCAACGCAGCAATGACCATATACCATCAAGTGGACTGCAGGCTCGTTGGGTACTTCAATTAATGAAACAAATGTAAGTAGAAATATAGACCAGCTGCTACTTACCAACAAAAGGAACGCAGTCTCCACCAAGGAACATTTGTAAACTGGCTGGCACCGGAACACAGCGATGCCAAGGGGGAGCAATATGGCGGCGCGCGCGCAGTCCACTACCGCTTGGTGGAAGAGTAGGCCGTGGGACCATCTAGAACAAGGAAATATTGTTCTTTTTAGCTTTTTTTTATTATAACACAAAAACTCCACAGACTGATCGTCCGTGCCTTTTGTCACAATAGTTCTTCTTTTTTTTAACAATAAGTCTTTATTTCTTAGCTCCACGATAGGCCATCGCTGCCACCATCACACTGTCGTCTGCGGTGGTGACAACGTTGGCAATTAAAGATATCTTACAATTACGCTTAATATAATTCAGTGCATTGTACATAGATGTATAAGTGTTGTGATTTTGTTTTTTTTTTTACGTATAATGCTAAGCTATTGTATATAATTCTAAGGACACTACACTCTAATTACATTGCTATTACTGAGTTTGAGTAGGTAGCCTTATAAGTAAGTACGCCGGTATCCACAAACTCCAGCCAAAACTCAAGAACAGCTTCACTATAGTAATAGGTGTAATTCTCCGGTGAAACAACTTTAATTGGTTTACTATTTAATCTGGCGTGGTAAATTTATTTGTAAACAAAAAATCTTGCCAATAAAGTAGACTCCACACTAAAATAATGTTTTAATTATTACATTATCGTATTTTGGGGACCGCTAAATTGCTAGCAGTAGCAGTACGGTTAGTCCAACTATTAGTATTAATAAGTACTATCAGAAGTACAAGCAAAGTCATTTAAATGAAAAATGTCTCAGCCTAATTAACTACAAATTTCAGCCAGTAGTTTTGTTAAGAGAATCCTGGTAATGTATTAAACATTACCAGGATTCAAGTACAAAACTTTTCAATACAAAACTATAGTATGATAATAGTAATTAAACACGCTTTCTACACTCATAGCCCCACAGTAGGATGTTCTCCTGTTTCGTGGGTGGCATGGACATACACAAGACGAATACACAAACACCCAGACCAAAAACAGGAATCTAAACTCGTCATTCAGAAACCAGTCTGGCCGGAAATCGAACCCGGGACCCATTGCGCGTCAGACCGGTATGGTAACCGCTGCGCCACGCGAGTCGTTTAAGCCATTAAATATATCAAGATCAGAATGGCTTACATATGATAGATATTAAAATAAAAGCTGCTATCAAACGCACGCCCAAGCTATTAAGTTGATGTATGGACATTTTGTGTCTAGGGCTGATTCTGAACAAGTGTTTTTAATGTCCCAAATATACATCAAACCTGCTTTAAAACTTATGTAAATATTGTAAATAATTACCTTTTATTTCTACTGTGTACAGACCCTCACACTAGAAGTCAAAGGGGTGACATAAGCATATATAAGTATATATTTTCTTTCAGTTAAGATAAAACTGTCATCAACCCAGTATTTTCCCACTGTTGGGCATGTGTCTTCTCTCAGAATAAGAAAGTATGTCGGCGATAGTCAATCACACTAGCCAATTGCGAATTGGTAGACGAAACAAAACTACTACATATAATCGGTTTGCACACTAAGATTTTCTTTACCGGTTCCATACAAACATACAAAGACAAGTACAATAACACCCAGGCCCAATAAGAACTAAATTAATCATCTACCTATGTGTCTCAGCAGAGATCGAACCCAGAACCCTCTGTGCGGTAGATCAGTGTGATTACTATTGTGCCACATCTAGCATTCGGATATTTTGTTTCGTAGTGGTTTTTATTAATTAAATCTTAAATGGTCATTGAGTTAGTGTTATTTGACCTGTAGTTAGACTAGTTACACAGTGTTCAATTGAAAGGATTTTTTTACCTTTTATTTTCATCTGACTGAAGTAGCAAACGAGCATGCAGTCCACCTGATGGTAAGTGATCACTGCCGTCCTGATCATGGACATCTGTAATCAACTACATACAAAACATGGGTTCCATCTAAAGTCAGTCACAGATGCGTTGCTGCCCTCGACGATTATTATGGTCACCTCATGTGAAAGTGTGCCGGCAACAACACTCTTCTATCGAAATGCAAGAAATGCTTCACGCTAGTAATAGGTGTTGCGGTGGTACTCCCCGGTCGAACTACACTGTTTCTACCACCTTGAATACTTTAATAGGTTGAGACTATAAACTAGCAGTATTTTAATAAAATAATTGAGGTATATTATGTACATTTTGTTCTAGAACTTAATCTGTGCTCAATATTATTATTTCACTAGCTCTTACCCGCAGCTTAGTCCGCATTAGTAAAGGGAATTAACAATGAGATGTTTAACATACATGACACATTTCTGGTCGATAAATGTAGTTAATAAAGCATATGTCTTATTTTTTCTTATTTTTTTACGATATTAATATAAAACCAAAACTACAATTTATCCAGCACGAATTCAAAATTCAGTTAAATTTATTAGGTGTCTTTGACTTAAATAAATTACATGTAGCATTTGATAGTGTGATTCAGAAATTACAAATGAATTTTACAACAACGATATTCGCATGGGAATGAGAGTGCGCGGTAAAAAGTAGCCTACGTCACTCTCCACCCTCTTAACTATCTCCCAACATATAAACCACATCATTTAATAGCTATTTGACGACGTGAAAGAGGAACAAACATTTACACTTTCACATTTATAATATTAGTATGGATAATATGGATATTATAAACATAAAGCAAAATGAATGCAAAAGTTACTACGAACTAATCATTTGCAAAACTTTAAAATTCTCTGTTAGAATATCTAGTCATGCTTAATAATTATATCATAATTTAAAACCAAAACAACAAAATAAAGTGTCGCTGAAATTCAAATGGGATTAAATTTACTTGTTACCCACAAGTATTTGGGGCTTTTGGCAGAAAATACGGCCTTCCTCATATAAACATAAAACCTTCCGGCACGAAAATTGTCCGCCCTTCACAAGAAATAGGGAACGAAGAAATATTACGAAAACAGCAATTGAACTAAGGGGTATCTCCTACATAGTTTATTTTTTTATAATATACATATAGATTGAAAGTCATGTACATAAAGCCGACATGGACAGTAAGCAACTTCGTATAAGACATAGGTTCTACCTTTAGTCAATCACAGATGCGTTGCTGCTCCCAAGGACTAAGACGGTACAGACATCTATGTATAATACGTAAAATGTTGGTCCTATTTGAGATCTGATACCCTAACCTTGAGGGCCTAATTAAAATGATTTCCATATCAATGGCCAGCGTTCAAGTCTTTGTTTTTTAATAGAAATCACGAATAAAATTATAAATCATAATATTGATATTCAGATATCAAGTCGTCCTTCTGCACTTTGATTTTTCAGAATCACACACTGTATGAGCAGATATACAAAATAATACACTCGGTAGCTGCTCGTATCGTAAAAATAGATTTCAAAATAAATAGGTACGCAGCTATATCCTTTTCAAAGCAAAGATATTTCACCCTGGCACTTTACTGGCCATTAATAAAAGATATGCTAAAACTAAGCAAACTCGAACCATAAATCTTTCCCAACAAAATACTCTTAAGATAATTTGAAAAGGGATCCATTTCAGCAATTTTTCCCCTTTAAAATCTTTTACACGCCTTCCGTGATGTTTTCGAATTCGTGCTTAAGCGCTTTTTACACTGCTCTTAAAACAACGCGACAAATGACGGTAGAGCGCATAAAATGATAACCGTTTTAAAGTGTCCTAGTATTACGTTTTAACCGGTGCTTTTTATTCCATGCATACAATACCTATATTGTTGTTATTATTTCGTCATATTCTTTATTTTATTAACATATACTTTTCAATGAAGGATCTATATATTAATACGTGAAGCAACAACTTGTGATTTGTTTTTAAGATACTTGCCGCAGACAGAGGAGTATGAAATTACACACGGTCATAGTTGATGTACAGAAAAATCTTTCTGTACATCAACTATGCGCGATTGCGCAATGCTAAAAAAATTTTAGCATTGCGCGATTGCGCAATGCTAAAATTTTTTTCAGATAATGCATAAAACATACATAAAATCAACTTAAAACACATTACACACACTATAGCAACGGTCGAAACACGACTGTCATTTAACTGAAAAACTAAACTTGTACAAAAAAATACTTAAATTGTATTAATTCTCAAGTTATTTTAAATACACCCGGTAAATTTAAAAAGATTTTTACATAACTAAACTGTATTTAAAACCAATAGCGGGTTTTTTTACGAAGGCATCTGACATTGACGTTGTGTTTTCATAGTAAGACTTTGAACGTTTTAATTCATTTATTACAATTATGTGTATTTGTAACATATGCTCGGTAGGGTGTGTAACATGTTTTTAGTTGATTTTATGCATGATTTGAAAATAAATTTAAGCATTTGGTACTCTACATCAACTATAACCGTGCATAATTTCATACTCCTCCGTCAAGTATCTTAAAAACGGAACCCAAGATTTGCTTCACGTATTAATATATAGATACTTCTTTTATATTTACAGCCTCATGGGTCCACCTAAGTACAACGAAGATTAAGGGCCAAAAACATGTAATTAACACAAGAATCACGTGCCTACCAATACACGAGGGATGGCTTTTACGTAGACTTCAATCGCACGTCACAAGGTTGATTGATAAATCGCCTGTGGATGGGGGAGCATTCTTCAGGTTATTGACATTGATTAATATTTCGGAAATCGTAAATGTTCCGGGTTTAAAGGCGCCCTTTCGGAGTAAAAAATGTTGTTACGCTTGTAAGTGGGTGACGCTTTTGGGCATTTCCTTTTTATGTTATAAATTGTGTATACTATAAAGGATGTGATTGTGATGTGATTTATAATGGCATAGTGGTGAAGTAGAAAACGTTTCTATTTATATTTAGTTTTATATGGAGGTGTTAACGATCACATATCTTATATTTGACGACCCGCGTGGCGCAGCGGTTACCATACCGGTCTGGCACGCAGTGGGTCCCGGGTTCGATTCCCGGCTAGACAGGTATCTGAATGATGAGTTTAAATTCTTGTTCTGGGTCTGGGTGTCTGTGTATTCGTCATTGTGTGTGTCCATGGCACCCACGACACAGGAGAAAATCCTACTGTTGGGCTATGAGTGTAGAAAGCGTATTTTTTTTAAAGCGTATTTATCCTTTTCTTATGGGGTTTCAGCTAATGGTCAAGTATCAGTATATATTACACAGGAAGATATTGCCAACCACCTTGGATCTTGTTCCTTAATCGCTTCCTACAATACTTACGGGAGGCCATTCAATTCTATTGAAGACTTAGCATTTTTGCGCCAGGCATTACTTAAATACCGAATTAAAATATACACTAGTTTTTGGCATACAAAGTGCGTTACAATAAAATGAACTTGACTTAACTAAGCAAATAACCCATAGGAACCTTTTACACGAAAATACAAACATGTTGTAATTATTTTTGACGCCAGAATCTAATAAAACATTGGTCATGGTTCTAAAGAAACATATTATCCGAAAAAAATATAAAATTCGTCCTTTGTTAAGTCAATTTTTGAAATGAATTTAAATATATTCTTCTAAAAAGTCACAAAAGAATTGACGACTGACTAAACAAGCCAACTGTTCCTCATTTTCAAAAGCGTTGAATTCCCTCTAGCAAAGTCATTCCAATTGCCGGAAATGCAACGTCAAACATTCACATTTATATTCGTAGCGCCCGCAAAATACGCGACAATATTTTTGGCATTCAAAACTGCGCCAACTGTTCCAACTAAATTGGTCTAAATTGGTCGACAAAACTTTTATAATAAAAATGGTATGTTTCTCAACAATTAACTGTGATCTACGGTGCTGTTTGGCGATATTTAGCAGACTTTTGTTATTTAGCAGTTAAGTATCTTTTTGTAAAAAAAAATAAGTAAAAAAAATTAAGTGATAAGCCAATTACTAAATATGTGTACGAGACTTTTAATATTATAACACTTTCTGCACTCATAGCCGCATAGGATGTTCCCCTGTATTGTGGGTGCCATGGACACAACGATGAATACACATATACCCAGACCCGGAACAAACATGTGAATTCATCATATGATACTAATATTATAAAGGCGAAATTTGGGAGTGTGTATGTTTGTTACTTCTTCACGTCTAAACGGCTGGAGCGATTTTCATAAAATTTGGTAGGGAGTTAGCTGACACTCTGGATTAACATATGTATAGCTACTTTTTACTTTTGTTATTCCCAGAAGACAATCGATACATCGATTTTTTAACGCGGGTGAAGGTGTGGTGTTCAACTAGTCATTCATATATCAGTCTGACTGGGGATGGAAACAGGAACCATAGAGTGTCAGACCATTATGGTGAACTCACCTTGCATGCATTGACAGGCGGAACTTAGCGGACCTAAATAATTTTACTATTATAGTACACCTACATTATATATCTACCCATGTTCTAGCGTAATAAAATGTTTGTATTTGTATTCACACACGGGTTGTCATGTTAGATAGTCTTTTAGCTATAAGAACATACATAGCAACCAAACAAGATGGTGTATTTCATACTCTGTAGCCAACGGGTGCATAGTTTAATCTATAGTTGTGTAGAGATGGTTTATCCTTACAAAAATCGAAGGCAGAAGTGACAAATATTAAGACTCTTAAGGCAAGTTTAATAATAAAAACTGGAAATATAAACAAACTTCATTAAATTTGCAACTAAATATTTATCTACTTCTACTAGAAATTCATCTACTAGAAATTAATTATCGTATAAAAAACATCGTGAGGAAACCTACACACCCGAGAGTTCTTTAAAAAAAAACTTCTAATAGGCGTGTGAAGTCCACTAATTCGCACTTGGCCAGCGCGGTGGACTATAGCCCAAAACTCTCTCATTCCGAGAGAAGACCCGTGCCCAGCAGCGGGACAATAATGGGTTGACAATATACGAATCATCTACTTATTTTTTTTCAATAATAACCGCAGTCGCCGCCTCACGTCGTTCCTGCTACACTTTGATTGACTTTCAACTTAGATGTCGCAGTCGAAGTCAGTGTCAGAGACATGATATCAACCGAGAATTCCGACTTTCGGTATCGGAATCGACCCTTAGTAACAACCTTCGTTTAAACTACTTTCAAGACATGTTTAGATAGAAATAAATATTTTTGTGATAGTAAGAAAGTTGTCACAATAAAACGAAGGTAAGCATATTTTAATATGTATGTATTCTATTTTATATTCCGATACTTGAAACATTATTTCTATAATGCCATACAGATATCTATAGGTACGCGTAGTATTTAATTCAGTTTATACGTGTATAAAATCAAAATAGGAATTTTGCAAGTTCACATGCATAAGATCTCTTACTAGCTCTTAATAGCTCTTTACAAGCTTTTTATTAACTCGCAATGTAAATATGTTTGTCTAAATGGAATCTTGCAACTGAATTTTAAGACAGTTTTAACCTTGAGCTAAAATTTACTCGTAATACACACGCTTAGTTTGGCATTCATTATAATTCCAACATGACGGATCACCCAAGTTACCGGACTATTTCTTTCCCCTACACTATCACAGTATGTGTACTAAATGAAAGAGCTTAATTCGTATAAAACAATATACTACTTACTCATAATCAAAGAATAATAAAGGTAACCACAGACCTAGGTTAGACCTAGATATGATGTAAAATTGTACAATGCAACAAAATGATAGGTTTAACTACTACAAAGTTTATTTTTGTTTTTTTTATTTCTATGCACTGGCATAGAAAGAAAAGTTTGTTTTAGAAAAATATTTTCTACACATTTTCATTGTTTGTCTGCTTTCATTAAACAAATGCAAATCATGATTTTATAGATATGTACTATATAGAAAACAATTTGATATTGTTTTTGCACAACCTATACCTACACTTTGTCAACTCTATATAATCTTAGAATCGAATATAATAATTCAACCCCCGGGGAAGATGCACGTCAAAGGTAGCTAAACTCGTGTAAAAATATTCATTCAGGCAAATAACCCTTAGAGACCATGATGGGCAGTCAAATGATTTTCACCACCATTATGCTAATAACACACAAGGTTCAAAGCGCTAATCACGGATATTTATCAAAGCCCGCACGTATATCAAGCCACAAATGCATGGGAAACTCGCAATAATATATTGTACAAAGTAAATGAAGCGTTGAAAATATGGAAATATCCTTGCATAAAGTACACGCAATTGAATGTTTTTTTCTCATTACATGGAAGCTATGAGCAAGCAAACGGCTTAACCTAGTGATAAGTATTTGAAGGTAGAACCAGTGTAGTAAACCGGGGAAGTACCACGGCCACACCTATTTCTAACGTGAAGCATTTCTTGCGTTTCGATGGATGGGGGTGGTTGCCGGAACAATTTTGATATGATGCGACCATCATGTCCTCGGGAGTAGCAACGTATCTGTGATTGACTTCAGATGGAACCCATGTTCTGTATGAATTTGATTGCAGATGTCCATGAGCGGAAGTGACTGCTTACCATCAGGTGGACTGCATTCTCGTTTGATATTTCAGACAAATAAATAAAAATAACTGCTAACGTTTACAGACGTGATACATCGCTCGGTAATATTATATTCGTCAACAACAGTGTAAAGTGCTGCTGTGTTTTGGCCAGGTGTGCTAAGGGGAAATACACATTTGAGTCGATTTAACTTGGCCTTCAAGGCTAGCAACGCATTGTGGCCAACCTCAACTTAGACTGATCGTATATGGGGTAGATGCCATGCCAGGTGCCACTAGCCATCAGGTGGACTAAATGCTGGTTTGTTACTTCACTACATAGTATAAAACAAAGTAACTTCCCTCTGTTTGTCCCTATTTATGCTTAGATTCTTAAAACTATGCTACGGATTTTAATGCAGTTTTTTTAATAGATAGAGTGACTAAAGAGGAAGGGTTTTATGTATGATACATGCTTAATATAGTGTAGCACTGCTAATTTTAGATTTTTGGCTTTTAGGCGGAACAAAGTTCGCCGGGTCAGCTAGTCAATATTATAAAATAAATACAATATTTTGACAGGTTATATTAGCGGCTAACGCAAATATAACCTATGATTGTTAATGAGGTACATATAAATAGTATGTATTTACTCTACGTATTATTAGACATTGTATATGTTTCTACGTTTAAATAGAGCTTTACAGGTAAGAAATTGACAGTTTGACGCTTATTAGGTATGCATCTGATGAGATAAGACATTTGGGACGTCAATTCAAATAATCGGTGTCTTATCACGTGACATATATGTCACAAACTGTGTGTCAAATGAATTGCGTTGACTTAATTCGGTTTAATACGTATATGTACGACAATTTCTAAAATTAATTCGAACGTCGAAGAAACTACTACAGATACAATTAAAAGTGATTTACGGAAATCTATCAGAAATCGCAGGTTATGGATACCCTACGAATATTACTATTACAAGATAAAGCACATTTTTATAATTCAGGAGTACAAGGAAACATGCAGACGGTAAGTGGTTACTCGCCACATATACGTTGTTACTCCCGAAGATTAAAATGGTCGCATCATATAAGCCGGCAACTACGTCCTCCCCCGAAACGCAAGAACTGTTTTACGTAAAAATAAGGCCGATCATAAACTGCTCAAGAAAAGAGCAACTTTTAGTAATCGCTTATTTTACGGTGCTGTATCTGAAATCACAGGGTACAGATATCGTAATAAAACATTTTTTTTATAGAAACGTAAGCTATACAATTACGTCTTAGTAATTCCGGGATTAGAATAGGGCTACGGCATCCCCTGCCTGTCATAAGAGGCGACTAAACGGGGCTACTGGGGTTGCGCGCGGCTAGAGCGGGAGCTCGAACCGTTCGGTCAGGCGACCCCGGAAAGGACGGGTATGGGTGGTCGCGTACCGTCGTAAAGATTAGACGGAGCGGTCGGCCCAGCCGACCGTCTGGGAGGAGCCCGATGGAGCAACGCGCTCAGAGGACTCCGGTTGCGTTTCTTTGGAGATCTCGGAGTCTTCTATGTAGCGCCGAGGACGGCCATCGGAGGGGTTTTAGTGTGGTAAAAATCCCACATAAACCTGGGTCGCTCTCACGGCATTGGGTACCTTTTGGAGGTTGTTGAAAAAAAGCTATACAATTAGTTTATTTTTCGTTATCGCCGGTAGTATATCGTCTTCTATCAAACCACGGGTATAAAAATCATGATACGACAGTTCCTAATGATGAAGTAGAAACGAACGTAAGCTGCTAAAGAAGTACGAAGTGGCGTTGGATTGTCAGGAAATTGCAAATTCATGGATGCGAAACGAGGGCTGTTTTCGAGCACAAAATGGCGTCCGAAGCGTGATTCTGTCTTTCATGAGAGGCTTTGCGTTGTTTACGTTAGCATGCATCACAATATCCTCTGTAATGAGCATACAGTTTCTTTACATACATAGTTTAAGCCTACACATATTTCATATAAAATATGTATATAAAATGTGTGCTTTCGATAATAGACTTTGACGCACATTAATAACGTTAATTATTAAAGAAACTCAAAATTTCTAGGGATTTTAATTTTGTTTGTTCATCAGAATAGTCAGGTGGTAGACAAAGTATAGTTCGAGCGAGGAGGTACCACGCCTATTTCTAGCGTAAAGCATTTCTTGCGTTACCGTGGAAGAATTTTGTTGCCGGCACACTTTTATATGAGACGATCTTAGAGTACATCTTGAGTAGCAATGCATCTCGCATTGATTTCAGATAGAGATTATATCTATTCTTATGTTGAATGTTTTTATCGTTTATTATTTATGTGTTTGTGACAAGTGCACGGTAGAGTGTGTAATGTGTTTTACAGTTGATTATATGTATGTTATATGCATTATTTGAAAAAAATATTGACAATCCGTACTCCTTCTCTACGTCAACTATAACGGTGCAAAATTTCATACACGACCGTCCGCGGCAAGTTACTTAAAAATGTACCCCACGTTTTTGCTTCACGTATTATTATAATACCCTATTGAATGTGTTTTAATCGAAGCTAAACAGAAATATAAATACATATTACCACTAAAAGCGTCATATTTTTACAAATAAAATAAATCAAACGAAAGCCTATTATCTAAGCTCGTTAACCTTCTAATCTCAAAATGCTATGTAATGTAAGTAATTTATTGAAAGAGATAACAATAATTTATTATTATCATAGGCATTAGAATCTCGTAGAGAATAGTCTATATAATAAATCAATATACAATATTGCCTTTAATTGGATTAGTATCTTATCAAAATATAGGTAGGTAATAGGTAAACGCATTTTTCTTTTCCAATCCATTTTCGTTTGGTGATAACTTATACTTTTTAATATTATTTTGATCGAATTAACGCGAAATAACGCTTACACGGTATGTGCATACTCTGAAACATTTTTTAATACTATGGAGGTGGGGCCACTTGGAATTGGACGATGCTTAAAACAGAATTAACATGTATTGTAAGGGCACAGAATACAGTAGCTCTGTATAAAACCTCTATAGTATTATAAATAAATTGTAAAATTTTTGTAGTAATAACTAAATAGAAATATTACAAAAAACGCACGTATTACGAAATTATAAATAGTAAGTTTATCTTGAAATTAATTTGTCTACGAAATATACTATGATCAACGTAAAGCGAACTTTAATAGTCGATTTCATTTAAAAAGTGTCTCGTAAAATGTTAATAGGAAAAGTTACAAAATGTTTCATAGAAGTAGTTACTCATAGATTAAAATATGATTCTCGTTTGGTCACAACTTTATAAGTAAGGTGAAGAATGGCAAAAGTTTAGTACTTTAAAGATTTAGCTCGCCGGATTAAAATCTAAAGTAGGATACCAACTTGTTCTAATATTTATAAGCTCTGTTTTATAAACAGTGGGAGATTAATGAAATATTTAAACTATACTCTTGCAATTTTTTGATTAGTATTTTTTTAGCGAGAGAGGATTTTAATAGTTTCTGACGTGACTTAG
The DNA here is from genome assembly GCA_949699795.1 of Spicauda simplicius. Classification (NCBI taxonomy): domain Eukaryota; kingdom Metazoa; phylum Arthropoda; class Insecta; order Lepidoptera; family Hesperiidae; genus Spicauda; species Spicauda simplicius. Next base: position 17,536,750 of record OX453059.1, read on the forward strand.
AGAGTGCCGGGTAATGTGGGATTTTTGTCGCCCTAAAATCCTATTAATGCTTTTCTTCGGCACCACTTAAAGGACTCAGACCGAATGCAATTGGAACAATATATGCATTGCCCCTGCCACACCGTTTGAGCTCCCACTTTTGTCGCCCGCAACCCAGGAAGTCCCCTTCTTGTCGCAGTTTAGAACAAAATATGAGACACCTACAGTTTGTATCTAGGAGTACGTATTTGTCTCATTATATTTGTGAAATTTGAAGATAATTTCATACTTCGATAGGAGCTTTACACTAACATTATTAGACGACCTGCATGGCGGAACGGTCATAGCGGTCTGACGCGCAATAGGTCCCGGGTTCGATTCCCGACCAGACAGGTATCTGAATGATGACTTTAGATTCATGTTCTGGGTCCAGACCCATTGTGTATTCGTCTTGTGTGTGTCCAGGGTACCCACGACACAGGAAAAATCCCAGTGTAGGGGCTATGAGCGTAGAAAGCGGGTGCTTCTAATAATATCCTTTTAAAACAACGCTATTACGATTTGAAGAATGTAAAGATACCTTAATTAATGCCTACAGTGTTATGCATGAGCGCATACAAGGGGAGAACTTAGAAGACCATCCCTCTTAGGGACTTTTAAATTTTATTTTAGTCTATTTATAGGATGAGCAAAAACTTCAGTCTAGCCGACCCTTTTTTCGGTACTAATGCCCTTGTCTTTTAACAAAGCTATGCCTGTAGTACTCAAAATGCAAAAAGGTAAATAACCACATATCAGGTGGACTATAAATAACATTTGTTTTCATAAGAAGAGTCCTTTCAAAGGGATTGTACAAACATAACATGCGACGTATAAATATATCTACTTGTTTGCGATCCGCTCAGTCGATTAGGCACGTTTCTATTTCGGTTCGCAGCTTCACAAATATTATTACAACCAGAAGAGTACATGAACAACAAATAATATCGTATCCTATAATATTCAGCATTTTTCTTAACTAATCATGTCACAAGCGTCTTAAAGAGGCGTATTACTAGCAACCTAGGATATTTCATGCTTTTGGTCATGGTAGATATATGAGCATTTCTTCCTTGTATTCTACGAACCATAATATAGCTACGATATCACCTATATGTGTAAAAAGCAAATAAAAGGGGTAGCAGCAAAACTGGAAGCTCAAACCATCTAGTCAATAACCCGAAAATAAACGAAGGTATGTGCGGCCGCATATCGATGTATACAACCAAAGATATGGTAGAAAGTAATTGCTTTGTCGAACAATGCCCTACAGGCTCGAAAGATGTGCATTGGATTATACACGTATATGGCCTTAAAAAAGCTACGGAGTAATAATACTTTTCCTAATTCAAATTTTTCTTTGTGACATGTCTTCTAATTCGATCGCGTGGAAGGTCTCTGAAAAGCACCATTTTATGTTTAAGGCGACTTTCGCAAATTGACTTGACGTTCGCTGAAATAGAAACGAAGACAAAGAATACTGAAGAGTGGATGGGCCGGCTTAAACTAGAGCGGGCTAATCGCTTAATCCACCCAATATCCCGCAAACGCTTTTAACAATAAACGACTGCTTAACTTTTGCGTTACCAGTTTAAAAAAAAAACGTGCGGCACTCGAGGATTGCTGTGGTAAAGCTATTGCATAGCATTTTTATCAACTTATGGAAATACAATTATTTATTTATATATGCAGTATTTTTTTCTGTGATATTATTCAAGTTATTTTCTTTGATTCTATAATAATATACTTACTCGCAAACAGGTGCTTACATATTCGTCCGATTTGCGAGCAGCTCGACTCGTTCCGTGCGAGCTTCGTACTGTCGTACCATACACATACACGTTAAAGCGAACGCTCGGCCGCGCTACATGGTAGGCGGAGTGGGGGGTGTTTTTTTTTCGTTACGGAATTCCTTGATTCCGTCGCCGCGCTCAAAGCCCGCGATAAAAGCCTGCGTCAGATGGAGGGTGGTCTTCAAGCGTACGGCCAAATGGCTTGTCATATTGTATGTCATGTACATGTACACATGTATGATATATTGTTAGAATTTACTCAATTATTAGAATGACATAGGATATATATGCTTCTCGAAATTTAACCTTTACAAAGGAATACATTTGTCCTATACAAATAAGAGCAAATCTCTTTACTTAATCGGCAATTAATTTGTAATGATGTTCTCTGTATGTAATTCCAATTAACTTATGTAAACACTAAAGCTTAATTATGTTTATACGAGTCCCTTTGAAGTGACTACTTTGCTACTTACCAACTTGATCAACTTACTTAGAATAATCAGTGATGTGTGTCTAGGCATTTATCCGTGTCATCCCTGTAGTTCTGGGATTAGAATAGAGCTACGGCATTCCCTGCCTATCGTAAGAGGCGGTTAAAAGGGGCTTCCTGGGTTGCGGGCGGCTAGAGTGGGAGCTCGAACCGTTTGGTCAGACGACCTCAGGAAGGACGGTGGTCTGTGTGGTCGCCGTAAAGACCGTCGTAAAGACTAGATGGAGCGGTGGGCCCATCTGGCTCAAAGGATTCCGGTTGCGTTCCTTTGGAGATCCCGGAGTCCTCTTTGCAGCGCTGAGGACGGCTACGGGGGGGGGAGGGAGTTAGTGCGGTAAAAATCTCACATAACCCTACGTGGGAGCGCCCACGGAGTCGGGTACCTTTTGAAGGTTTCATTGTCATTTCATATCAAATCAAAAATATTGAATTAACTTAACGTAACTGAAAATATTTTCATAGACTTTGAAGTAAAATTAGTCTTTCTTTCATTAAAACCCGTTAACTGTATCAAAAGTTATTAAAGTTTAAAGGTAATACCGTGGGTCTCGGTATGTCACCAATGAAATTATATCAAAGTTACACAAAACTTGTAATAATCTGTTAAATTATGTTGAACTTTACCAGTTTACATTGAACGAGATACAATTTAGTATACCTTTATCAACTCTATCTTAGGGTCGAACTTAATGATCTGTGAAAGGGAATTTGATAAAATAGTGTCTTTGTTAGGGGAGCAAATGTTAAAATATGTATGTACGTGTAAAGAGTTTTATGTCTGTTTTTGGGGCGAAAATTATATTTCAGTCCAAATTTTATTTTCAAGTTAATTAAATTCAAACTTTTGACGTTTTTGACATAAATTCGTTTAGAATCGGTGTTCATCACAATATATATATTTCAATTAATGTATTTTTGTTATTTTGAGGTGGCCAAGAGAAAACACTTCACAAATCAGAGATCCCGTGACCACCTAAGTAAGTAGATCGCCAGACAATTTTTCGTGAAGACGGAAATATTCATATATCATGTGATATTATTACTACTTGACGCAAAAATTTAAATTGATATTGTTTTTTTTTTGGAAAAACTTAGCCACCTAAGATCGTACAGTGGCTATAGTAGCCTTAGTATAAACTACATGTGCCCCGTGTCGTCACTCGAATTAAAAAAAAATATAAACAATAGTACAATATTTTCACTAATAGCAGTAGCACAATTTATTCGATTAAATAAAAACTTCTTATTTATATTTTGTTTGTTTCGAAATATATGTTTTTATTTTTCACTTAAAGCACACTTATACAGGGTTTGTAGCTATACGTTGGTAAAGTAGTTGTGTGTAATACAAAAGGCTTTTAAAGGCTGCGTCCTCTCGATACCGCTAAAACAGTGCATTTAGCAAACATAAAGGCTCTTTCACTCGACGCAAAAAGCAATCCAGACTGTAACAGTCGCAATGTTATAGTATAAGTATGCGAAGACGCAGATGTACAGTCACGAGCAATAAGATGTGACTACGAACAGATTAGCAAAAGTATCTGACCCAAGAAGGAGTCCAATATTATCTGACTACACGAACGCAGCAAAAATATCTGACATTGAAAGGCAGCATAATGCAGTAGTGTCAAAATTATGTAGATAAACGTCAAATCACGTTTGTGTAATCAGATATTATTGAACTCCTTCTTGGGTCAGATACTATTGCCAATCTTTCATAGTCGCATCTTATTGCTCGTGACTGTACATGTTTTACACATTTTGCACAAGTAAATTAAATATACATGTATATTTTTTCTCGTGCATCGGTTATCGTTAGAAATTATCGATGTTATGCGTTTACTTTTACGCAGTCAAGTTGATGACGTCAGAAAATACAGATTTACGAAATAAGTCCAATTACTAATTATAGAAGGATATAGGCAAATGTTTACACAAAGCTGAATTGTTGTTATTTGGTAAAATAACGACAATAATTAGGTTATATTAAATTGTAAAGATCAATTTCTAACCCTAGAATCACATAACATTCGCCTTAAGCGTCATTCGCTTTGGCGTCCTATGTTATGTATGTGACATTCCTATTAGGCCGCGGGAGTCGGACGCACATTAATTTTAGTGTTTAATGTTGTGATTCGATTTGCATGAAAAACCATACAATTCAACAAAATTACCTTTTTGTGACCGGGAGGAAACCTTCAAAATTTACACCGAAGCCTTGGAAGACACTCCGGGTTATGTGGGATTATTATCCACAGAAACCTCCTCGGTGACCTTCTTCTGCGCTTGCAGGGGACCGCGGGGTCTTCCTAGTGCAGCAGCGAGACATGCCGTCCTTTTCGGGATTGTTGACTGGGCGGTTCGAGCTCCCTCTCTAGTCGCCCGCAAGCCAAGAAGCCTACTTTCAGTCGCCTCTTACGACAGGAAGGGGATACCGTAGTCAGTTTCTACTCAAAAAAAGGCCTAGAATAAAAAACTTGGTACTGTAACTACACAAAGGTAATTTAAAGCCTTTCAATTTATTTTCACGTAATTCATCAAAAATAAGTAATTTACTGTAAATAAGAAAAAAATAAAATGCATTGTTTAATTTTTATCTGGCTCTTCTGAAAAAAATACGTTTTCAAGTTGTATTTTTCAGTTCAAGCAGCGAAATATTTAACCCTCAGGATAATCCACTTATCACCTCACGTCTAAAGGGCTTGTTAGTCTAGTTTAACGGCATACGTCAAACTTTCTCACAACAAAATTGTCACAAGGTGACGTCATGATAAGGGAAGGACGTGGATACTGTAGCATGGAAAGCGTCATAACCTTTGTGAAGCAATCGTGCGTCACACCGACGATTCGCAACAAACACGTCGACTATTCTATTTTGATAACAGATCAGAATTTATTGCTGTTAAATGGTACAGATGAAGCTCTGCGGTTTTATAACGACTATTACGTCGAATAATTTGTAACAAGTTGCCTTATATTTCTAGATGTTAATTATTAAATAAGGTTTTTATAAGTTTTTAGAATAAAATTACAGGGCTTGAGACATACAAATCATTCTTTACTGCTCATATTTTGACCCACTTGCATGGATAGTAGTGATTGTGAAACTGACCACGTTTCGATGTGAACAAGATCTAGATAATAGTTTTAATACTTTACTAACTAGGTAGTAATAATACTACTCGTAACTTTTTTTACATTCGACGTAACAATTATATTCATTAACGCATAATTAGAATCGCTTCAGAATTGCTAATTGCAAAGTTACTTCTACCCTTTAACTTAACTTATTACAGAAAGGGTGATGACCTCAGCTTCCTAGCTATTCATTAAGTCTGAGAACTACTGCCTAAGTTCGTGTCTACTTCTGAATTAGGTACGTAAATTACTATTTACTATTTTTTTTTTAAAAAAACAATTCTTATGTTAAATAAGACCATACCATTACTATACACGCAATGGGTTCCGGGTTCGATTCCCGCCCAGTCTGGTATCTGAATGATGAATTTAGATTATTTTTCTGGGTCTGGGTGCTTGTGTATTCGCCTTTGTGTGTGTCCATGGCACCTACGACATAGCAGTAAATCCTTATGTGGGGGCTATAAGTGTACTTTTTTTTTATTTGCCTTACAATTTATATGGCGTAAATCATCCAGTATCATACTAATACTTAGCTTACCCTCATAGTCGTAACTATGAGCATCACAAAGCAATTTTTATGGCTCCGCGTTCAAGAGATCATATCCGTACATCATATTTTGTACTTCAACGCTTACAGTGTAAGTTTACGATACTATTCTTTCATATTATTCTTCTATCTTACCTTCTAAGCTGCTTCTTGCTAAGGATGACAGTCATTAGAGCAAGGTTCGCAGATATTCCGAGGCCTGATAGCGCTAGCAGCGCCACAGCGCTCGCAGCGCCGCCCGGCGGACACAGCCTGGTATTATTCATTATGGATGCGTTCGTCGCGCCCGACGAACCGTAGCGGAGGTTTGCTCCTATCATAGCCACCGCTGAACCTGCTGGAAATATTGTTTGATAAGTCTTCTTTTCAATACATGGTAAAATAGCTTAAATTATTGTAGAAGTAATATTTTAAGGCAAAAAATCTATTTGAGAGTGGTCCTTCAAGTATATTATGTAACGCGTAGGCATATTTTATTTCAAGAGATTGCATATTTTATGCAAGAAGATCAACCGACGCAAGGGTACAGCAGCAGTACAAAAGAGAGATGTATAACAATACAAAGTGAGATAAGAGTTCTATTAATGAGCACAATAGCTTACTCAATAGTTATAGTCCATCTAATACTAGGTTCTGAATACGGCTTTTTATTACGAATTCTAAATACAACAGAAGTTCTTTTCAAAGTTTATACCTTTTAAACGTTGCTACTGAAATACTACTACTAAATTGGTAAGAATAATATAGTTCGATATGAAATTTATATTCCATTCCATACGAGTATAGCAATATAAGTAAGTCATCTTATCGGAAATTGAATCAGAAGATCAGAGAAGTCACTTATAAGTCGAATCTTCTAACAGACATTTTCTTTGAACATCAAATTATATGGTTATCGTATCAAATCTTGTAGTTATAAAATGGAGTAAGCAGACGTCTCTATAGTTTTATATCCGCATAAATGAATAAAATAAAATTATATGTCTGTAATTTCGACATAAAACACTATTTTCTAAGCTATCTTGTTTATTTAGACGACACCAAAATACAAAACACAGTAATTTATTTCTCAGTTTTTATGGAATTATTTTAAACGACTTTATTTTTTACCAAAGTTTACTGGCGATAACTACATAAATTATTAATCCAAACACATATCTGTTATACGTTATGCACATTACTGTAGTAATAAATTTTTTCTCAGTGGAAAATTTAGCTACAGTTAGTTATAATCTGCACAAGTGTAGTGAGTGAAAAACTTCAAAGTGAGACCGATAAAGCAAGATAAATTAAACTTTAACACCTTTCTTAAATAAAATGCCGAATTTCGAAACTGTAATGACTATACAATTAGAATTATTAATGTATTCACGAAACGGTAAGAGAATTACCATATCTCCTTAATTGACGTGATCCAATAAAATGAAATTGGAAAATTAATAGTCATTCCAGCAATAGTGAACCAATATAACCTAGAACAGTTAAACTAGAACAATATAGCTTAAGTTATCTATGCCTTTGATTGTTCTCGGATTTATATCGAAATAATAGGTACCTAGTAGAACCATTGTAGTTCGCCCAGGGAAGTACCACCGCCACACCTATTTCTAGCGTGAAGCGTTTTTTGGGTTTCGATGGAATGGTGTGGATGCCAACACACTTTTGTATGAGGCGACTTCTTTGGTCCTCAGGAGTAGCGACTCATCTGTGATTGAATTCAGATAGTACCCATTTTCTGTATGAAGTTGCTTGCAGATGCCATGTGCGGCAATGACCACTTACCACCATGAGGACTGCATGATCGTTTGCTACTTCAATCTTATAAATAATAATAATAATAACCTGTTGTAAATACGACTAGGTACATAATACATATATGTATATTGTACACGTAGCCCTATGAACGTAAACGCTGAACGCTTTCTACACTCCTATAATAGGACTAACTAAGATTTCTCCTGTGACACGGGTGTCATGAACACACACAAAGATATGCATGAACACCCAGACCCAGAACAGGAACCTAAATTAATCATTCAGATACCTGTTTGGCACGGGATTTAAACCGGAACTGTAAGACCAGTATGGTAACGCTCTACCAAGGGGCTCGTTACTCGACGTATTTCACATGGTGTGCACAAAAGTTTATATTGTTTTTATAATTATTCGGAGATTGACTTCGAAGGCACCGTCGCTACATCTGTCTTATGTCTCAGTATTGTGTACTATTTGTTTTTGTTTAAAGCTTAATAATAATAAAATTAAGTAAGTAAGAAAAAACCGCACACAATGCTTTGCAATAATCTTCAATTGTCAGTGCGTCTGTAGTCAACTAAAGGTGTCTATAACAAGACAGTCCTTCTGATGTTGAATACGTACTACCTATTTAACAACTTAACGTCGTGTCCAACTTAAGATACGGTATAATAGTTTGGGGTAATTCGGTAACGATAAATAAAGCCTTCATAGCGCAGAAGCGATGTGTGCGAGCCATATGTGGTTTACGACCAGAATCAAGCTGCAAGCCTTTCTTTAAAGCATTACAACTTTTAACAGTACCTTGTCTATATTTCTACGAAGTGTCTGTATTTGTTAAATCACATATGAACCAATTTAAAAAAAAAGAACACTATAAGAACTCTGTTACTCGACGCCCTGACAAATTATGGTTACCACCTTGTAAAACCCGACAGCGACAAAATAACTCCTACCATATGTGTATTAGGATATATAATAGATTACCTGAAGACATGAAAAAATTAAATTTAAATCAATTTCGAAAATCTTTGCATGACTGGCTACTTAGTAAATGTTATTATTCTGTAAAAGAGTTCCTATTATGACATTACATTATGACTAATAATTTTAAATTGTAATAAATTTTATCGTAATTTAGATGCAGTAGTTAATTCGTACCTAGGAATTATATTAAAACATAAATTGACATGTTTATACAATTAGATACTAAGGGTGAAAATAGATATCTAGATAGAATTAAAATTGACAGGACTTTTTTAATTATATTACAATCATAGATTACAATAATAACTTGACATTATGAATAATCATTAACATAAATACTATGTACTGACATTTGCATGCCACATTATAAATGGCTAATTGTGTGATACGAAATATTTAATTTAAGATCTTAATGTAAACCGCAATTATGGCAAATATCATATTTAAAATTTAAAAAAAAACATGAGATGCACGATGCCAAGACAATTTTATTACGTAGGATAAAATTCGCAAGGTGGTATAATATAGACTGTTCAACTCTCTGTAAGTCTAGTGTTTCCCCGCTTAGCGTAAAGCTATCTTCTTCTCTATATCCCTGAACAGGTTGCGTTGCTGTTCATCTGTGATTGACTTCAAATACTTATGACGTCTGTTCTATATGATGTTAGTTACACTGCCCATGGGTGGCAGTGATGACTTACAAATAGGTGGACTTATTTTACATTTGCAACGTTCATTTTTAGGGTTCCGTACCCTAAGAATAAAAACGGGGTCCAATTACTAAGACTCCGCTGTCCGTCCGTCCGTATATCCGTCTCTCTTTCACCAAGCTACATCTAACTAACCATGATAGCCAGACAGTTGAATTTTTCACAGATGATGTATTTCTGTTGCCGCTATAACAACAAACGCTAAAACAGAATAAAATGTACATTTAAGGAGCCTCCCATACAATAAATGTGTTTTTGCGCCGTTTGTCATAAATAATGGCACGGAACCCTTCCAGTGCGAGTCGACTCACACTTGGCGGATTTTATTATCTTTCAACCTAAGACGCTATCCAAAGGTTGGGATTTTACGAAATGAAAAATCGTAATATTTACGATCAAAGTACAAAGTTAAACAAACTTCGCTAAAAGCGGTTGCTGATTAAAATATTCAAAGAGACGCAATTTTAAATCAAATTTTAAGCCTGTTCCCGCTTAAAGTGCCTTCCACGACTAATGAGGCATTAAATCAATTAGGGAACTTGGCTCCTTCGTAATTAGTAAGCAACATTACAAGGAAGGAAATTTAGCTTCTCTTTTCTATATTTAGTTTAGAAAATTTAATGGATTGGAATCGAGTTGCTTTTTAGGGAAAGCTCTTTCTAAGGCAGTGAGCATTAAATGTTCTTGATATTATCTTTCTTGTACTTTTCACGCTACAAAAATAAGGTGTTTAATTAATGAATGTGTTTACTTAAAATTTATTTAATGAAAAAAACGTAAACTCTTTCATTTTATAGGATCAGTTCAAAAATAAATCTGTCATTAATATTATATCTGACAATATCATTTTACTAAATATGTTCTCTAAATTAATAAAACAATGATATTTTAATAATGGTATACCTAGCTATATTCTTTTTTGATAAAATTTTGCAGTCACTCAAAAAGGTATGTTCTTAAAATAATTGATGTTCATATTATTAAAAGCTAACTTTATATTAATCCGATTTTTTCAGTACATATATAAAAAAATCTGCAAACAATTAAATGAAAACCTTACCTGCAGACATTTTGATGACGCGTCCGTGTTTAATGGTGGCTCGTGATCGAATGGAGCTTATCGCAATGGCAGCCAATCGGATCGCCGCGCGCCCCCCCACCGGCCCATTGGATTTTTGCACAAATCACATTATTCTTCACCGACATCACACACACTTAGAACTGTTTTTTAAATGACACAAAAATACTTTTTTAACAGAACACCCAATACATGCTTGTTATAGTTGTTTTAATTTGTTACCGTAATCGTGTCATTATTTCCTAAATGTATAGCTGGAATTGGTACGAATTTATGAACATTTGTAAATCAAATGGAATTGAATGTCTCAATTGAGTGTCTTCACTAACTAAACAAAATAAATTTTCAATTTTTAATAATGATAATAATATCTTTATTTCATAAAATAACACAGTAACATTACACAATATCATTACGTTTAGGGTAACATTGGACATAACGTTTATCTTCAATTGCATTTAACGATAAATGTTGAAGTGATTAAAGAAACATCGAAAGTCAATTGAATATAACATTTTTTTCTTAAGATTAGAGTATATAACCCAAATTTACAAAATACATAATTTACATTATTTAGCAATACAGCGAGGTAATGCTGCTAGTGCCTTGGGTACATTTCCACGGGGCAGCGATTTGGCTCATTTATTCTATTTATAATTGTAAATTTTAGTAAATAAATTGTAGATTAGAGTTATCTTATAATCATTATTAAGCTAAAATTATTATATTCACGAATCCAGACTTAGAATACGTTTATTTATTAAATATTACTAAATGCCTGTTTAAGGAATCCATCAAAAATCCTGAATAATTTTACGTGAACGGTGAAACAAGATACCAAATCTTGAATTATGGTCTGAGTAGTTAATCTTTTCTGACAAGAGTGTCAATTTTTGTAACGTTTCTATTTTTGTAACGAATTTATCAGCAGCAAAACTGTTAACATATTCAAATTTAGTGCGAACGGACCAACATTACTTTGTCTTTTTATGATTTTTTCACAGAAGGACCTCTGTCAAAAGTAATCGAGATATCTCGTATGCATAGAAATTGTGATGTTTCGTGTCCCTAAAGTAATGTAAATGTGTTTCAAGTAAAGGGATAACATTTTTATGTGATAATTTTTGCGAGCCAGTGAAACTCAATTAAGGGGCTTTTTTAGGAATTGACAACAGCAAGCCCTCCCCCCCTCCGAACTTACTCAACAGTATGTAGAACACCATTCTTAATCGGGTTTAGTGGTAGTGGTAGTCGTTGTCTTTTTTCACCTAATGATTTGATTCTGTACTAGCCTAAAGCTTGGATTTGAAACACCTTGAAGGTAGATGGACTCTTTCTGTTTCGAAGATATTAAGCCCTGCTGTACTTTGATCTGAAGGGTGTGGCAAGGGAGTCTTATCTGTGGCGACCTCCCGCAACTCATCAAGCGATGACGTCACGATCACGTCGGGATCAGCACTTTAGGAAAGAGAGATCTCCCCCTCCAGGCTAGTTGATCTTGCTTGGAGAGCGGCCGGGCTCCGACAGTCGTTATTCGGAACTTGTAAATATGCGGGGTATTGATAATACTTCCATAGCGTGTTTCAGAATACTAGTACTGCCATCTCTTGATGAGTTGCCACATACTCGTATCTGTCGCTCTATACTTATTTGACGCGTTTTAACTTAGATCTTCACGCTACTATGGCTAACCTCCTTTTTTTTGTTTTCGAGGGGGAAACCTTCAAAAGGTACCCGCCGTGGGAGCGACGCAGGGTTATGTGGGATTTTTACCGCACTAAAACCCCCCCGGTGGCCGTCCTCGGCGCTGATAAGGAGGACTCCGGGATCTCGAAACGACTTCTACCGGAATCCTCCGAGCGCGCTGCCCCATCAGGCTCCTCCCAGATGGGCGGCTGGGCCCACCGCTCCGTCTAGTCTTTACGACGGTATGCGACCACACATACCGCCGTCCTTCCCGGGATTGCCTGACCGAACGGTTCGAGCTCCCACTCTAGCCGTCTGCAACCCCGGAAGCCCCTTTTAGTCGCCTCTTACGACAGGCATGGGATACCGTTGCCCTATTCTGTCCCCGAGGCTACAAGGACGATGGCTAACCTCCTACAAGACCTATAAGATCAGGTAAAATTTCACGTTGATGTATGTCTACGTTCATGTCAGTGTCCATGGGTAGCAATGGCCACTTACTATCATATAGATTGCATGCTTATATAGCTACTTTAATATTATATAAATATTTAAAAAAAAACACGTATTTTTGCTATTGCTACCCTGCATAGCGAAATACCACATCGCTTAAATACTATTTTACAACGCTTCAACGATCACAAAAACACTTTCTACACTCAAAGCCTCACATTCGCATTGTCTCCTCCTCTGGAGACAAACAAAGGTGAATAAACAAACGTCCAAACCCATTACAGTCGCATCAACCCATTATTGGCCCACTGCTGGGCACGGGTGTAACTCTCTCATTCTGGGAGTAGCCCAGAATGAGAGAGTTTAGGCCATAGTCCACCGCGCTGGCCAAGTGCGAATTGGTGAACCCATTACAGTAATCTAAGTTAATTATTCAATTTGTCCCGGAATCGAACCCGGAACTCACTGCATGTCCGGTATGATGGTAGTTCCACCACGATGGTTAAATATATCAAAATAACCCTTGGAAAATGATGGAAAATGTAATATCATTCAAGATCTCTATACTCTCACTCTGAAAGAGAGTCTATCCATTATTAGTCCACTGCTGGGCACGGCTCTCCTCTCAGAATGAGAAAGCTTAGGACATAATCCACCGCTGGCCAAATGCGAATTGGTGAGTCGGTGCGATTTCTATACGATATTTCTTAATATACTATTGTGTTGTAGCACTAAACGAAAACGCTTAAATTTCGTTGAACTTATTAAATTTTTCCACCCCAATGCTCAAGTGAACGCAAAGCATAATGATTTCATAACATCCTTTCAATCCGTTTAATTGTTGTTCGTGAGTGAAATTTTCACGAAACAGAAAATAAAGTACTGGGTGCTGATTAAAATGTTGGATAGCTGTGCTCTGGTATGAATGCGAAGTTTTGACTTTTAATTTTTGTTTACGTTGTTAAAATATTTCATGTAAGCGTAACCTACATTGTGAATATTGTAAATAAAATACGCACTAGTTATTTTAGTTTGCAAAGTGTGCTAAGGCTTTACTAACTAATATTAAGTCTATATAAGTCTTTTTACTAAGTCTGAGAATAGGTAATGGGATTTAAAATCGGCTTTAAGTTCTAATTTAAGGCCTATTTAGGCCGAAATTTAGGGAAGCCTTAAAAGCACCTACTTTTTCCTATTTTGAGTTCATTGTAAATGTTCATAAGTTTAACTGGGAACGCTATTTAACTATGGAATATAATCTAATTAAGATTAGATTCGCTGGCCCGCAAAGATACATTGCATTTTAGGTGTGAATTGTGTTAAAAATCGTAGGTAAACATCTAACATTTTTATCGTAGATATGTTTTATATTTAAATAAGTATGGACTTTTATCACTTACATTTCTTACTAAGCTTTTTACCGAAACGTTAAAAATATCTGAAACATAAACAACATACAAAATTTTTCGAAATACTTTTCCGCACTCACAGCCTAGCGAATATTCTAAGTAAAATTTGAGATATTTCGGTTTGAAAACTTAACGTCCGCTCAAAGATTCCGTTTGGGCTGTCCGACCTACTAACCTCGCTCATATACTACAGCGAAGTAGAGTCAAGTCTTCAGCTAGATACTTACGATCTTTCAAGCATTTTCGGCAGTTTCACGAAAAATTCGTACACTCCTGGCCCAATTTGTCTTTTCAAAATGAAAGCTAGTGGCACAAACTTTATATAGGCCGTTTCGTCAAAGGACTTCCGTGATGGGACGAAGGCACTAAGTGACAATGGATATAGAGGAAACTTGTACTTTATGTAGGACGCGTTTGTACATTTTTTCTTGGATTCTTTCAAAGGACAACAATGATTCAAAATTTAGCTGATGCGACTTGCGAGAATTTTATTTTGTAATTGTAATTAATATTGTATGTGTATGTGCCTATGTGTGGACGTACTGTTACATTTTGCGTTTCGAATTATTCCCCATCATTATGTTTTGTTTAGAATTTAAAAAATGTGTTGTTTCTAAAATGAGCAGGTTTATTATAGCATCGCATCTGATCGGAATTTTAAATATAAATAATAAGAAATAATTTCACCAAAATTTTAATAAAAACTTTTACAGTCTTAGATTTTAAAATAGTAATAATTTAAGTATTGTATACTTGTAGCTGGGTATTAAGTTTATTGTTTGTCAATTTGCGTATGCTAAAATCCCATTCTAATTTATACTAAATTATTGCATTATACGATGTCTTATAGTTTTAGATAGAAATTCCTTTTTTTTTTAATTACAGTCACTTAAATCCTAAAATTCGAGCTTAGTGTAACTTGCAAAATCATGTAATAAATCTTCAGTTTGTAAACGACCCATTCGATCTGGATTAAACCAAAATATTCATGAGACCTTACCCATAAATTGTTGAGAGTGGTCATAAAATTAACAATATTTACGACGGTCGTCATCGCTATATCTCCACCGGGATTTACAAGCTCAGCGATACCTTAGCAGACGGCTAGAGTTAACACGTATCTGTTTGTTCAGGTAAACGTTTCGAGTAAATCATAAAGTTATCCCGTGCGTAGCAGTTTGTAACATACGGGCTTAAACTCGGGACTGAAACGCTTAAACGGAACTTGCTAACTTTCGCTACTCTTTACAATAAAAAAATTCTTTATATATTTATAATACAGTATATATTATACTTGAATCTCTGCTGTCAGACAGGAGCAATTTTTAATTTTGCTGTTTATTCACATCTAAAGTCACTTGAACCCTAAAACCCAAGTTTAGTGCAATACCCAAGTAAGTCAATTAATAAATCTTCAGTTTGAAACCGATTCATTTGATCTACATTAAACAAAATTATTTATGAGACCCCACCTATAAACTTTTGAAGTAGTCGTGAAATTAACAATATTTACGACGGTAGTCATTGCTATACCTCCACCGGGATTTACAAGCTCAGCGTTACCGTAGCAGACGGCTAGAGTTAACACGTATCTGTTTGTTCAGGTAAACGTTTCGAGTAAATCATAAAGTTATCCCGTGCGTAGCAGTTTGTAACATACGGGCTTAAACTCGGGACTGAAACGCTTAAACGGAACTTGCTAACTTTCGCTACTCTTTAGAATAAAAAAATACCTATATATTTATAATACAGTATAAATTATACTTGAATCTCAATCTGCTGTCAGATAGGAGCAATTTCTAATTTTACTGTTTATTCACATCTACAGTTACTTAAACCCTAAAACCCAAGTTAGTCAATTAATAAATTTTCAATTATGTTAAAGACTCATTTGATCTACATTAAAGAAAATTATTCATGAGACCCCACCTATAAAATATTGAGAGTAGTCATAAAGTTTACAATATTTACGACGTTCGTCATCGCATCTCCACCGTGATTTACAAGGTCAGGCATACCTTACCTCAGACGGCTAGAGTTAACACGTATCAGTTTGTTCAGATAATCGAATCATAAAGTTATCCCGTGCGTAGCAATACAAGGTCGTATACTCAGGACTAAAAAGCCGAAACAAACCACAAAAACTTTAACTTACTACTTGCCAATTTACAACAACAACATTACTCTAAAACAAAAAAAACATATAAATTTTAATATTGTTTCATTCTTGAGTTGATTAAGTTCTTCCTTGGGATAGATTATACACTTTAGCTGTCAAACAATATTTGTACGAAGTGTGTAAATGAAATGTCTTTATTTTGTACAGTACTTGAGCACTTACAAATAGCCAGTTATACTGTTTTCCTTATACCACCATCGCATCGGATCGAGACGTCAGCTAAGAAGATTACTGATTTCGTTAACTTTAAATGCTGACTATATGAGTATTAGGTACGAAAATACGGCTTATGGCCTTTGCGAAAACTCTTAATCACATCAAAATCTTAAATCAAATTAAAACCACCAACCTCAACATGGCCATCGATTACATCCGCTAAATGAAAACCGGCACACCACAGATTCGAAATATCCACAAAGCTTCACTATCGAGGGTTGACTTTTGCTGCAAAAGAACCCATTTATAGCCATTTGAAAAGAGTTCCACTCGCCTTTGTACGTTTTTGGCAAACATTTTCGGCTTTTTAATCGTTCGGTTCAACCCTGGTTGTGAAAAGAAAGAATTTTGTGTGTCTTCAATATCAGTGATGGTAAAGATTTTCAATGTGATTTTTAATAGGTAGTTGTTCTTCACGAGTTCACAAAGTAATTACTTCGCTATATATCTACAAATTTTTATATTTTGAGGTTTCCTCAGTAAGGTAACTTCTATCAGCTTTTTCCCGTATTTTGTTAGTTTTTAGGATAAATCATTCCTATGACATACATTATAACCTATCTCTCATAAAAACTATTTTATTTATTATTCGGTAGCATTTTTATAACATTTAATCGCGCCTAGTAATCGCCCATTAATATGTATAAGCATTTTATTTGTTCATTTGTACAGGGGTTCTATCTAACCTAACGACGGGTGAGTGGTCCGATAATGATGATCGCTTCATATGAAAGTAGGCCGGTAACCACACCCTTCTACCGAAACGCCAAAACTGCTTCACACTAAAAAATAGGTATGGCAGTGGCACCTCCTCTGTAAGACCCTGCTAATTGACGACCATACTTTTGACAACCCGCGTGGCGGTGCGGTTACCGTACCGGTCTGACACGCAGTGGGTCCCGGGTTCCATTCCCGGCCAGACAGGTATCTAAATGATGAGTTAAGATTCTTGTTTTGGGTCTGGGTGTTTGTGTGTTCGTCTATGTTAGTGTCCATGGTACCCCCGACACAGGAGAAAATCCTAGTGTAGAAAGCGTCTTAAAAAAAAATACCAACTTACAAACTACCATTATTATTGACGGCAACTGAAAAATTATTATTTCATTTTTAGTTATAATTTTTAACATTATAAGGATTACCCACGAAGCGATTTGTAGAACGAGAATCTGCTCGTATGTTCTCAAAGAATTACGAATTCTAACCGGCTGCCGCGAGTGAGAATTTACGATTACGTCCTGGAGGCGATAAGTTCTGCGGTTACAACTCGGATAACAGTATATCTTTCGGAATATCGTGTAACATTACGTATGTCTCCGTCATTTTCCAAGCTCGAACGAAATCTAGGGTCTCTATATTGATTTATGTAGAAGTCGGTTACGGTTAAAAATATCATTTTATACGCCTGATAGCGCAATTTTAGGTTTAGCGTTCATAATCCAGTTGAAATTATGGAGAACAAAATGCTGTATAAAATCATAATTTGTAATGCTGTATATTACTCAAATTTTTAAAAGGCTGATTACCAAAAATGCTTTTTATAATTAACTCTTAAGATATAAAATGGTAATGTAATATTTATATTCAAATTTATGTATATCAGACAACAATGTTTCGCTTGGTAAGTGATAAAAATCCCATTATACCTTATCAAAATTTAATATTTAATTCACCATACATTTAAATGCAAATCCTAAACTTTACCCTCTACCAAAAATCGATATTCTACATCTCACGTACATATTATCTCAAGATATTTTCCTTCATTACAAAATAAACTAAAATTCGCATAACTTCTAAGATTCAAACCATTAATAAATATGTGGTGGTAACAACGGTCATTGCACTTTAGCTGCCTTAGCAATTAACCATAATGTACGTCAATGAAATATGACTTAGGCATGTGTACCAATTAATTGGCGTTGATTTAAATATTCAATAAATCAGTATGAAAAATCGCATTTGGTTTGTATCACTTGTGTCCTGCCTTCATACTCAACAAAACCACAAAAATAGACAGGCATCATACACACAACTACAAATTAACGTAAGACCCAATTCAATTTACGTCATGGCGATAATAATTTATCAATTTACATTACAATAGATTGTATTGTACATATATACTCATACATACTCAATTTTACGTGTGTACCGTACATCATTGTGCGTACCCTGATTTTCGTGACTCGAAGGCAATTAAGGGAGATACGCACATAAATATACGGGTAAGACAGGCACATAAATATATCTGTCCTTCTGAGACAGAAATATAGAGCTATTGTTGTGAGAACTGAACCACACTTGATGGCCTAAATGGATTTACCAAGGCTAAAGGAAATTACTTAGATATGTTTCTAATACACCAAAATTATATTAACGTGAGAGCATACCGTGTTTCTGTTGCGTTATTCCTAACATTTCTTAGATATTTCGAAATTGATAGACATTATATATTCCCTGTTGATGAAGCTCTTAGTCCTGTAACATTATACCTGAGCAAGGTTTAATGTAAATAATCGTGGACGAGGGAAAACATTATCAAATGTCTCAAATAACTGTATATCCTTAATTGAATTGAATCAAAAATTCAGTTTATTATCGCATAAAAGAGATACCTGTATGTTATTAAAAGCAAATAAAAGGCTGCTTTCAGGGTTGCGGACGATTGTCCCTGTAGTTGCGGGACCAGAATAGGACTGCGGTACCCTCTGCCTGTCGTAAGAGGCGACTAAAAGAGGCTTCCGGGGTTGCGGGCGGAAAGAGTGGTAGCTTGAACCGTCCGGCCAAGCGACCCCGGGAAGGACGGTGGCATGTGTGGTTGCATGCTGCCGTAAAAACCAGTAGGTGCGGTGAGCAGTTCACGCCCACCAGAGAAGAGCCCGATGGGGCACACGCTGAGGACACCGGCGGCGATCAATCGGAGTTCCCGGAGTCCTCTTCGCAGCGTCGAGGTCGGCCACCGGAGGGGTTGTGTGCGGTAAGAATCTCACATAACCCGCGTCGCTCCCACGACGTCGGGTACTTTTTGAAAATTTTCCCCTCGAAAACAAAAAAAAAAGGCACTTGACCAGCATCCCCGGGATAAACAACGACCCGCGTGGCGTAGTGGCCATACCGGTCTAACGCGCAATGGGTCCCAGGTTGGATTCTCGGCGAGACAGGTATCTGAATGATGAGTTTGGATTCATGTTCTGGATCTGGGTGTTTGTGTATTCGTCTTGTGTGTGTCCATAGTACCCACGACACCGGAGAAAATCCTAGTGTGGTGCTATGAGAGTAGAAAACGTAAGCAACAGTATGTATGGTTTCTTATCATCGTAAACACAAAAACGTGAAGAAATTTTGTGCTCATTTGACTGGATCACTACAGGACAACGCACTCGCGGGGCTCTGGGTACCTATTGAAGATTTACAAAAAAGTGGCTAGTAATACTTATAACAAACTCTGCTGTCGTAGAGGCCATGTTAAAAGTATTATCTGCAAATAAGCACCACTTCAAAGCACATCACAGCAAAGTTGTTATGAATATAATCTAAAAATAAATTAAGTGAAAGTTCCACGTATCTGTACATCGCATATAATTATTTGCAAGAAGAATACGCTAGAGGATTTAGAATAAGCACTTATTGATATATCATAATTTTTAGAATCTTTTTCTCCCTTTTTGTGTGTGTTTGAAATCGATTAAACCAAATCTGCGATATTTAATTTGTAGGTTTGCGAATATTTTTATAGTCTATATGTTGAGATTATTTTCATTAACATCCTTCTACTTTATCAAAAGGCATGTAAGATTTTTAAACGTGAATGAAACCGGCAGACCCATCTAATAAAATATAAAGTAAGTTATATTATATAATACACAAACACAATTTTGTTTGCATTAAGTCTGACGCAGCGCATAACAGTTATACTTTGTATATAAAGTTTCAGGAGAGCTCCAAAACTTCGTTGTTCACATGATATTCCCGAAACTCTGCCTGTGGGAATAAGAAATTAGGGACGTGTTGTTGTATCTTGAATTATACAACTTTATACAGTCCTACATAGTGCCTAGTCATGGTAATAAGTAGGAAGATATTTCACTCCCATCTAAGACATAAGTATACTTCAACCGACGAGGTAGCAATTCTACACCTATTTCTAGCGTGAAGTATTTCTTGCGTTTCAGTGGATGGGTATGGTTGCCGGCTCACTATCATATATGGCAACTTAGTCCTCGGGAGTAACAACGCATCTATTATTGACTTTAGATAGAAACTCTGTACTATATAAAGTTGCTCATACATGTTGCAGTGACCACTTACCATCAGGTGGATTACACATTTGTTTGCTACTTCAATATAATAAAAAAGCACTTTATTTTTATACATTGACGTTGTGTTACGCGTAAAAATAATAACAATTAACTCCTTTTTATGAGGGTTTAAATAATTTAATTATAATTGGCTATGGTATTGATCGTTGTTAGACCTCTTTGTTGTTTGACACTAGTGGCACCACATACATGATATATATTTTTGCGTAAATATTGCAGTGCTGACCGCTACACTTTTTTGGTTTGTCAGCTGTACCTTATATGAAGCGTTGAAAACTTAGTTTTTTTTTTTTTTTTTTTTTTTATTTGACTGAAGTAGCAAACGAGCATGCAGTCCACCTGATGGTAAGTGGTCACTGCCGCCCATGGACATCTGTAATCAACTTTATATATAGAACACACAGATCACAGATGCGTTGCTACTCCCGAGGACTATGATGGTCGCCTCATGTAAAAGTGTGCCGGCAACCACACCCTTCTATCGAAACGCAAGAAATGCTTCACGCTAGAAATAGGTGTGGCGGTGGTACTTCCCCGGTCGAACTGCACTGGTTCTACCACCTTCAAACCAAGTTATCAGTTATACTAGCTCCTGTGGTTTCTGTAGGGTCTAATGTTATATTTTCCGCGGGCTAGAGTGGCTACTCTGGTTATTACTATAGTTATTTGCTACTTCTATAAAATTAGAAACAAATTTATAACATAACATTTTTACGTTTAGAATCAGTCGCCAGAAAATTACTTATACCGGGCATCTGGGAATAACTTGTTGGAACGAAGTTCAGTTTACTTTACACGACATGAACATGAGCATACTGTAATTAAGTCTTCAGAAACTTTCACATGAGTAAATTTACTTTAGTTATCTATTGAGCCAATCTAGAATAAGAAAAAACAGAAAAATTGAACATACTCAAATTCACTGCATTATATTGAGGTCTTTTTATTAAAGCATTAACCTCGTTGTAACTACTGATTAAACTGATTAAAAGAAACAAAAATAGGCTTTTATGAATTTTAATATGTAGGTACAATAAAAAAAAGAGTTTTATATTATATTATTAAAGTTTGATTTAATGAAACTAACGAATAGTATGATAATCCAAAAGTCATATGTAAATTATAGAGCATCGAATTTGCTAACTTTTAACCAATGTTATTTTACATTAAAATCTAAATAATAAATGGTAGCAGAGCGTCCTTTTTTCACGCAACAATTATTTTTACTAATAAATGCCTAATTTATAAGTGGAATGAAAAATCTAATAAAAATCTTCACATTGCACAGTATTCTTATAAGGTTTGGATTTATTTTTACGAATTAAATCATAATTAATTTTCAAGTTATATTTTTATTCTTTCACTTAAAGTAGTGTTTATTTAAACGTCAAGTTTAGATACCGTAGGAAGACTCAAATCTTCCTGACGCACATATTTTCGCTTGCGATCTTGCATATCACGAGACATATAAGGTCAAAAAGAAAGTCCCGACATTCCTTCTAAACTCGTAAACAATTAATAGCATATACCCATTAAGACTGCCGTTTCTTATCACAGAAAGCCACGGGCAAAAAATATTCATCATAAAATTTCCACCAGTCTTAGATGACTAGAGAATACGTATTCTGATATACCTTAAGTAGATAAACATGAACACCTATATCCTGTCGAGTAATAGGCTGTCAAAGCGTTAAGAAAACGTTTTTGTTGGCGTATCTAAGTTGAACTGAACTGTGTTCTGCTCATCAAAGACTTTGTGAAGGCTCTTGACATGATTATTATTGTATCGCGCTAAATTGTACTGTTTTTGAATACTGCACGTAAAACAATCAATACGTCTGTGAACGAGTCCATATAGAACTCTACAATGTTTCAAATAGATACAAAAATTGTAAACGAATTCTAATATAATACTCGATTATAGAGAATATACTTGCCCTCTCAATCAAACTGAGGTTCAAACCCAGGCACGCACCACTATTGTATGTGCGTATTAGAAATTGCTTTTTGCTGCTTTTCGGTGAAGGAAAACATCGTGAGGAAACCTACATACCCGAGAGAACTTTAAAAAAAATCTCGGAAGTGCGTGAAATCCACCAATTCGCACTTGGCCAGCGTGGTGGCCTATGGCCTAAAACTCTCTCATTCCGAGAGAAGACCTGTACCCAGCAGTGAGAAAATTATGGGTTGACGACATATACTAGATTATATTTGAATATATGGTGTTATTATATTAATTTTATTTCAGTAAATGGTTCTACAGTAAGGACGAACTGTAGTAGAGTAGACTAGTTTGAAAGATACATATAGTATGTACACCGTGTTTAACTTTGAGAAAATTTTAAGAAGTCGGGTCTATTCTTTGATGCAATATTTTCCTATTCATGTGCATGTTTCATTTTAGACTAGTATTATCGCGGAATTGATACATTATAATACTTAACGGTACCCACGATATGCTACCGCAGTTTGGCCGTGACTACTACACTGGTTCTACCACCTGGTAAATATTTATTTATATGTGTGGTCGCCCTCAGATAAGATTGAATGAACCATGGTATCCACGGGCAGCAGTAGCCATTTACTACCAGTGGAGTTGGAACTCGTTGCCAACGTTATAATTTAAAACAATCGAAAATTGTGGGTAAGAATCGTAAACCTAGTCCCGAGCAAGAAAGACCGCACATTATTCCACTGGCCCTTATTTGCCCTGAAGCGCATTTCATAAAATTCAGTAAAGTTTCTGTTTCTGTTATTAAAATGAATATTAAAAACTTCCGGCCCAATGCGTTTCCATCTAGTTTCTCTTAGAATAATGTTTTCATCATTATAATTTCTTCTTTGGTCTTTTATTTTGTTTCTGTAATAATTATAGACAGTAATATAATATTTATACTTCAAATAATACACAATGTTCAACTGTCGTCAAACTTTGTTTAAAAGTTATGAAATTCTTAAACAACGTTATGGGTCTGATGTAAAGTTAAATTTTTTGAAAACGAAAAATTCGCTGCTGTGTCAAATTATATCCAATGCCGATAATCCCTTAAACTATATAATTTTCGGCTGTTTCTATTACATAAAACATTAAGTCTTACTCAATCTGTTTTGCGGAGATTCTTCTAGTGTTAATGCGTGCTTTCAGATCCTAATATGAAGGCAAAGTTCGTGAAACTCGGTCGAAGAGCACTTCAGCTGGACGGCTTAGCTGTTAGCGAATGTGTTTAATTAGAGCGCTGAAGAGAGATTATGTTCTTTATATTTCTTGTTTGGAAGTAACCGGTGCTAAGAATCGTACGTACTGTTAGTCTGCTAGTAGTAATATTAGTCCAAAGTCATATAGTAATACAAAATTTTGCTTCCAACTGTGAAAGTCTGCGATACGAATTTTCAACCCTTCACTGATAATGAATGCGTAATAAAATAAATTGTACCTCGTTTTTAAATATGTCCCTTTAAGACACAAAAGCTTCTCTAAACAAGAATAAATTTATATATAAACTATGAAGATGTCACACTTCTGTATAACCAAAGCAAGCAACTTTTGTTTGCAACTTTTTTTAAGCCTAATAACATCGAATGCCAAAAGTTAGGTTATAAAATTCTGATACTCTATAATCTTAAAAAAAACTATTTTATCTGTAATTCTCATTCATATAACAATCTTTTAATTCATTAATATTATTATTCATTAATAATCATAGAGTAATTCATTAAGAATATTTGAATATTTACTATAAATATTCAAATATTCTTTAATTTTTTTTACTTAAAATTATTTTTGTACAAGTATTACTTATACAAAACAATTTCAATGAAAACGTTTCCCTAAGGTGTAGCGTAATCTTTTGTTTGAAAAATTATTCAGTAGTTAGGTAATACAAAATAGTTTTATACAAATAGACACTCCATTCTCTCCTATGTTCCTTCATATCTCAAATTAATCATGGAAACCTCAGACCCGCATAACGGCTGCTGAAACTAGTACTGGTTTCTTAACAAGATTGCCGGCCTATCCCAAACCTCAAGCAAGGCCCGTGATTAATTCCCTTTACTAAGCAGAGTACAGGTATCTCCTTGATTAAATTGGGCAGACCTTTTTGTAAGTGGAATCATTTCTTCTCATTCACTGATGAGTTTTTGGTAGAAGCAAGCGAGCACTTTCTCAATGAGCTTCTTTAGGCAGTTTTTTGTATGTGTGGACTTTGTTTATACGTTTTATCACTACATAGTATAAAACAAAGTCGCTTCGCACTGTCTGTCCCTATGTATGCTTAGATCTTTAAAACTACGCTACGGATTTAAATGCATTTTTTTTTAATTGATAGAGTGATTCTAAAAGAAGGTTTTTGTGTATTATACATGAATAATATAGTGGAGGAACACTGCTAATATTAGATTTTTGACTTTTAGGCGAAACGAAGTTCACCTGGTCAATACATTACTAAATGTAGTACATATTAGCGAACGGATGACTATTTGTATACAATTGTAATATATAAAACAACTAATGCAGTCCATCCAATAGATAGTGGTCATTAACGCCCATGGATATATAAGAAACTTCATATAGAAGATGGGATCTATCTGAGGTCACTAACTGTTGCGTTGCTATTCCCGACGACTAGAACGGTCGTCGCATATACAAGTAAGTAGGTACCTTCTCGGTCAAACCATATACGTTCTACAACTTTCAACATACATTCGACTCCTTAAAATAAACATTTTACTGGCATTAAAAGCTATTTCTTAAATCTTTACAAGTATTTCTGCCATCTATTTATAAGATGAAACCCAATTCCTTCTTACTTCAACCCACGCTAAAGTCCACTGAATAGTTTAAATATAGGTACAACGAAGATATTCGTACTATGACTTGCTCAAACTTGCTTTCACTCCATTTAACACTGAAAATACCTGTAACGAAATGTTAAATTCAGTAAATTAGACAAAACCGTCAGTTTGCTGGCGAATTTAGTGAAAGGTTTAAACAAACAGTTGTACGTGAAAGCGCTGTTTTCGCTGGTTGAGTAAATACTAAAATACGGAAGAATAGTACGTGGGGTGACTAGGGTTGTAGTGTAAACTTACTATTTGCGGACATATATATAGGCGCTACTTTTAGGTTCAAAAGGATTTGGATCCTTTGCGTCCTAAGCCGGTCTGACTCGCAGTGGGTTTGATTCCCGGCTAGACATTTTTTTTTATAATAATAATATGAAGTAGCAAAAGAGCATGCAGTCTACCTGATGGGAAGTGGTCACTGCCGCCCAGGGATACCTATAAGCCACTTCAAGTAGAACATGGGTTCTAACTGAAGTCAATCACAGATGCGTTGCTACTTCCGAGGACTAGGATGGTCGCCTCATATAAAAGTGTACCGGCAATCACACCCTTCCATTGAAACGCAAGGAATAATTCACATTAGAAATAGGTGTGGCGGTGGTACCTCCACAGTCGCTAAATAACTAACATCTCAATCAGTTTTACTGTAACTAATTTATTTTGTTAATTACTTATTTGATCGCTCAATCTGTCTCACAGGCAGAGTAATGTAGTTTGTATACACACGGGCAAACATTGAAACTATAAATGTTATCTGGATCCAAGTATTACACATATCATATATCATAAGCGAATTATTTGAACTGTTAATTGCTAATTGAAAGCGGCTATTTAAAAACGTTAAAAATACAGATGAAAATGTTATGCAAATACATGTAAGTATTATATAGGTTATAAACGCCATAAATTACTAATTTGGATATTTGTTCTGAGTCTGGGTCTTTGTGTATCCATCTCCGTGTGTAACCAAGACATAGAAAAACCATGAGTGAGTGTGGAATACGTTAATTTTTATTAATAAAAAATAGCTGACCCGACAAACGTTGTTTTGCCATATAAAAAAAATTAAGGTGGACAACCCTTAAGGGGTATGAAAAATAGATGTTGGCCGATTCTCATAGATACCGGATAAGCACAAAAAATTTCATCAAAATCGGCCAAGCCGTTTCGGAGTATGGCAAAAAACTGTGCCACGAGAATGTTATATATTAGATATGTATGTATATATGTAAGAGATAAATAATGAATTTACCGTGGTATACGACCTTGAGGCATTCATATAATTAGAAATACAATACATCAGTTGTCAAAGTCAGTGAATCAGTCAATACAATACAATACAAAATTTGTTTATTGTACACCAATATATATGTAACAAAAACAAAAGATACAAAATGTTAGAATACATACACTGATTTGAAATCAAAAATCGATATGTTGGACGAAGATGGCCACCATTCAGATAGCAATCTATTGGATACTGACATATATATAATAAACTAAATATGTGGTCAGATTGCCAACCCTTGTAAGCGCCCTATCAAATATGTAAATAGCCGAACAATAGCAACAATTTCGTATTTCCAAAAATTATATTGCATATATTTTCGCGGAGACTGGGCATGCTATTGTACCTTTTAATAAAATGATTTTTATAGTTGCTAACCAAAAAAATTCTTGCCTCAAATGTCATTTTTGAACGAATTAAAAAACAATATCTAAAACTTTCGGTTTCAATTCCCCCTTAGAACATTAGATCGTTTATTAAAACACAATTAATTAAATTACTCTAAACTTTTTGTAATGCATCGAATACCAACATAGAGGAATAAATAAATAGAAAAGTAGAAATACGACTTTAACAATAAATGAATACATTTTTATATATGAATAAACAAAGTTATTTAAAAGTAAATTATACTTGTTGACTATTATTTATTTAGTTCTATGGTACATTAAATGCCTCTACGATATTACATTGTAGTGACACTTGTCGTCAACCCATTATTGTCCCACTGCTGGGCACGTGTCTTCTCTCAGAATAAGAGAGTTTAGGCCATAGTCCACCGCGCTGGCCAAGTGCGAATTGGTGGACTTCACACACCTCCGAGAACTTTTTTTTTTTAAAGAACTCTCGGGTGTGTAGGTTTCCTCACGATGTTTTCCTTCACCGAAAAGCAGTGATAATGAATGTATAATACGCACATAAATCAGTGGTGCGTGCCTGGGTTTGAACCTCGGACCTCCCGATTGAGAGGGCAAGTTTCAACCATTAGGCTATCACTGCTCCTCTATTATACTATTATACTTGTTGACTATTATTTATTTAGGTCTATGGTACTTTAAGTGCCTCTACGTTATTACATTGTAGTGACACTTATATCCAAATATTTGCTATGCAAGATTAAACGAGATAATCTATTTCGGGTACGTGACACCCATTTTGTGGTATCAGGGACATGATCTGTCCCTCGAAAGATAAATATCACGTCTAAGACGGAAGAGGGTTTGTTATAACAGGAAAGTTAAGATAACTTGACAACAAGAGATTAGCGCCGAAAATTTATGTTTGGAGAATCTCTTTATTAATATCCCAGTGCTGAAAACGGGCCTCGTCTTATAGTATTCTTCTATATATACTACTAAGTTATTCCCGTGGCTTCGCCCTGTTTTTTCCATCTACTATAGCGAAGTATCACCACCACACCTAATTTTAGCGTGAAGCAGTTCTTGCATTTCATTGGAAGGGTGTGGTTGCCGGCACGCTTTTATATGAGGCGACCATCTTAGTCCTCGGGAGTAGAGACGCATCTGTGATTGACTTAAGATAGAACCCCATGTTCTGTATGAAGTAGCTTACAGATGTGCATGGGTGGCAGTGACCACTTACCATCAGGTAGATTGCATGCTCGTTTGCTACTTATAAAAAAATATAATAATCTGGGTCCTAAACAATGTGAATGCAAAATTTCAGTAAAATCCAATTGGTAGTATTTGCATAAAAGAGTATCAAACATACAATCTCACAAACTTTCGCATTTTAAATATTGATAGGATTTAAGGTGGCAGAGGTCACTTAACCTCTGCCACTCACTCATAGACATACTATTTCGGTGCAAGGGCGTGGTTCACTTTTGTATGAGGTAACCATCTTAGTCCTCGTAAATGGTAACACATCTGAATAACTCTAGATCGAACCCCTGTTATACATGAAGTTGCTTACAGATGCCCATGGGCGCCAGAGGCAACTTACACTTAAGTGGTCTGCATGCTCGTTTGCTACTTCGACGTGATAAAAAAGTCTTACTTGCGGTTAGCCATAGACACTTTGCTATCCCTCTGGTCTTTATTATAATACCTCGGATTAGTAAATCTCTTGTACCAGACCAGAATTTTTAAAATATATTTGAGAGTTTTTGCTTCAGTAGATTTAATCACGATTTTTCTTTGATTGTTAAAGTAAGTAATATTAAAGTCTTATACAAACTTAATTTCGAAAAATCGAAGGTGTGTTCGCACCTCCGACACTCAGATTGTGGGACCTAAATTTAAATAACTAGACTATTCGATTATACTGAGCACTTAGAACGTCAAATGCATGAAATTAGATAAATAAGTACGGCTAAATAAGCAATTATGGCTCTCGAATTTCTATCAAACGAAACGAGCTCTTTGTAAGAGCTGTAAGGTTGAAATTCGCTGGCGTTCGGAAACTGCATTTTTCGAGCTATCCAGAACATACCCATTGGACCGAAGCCAAGCACCTGAAAGTGGTAGATGAACTGATAAAGAACGAATCCCTAGAGGTTTTTTCTGGAACTCTGCTAGCGAAATTCAGGGCATTTGAAATAAGAGCCGCTAATTCAATGGAATTCTGATTCTGAGTTGAATTCTGAATTACTTTGATTCAGGTAATCAAAATAAAGTTGTTAGTCTTTAAAACCTTATTTTAAGACAACTTTTATTTTTGTATAGATGCAAATGTATGATTTGTATTTCAAATGCTGAATGTGTCATTGAAAAGATAGATTGTTATAGTAAACAAATTATTATTATTATTAGGTAATCTTAACGTCCAATTGCGTAATGGATGTAATATATATACTTCAATATAATTAGGGTTTACGAAAAATATAATAAATTTTTAAATTGTAGGTTAACAGTATTTGATATAGTATGTAGATTTTATAGGAATAAAGAATTCATATACTTCTAAATACAAACTATTAATTTATTTTCCAACTTTGAAATAAGATTTTCCGTGATTTCAAACATACGAACAATCAGAGACGCACAAATTCTAAGACATATAGAGATTTATACTGTTTTTATATACTTAGGAGGACTATAATTCCTCTTAAGTGTTTTTATGAAAATTGGTGCGATTTACGACAAACATTCGATATTATATGTTTAATAATTAAAGTACAACAAGCAAACGACAAACATTTCTTAGCGACAACTTTTTTTTTGTTTTCGAGGGGGAAACCTTCCAAAGGTACCCGACGCCGTGGGAGCGACGCAGGGTTATGTGGGATTTTTACCGCACTAAAACCCCCCCGGTGGCCGTCCTCGGCGCTGAAAAGGAGGACTCCAGGATATCAAAACGACTTCAACCGGAATCCTCCGAGCGCGCTGCCCCATCGGGTTCCTCCCAGATGGGCGGCTGGGCCCACCGCTCCGTCTAGTCTTTACGACGGTATGCGACCACACAAACCGCCGTCCTTCCCGGGATTGCCTGACCGAACGGTTCGAGCTCCCACTCTAGCCGTCTGCAACCCCGGAAGCCCCTTTTAGTCGCCTCCTACGACAGGCAGGGGATACCGTAGCCCTATTCTGACCCCGAGACTACAGGGACGTTCTTAGCGACAACTAGCGCCCTTGGACATTTGTACCCAATTTTATTCAATAATCCTACTTAAAATCGACAAAAGCAACGTTTTTTACTAAAGTGTAAAAAAAATAAAAAGTAAATCTGCTGTATCACATCATTGTAGCCAAAACGATGTAACCACGGTAATAGTATGATATTACTACTGTGATGTAACTATCCAATGTTGTACTTTTTTGTAAGTATTCTGTATTTATTATTGTGTATGAGCGTTACTTAGGCAATATATTGGAAGCCAGTGACAGTACCAGTGTAAACTCTACTACGTTCTTCGAAAATTGAGTTCGCCGTCATACCTTTTTGTTTTTTAACAGCGCCATAGTAATGCTGAATTCTGTTTTGAAATGTGTGATAAAGCACGTATACTTTCAGAAAACACGGTAGGTTCTTTGTAAAGTATGTAGTAAGTAGCTATAAAGACAACCTATGCAGTCTATATAGTCTATCAGATGATTACTTTCTATAGCCTCCCATAGACATATCTGATTAAACCCCAGTTTCTAACTAACGGATATATAATATATATTTTGTGGTGGCGGAACCTTTTGAGAATTTTAGTGAATTGCTAAGTTCAGGTCACGCACACCGGTCATCATACATTTGACTGAAGACGAAGAGATTTATGTCTTTTTCACAACTGTTTTTACTGACACACAAGTAATTTATATTACCTTTCGGAAAAACAGTACTTTCACTAGATAAATACTAACACTGTTAATTTGAATTTTTTAATACCTCGTTTTAATTTCTCTCCTTTACCAAACTATTCATACTAGAACACATTAGAGCTTTTCGCTACAATTACAAGGCTGGATTAGGTGTGACCTCCTAAGTTGAAGCACAAATGGTCAATTAGCATTAAAGGTTAATCGGTATAAAAGCAAAATACAAAGTTTGATAATGAAAGGAATATAGTTTGCTATGTATTTGGCATTCATTTCATCCTTGCGTTGGTGTTTCAACACCAACTTCGCCTAAACCTTACATTAGGGCAAATACTACAATCCCTTGGGATGTTTCGGTCGCATTCTAGGATTAGGGACTTAGTCGTAAAAGACGTTCTGACTCATTAAGCTTATTCTTAGAATACACTAAATGAGTCCTAACGCCTTTTAGGAGTACGAGTACTTCAGTACTAAGTAAATATTTTGTAAACATTTTGCCTTGTATATCAGATTTTGGAGCTATGGCGGTCTTGACAAAATTGCTAATTATCAAGTGGCGTCTACCCATAACTTGTCAAGAGATGGCGCCACGGGTATTTTGAATGACGGTATCAAAGGATTTTCAATATCTCAAACAAACTTTCTATTTTATTGTTACTTTGTAACTAACAAGCATGCAGTCCACCTAATGGTAAGTGGTCACTGCCATCCATGGACACCTGTAAATAACTTGGTATAGCACAGGGGTTCTATCCGAAGTCTATCACAGATGTGTTTCTTCTTTCGAGATTTTGAGATTTTCGAGAGAATGAGATTTTTGTAAGTAAAACTGCTCTTTATACATGATCGCCTAGCCTCGTGGGAAAGAAGACTGAAATAGAAGATTTAAAACTCTCTGCAGAAAACTATTATGTTATAAAGTTATGTTAGCTAACAAAGAACTGAAAATGTGGATTAGGTATAGATTCAATTTCAAATAGATATTATCTATTAACGAAACAGTTATCGGCGATAACCCAGTTCCAAATTTTGCGGTAACAAACTAAAACTAACTGCCAAATGTGTAAGTTTCTATAAAATGTTTGTATTGTTAAATTGAAGATAGTTTAAACGGGTGATTTTCGAATTGTCGCACTTTCAGAGACATGTCTTTAATTTACATATTACTAAATATGTTAATGAGAAACATACTCGTAAGAAATTCGACTAAATAATTTATTAAAACACTACCCCATGTATTTTTCGTCAGCATCTGTCTCACTAACTGCACAAAATAACGGACGAAAAGTTTTTTTTCTGAAAAATTTAAACTGTAAGCGGTTTGTAGTGGGATTTTAATAGAAAAAGAGTAATGGCAAATCATTTTTTTTAAAGATAGCAGTAGCAAATTAGCAAGCAATCCACTTGATGGTAAATAGTCACTGCCGCTCGTGGACATCTGTAAGCACCTACATACGATATATAACTATGGTTCTATCTGAAATTGGTATGGCGGTAGTTCTACCAATCTTAATACTGTCTATCTATATCTCTTTGCCTTTAAAACAGATAGGTACAACATCACAGGGCGCGTGATAGAATTGAAAACGTGAGTTATTTAGTCTGATTTTGCGAAGTTGTGGTTTATAAAACTTTCCCGAGGATCCCTAATCATGAATACTTTTCTCCCAAACCAATCCACGTTTGACCTTCGTCATCTTAGTCTCCGGGCTGATCGACCATCCAATACTTGGAGCGTAGATAAATGTAATGGTTTAGTCACGACCCTACAACCACAGGATTAAACCCCTTGCCCGCCTTGACCTACTTATAAAGTACCGATTCTGCTTTTTGTTTTGCATATAACCGTCAAACTTTGAGTCACTGATTTGTTTATTATCCGGCTTATGGACAGAAGTTGTTACTACTCTACGCCTATTGTCTAGTTCGGTAAATTTAGAAATGATAAACAATATATTTGTATGTTTATGTACAACTATTTCTATACTTACTATTTCTGTATTACCACGAAACGCAATTAAAGGAATAATTATCATATTTTTACAAGATTTACAGAAGTAAGTAAAAAGTACTCGTATCTACTTATTAAATGGGGATCCATTTAAAAAACCTGTCTTGTAGATGCAAAGTACAAATATCTAGGTATAACATGCAACATAAGGACGCTGTGTAAAAAAGACAATCGTTAAATTTACGATTTTTAGTATAGAAATATGGGATGACAGATATATTCTTCTTCTTATTTGATTCTTATGTGAAACTATCGTGTTCAATGACTAGTTAAACAAAGGAGTCTTATATCGTAATCGTATGGTTACCAAGCCAGCTAGGAATGTAGCTGAAGGGTATTATGTGTGTATATCCTTTCCGGCTTTTTGTTTCCCCCTTCATACGCCATTTCTAACGTTTCGTTCTAAATCCTAAAGAAAGAATAAAACCTCCGAAGAGTACATTGGCCCACTTATCGAGCAGTTACTTCTTGTCGTTGTGTTCTGAAATGGGGATTTAAGTCGCAAAACGCAGTTTTACTGTACTCCGTCTCTCCGCGCGGAGTAAATGTACTTTCATGTCGATAAGGCAACAAAATAAAACAGACTTCTACTTCATAACATAGTTTTAATAATATTGATTAGAAGTCAATAATGCGTCTGAAATTATCTTTCATTTATGTTAGGCAATTCAGTAAGCAATAAATTTAGGTTTACGCATAAACGCATTACCACAATATAAAGCCGTTTGGTCTCGTTATTACTCTTTCGCCGTGGATGTCGTTAAAAAATAGACCTTGAATGCTAGAGATAGCCAGATGATTGGCAGATGCGCTAAAGAGCACAATGCTAAGTTGAACATAGACAAGGAGAAAATAATGTTTACGTCCACTTAACACGGAGGTGATATGAATCGTCAGGATGAATGTAAATTAAATTTTGGTAAATCCAAGGGAGGGAGGTAAATCCAAGAATCCAAATCGACTGGGCTACATTCGAAAGATCGTGTTAGCAAGTTGAAGTGGTAATCTCCCGATTATATGAGCAGGAAGTTCGACTGACGGTTGCGTTAAGGCAAAAATACTTATTCGCATCCGACCAGGTAGACCTGAAGAAGACAGCGGAAAGCCACTGGTTTCAGAAGGTACTAAAATAGTGATAAGAGCGTGTTTGGACTTTTTGCAATGAACCCCATGTGCTTAATAAATCGATGGATGAGGGAATAAATCACAAAATAGCTACACAGAGATATTAAATGTTAATATATTCAAGAAGAAGATTTCATATTTAGATCGTGTCACACTGAGTTAAACACCCCTCTATGCCTCTACCAGATAATTCTGCGTTTCTATCATCAACCCATTATTGTCCACTGCTAGGCACGGGTCTTCTCCCGGAATGAAAGAGTTATAGGTTGCGCTGGCCAAGTGCGAATTGTGCGTTTAATAATTATAATTTCCTCTTAAGTTGTATAATATCTCTCTTTTTGCATAGCACTACTCTTCTGTTTGTGGATGCCAGCAACGTCTTTCTGAGTGACATGAAATCCCTGGTACCCAACACGCATGCCAGCGGTGACTTTAGCAAAAACTCATCGGAGAGCTATGTCCACTATTGAATCTCAAAAGCCTCCTCGGAAATATCTTCTTTGATCTTGCTAGATACGACAAAAATAAAAATATAGTTATTTAAGTAACTTAAGGACATACAGTCTACTCAGTAGCATGTGATCTCTGCAATCCAAGAATATTTGTTACCAAGGCTATTTGGACTAGTCTCTTTTTAAAATACCCTTACACTATACACCATACACTCATCTATTTATATGTGGCTGCGTAGGTGCCTGTCAAAACTACCCACGATAGAATTTTCTCTCTAAACAAGTTCTTAGAAGTAAAGTCAAAATATGTATAATCCTAACGCTAATATAAAATATATTTTTTGAGAATATTTCCTTTCATTTCGTTATAACGAGAAACGAAAAAGTTGACCTCGCAAACATTGACATCACATCCGGCTGCCCTACACGCCGGAAATAGAAAGTTAAGGCTTCAGTCCAAAGATAGCGTGTAAGCTTAGTGTGTATTTGTTTTTAGTTACTTAAAAAAATATATGAACGACCGTTATTAATCTGTTTGTGCTAAAATATAAATAAAGTAACATATTTATTTATTGCAATATATATTTAGAATTCTCAAATTGAAATCACAATGACCGGCTGATGATTGAAACAACTTGAAACTTTATACAATAAAATAAAACCTTTTTTATAAGTTTTTGATATTTTATATAGACTATAAATTGTAGGCTGTTTTACGTGATCGTTTATGTGTGTTTCTATTTGCGATATTCGAAGGATGGTTTCAACATCTCTTATTTGGTAGTAAGCGGTCCAGTTTCCTATAGATATTTCCGTTTAGCTGGGGTCTATCAAAAACTAAAAAAATACTAAATTATACTAAAAAAATAATAAATATTTTCATTCGATATTCGAATCGATTTTGCTGTTGCAAAAAACAAATCAGTTATCATTACTACATTTGCGTAGATAAATACGAGCAAGTACATAGAGCGACTTTTAACAAGAGCGCTTTGACAATCGCTATCTGTGACTCAGTTCCTTAATACAGGACCGAAGCACTTTACGAAATCGAGCTATTGTAAACATCTGCTGGCTTCCTTGATTCGTGTTATGGATTCTGGCGAGATGTATTTGATATTTCTTCTTGAACATTTCTTAGATTAGTTTGGGTAAATTGCTTTATAGTACTTTCGGGTCTATGATGAGAAAAGAAATAACAAATGAATGCCTATTGTCGCAGGCAATTTTCGGATTATCACAATATCGGATTTCCATTATATGCTATTTATAACTATAATCAAGTTCTCGGCATATATTCAAGTTTCACCTGCCTGTATGAATGTAACATAACTTTAAATTAAATTACTATAACTTTTGATAGAGTAGATGGTTTACGATGGCACAATCTTAATGTTAAATCCAAAT
Source organism: Spicauda simplicius (assembly GCA_949699795.1). Lineage (NCBI taxonomy): Eukaryota > Metazoa > Arthropoda > Insecta > Lepidoptera > Hesperiidae > Spicauda > Spicauda simplicius. The sequence goes on from OX453059.1 coordinate 17,572,930, forward strand.
ACAGACTATAAGTATATTACAATCTTTTAGATTGAATTGAGTACTGTTGGCTTAATGCGATTTAAACACATAGACAAACAGACATACCAAACTTCTAAAAATTATAGAAAATTGTATTATTACTTAGTTTCAGTTCAGTTCAGTATTAGCAGAACTAAGCGTTATTGTATTAAAGTTTTAAAGATTGTGATATAAGAAACATTTATCCGAGGCTTTCCTACTTAGTCCTCGGCGATACTACGCATTTCATTTTTTATAGTAGCAAACGAGCATGCAGTCCACCTGATGGTAAGTGATCACTGCCGCCCATAGACATCTGTTAACAACTTCATACAGAGTATGGGTTCCATCTGAAGTCAAACACAGATGAATTGCTTCTCCTGAGGCAGTCCTCAGTAGATGGTCGCCTCATGTAAAAGTGTGCCGGCAACCACACCCTTCCATCGAAACGCAAGAAATGCTTCACGCTAGAAATAATATCTGTGGTAAACCCCAGATATTACCCTAAATTTATCTCAAATTGGTTACATATGTATGCATGCTCATTTGCTATAGGTAATACTAAGTTAACAGTCACATTAATATCTCGCGGCACTTAATCTACAGATTTGATTTCGAAGACTTCCACAATGAATGAAATAAACCTACCTCATTAATCTCTTAAACATGCAGAGTATATCCGAAATAGGAAGAATATTTTTGAGGTACAAATTTACTGCAATTTCATTGAAAACCCTATGTCACTTAATATCAATGTCAATATACCTCAATATAGAAGCCAAAATTATATCGTACAAGATCATTAATCTCAAGAATATTAGTATTTCCGAAATAGAGTATATTGTAGATCGTAGTGTATTTTTCCGATTACAAATTTTCTGCAATATCATCTGCTGGTATAAACCATGTTACCTTATTTAGAAATTTGAATTCAATTCCTTCCAAAATTAATAAAAAAAATGCCATATTTCACATTAAACACATTATGGAAGCCAAATTTAAATCACACAAGATCATCAATTTCAATCATACGCAGAGTATATCCGAAATAGGGAGAATATTTTCTAATTACAAAACTAATGCAATTTTATTGAAAACCATATTATGTCACTTAATTTAAAGATTTAGTACCAATAGCTCCCATCCATCCATCCATCAGCCTTTTGAGGTCAACGGCTGGACATAGGCCTCCCTTAAACGCCGCCACTCTAATCGGTCTTGTGCGTTCTGAATCCAACGGCTTCCCGCTGTCTTCTTCTGGTCATCGGTCCATCTGGTGAGCGACCTGACCTCCTCCTCCTATAATGTCTGCCAAAGTTATTAAAAAATCTACCTCAATATATAAGCCAAAGTTAAATTATAAAAGATCATCAATCTCAAAAATATGCAGAGTATATCCGAAATAGGGCGAATATTCGGATAACAAACCTGCAATCTCATTGTTCTGAGCGACATTATCGCCAGACAACGTAGGGCACGCTTACATAATAAACCCCATAATGAACCGGCAATGGAGCTTATGTAATTAATTCTCGTTTCACTTTCCTCTTGTAATGTTATGGCATATTAATAGAACATAATACAAAGGTAGCAACACTTCGCTCTGGGTTTGTCGAGTCCATTACCCTTTTAAGAACTGTAGTGTTTCATATACTCTAGTTCCACGCGCGTCATTATAAAAGACAATACTAAAATCTACGTTAAATACCTTTGACAATTTTCAGAGATCCGAACCCAAAGGATAAAAACAGAGTCCTATTATTAAGACTATGTTGTCCGTCTGTCTGTCTGTCACCGGGCTGTATGTACCGTGAAATTTTTACACATGATGTATTTTTTTTTATCTGGCTGAAGTAGCAAACGAGCATGCAGTCCACCTGGTGGTAATTGTTCATATAAAAGTCTCATATAAAAGTCTGCCGGCAACCACACCCTTCTATCAAAGAAATGCTTCACGCTAGAATTAGGTGTAGCGGTAGTATTTCTGTTGCCGCTATAATAACACATGCTAAAAACACTAACACTAACAATTAAGGGGGGTCCCATACAACAAACATGATTTTTTGTCGCATTTTATTGAAAATGGTGCGCGAGCTCGACTCGCACTTAGCTGGTTTTATTTACGTTTATGAATATTTTTACTTTTTTCTTTTATTTGTTTGACCTTATTATTATTATAATAATTATTATACTTATTATCATATTCTTCTTTTTTATAAGAATTTTCATTGTCGTTTCTTTTCTTGTTATCTCATTCCTCCTCCATTCAATATAAATTATTTATCGTATCTGCTATAAAATAAGGAGAATATTTAAGGTACTTTTATCTATTCGAAATTTAAAAAGTTGTGATCTTTTAAAAGGCGAGTTTAACAATCCTATCTTGCTGTATCTTGATTAATTTGCGTTTAACTTCGTTTTACAAAAAGTCCTTCACTATTTCAGCCATTCAGTTGTGGAACTCCCTTCCTGTATCTATTCGTTATGCCCAATCCCTTACAACATTCGTTTAAAAATCTTGTGAAGTCCTTTTACTTAAAGCTCTAGTTTTCCAATCCTCTCCTTACGCTTTTGCTATCTTTAAACTTATTCTTTTTACAATTATTGTTATGTTAATTATTATTATTATTATTTTTAGTAGTTTCTCTGAAATTTAATTTCTTAATTTGTATGTTGCACTCATTTCCATAACTTTTGCACCCTACCTTCTCTTTATTTTTCCCCTAAAACTTAACTCCGCACCGTGAGGTTGCCTGGAAGAGATCGCTGTTGAGCGATAAGGCCGCCTTTTTAACCGACTTCCAAAAAGGAGGAGGTTATCAATTCGTCTGTATTTTTTTTTTTTTTTTATATTTGTTACCTCATTTCTCCGGACTGGGTGAACCGATTTAGATGATTTTTTTTTTATTTGAAAGGTAGTGCGTGTCATAGGGTCCCATTTTTTTTTAGTATTTTTTTGACTAGGGCATCCATAAGAAAAACGCATAAGTCTTAAATTTGCATTTTCAATGTACGCGATAAATGTATGAATAACTCAATATCCCGCCAACCGATTTTGATGATTCTTTTTTTATTAGAAAGGATGTACTCCAGGGGTAGTCTGATAAGAGTTTGATAAGGTTCTAATCATAGGATCTTCAACTTTTTGGAGCAAAATAATAAAATTAGTGATAGTCGGCCGAGCCTTAGCTGGAGAAGTCCAATTGAGTAAAATATAGAATAAAATTACTATGTAGGTATTTACTATGAAAAATTTGACCTTCAACTCTTCAATCCTGATGATGCAGGGGTACTGCTAGCCTGAACTATAAAAGTTGGTCGTTTGATGTTTGCGAATATATAATGAAATTGTTAAGCAAATTCATGGGACAAAAATTTGACCTTCAACTCCTCAACCCTGATGATGCAGGGGTACTTAAAGCCAAAACCATAGGAATAAGCCATTTGGTGCTTACGTATATGTTATAAGATTACTGAGCAAAAACATAAGATGAAAAATTTGACCTTCAACTCCTCAACCCTGATGATGGAGGGGTACTTCAATCCTAAACCATAGAAGTTGGCAATTTGGTGCTTACAGTTATGTAAAGAAAATACTAAGCAAAAATATAAAATCAAAAATTTGACCTTCAACTCCTCAACCCTGATGATGAAGGGGTACTTCAATCCTAAACCATAGGAGTTGGCAATTTGGTGCTTACGGTTATGTAAAAATAATACTAAGCAGAGGCACAAAATTAAAATTTTGACCTTCAACTCTTCGACCCTGATGATGAAGGGGTACTTCAATTCTAAACCATAGGAGTTGGCAATTTGGTGCTTACGGGTATGTAAAAATAATACCAAACAGAGGCACAAAATTAAAATTTTGACCTTCAACTCCTAAACCCTGATGATGCAGGGTACTGCAAGCCTGAGCCATAGAAGTTAGCCACCTGGTACTAACGTATATGTTATAAGATTACTAAGCAACAATATAAGATGAAAAATTTGACCTTTAACTCCTCAACCCTGATGATGGAGGGGTACTTCCAGAGGGGGCACCCTGTTTGTATGAATTGTAAAAGTGTTTTATGTTTAATTTTTGTGAATATGTAGATGCACAAAGCAAACTTAGAGGCTTTATTTAAATACAAACATAAAAATATAGTCACTAAAAAGTGTAAAATAAAAACTTTTTAACAAAAAATATCTACCGACTTCCATGTCACAAAAAAGTAAAAAATAATTTAAATATATTTTGGTCTAGAACATACTCAGTACTTAGTACATAGTTCTGAAGTCGGTGCTCATATAGGACGTAGTTACCGTCGTCCAGCGAAATATGTCGAGCACCGACTTCAGGACTATGTACTAAGTACTGAGTATGTTCTAGACCAAAATATATTTAAATTATTTTTTACTTTTTTGTGACATGGAAGTCGGTAGATATTTTTTGTTAAAAAGTTTTTTGTATTTTATTATTGTAATCTACTGTATTATTTTTCTTTTTTCTGGGTACAATAAAGTATATTATTATTATTATTATATTATTAATTTGCTACGTTATAAATTATTTTTACCTTCCCTTTAAATATTTCTTTTTGTATGTATTTTTCAGGTGATTATTTTGCTTGAATTTTTGTTTCGACTCTATATAATAAACTGATAAAAAATCAGATCCTACAAAACTATAATCTAAACAAGTTTGTATAATATTTATATATCGGTTACCGTATACGTAGATATTTTTACGAAAAGTACTTGCTTACTAATTCTGTACAATCAATTTGCACTTGGCCAGCGCGGTGGACTATGGATTACACTTCCTCATTCCGAGAGAAGACCCGTGCCCAGCAGTGGGACAATAATGGGTTGACGAGAGAGAATGGGACGGATATATTTGTTTTCACTAAAAGCAGGTTAGGTACTATCTCCCACTTCAGTAGTATTGTGAAACAACCAAACCCATTTTCAGTGACCGGCGTGTAACAATGGAATAGTAAAAGATTGATGATGTAAATAAACCCTTGCCCACGTATCTAAGGTATCTAAATATGTCCGAAGTTACTAATATGCTAGGCTATTCCCACGGCTTTGCCCGCTTCTGTTTCTATGGTAATGAGAAAGTGTAATCTAGTGTATAGGTATGTATCCTTCCCAGGACCAGAATAGGGCTACAGTATCCCCTGCCTGTCGTAAGAAGCGACTAAAAGAGGCTTTCGGGGGGCTAGAGTGGGAGCTCGAACCGGCCAGCCAAGCGACCCCAGGAAGGACGCTGCCATGTGCGGTCGCATGCCACCGTAAATCCCAAAAAGTGCGGTGAGCGTAACATTCACCAAGTATGAGCCTGAAATAGGTATCGCGCTCAGAGAACTCCGGTTGTGTTTCGTTGGAGATTACGTATGGGGACGTAGCGCTGAGGACGGCCACCGAGGGGGTTTTAGTGCGGTAAAAATCCCATCGCATACATAACCCGCGTCGCTGTCACGGCGTCGGGTACCTTTAAAAATTTTCCCCCTCGTATAAAAAAAAAGGTATGTAGTATCCTGTGGGATGGATAGGATGGATATGAGAGGAGCCCGATGGGGCAGCGCGCTCGGAGGATTCCGGTTGAAGTCGTTTCGAGATCCCGGAGTCCTCCTTTTCAGCGCCGAAGACGGCCACTGGGGGGGTTTTAGTGCGGTAAAAATCCCACATAACCCTGCGTCACTCCCACGGCGTCGGGTACCTTTTGAAAGTTTCCCCCTCGAAAACAAAAAAAAAAAGAAAGTATCCTGTGCGTTAATCTTGGTCATAACCTGGAGACCTTTAGTTACAATTTGTGTGTATCTAGATACATGTGTTTTGTTAACCACGTACATCCTCTTAAAGTTTGGCATTTATAATATTATAGATTTTAATAAAATTTAACTACAACTTTTACAACAGGCTGCATCAGGCTAATGGATTCAGCCCATAATTTGAAATTGACTTTAGGTTATCGCTGGAGTTTCCGAAAACTTTATTATCATAACGATACTATATTTATCAAAATAGGTTTAATGTATGTTTAAGAGTCATATTAGCGTGGTTTTATATTTTAAAACTTTGGTTTTTGATAGAATAAAAGTAATAAAATGAGTTACGCGTGATCACGGCACTCCTAAATGTGTATAGGTATACTGTTTAAGTAAGTCATAATTAAGGCAAAATTTTATGACTTTTTTTTATTCTCGAGGGGGAACCTTCAAAAGGTACCCCACACCGAGGGAGCGACGCAGGGTTATGTGGAATTTGGTGCCTAAGGATACAGTTTAGTATTACATGTCATGACATGAAACTTAAAAATAAAAAAGGGAATTAGACGCAGGATAAATTAATCTAGGACTATGCTCGTTAATGGTTTCTCCTCGCTACCGCAGTTTCATCATGACCACGATCCAAATAATTGGGTTGGTATATCGACAAAAAGAAATTCAAGATCCTCGAGTAACCGCTACATATCAAAATGTAAGAATTAGGTGCGGCAGTGATGCCTTCGGAATCGAACAACAAACCTTCTCCCGCCTACAAATTAATCTAACTTGAGGTAATGTAGCCATATCAGATATGAATTATTAAAAACGTATTCTTAATTTAAATAAATTTATGTTTTCAAATATGTCTTATGTATGTACCTATCTCTTCTTCAAAATCTTTATTTTAAACGAGATTCTACGCGTAAAAGAAATTCTTACATAGCTTTAGTTTTAATCGATAACTCTCCGCCCAGTCTTTAGACCATCAGCGTCTTTAGCCAAGAAAATCCTCAAATACAGATACCAAAATGTATGTACATACATTTCTGTTAAGCTCTGTGTACCGCCGCTTCGCCGCTTGTGAGTGAATGCCAGGAATTTTTATGGCTAGTCCTAATGCGTTTCCGGCTCAGTGTCGGCTTTATAAAGCCTCTACTTTGCCTTTACGTATAAAGCTATTTCTTAGTATCTCCCTGTTTCTGTAATTTAATGAATAGTAATTGTTTTGTACGTAATTGTAGATGACTTTTATGTTTACTTTTATGGCCAAAATTCCACTCAAATATATATAGAAAATTTGAGGTTATGTTTAACACTAAACTTAATGGCTTCCAAGCAAAAGAATATACATACATATGTGTAGAATTACAGGTATAACAAAGGTATTGCTCTTCTTTGCTTTCAGCAGTAAAATCCTTATAAAAACTTTTTAACAATTAATATCTACCGACATCCATGTCACAAAAAAGAAAAAAAATAATTTAAATATATTTTGGTTTAGAACATACTCAGCACTTAATACATAGTCCCGAAGTCGGCGCTTACCATATTTCGCTGGATGACGGTGACGAATGTCCTATATGAGCGCCGACTTCAGAACTATGTACTAAGTACTGAGTATGTTCTAAACCAAAATATATTTAAATTATTTTTTACTTATTGTAACATGGAAGTCGGTAGATATTTCTTGTTAAAAAGTTTTTTATTTCACGCTTTTTAGTGGCTAAATAGTTATATTTGTATTTAAAGTCATTAAGTTTGCTTCGTGTTACATACGCACATTAATCAAACATAAAACACTTTTACAATTCATTCGAACAGACTTCGCTTAGTAATTTTGTTATTACTTATTTTAGGTCTCCAAAGTACCTTTTTGCGCATATACCTATGCGTTGTTCCAACACAGAGAGCATTTTTATATGTATGGCTACGTGAAAATGCAGTTATGGAGTAATGGGTAAAACTTGGTCATTCCATCGTGGATTCCGAGGTAGCGCATACCTGTAGCATTTTCGAATTTGCGTCGATATTAGGAATTAACAGTGACTGTGTTTGCGACGGATGTTTCGACCTATCCATGCTTCAGGCTTTTGAAGCTCACTGCTGGACATACGCCTTTCCTAATAGAGTGTTTTAGACGTGAGTATTGGTTACCACAGTGGGTATGGATGTTATACAGGAAGAGTATGCTGTCCATTTCCTTTGTCGCCTCCTACGACATCAGAAGAAAGGGACTTTTACTATTTAAGATACACCTGTGAGATCACTAAGACCTTTACTTTTGACATTAAACTTTATACTCATAATTCTGTATAAAGCTAGCATAATTGTGTGTGTGTAAAGTGCAGGCAACGTTTCTCTGGAGATCTAAATGTCACTTCTATTAATACTGGCAAAAATATATTTATTTCAGTTTCTCTAAAATATTAATATCTTTACTTATTTAACACGTTTTAATACGAATTAATACGTTTGATATATGTGATCCAAATATACTTAACGAAAACAAAAAATACAGTAAAAAATAATGCTAAGATGAAAAATACGTACGTTAAAGGAATAATAATAATTCCAATAGCTGTTTCGTGGAAGAGTAGGTACTAAGAAGCGATATAATTAGCAACTCATCTAACGCTACTTTTTTCGCTACAAAATATTTATGTTACTTTCTCGAAGCGTTCTCAATATAAATACCAATTAAGGAGAATTTAAAAATAGCCATAAGCAATATTTTTATGCTTAGTAAACTCACGAGTTATTTATAAAGATAACACGTTCTCATCATACCATATTGACGACCCGCGTGGCGCAGCGGTTACCGTACCGGTCTGACACGCAGTGGGTCCCGGGTTCGATTCCCGGTATCTGAATGATGAGTTTAGATTCCTGTTCTGGGTCTGGGTGTTTGTGTATTCGTCTTGTATGTGTCAATGATACCCACGACATAGGTGGGGCTATGAGTGTAGAAGCGTGAAAGCGTATTTTATATAATAAACGTATATACCTTGTAAATATTATGAAATAATAAATTACAGCATTTACCTAAACCATATTGGACCTTAGTAATCGTAAGGTTTTGACGATTACTTTACGATATAGAAATTGAGAATTTTTAACTATACACTTCGGAAAGTTGTTAGAAATTTTCGATGGACACACCTATTTCTAGTTCTGCGATACGGTGTAAGAGAATGTATTTCGGGAGAATCGCATATGAGGTGACTATCTTCCTAGGCAGGAGTAGTACCATCTATCAGCAGCTTCAGTAGAACCTCAGATAGAACAGTGGACAGACTTGTTTACTTTATTCTTCCAAACAAATTAACGCTGAATTCTAATTGTTGTTAGTTATGGTTAAATGGTAAGGGTTGAAATTGTCCCTGTTAATCAAGGTTCCGAGGTTCAAATCCCAGGTCACTACTACATTTTTTTAAATGACATGCGTTTTACAGATTTATTATCACTGTTTTACGATGAAGGATAACATCGTGAGGACACCTACACACATTAAAGTTCATATAAATAATACTGCGTCGCCCATGTTGACTGGACGTCCGCGCTAAGTCTGAAAGAAGACCTAGACCCAGCAGTGGGGCAATAATGTGTTGACATCATAATTGTTAATTTATGAATTCATCTAGTATACGCTTGACGATCTGCGTGGCGGAGCGGTTACCATACCGGTCTGACGCGCAATGGATTTCGGGTTCGATTCCCGACCAGACAGGTATCTGAACGATGAGTTTAGATTCATGTTCTGGGTCTGGGTGTTTGTGTATTTGTCTTGTGTGTATCCATGGTACTAACAACACAGAAAAAAATCCTAGTATGGGGCTATGAGTGTAGAAAGCGTGTAAGCTGCGCTGTATATTATTTTTTCCTATATTATTCTCTAAAACATATTTACTTAATATAAACGTTTTAAATGGAAAATGAAGCACTAATAAGCATTTGGTGGCAAACAAAATGTACTAGGCCAGAAAATTAGATACTAAATCAGTAATTGGTCGCATATATTCATGAATCATGCAAAGTTGTGGTTGCAATTTTGGGTTTTACTACATACGTGGTTTTAGCTGGCATCTACTGCGTATATCATTTATCTATTACGTAAGGCAATGTTTTATTGAATGTATTCGAGGATACTCGTTTGCTAAACATTTTTGTCAAACCAACTACTGTACCTGTACCTAATATTTTAATGAGTGAAAATGATGTCATTAAAACTATTAATCCGACTGCAATTCTATACATAAAGAAACTCACGGAAGTAAATCTGTTGTGAGAACTAGGTCCTTAGCGCTAAATGGATGAAAAGAACATTGAATACTGCAGCCTCATCCTGTAAAGCTGCTCTAAAAGACAACTTAAGCCTACTTGAAACTTTCCGTTTCCTCATAATGAGAGTTTGGAGAGATATTTCAATTAAATTTTAATTAATGAAGTGTAAAATACATGTCATATATATGCAATGAGGTTTCAATTCCATTCGATTTAGCAATCTTATCTTTCTGCACGTGTTAACAGGCAATTATTTTGGGATTAGCGTATATTAATACACGAAAGTTCAATCAATTGGGATATATCATACCGATTCCATTAATCCAGCGGACATGAACAAGTTTCAGGGGTAGAGCACTAATAATAAACAAACAAGTCACTTAAGAAATTAGGAAGATTTACGAATTCGAAACGTGATTCGCGCGTTGGGCGGGCGCGAGTTGCCCCGTCGGCGTCTGGGCGGATACTGCCTCTGCAGGAGCCTGCGTCACAGCTACTGGACCTCGACACCTTTTACGAAACCTTAATTAATAACGAAGCGTGACGCGGACACTTTATGTCGAATCTTTTGCACTCCTTAATCCTTAAAAAGTTTTTGAGATGAGCTCCTTGAAGTAAATCTTCATCTCAAAATTTACACTAGCAGCGTATACTAGGCCCGAGTGAATGGTTTATTTTAATATTATGAGACTTTAAATTAATAATTTATTTTTTCATGACGTTGGTGTGCGCTTTATATATGATCTTTTATGTTTCAAGTTAGGATCTCTCCATCTCTCTTTAGAAAAAAGAGAAAGCAACGTAATCTATCATTAGATTTTTGGAAGCTCTAATCTCTAAACTCTAAGAAATTATTTCTTAAATAAAGTTACATCTTCACACAAAGGACAAAATATAGAAAAAATAAAAAAAACGAAAACTCTGTAACATTAACGAAAACACGCAAGTTATTATTATGTTAAGAGTTATGTTTGTAAGTAACAAATACTTAAAAATATGCTATATAAACATCTCATACTAGATTGGTAGCCTCGTCCCTGTAGTTCCGGGATTAGAATAGGGCTACGGTATCACCTGCCTGTCGGAAGAGGCGACTAAAAGGGGCTTCCTGGGTTGCGGGCGTCTAGAGTGGGAGCTCGAACCGTTCGGTCAGGCGACCCCGCGAAGGACGGCGGTATGTGTGGTCGCATACCGTCGTAAAGACCAGACGGAGCCCGATGGAGCAACGAACTGAGAGGACTCCGGTTGCGTTCTTTTGGAGATCTCGGAGTCCTCTTTGTAGCGCCGAGGATGTACAAAGAGGACTCTACTAGAGATTGCTACCACTTACCACACCCAGTCATCGAAACGCAATAGCTACTTCACGCTAGAAATAAGTGTGGTGGTGGTACCCTCTGATCGAACTGCAATGGTTCTACCACCTCTTAAATCTACTAATCTTGTCTGATCATAATTGGAATTCGACCGGTGAGGTACCACCGTTACAGCCAGGTGGAAGAACTAGTGTAGTTGACTGGGGAGGTACTACTGCCACACCTATTTCTAGCGTGAAGCATTTCTTGAGTTTCGATGGATAGTTGTGATTGCCGGTACACTTTCATATGAAGCAACCATATAGTCCTCAGAAGTAGCAACACATCTGTGATTGACTTCAGATAGAATCTATATTCTATAAGAAGTTGCTTACAGATGTTCACGAGCGGTAGAGACCACCATGAGGTGGACTGCATGCTCATTTCCTACATCAATCAGGTAAACAATAATATTACCAAATTTTATAAACTTTAATGTTTTTCAGGACGTATTTGTGTGTTATTCTTCTCGCAAAACCGGTTGGTTTTCGTCGAAACTTGGCACATACTTAATGCCCTTGATTAAAACATACTACACTCATTATCATATTACACGTGATCGAAGCGGGCAAAACCATGGGAATAACCTAGTATTTGCTAAGTATTTACTAAGTTAACAAAACACACAAAACAATTCAGCAATAATAACGAAAATTCATAATTTAACAAAACTCTGTCATAGAAACAAGACCAATTTTGTGTCTCTTTGCTTAACAAATGTGGTAAAGTTAAGCAAAACATGTACTCGAACAAGTTTTGTAATTACGGTGATTTCCAGACTGGTACAAATTCAACTCAAACTCCACATAACTTTTCAAAACTCTCAAGATTTGTTGCTGCTTCTTAAAAATTATTCGAAATGTGATAGAAACCTCTTATGTTGTGGCAACAACATAAATACCAGTATTTGAGCTGCTCTATTTTCGATTTTATTTACTTGTGTGCAAGCTTTTTGTATAATACTGCTAAGCACAGGCCTCCTCCCAAAAATATGTCAGACCTTTTTTTTATAGTTGGTAATCCGCATGGATACCCAGCAACCCGGTTGTGCCGGATTCTTACCGACTAAACCTCCACTGTGTTTTCTCCTCGCACCGTACGGCGGGAACACGGGCACGCTTTCGGATTCATCCGCAAACCCGCCGGTGTCTGGTCGCTCTCGCAGCCCCTCCCCTCCATCATTAAGGCACGCCAGAAAACATAAAGTGCGCCTTACGTCCAAAGACACAATCCGCAGGGCGACGGACCAAGTCAAGTCAGTTGTATGTCAGACCTGGACCATACCTAATGTTATTTTGACAGAAATTAATGGACACGAAGCAAAATACTTTCAATCCTATAAGTTCGTTTACATTAACGAAATCTTTCCAATTAATTCCAGTAGAAACAAAATGAGACAATGGTTTAAATTAGGCGAACTAATTTTGTTCGGGTTAATGACACTAAACGGCTCCTGAAAGGCCATTTATCCTATATACGACTAGTTACATCCTTTTACGGTTATTTAAACACCAGTTGGACCTGTAACCAATTTCTATTTTTACCTCCTGTTTTCTGAAGAAATTTACTGTGCTTACTGATGGTCAACTCGAGTTACTAACTGGGATTAACTCCAGTTTGGTTTAACTCGATTAACTCGAGTTAAAATGCTTCTAACTCGAGTTAGATTTTTTGTGTACAATGATACCTACTTAGCAATTTATGTGATAATTGGTTAAAACATTTTACGTTTATATTCTACCAAATATAATTAATTATGATTGACTTAATACATGTTTATGATCTGCTGCTCTTTTACTATTACTCTTATGCTTTTTTATAATTTTACGAAGTAAGGGTATAAAAGTGGTAAAAACGAAACGAATGATATATTCAGTTTCATCTAGGAAACTCGAGTTAACTCGAGTCGTGTTTATCTCGAGTTGGCACTTCACTAAATGTACTACGGTATTCCTGCGTCTTCGCCCACTTCCGACGTGTAATAGCGGTGGGTCGTGTAGCACGGTAATAAGTATTCTATGTGTTAATCTGGGTTATGTTATAGGTAAGTTATGTGTGTGTCTCAAATTTTCGCGGACTTCGGCTGGTACCTTTTGCGAGAAAAAGTAATAAACTCACATAGGTACATCCTCACAAACGCATTTATAATATTGATTAGTTGACCCGCCGAACTTCATTCCGCCTAAAAGTCATAAATCTAAAATTAGCAGAGTTCTATATTATCTCTTCTATATTATACATGTATTATACATTAAAACCTTCCTCTTGAATCACTCTAACTATTATAACTGCAATAAAATCCGTAGCGTAGTTTTAAAGATCTAAGCATAAATAGGGACAGATAACAAGAAGCGACTTTGTTTTATACTATTTAGTGATAAGACAAATTCATGACAAAGCTATAGGATATACTTAAAATTTAGTACATATATATTACAAACGTATTAACTTTAATAACATCATATAGCCGCACATGCTTACCCATCCTTGGCTTAATTTATGGCATCAAATGTACAAGACAAATTGCCTCTAAGTTTAAACTATGTATGAGCAACCTAATATTTCCGCTTCAAATTACAAGATTGATCGCACAACCCATGAGAATTTACAATGTGTATGTTCTATCGAAGTATAGTACTGTAATTTCGGTACTATTTTTTTTATCTGATTGAAGTAGCAAACGAGCATGCAGTCCACCTGATGGTAAGTGATCACTGCCACCCATGAACATCTGAAATCAACTTCGTACAGAACATGGGTCTATCTGAAGTCAATCAAAGATGCGTTGCTACTCCCGAGGACTATGAAGGTCGCCTCATGTAAAAGTTTATATGAGCTCCAGTACACTTATCACTAGGTGGATTGCAAGCTTGCTGTGGCGGTGGTACTTCCCCGGGCGAACTACACAGATTCTGCCACCTTCCTACTATAATAATTACGATATTTTTAAAAAATAATATAGTGAATCTATGACAATTTAGCAAGAAACATACAGCAAAACGGCAACGCTTATCATTATTCGAATTACGCAATAACATATACGTCGGTGGTGGAGTTGAACCACATGGTATCCACAGTTTCTACCAACTTTTCTTGGTTTAGCACTTAGTAGATCTATATTTGGACTAACGTCGTCTATATATATATCTGGAAAAATATAGAAAATATCGTAAATACGGATGTGCGCTAAAGGAAGCTCATACCATATAATCAGAAATACGTAGTCCATACAAATGAAGTTGCGAGATACATCTAGGTGAATAGCAAACAGGCAATATCTCGTAATAAATCGTAATATCATACCTCGTAATAAATCTCGAAGTTTCACACCGGTATGAAACTTAGTAGCAGATTACCGCGTGCTGTTATTACACCTTCTATTTATGTTCTACTAACTTTTACCCGCGACTTCGCTCGCGTTGAAGCCCTTAAATAAATATCAAAGATCATTATGTTTTAGCAGAACTGAATTAATGTTAATCATTGTTCAAAAGGTGGGTACGTCACATTTATTTTTATATAAAGTATCCTTTGTGTTTTCTAATACCTCTAAGAATATCTGTACAAAGTTTCATTATAATTGATTGATTCGTTTTGACGTGAAAGCGTAACAAACGAACACAGAACAAGGAATCTATCTGAAGTCGATCACAGATGCGTTGCTACTGCCAAGGTATGAGATAATCGCCTTATATAAAGGTATCCAATTAACCACACGTTTCCACCGAAACGCTTCTGCGTATTTTCTTTCTGCGTTTAGGTATTTTCTAATACCTCCACTGTGGAACATATACGTTCTATCGCCTAAAAAAACCTCCTAGGTGGCCTTCCTCTGCGCTTGCAGGGGACCTCGGGATCTCCAATGGAATGCATCGGTGTCCCCTAGTGCAGCACCCCTCATGGCCTCGTCTGTTGGAGGACGTGTAGCTGTCTCCCTGCACCTTCTGGTGTCTACGATGACATGTAGCCACATGGGTCGCCGTCCTTCTCTAGGTTGCTGGTGGGCGGTTCAAGCTCCTTCTCGATCCGCCCGCAACCCCAGCACCGCATCTTTTAGTCCCCGACTACAGGTGACGTACGTTCTACCACCTAGCTAGCATGTACATGCGATGGGATTGCTATTGCTGAGTATAATAGGATCATTTATTATAATTATAATTGTCACCTCCTTAGCCATTTTGAAATGTTTTTCTTTTTAAATTTAAATCGTAGGCAAATCTGTGATGTACAATTGATGATAATTATTATTAATATACCTTTTCGATGTGATGATTTCATATCTGAATATTCATGTCATTTAATTACAATAAATCCATAAATCGTAAATAACACCGAATAAATGCATTTATAACTAAATAATGTAATTTGATTGCATATCTGTAATGTAAATTATGACGATGAACAAGTGCCCATTAACAATTCAATTGGACTTAAATAAATGTTTATTAAAACACTATGTCTATTTCGTCGACCACTAGTCACTTACTTGCTTTGCCTGGGGGCAAAACTTTGTCGCATTGAACAATTTTAACTTATATATGTATTTCTTATGAGATACATTGTGTTTTCGTACCATTGCCGAGTCAATCTATTTATTTAAAGCATAAGCATTTTTAATATTAACATTATTACTACAGAATTTTGGTTTAGATAATTACGTAACAACTTATGACAGAACGTCATTTAAGTGAGGACTGATTAAATTAATAACCGATTTAGAGAACTGAGTTGCCACAATTTTTTTTTTTTGGCCAGGATTGGTTTTTATTTGATTTTATTTTATTTGAATATTAAATGTCTTCCAATTATCGTGTATTTTATTAATTGTAAAATCTTATAAATAATAATGATGATGTGGCTCTTCTTAAGATTACATTTTTATTTTCGGTAAATCTCTTGTGAAATTTGGGGAATTTTTACATTAATGTTTGAATATATTACGCTTGAACAAAAATAAGCGACACACATTTATATATAATTTTTCTCAAGATTCCCTGGCAGATGTAATGACGTCATTATCTTTCCCATCCGCCCAGCGGTCTCATTTGAATTGTATAATTTTCCCCACGATAATACTTCACAGTCGGGTTAAATCGCTAAATTATTTATGAACATAAGTTTCACAAAGCGACGCGTAATATGTAATGTGGTTTGCCAAAAAGTTTGAGCTCCCGTTCATTAATTTTGAACAAATCCTTGAAAATTGTGACTCGTTGAAATATAAGTGTTTGCATGACTACCAAAAGTACTTACACCATTTAAAAAATTACAAGATTGTGGAACGTAGATTTTTTTTCTAATACAAAAACTGTACAGACTCATCGTCCGTGCCTTTTTTCACAATAGTTCTTTTTTTTAACTCAATTAGTCTTTCTTTCTTATCTCCACGTTAAGCCATCGCTGTCACCATAACACTGTCGTGTGCGGTGCTAGCAACGTTGGCTGTTTAGGAAATCTTAAAATTACGCTTATTGTGTAGGACCATTTTTACGTGGTATATATAATTTGGTGCATTGTATATAGATGTATAAGTGTTATGTTTTATTCTAAGCTATTGCACATAATTCTAAGAACATTACACTCTAATTACATAACGTAAACTATGTTTGACTTTAGATGGAAATCCTGTTCTATATAATGTTGCTTAAAGTTCCATGGACAGCAGCGACCAGTTGCATGTATCGTGATCGGCCGTGACCACGATCCATGCTACTATGACGAAATATCGGCAGAAAGAAATTCAAAAACTCGCATATCGTGGGTAGCCGTTACATAATAAAATCACACTGCATTGCTTCGTGCAAATCAGCCTTATAAGTTAATACTTGTATATGGCAGAGATGCAATCATATATTAAGAGTCACTGGTTCTACCACCTTCAAAATCTACGTATCTTTGGTCAACATCAAGCACGACTATAATTTTGTATGAGCTCCAGTACACTTATCACTAGGTCGATTGCAAGCTTACCGCTCAAATTCATTAGTTGGTAGAACTAATGTAGTTCGACCGGGGAGGAACCACCGCCACACTTACTTCTAGCGTGAATCAGTTCTTGGGTTTCGAAGGAAGGAAACCACACCTTTCCAGCTGGCACAGTTTTAAACAAAAAGACCACCTTAGTCCTCAAGAGTAGCAACGCGTCTGTGACTGACTTCAGATAAAACCCATATTCTATGTGAAGTTGCTTACGGATGTCCATGGACGGCAGTGACAACTAACTTCAGGTGGACTGCATGCTCATTTATAAATTTAAGTTAATAAAAGGTAATATGAGAACAAGAATTCAAAATTGAATAAACCACAAATAGCGTGTTATTCATTATTTAACTTTTTTAAATTTAAGTAGGTATACGTCAAATACATGAAGGAACCAAAAATCTACTCGTATAGAGCTTATTTATATCTTACAAAAATAATGGATATGCCCTGTCCGTGTTCCACAATTCTATATTAAAAATACCTCGCGGGCTGTAGCGGTCTGAATAGGCTGCGTTTGTGAAATTGAACTGTTTCATATTGTTTTGTTTTCGTCGGCGACACATTTACCGACGAATTTGCATTACTGTGGGCGCAATCTCATTTTCGACGAATCCTGTAATAAATTTGTAATTTTACCAAATTACTGTTATCTTTGTAACTACATTTTATTTGTATCTGTATATGTGGTTTAAACATTTACGCAATAAAAGTATTTTACACGTGAATTCATAGTGAGTAGCGTTGTATGTAAATACGATAATGATTTTCTGCTATAACACAGAAGAGGGTTGCGTGTATTATAAATTATAATGTATACCAGTTGACTCAAATGTGAGTCGAATATTAGTTAGTCCTCAGGAATAGCAAAGTATCTTTATTTGTATTCATGCGAATTCCTTAACACTGACTAAAGGTGTACATGAGCGACAGTTACCACTTAAGATCATTGTATACATATAATACATATTAAATAAATACATATTGTATTCATATATGAAAACTACCAATGTACTTTGCCTATCAACATGTTTAAATGTCTAAGCTTAATAAAGAAATGACATATATGACAGAATGCCTGCTTAACAATATAAGAATGTCGAAGAGATTTGAATTGAGGAAAATAAATCACATAATTGATTCCGAAAACATTGCAATTCACTTATGAGTACGTGTTAACTCAGCAAAACTACTCCGAACTAATTCGAACTAATTTACTCGTACAGAGTTTGCGCTAATCGTGTCTCGTACTCTTACTGACACAAAATGTCACTACGAATCCGAATTAAGAAGTTTTGTGGTATATATAGACTGTTCCTAGAGTATTGAGTATTGAGTTCCTAGAATAAGACGAGGCAAATTGGCAACATATATATCGCACCTTTAATCATAAAAAGAAACTTCTTTAAATTTTTGATTTGCGACTTTATCTTCTAGTTCGTTCGCTTTATGGTATAAACTCGCGAAACATAAATTTTGAGTTATTTTTTTTTAT